>JAENPR010000276.1:0-717500 GCA_018135685.1 Themeda triandra | reverse complement strand
GGTGAAGTCCTTCCCGGCCATGGGTCGTCGGTCCTCCGGATCGAAGGTCCCTAGGCCATCTCGGGTCCACCCTCTCCGTCCCTAGCAGCAGCCGCTCCAAGACTTCGGGCGCTCTGCGCCGAGCGGTCCGGTGCGCCGAGCGGGTCGGTGAAGGAGCAGGCGCGCGGCGCGCGGTGCTTTGCGGGCGGGGGCGCGGTGCTGCGCGCGGTGCGTTGCGGGCGGGGTCGCGGTGTCTTGGCGGCGCGTGCGGGGGTCGCGGCCGGGCGGGCGCGGTGCGGCTTGCGGGACCGGGGCGCGCCGGTGGGCGGGCCGCGGTCCGGCGTGCTGCTTTGCGGGCGCCGTCGCGCTAGGGTTCGGGATGAGGATGGGGCGGGCGGATCCGGTCGGTGCGAGGATGAGAGAAGGGTGGAGCGGTCGGGCGGTTCCAAAGACAGGAGAGGGAGAGACTGTGAGGGCAGGGCGGACATTTTACCATCCCGGTCCCACGCGTCAGAGCAGCTAAACGGCCAAACGTTGACAGAACACTGACGGAAGGGCATGGAGGGAAAAACAAAGATGAGGCTGGGCACACAGGGCGAAACAAACTTCACAGGGGCATGGAGGAAGGGTGCAACTTTTGTAAGGGCATACAGGGAAAACTCTCCCAAACCCTAGCACATGCGCTACTTTGCGTGGAGCCGCAGCCGCCCTCTCTTGGCCCTGCCTGCTCCCGTCTCCCAACCATCCCTAGGAAGATATCGCAAAAAAAAAAAAAAAAAAAAAAAAAAAAAAAAAAAAAAAAAAAAAAAAAAAAAAAAAAAAACATCCCTAGGAAGAAAAAAAGTAGCGTAAGAGTCGGGCACAGGAATCGAACTCCGGGTGGTGGAGTTTTTCGCATTCGTGGGCGGAGGACTCGGGAGCTGAATGTCGGGAACCTGGGTTAGTTTCAGTCTGCCATGTGGGGTAGGGGTGAGATTATAGGCTTCCCACTCTTTTAGAAGATTTTAATTATATAGTATAGATTAGATTGATTAAAGAATATACTTTTATAATATAATTATTTGACGATATAAATATTTATATTATTTGATATATTTTTAGTTAAACTTAAAATTTAACTTGCCGTAAAATGAAATGTATATTTATTTGTGAGAGGGAGGATGGAGATGTGGCAGCGCGCGTGGGCTCCAGGGTCCAGGCCGGCTTCAGGACGGAGGTAGTGGCAGTAGTGTGTTGCCTCGATCCCGCACCGGCCACGTCTCTCAACCCGCGCATCGTCAGTTCTGACGTTTTGATACAAAGCAAACTGGCGTTGCACTGCACCGAGGCTATACCTGTGGCTGTGGAAGTTCCTCGTGGGTGCCCCAGGTTTGAAGATATTGTCATATGGAGCACGTTCTGACGCTCGTCAAGGTCAAACCAAAACCAAAAGTTCTGAATTCGGTCGTCAGAGTGTCAAGACGAAACAATGAAACATCATCACTGATCACACAAACAAAGAACTACTAAAGTAGCTAGTGGACACCTCGGTATATCCGGAACATATGATTGTATAACCGAACCTTACCTGATCTATATATATTCTATCTAGAAGCCCAATCTTGGTGGGTTTTCTCAGGGTGACTTGTTCTACGCGTCCTGCACGTTACTCTTAACAGCTTTCACAGATTCACCCAAGCAGGAAGATTACGTAAGTATATACGTATTGTATTTCTTATATGCTCAAGTAGCAGCGCCAGTACCCGCCTGGTTGCAGTCGCATACTACCTTATCTAAAACAGATATAGTTCTTTTGTCCCCTCGACTGACAAATTATCTAAAACATATAACATCAATAAATTCTTAAATAAATTAGAAAAATGCAAACAGCGAGAACTTAAAATCAGTTGAGCTATGCTCTATAGGTTCTCTAGAAAAAGAGACTAATTTGGTTAGACTCTAAAATCGTCAGCAGAACTCATTTTAAAAATTACACCTTTTTTATCTCAAATTACACATTTTTTACACCACACAACTTCTTGCCTCTAATTAAAGACGAGCTCCAGCTTCTGCGGCCCGATCAGTACTTAATTTAAACTACACGATGCCACCTGCACGAGATGGCTGAAACGGCGGCTACCGAGAGTATAGAAGTAGTTCCCAAAAAAAAAAAGAGTATAGAAGTAGATAACTGACAAAGAAACAGCAGAGTGCATTCCATTTCTGATTCCGAAGCGACTCCTTCCTGACTTCCTCCCTGAGTCCCTGGTCTGTTTTTTTTTTCTTTTTTTTTCCCCCGTTGAGTTCCTCTTCTCCAACAATCACCCAGCAGAGTGCTTCCTCCCAAGTCCCAACAACCCACGCCAAGAGCTAGGTAGGCGACCGAGAAACCGTCAGGAAGCAGGTGGGTGACACCTGCAGAGGAAAACACCGTAGTTATCCGCATACCTTTTCCAACCGGCGCCAGTACAAATACGCATGCGCAGCTGCAGGGCATCGGCATGCAATCCACTGCAGCAGAAGCACAAGTGCAGAACACAACACCAGCAGAAGCACAAGTGCAGAACACAACACCAGCAGAAGCACAAGTGCAGAACACAACACCACCGGCCAGCTCTCTCTGATCGAGCTTTGGAGAGAACTGCAACCTTCTCCTGCTCCATCGACCAGACGATCAATCGATCCCGTCATCTGGCACCGGGTTCTTCTGGGTAAACATGTGCGAAGGCGGAAGACCGGAAGCAGCAGCATCCATGGCCTGGCGCCGTGGACCGCAGCCGGGGCTGAGCGGCGGCCTCCCAGTGCCGGAGCAAGATGCTGCCGGCGGTGGCAGAGGAGGAGCAGATGCGTCACGGAGGAGGCCCAGAGGGTGGCGAGCCGTCGCCTTCATCATCGGTATGCCCGCTCAATCGCTAGCTGTGCATCCACGCATATGTCTTCAGCATCTTCAATTCACAGTGCTTCAGACTAGCTGGACACGGAGAGTACTACAATGTATGTGTGCAATTGTGCGAATGCAGGGGTCTACGCGGCAGTTAACATCGCGGGCAACGCCTTCTCCTTCTCCCTCTACACCTACCTCGTCGAACGTTACAACATGGCGCCGAACACCGCCACCAACGTGAACAACATCTTCTCCGGCACCTTCAACTTCGCGCCCGTCGTCGGAGCCTTCGTCGCCGACGCGTTCTGGGGCAGGTTCAGGACCCTCCTATTAGGAACCGTGGTCGGAGTTGCTGTAAGTGTTTTTACCTTCTGATCACGTCACATGTTTTCTCTTCAGCGAAAATGTTACTTAATTTTGTCCCCCAAATCAACAAAGCGGCATTTGCAACCCAACCCACCATTGGATTGGAACACATTTCTCTGAAAGGGACATTACTTATGTTTTTGGATTAGAGAACGATCGTTCAAATGCATGTGACGCATGCATGACTAATAATGTGTTTGTTTGCGGTGTCATACAGGCAATGGTGGTTATCACTCTAACGGCGACTATCCATCAGCTTAAACCGCCGTCGTGCAGCCCTATGGCACAGCTAGCCGGGACGTGTGTCGGGCCGTCGGGGCTGCAGCGAGGCGTGCTGTACCTCGGCATGGGGCTGCTCGTGGTGTCCGCCGGCGGCATGAACCCGACGAGCCTGCCCTTCGGCGCGGACCAGTTCGACGAGAGGAAAGAGCAACACAAGGGAGGGCTCACGCGCTTCTACAACTGGTACTACGCCGTCGCTATGTTGGCTATGTTCCTGGCGCTCACCGTCGTGCTGTACATCCAAGTCAAGGTGGGCTGGGGCCTCGGCTTCGCCATCCCCACCGCGCTCATGGCCGTCGCCTTCGTGGTGTTCCTCGTCGGCACCAAGGTGTATGTCTACGTGCCGCCCGAGGGCAGCATCTTCTCGAGCGTCGCACGGGTGTTCGTCGCGTCGTGCCGCAAGTGGAGGCTCCGGCTGCCGCACCCCGACGACGCGCGGCGGCAGGAGGAGCTCCTGTACAACCCTCCGGCCGCCGTCGGGAACGGGCGCCGCGTCTTCGCGCTCCCTCTTACTCTGCAGCTCAGCTTTCTAAACAAGGCGGCCATCGTGACCGACGCCGAGGAGATACGGCCGGACGGCTCCCCGGCGAGGCCGTGGAACCTGTGCAGCGTGCAGCAAGTGGAGGAGGCCAAGTGCCTCGTGAAGATCATCCCCGTGTGCATCTCCGGCACCCTGTGGTTCACCGTGGTGAATGAGCTGATAAACTACACGTTGATCCAGGCGATGACCATGGACCCCCACATGGGGAAGCACTTCACCATCCCGCAGGCATCGATCGTCGCCGTTTTCTACCTGTGCGTCGCTCTATTCGTGCCCGTCTACGACCTGCTCATCGCCCGTGCCGCGCAGCGGGTCACCAAGGGAGGACGCGGCATCACCTTGCTCCAGAGGCAGGGCGCCGGACTGGTGGTGGGCGCGCTGGCGTTCGTGGTCGCCGCCGCCGTGGAGCGCAGGCGGAGGCACTCCGCGCTGGCACACGGCGACGGCATGTCCCCGCTGTCCGTGTTCCTCCTGGCGCCGCAGCTCGCCGTGATGGGCGTGTCGGGCACGTTCAACCTGATTGGACAGACGGAGTTCTACAACACGCAGTTCCCAGACCAGATGCGCACGCTCGCCAACGCGGCCTTCTACTGCGTGCAGGGCATCAGCAGCTACCTGGCCACACTCGTGGTCAACATCGTGAACGCGAGGACGAGGCACCATGACGGGTCTGCGGGCTGGGCCACCGCCGACGACATCAACGCCGGGAGGATCGACTACTTCTACTACGCCATGGCGGTGCTCACTGGAGCCAACTTCGTCTACTTCCTCGTGTGCTCGCACTTCTACCAGTACAAAGGCGAACAGGCTGCCGACACTCCTGCTGAACATGAGCCTGCAACGGACAGTGGTAGTACAAGCGAGAGTGACGCCGCACTCCTAAAGACATAGCACAAAGCTAAAGAGAATATATGTGTTCCATTCTTTTTTTTTTTCGCGCACATCATTATGCATGTACTAGTATTCATTAAGTGGATGTGTGTTCCATTGTGATAAATAAATTGGTTATATATCATACCACTATAACCATTATGCACGATTATATGGACCATATCTATAACTCTTATATAAACAAACCCCACTATCTAATTCTCTCGACATGCAACACGTCCACCTCAACAGTCCACTATCAACTCCACTATCTATTTCAATTGACATGCAATGCGTCCACCTCAGCAATCCACTATCATTTGCCACTAGCACTTTATTTTGACATCATGCAAGTTGTCCACCTCAGCAGTTCACTATTATTCTCCCTTTATGCCCGCGGCAACGCGCGGGGAATCCTCCTAGTTCCTAAACAAAACAAGGGTGTGTTTGATGTGGGGCGCAAGGGTGGCTCAGCCCGTCGGCCAGGCCAAGGCCAGCCAGAGCCAGGTCTAGGGAAAAAAAGTGCTCGTGTTTGATTTCCTTGTCCAGACAACCCGGTTCAATGAAGATCTTGTTTGATTCGTGTTTAAAATGGCTATGGTTACTCAGCGCCAGGGATATGGTAGCCTTACCACCTGACCTTCACCTTCCTTTCTTCATTCACATTTCATCGAGCACCTGTGGGGCGTGGCTATTGTCGCCATCGATGGAGCATGCAGCCCAGCGATGAAGACCGGTTCCAAGGACAACAGTGCGTCGCGTGCTGCACCACGGCAAGCAAAGCAACCGGACTCCTCCGTTGTTGCGCGGGAGCTGACCCAGTGCAGAGCACCACCGGGTCCGTGCGGCTTGGCGTGGTCGTCGAGCAGCGACGCGGCGATGGCGGCCCCTGTCCTCGTCGGAGGTCCAAGCCGCCACGGCCAAGCCGCTCGACGCCGCCCTCTTCCTCCGCTCCTCGACAGCCGGAGAGGGAGACAACGCTGTCCCTCATGTCGGTGGAGCAGGAACGCGAGCACCATGCCGCGAGCAACGGACGAGCTCACCGGAGACCCGCCCGCCGTCATCATGAGGCCGTCGTCGTGCCCGTCAGAGCCCCACCCGCGGCCGCTGCGGCCGCCGGCGCCCCACCCGCGGCCGTCGCGACTCTGCTCGAGCCCCGCGACGGAGGTGGCGAGAGCGAGGAGTCGAAGAGCGGGTGCGGTGCGGGAGGTGAAAGTTGGAGTGGGCTGGGAGGTGACAACATTCAGCTCGTGGAGGACGGAACGAGCATGGCCCTGGAGAAACGAAGGTTGAGAACATTTTTTGGGATGCAGGAGAGAGAGCGTGATTTGCAGCTGTTGGACTAGGCTACAAACTGGGCCATGTGGGAGCGCGGGCCACCCTCTTGGCCCTATATCAAACGCGTCCCAAGTAGCCAACTTGGAGGCGCGGGAAAAAAAAACATAGCGGTAACGTTTAGAAGAACCTTAATTAAATTATTAAATTTTGATATATTTTTTGTCAACAGATTTTGTTGCTTTGGATCTGTCAGATTTTGGACCATTGGATGTGTTTCAATATTCGTGTTGATGAGTTATTGGAACTGTGTAACAAATAGAAGAGAGCAGCCCGGATATCATAGTTTGTCTGCCAGATGCATGGAGTACTCGTCTCCGTCCTTCGGATCGTTCCATTGCTGATTTCTGGTGTAACCATTTTATAATGGCTTAGGTGCCTGGCACCCTCCATCTACCGACTTGCCGGAATCAATGGAAAATCATTCGGGTGGGGTTCTCCCCTCTGGTGAAGTCTTCAAAAATAAAATAAAATAAAATAAAGTAAATAAACCCCAGATTTAGATCCAACGATCCACTCATCCGTCACTGTGTCGTTACCACTATTAGCCATATCCATCGAATTTAGATCCAACGATCCACGTGCGAGTTTCCATAGTTTCTACGAGAACCTGGTTTCCATAGCATACGTTGTCATTAAACAAATATTTTAACTAAATGTATATTAGAGATAGACAAATGTGCTACGTAAAGAAAAAACCAATAGATAAAGATAAAGAAAATATAAATCAATATTTGATACAGATTATTAGAATAGAATATAGACTATACAGTACCTATTACAACTATTATTTTAGAATATCAGGGAAGAGAAAGATATATTTAATATAAGTAATTATAGTTAGTGTCTCATAAAATTCTAACTTGTGCGAGAGCATGGGTTGGTGAACTAGTTCAAGCTAACTAAAATATGCTAATTTGTACCACTACAATTAATTGCTTAGTTTTACAAGGACTTGGAATATAACTTTCACGATTGGTTCTCTGCTGACACAATCCATGAATGTTCGAATGTGCGCTAGGAATATAACTTTCACGACTTGGAATATAACTTTCACGTTTGCACCGCCGCAGCATGCGCCGCTTCATCCAGTATTTTGCCTTTTTAGACCATGGTGGAGGGTCACAAGGGCGCTTATGTTTGGGTCTGTTGCCAAGTTAAGCGACAGACAAATTAGCATTGAAAACTAATTTACTCCAAACTCCATAGTAGATTTGGACCCTTATAGAAAAACAAATTAATTTTTTTAACGCAGTGTTCTTATGGGCTGTTACGGGCTATTATTTAGTTATTCCTCCACCGTGGACTCTAGCTTCCACACCTTTGGGCACTTGCGGACAGAGCTGACGCTCCGCCAAAGAAGCGGCGGCCTCATAGCCAAATCACATGTGATCTCCAGGTCCGTGGGGGATGGAATGACATATAACAGTACTTAAGCGCCTTTAAAATGTTTTTCCACTGTATCTTAAGCTTCAGAGAGACGCTTGCTGATCGAAATTTTTTCTCTCTCTCCTTCAAAGTGCCCCTCTGCATTGCATACGGCCTAAGCACCACCAGTTCAAGTATCTTTGCGTGTACATGGTCTTAGAAGGGAAGAGAATGATCAAACAATTATAAAAGCCTTTAACCTATAGTGGTGGAAATTTAGCATACGAGCTAATCTACATATGGATCGTAAAACAGTTACCTTTCAAACTACATTATCTCCTAGCGCCGGTTGCTTTGTGCGAGCAACGACGCTCGTGCCAAAAAAATTTGTAGAACCACGAATTAGCACCGTTCCAAGCGTTAGCGTTGTACCTAGGCTATGACAACAATATAAATTCTCTTCCTCACTAAAAAGTAAAAGAATACATTATTTTCAAGAAGCACCGAGCAAAAAGCTGTTGACAAGGAGGGAGCAAAACATGCATGTATGATCAGAGAATCAAATGAACAACTTTTGGTCCCGAGATGTGGGTGCTAGGATAAGCTTAGAGCTTTGGTTGTCTCCATCATCTAGTAGTACCTTAGTGGTGAGATTCCGTAGGGTAGGGCATAAACATGTTTCAAATCTATAAGCCCATTAATTTCCATGATGTACCAAAATACTCTTTCCCGCTTAATACAAAACACGTAAACTTTTTGCGTGATCGAGAAAAAAAATGAACAACTTTTGGTCCTGTTCGGATGATGGTTTCTGCGGCTGATAAGCCAACTCATGATGTTTTGTTATGAGACAAATACATTATACCATGGCTCATGAGCTCAAGCGAAAAAGGGCATTTGTTGACCATTTTGATAGCCCTGAGCGTTCCAATTCATGGACTTCCACATTTGTCTCAAGCAAACAAGTTTGTTATCATGTGATGATTAAGTCCTCGGTGACAGCGACATCATTTCAGAATTGACTTTGCTCAAGTTATCCATAGAGCAACGAGTTCTTGTATCCCCATTATTAATTTATGGCTAGAAGCTTATGTGTAATTTAGTTAATTTTTTTTGGAGCGCTGAGAAGTTGTACGTTAGAAAAGACTAAACTATCCTTAATTATAATTTAGGAAGAGGAACTGCTGGTAAGCAGATTAATGGAGGAACCACTGGTTCCTCCTAAGCACAATAAAAATTCTGCCGCAAAAAAAAAAGCACAATAAAAATTCTCTTTAAAAAGGTAGTGTTCTACATATGCAAAGAACAAACTCAAGATCACCTACTAACCATCGACTGACCCTGTTGGGGCCTATCATACTTTATATAGTGAAAAAAAATGGAAAGCAAACCATGCAACTACTTTGCCCTCTTTAATTTTTTACCTTTCACTCTCACCTCATAAAACACATGTTTAACATTTTGCTTGTGTAAACCGTTATTGAAGACTACAACGGCTTTTGCAAGTCATTCGAGCCTCTATGAACCTAATGTAGTACTCCATGTGACATGGCAATTGCATGATGCATCTCTTACTATCTTGCCACGTATCTAGCTCTTCAGAAAGCCACATGCTTGTATGGATGAAGCCATGCTTCTAGAGAGTGCGAGAGCTCTCGCCATTTTCCATCATCGCAAGCACATCATCTGCCCGAAGCGTCTTCATTGGAATTCCCGTCTTTGTTTCCTACCCTACTCCTACATTACAGCCATTGACGGTTTTGTCTCCTCCCTATTTGCATGTACTCCTCTCCCTCACACAACAGCGCGCGTGAGATCATCATTGAGCAATTGGACCAGTAGTCCTACACCCTCTTATATTGACAAGCAGCTTTTAACCCTCTCATCTCCACAGCAACCTCGTCGACGAATTACACTCCAGAGCAGGAAAAATTTCCAGTGTGAACCATCCATATCAGGACTTGCACGGACTGTGTAGCTGATACGTGTGTCCTTATTACGCATGGGAAACCATATGTCTTGTAGGGTCAACCATACATCAATCGAAATGTATCGAAGGTCCTCGCCGATTTTCCTTTTCCCACAGTAGAGGTCTAGAGGTGCCCAAATGCGGCCACGTCCCACGCTTGAGATTGAGAGCTATGACGAGAAGAATGCAATGCAATGCCATATTGAAAGATCCCAAGTGTAAAATTCTTGTGACAGAAAAGGTCAACTCACTTGAGTACACAGTGTATCTTGTTTTTTAGTACCTTTGTTTGAATCAGTGCGTTGACTCATAAGTTGCAGCTAGGGAGATACATGTGTGTTTTCCCAATACTTTGTAATAAGCTTTAAGCCTTTATTGATAACTAAAGAACGAAAACTTATACAGACGAACAACAGACTAATACAGTATCATCCACCATTATTATTACAGAAAAAGTCTACATACACACCGTTATTATTGCAGCACACGTACGGTAAAAGTAGAGAACACACTCTGTCCCAGTCACACTGAAACTGCCTCTCTGGGAGCGAGCCGCGGGCGGAACGGGTTGGCCATGACGACGGTGAACTCGACCTTCTCGCCGTTGACATCCACCTCCTCCCCGTCAGCCGCACGCCACTCGAACGTGCGCACCATGTTGGCCACGAAGTACTCGAGGTGTAGCATGGCAACGTTGAGCCCGGGGCAGATCCTCCGGCCGGCCCCGAACGGCATCATCCTGATCTCCCTCGTCCCCGTGATGTCCGTCCCCTCGCCGTCGCCGCCCGGGAGGAAGCGCTCAGGCACGAACTCCGTCGGGCGCTCCCATGCTTGCTCGTCCATGCCTATGTCCGCCACCATAAAGTTCACCGTTGTACCCTTGGGGATCACGTACCCGCCAAGCTCCACGTCCTCCGCCGGCGCGTGCGGCAGCACCATGTGCCCCGGCGGGTGGCGCCGGAGGCCCTCCAGCACGACGGCTTTGAGGTACGGCATCCTGCGCACGTCGTCCTCGGAGATATGATCTGAACCGGTGGTGGCTATGGTGGCTTTGATCTCGTCGTGGAGCTTGTCCTGGATGTCCGGGTTCTTGACCAGCTCCGCCATGATCCACTCCAGCGCCGTGGACGTGGTGTCTGTGCCGGCGTTGAGGAACTCGGAGCACATCGCGACCATCTCGTCGTCCGTCAACGCGCGGCCGCCGTCGTCGCTGAGCTGGATGTCCAGCAGCGTGTCGACGTAAGAGTGCGGCAACGTCGTCGGCGCGGTCGTTGTCTGCTGGTCCACCGGCGCTGACGTATGAGTTCCGGTGGCGGCTCCAAGCTTCTTGCGCTCCCTGCGCGCACTGATGAGGGGCATGAACATGTCTTTTAGGCGTTGGCGCTTGGTGACCAGTGCCTGCAGTCGACCCTTGAAGAGGCGCGTCGTGATGGCCGGAAGGACGGCGAAGACACCGAGCTTGCTGGTGTAGAGCAGCAGGTCGCGCTGCGCTTCGGCAATGTCGCGCACGTCGCGCTCATGGAGGCGCTCGCCGAAGCACATGGCCACGAGGAGCGAGAACATGGCGTACTGGAACGTCTCCATGATGGGGGCAGAGGCAAGCCCATCGACGTCGTCGTGGCGCCGCAGCATGTCCGTGAGCTCGGTGAGTACCGCTGCCCGAGCTGGTGCAAACAACCGGAGGCGCGCCGGGTGCGCGACCTCGGACACGAAGTTGCGGCGGAGAAAGCGCCAGAGTGGGCCGTAGTTGGAGGTGGTGATGGCGGTGGCTTCGAGGCCCATGAACTCCCGCGACGCGAACTCCGGGCGGTCGGCCATGGCAGCACCACGCTCAAAGAGCGCGACGTGCGCGACGCGGCGGTCGGAGACGGTGACCAGGAGGCGGGAGCCCATGCGGAGCGCGATGAGCGGGCCGTGGCGCGCGTGGAGGCGGCGGATGGCGCGCAGGACGTCCATCCCGTTGTGCCTGAACCACAGAAGGTTGCCGAGCACGGGCACGACGGCCGGACCCGGAGGCAGGCGGCGGCTGTTGGCATGGGAGAGCAGGAGGAAGGCCAGGATGAGCGGCAGCAGAGAGACGAGGAAAGACCATGCGAGCTCCATGTGTGCTTTCTATCCGTGGAGCTGTGGTGACTGCTGAGATGGATGATCGGAGCCATGTGTGAGGACGAGGCTTTTATAGAGAGAATGAAAATGCATCCATGCTGCCTGCGATATGTACTACGTATACTTGTTCAATCCCCTCGCCAGTCGCCACAGGTGGAGCCTTGGGTATTCCTCGCCGTGCATCGTCAGTTCTGACGTAATTATTTGTGATAAGTGCAACGCAAACGGGTCGGGGGCCAAAAGCGTTGATCGTTCTGACGACGCTAGTTATTTGTGATAAGCGCAAAATCGAGTGAAGGCTATACCTGTGGAAGTTCCTCGCGGCTGCCCAGGTTTAAAGATTGTCATATGGAGCACGTTTCTGACGTTCGTCAAGGTCAAACCAAAGCCAAAAGGCTCTGGATTCGGTCGTCAGAGTGTCAAGATCACAAAACATCATCACTGACCACACAAAGAAAGAAGTACTGAAGTACAAGCACATAGTGGACACCTCGGTATATCCGGAACATATGATTGTATAACCGAACCTTACCTGATCTTATATATTTAATCTAGAAGCCCAATCCAAAATCCAGAGGGTTTCTCAGGGTGGCTCGTTCTACGCGCCCTGCACATTAATTATTATAACAGATTTCACAGTTTCACCCAAGGATATACGTAAGTATATGCGTATTGTATTTATCATGCTCAAGTAGCGGTAGCAGTACCCATACCAACTGGTTGCAGTCGCGTTAAGATTTTAAAACCAGTTGAGCTATGCTCTAGAAAAAGAAACTAATTTGATTAACTTTAAATCGTCAGCAAAACTCGTTTTAAAACTACACATTTTTTACACATAGGGAATAGAAGTAGATACGAACTGTCGAAGAAAGCAGCAGAGTGCGTTCCATTTCTGAAGCGACTCGTTCGTGACTTCCTCCCTGAGTCAACAATCACCCAGCAGAGTGCTTCCTCCCAAGTTCCAACAACCCACACCAAGAGGTAGACGACCGAGAAACCGTCAGGAAGCAGGTGGGTGACGCCTGCAGAGGAAAACACAGTAGTTATCTTCATACATTTCCGACCGGCGCCAGTACAAATACGCATGCGCAGCTGCAGGCTGGCATCGGCATGCAATCCACTGCAGCAGAAGCACGAGTGCACAACACAACACCACCGCCGCCCTGTTCTCTCTGATCGATCGAGCTTCAGAGAGAACTGCAACCTTCGGCTGCTCAATCGACCATCGATCCCGTCATCTGGCATCGGGTTCTGGGTAAACATGTGCGAGGGCGGAAGGCCGGAAGCAGCATCCATGGCCTCGCGCCGTGGACCGCAGCCGGGGCTCAGCGGCGGCCTCCTGGTGCCGGAGCAAGAGGCTGCGGGCGGCGGCAGCGGAGGAGTGGAGGCGACACGGAGAAGGCCTAGAGGGTGGCGAGCCGTCGCCTTCATCATCGGTATGCCGGCTCGATCGCTAGCTGTGCATGCACAACTTCTTCAATTCACGGTGCTTCAGACCAACCAGCGGCCACGGACAGTACTGTAATGTGTGCGTGCAATTGTGTGAATGCAGGGGTCTGGGCGGCAGTTAACATCGCGGGCAACGCCTTCTCCTTCTCCCTGACCAGCTACCTCCTCGGCCGTTACAACATGAAGCCGAACACCGCCACTAACGTGAACAACATCTTCTCCGGCACCTTCAACTTCGCACCCGTCGTCGGAGCCTTCGTCGCCGACGCGTTCTGGGGCAGGTTCTGGACCCTGCTTTTTGGAACCGTCGTCGGAGTTGCTGTAAGTTCTTTGTCTTGATCATGTCACAACAAAGCGACATTTGGAACACATTTCTCTGAAAAGGACATTACTTTTGTTTTTGGATTAGAGAACGATCGATCAAATTTCATATGCATGTGACGCATGCATGACTAATAATGTGTTTGTTTGCGGTGTCATACAGGCAATGGTGGTCATCACTCTGACGGCGACTATCCATCAGCTTAAACCGCCAACGTGCAGCCCGATGGCACAGCTAGCCGGGACGTGCGTCGGCCCGTCGGGGCTGCAGCGAGGCGTGCTCTACCTAGGCATGGGGCTGCTCGTGGTGTCCGCCGGCGGCATGAACCCGACTAGCCTGCCCTTCGGCGCGGACCAGTTCGACGAGAGGAAAGAGCAACACAAGGGAGGGCTCACGCGCTTCTACAACTGGTACTACGCCGTCGCTATGTTGGCTACGTTCCTGGCGCTCACCGTCGTGCTGTACATCCAAGTCAAGGTGGGCTGGGGCCTCGGCTTCGCCATCCCCACCGCGCTCATGGCTGTCGCCTTCGTGGTGTTCCTCGTCGGCACCAAGGTGTACGTCTACGTGCCGCCAGAGGGCAGCATCTTCTCGAGCGTCGCGCGGGTGTTCGTCGCGTCGTGCCGTAAGTCGAGGCTCCGGCTGCCGCACCCCGACGACGCGCGGCGCCAGGAGGAGCTCCTGTACAACCCTCCGGCAGCCGTAGGGAACGGGTGCCGTGTGTTCACGCTCCCCCTGACTCTGCAGCTCAGCTTTCTAAACAAGGCGGCAATCGTGACCGACGCCGACGAGATACGCCCCGACGGCTCCCCGGCGAGGCCGTGGAACCTGTGCAGCGTGCAGCAGGTGGAGGAGGCCAAGTGCCTCGTGAAGATCATCCCCGTGTGGATCTCCGGCACCCTGTGGTTCACCGTGGTGAACGAGCTGATAAACTACACGCTCCTCCAGGCGATGACCATGGACCTCCACATGGGGAAGCACTTCACCATACCGGCGGCGTCGATCGTCGCCGTGTTCTACCTCTGCGTCGCGCTGTTCGTGCCCGTCTACGACCTGCTCATCGCCCGCGCCGCGCGGCGGGTCACCAAGGGAGGACGCGGCATCACCTTGCTCCAGAGGCAAGGCGCCGGGCTGGTGGCGGGCGCGCTGGCGTTCGTGGTTGCGGCCGCCGTGGAGCGCAGGCGGAGGCACTCCGCGCTGGCACACGGCGACGGCATGTCCCCGCTGTCGGCGTTTCTCCTGGCGCCGCAGCTCGCCGTGATGGGTGTGTCGGGCATGTTGAGCATGATTGGACAGACGGAGTTCTACAACACGCAGTTCCCAGACCAGATGCGCACTCTCGCCAACGCGGCCTTCTACTGCACGCAGGGCATCAGCAGCTACCTGGCCACGCTCGTGGTCAACATCGTGAACGCGAGGACGAGGCACCATGACGGGTCTGCTGGCTGGGTCACCACCGACGACATCAACGCCGGGAGGATCGACTATTTCTACTACGCCATGGCGGTGCTCACTGGAGCCAACTTCGTCTACTTCCTCGTTTGCTCGCACTTCTACCAGTACAAAGGGGAACAGGCTGCTGACACTCCTGCTGGACATGAACCTGCAATGGACAGTGGTAGCCTAAGCGAGAGTGACACCGCACTCCTAAAGACATAGTACAAAGCTAAAGAGATTGTATGTGTTCCATTCTTCTTCTTTTTTTGGCGCACATCCTTGTGCATGTATTTCATTAAGTGGGTGTATGTTCCATTCTGATAAGTAAATTGGTTATATATCTTTTTCTTTTTGAGAACTTATGCTACAACTAACTATAACCATTATGCACGATGATATGGACCATATAACAAAACAAGTAGCCAACTTGGAGGCGTGGAAAACACATAGCGGTAACGCTCAAAAGAACCTTAATTAAGAGTTAAATGCGCCAGGGTCCTCGAACTTGTAAGTGTGTTACATAGGCCTCTGAAATTTGAAAATGCATTTCTAACCTCCTAAACTTGATAAGTGATATACCACATGCCCCCTAAACTTTAAAAATGCATTTTCTAGCCCCTAAATTTGTTAAGTAGTACACCACAAGCCCCTAAACAATAAGTTTTGATCTTCTTTCAAAACTTTTTTTTTAGAAATCCAACTGGTACCTAGAGCTAAAGAAATCTTAATATTTTGTAGGTTGATAAAGTGAATAATAATGATGATAATGGCATAGAACATGCTAAATCTTTTTAAAATTTGATGAGTGCACAAGATGCCTTCATCTTCTTCATTTGTTGGTATAAATTCGTCAATGAATGGATGAGGTTTTATACCAGATTATTTATGTTATGCCAGTAAGCGTCCGATCAAACTGGGCCACTGGTGAACAACTTACAGCATAAACACAGTCATAACTCATGAGTTGATCACACTTTAACATAACCTTTTAGAAATTGTTTCTTAATGTTGATTTGTATATTGGTCACATCTAAAGCCCCATAGTGTATATGCAAAAGTCAAAGTATTTTAGAAATAATAGGTCTACTAAACATAAAAGTTGGTCGTGGGCTAGCCCAAAAGAAAGGTAGTTAAACTGACAAATATAATTATAACCAACGATATTTATTTCTAGGAGCAAAATTAACTATTTCAAAAATAGCTAAACTTATATATCCTGTGATTTTTTATTGCCATTTGAATATTTTTGGAATGTAATAATTTAACTTTTTTTAAAAATAGCATGTTCTATGCCATTATAATCCTTGCTATTCACTCTACCAACGTATAAAATATCAAAAGTTATTTTGAGCTCTCTAGGCATCCCTTCCTTGCTTCTTAAGTTAGATTTCTAAAAAAACTTGAAAAAATATCAGAAGTTACTGTTCAGGGGTCTGTGATTTACCACATAACAAGTTTAGGGGCTAAAAATGCATTTTCAAAATTTAGGTGTCGTAGTATACCACTTATCAAGTTTAGAGGCTAGAAATGCATTTTCAAAGTTCAAGAGCCTATGTGACAAACGTTTATAAGTTAGAGGGCCCGTGGTGCATTTTGTCAACAGATTTGTTTGCTTTGGATCTGTCAGATTTTGGGGCATTTTGGATGTGTTTCAATTTTTGTGTTGATGTGTTTCAAAGCATGCATTTGTCAGATTTTGTGTATTTGAGTTGTAATAATGTTATGATTCGTCAAAAACATGATAGATTTGGGTTGCATAAATCTGTCAACTGAATATAGTCCCATTAAATTAATTACAAACCTTGACGTCTCGGTTAAAGTTTAAAACTGGTGCTGGTCATGACCGTTTTAGGTAGTGATGGTTTCTCTTCTTTCTTTCTTTCTTTTTTTTTTTGACAATATGGTTTCTCTTCTTTGATGCAGTCCAACTCCTACAAATCGCTCTACCACCGCTCATTCACTTCTTGCTGTTGTCCTCACCACACTACCCTCCCCAATGTTAGCCAACGGTGACACTCGCGTCTTGACCCATGCATGCGAGACACGTACTCGTCCCCTCCGTCTTCCTATTCGTCGTCGCGCTCTGTACCATCGTCGTACCCCCGCCTCGATGGTCAAGGTCGACGTCGCTCTTCCAGTCGTCCTGGCTGCCTCCGGTCAACAGAAGAGAGCACGCGTCCAGTCGTCCTGGCGCCGACGACGGACATTCGTGCGACTACTCAGACGGACGATGGGTGAGGGACGATGCTGCCGACGTGACGACGTACACGGAGGACTGCCCGTTCCTCGACCCCGGCTTCCGGTGCACGCGCAACGGCCGCAGGGACTCGTCCTTCCGACACTGGCGATGGCGACCTCGCCGCTGCGACCTCCCTGAGTAGGCACCCCGCGCCATGTCACGAGATGCGACACATCTGCTTCCTCCCCGATGTTCTCTGCAACCTGATCATGTCAATTTTTCAAGTTGTTTGTTAGGTTCAACGCGACGGACATGCTGGAGCGGAGCCGGAACGGCAGGATCGTCTTCGCCGGGGACTCGATCGGGCGGAACCAGTGGGAGTCCATGGTGTGCATGCTCGCCGCCGCCGTGCCGGTCACGGCCAGCGCGTCGTCGTCGTCCAGAGTGTACGAGCGGTCCGGGAAGCCGATCAGCCGGCACAAGGGCTACCTCGCCATGGTTTTCGCGGACTACAACCTGTCCGTCGAGTACTACCGCGCGCCCATGATCGTGATGGTCCACCGCTTCCCGGCGACAAACGCGACAGGCAGAGGCAGCGGCGTGAGGGAGCCGTCCGCCTGGACGTGCTGCCACGGCACGCCGACCGGTGGGCCGGCGCCGACCTGCTCGTGCTCAACACCGGGCACTGGTGGAACCAGCACAAAACCGTCAAGGCGTACGTATGTGTATGCCATGGTTAATTTTGTACTCCCTATCTAGGTATGACACTAATTTCAGGTTGTCCTGCGTGTGGTTCGTGACCAGAGGAAACCATTTCATGGTTGGCGACCGTTTGAACAAAACCGTGGGCATCGAGGAAGCTTTTCGACTGTCCCTGGAAACGGTGAAAGATTGGGAATTGAGTAGTGATCGGTTTTCCAAAAGCTATTTCTTCTTCAGGAGCTATTCTCCCTCGCATTACAGGTAAGCTAAAGTGAGTTGTGTCAATTGCATTCTGACGAAGAGAACTGTACTCTGTACTGTGGCTTATGATATGTCAATATGATCTGGCAATTGCGACTATTTGGAGGAAAAACAACAACCAACAGTTTACTTAGAAGATAAACCTATTGAACTTTATTTTGAGTTATTCACAAGGTAATTACAGCCTTCAGTCCGAGGGCTAAACTTTCTAGTCGATCGTAACCATGGTTTCAATTCTCTTCATCTGAAAATGGCAGCAATGGCACCTGGGACACTGGTGGTTCGTGCACCGACCACCGAGAGCCAGTGACCGCTAACACCTACTCCGGTGAGGAGTACTCATGGATGAACGCGATGATTGCGAAGATGACGGACGGTATCAAGAGCCACGGGAGGAAGGCAAGGTTTCTGAACATCACTCACATGACGGAGCTCAGACCAGATGGCCACCCGGCAGGGCACAGGGAGCCCGGAACGCCACCGGACGCGCCGGAGGACTGCAGCCACTGGTGCCTCCCCGGCGTGCCTGATGTTTGGAATCAGATCCTCTATGCACACCTCTTGTCCACAGGGTACGACATGCGCAGGAACGAGAAATAATTAGTCGTATTGGACTATTGGTACGTGTACGTAGATTGCGCTATCTTTAGCGTGGTTTATTTGTAGAAATTATAAAGCTAGCTTAATTATTATTGCTCAGTTTTACAATGTCTTGGGATGTATCTTTCACGATTATAGTTCTGTGCTGGCACAACCCATGAACGTTTGAATGGGCTCTTATAAGTCTTAAGGGAGGAGTTACATAAGAGACCCAAGCAGGCAAGTGAGAAATGGTGGTATACAAGCAGGCTTGAAGATACTGCATGAGCATTACTCCAACAATGACATTCTATGGCGCAAAATTTTAGTCACCCTTGGTGCATTTGGATTGCACGTAATGAATTTCGTTTCAGGAAAAAGAAATGGACCGCCAAGCAGGTTGTATATGTGGTTCTGCCCACATTAACATGATAAACGGTCATGCAAAAAGAACCGAATGGCTCGAGTGCCTGTGAGTTCACTAATAGACGGGATTCGATGAGTCCCCAACATATATCTTCTTTGTTTGCAGGGGATTTTAACAATCAGGAAGCTGCTCATTGCTTTGTTGATACCTCTCTTGACCCTGATGATGTTTTCTGGAGACTGCGATCAGCGGGTCTGGGGCTCTACATAAGAGGTCCCTCCAACGCATACTCTCTCAAAATTCAATTATAGGTCAACAACTGCACTTCGGTGCTCATGGCAGAAATGGCCGCCCTGATGGCGGCAATGCAAATATCAATTGAACTGCAGGGCCAAGCGGTTGTCTTCTTCACTGACAACCAAGTGCTATCCGACTACATCAACTCGCTTGATTGGGAGTCCCTGCCAGATTGGCGTATCAAAGTCTTTTCTCAAAGATTCAAAAACCAGTTCTCCCCTACCATGCACAAGGTTGTCAAAATTTCAAGATGCTAGAATGAGATAGCTCACAATCTAGCTGCAAATGCTTTCAAATGCTTTGCTAATCCATCTAGGCATGTCTTAGTTAATTGCTCAAATAGCAATCATGCTTCCAGCTGCCCTGTAGCTGCAGCTCTAAATAATGTACACATAGCTCTCGGTACTCTTCTTGCAGCTTGTTGCTGCTAGGTATATATTTCATGGTTTTTCGTCAAAAAAAAAAGTGAGAAATGGTGTGCCGTGCCTGTGTTCTTCCGTCCATATGGAAAACAGCAAACGGGCTTGAAGGAAGATACACATGACACAAGCGTGTGACGAAACCATATCACATTTTCGCTCAATGGCTTGAAAAGGAGACTGATACGGACACTGGATGGATGAGGCACCACCAGATCTCATGTGCTAGTCGATGACAGCTCATTGACAGTCCTTCACCCAGCTTTGTCCCCGCAACGTCCTCGTTGGCCTCCGCCAACTTCAAGGGCCCCACCCCGCCCCCGGTATAAAAGCGGATCCATTCCGTTAGTTTCCCACGCCCAGAAAAATATCGAAACGAGGACGAAAAATTGTAAGAATTACGGAAAAGCCCCCTGCAGTGTGTCTTCCTCTTCCGTTTCTCTCCTCCGGCCTTCGTCTTCCTCTGCTTGCCCCCGTCCGCCAATTCCCTTCCCCACCCAAACCCTAGAGCAAGGCTGAATGGCCCCCGCCACGAGCTCGCGGGAGACTCTGCAGCGCCGCCAGTGACTGCTGATCCGCCCGCCCCCGCCGCGCCCGGCGGCGCCCCCGCCCGGGGCCCTGTCACGGAGGAGGAGGCGACGGCATGGCGTCGAGGCAGCACAATGCGCAGTTCCACAAATCCAAGACGCTCGACAACAAATACGTGAGCATTCTCGCGCCTCCCGCCTCAGATCCGGGCGGAATTCGTGTTCTGTTGCTGCGAATTTTGGGGTTACCTTACTCTCACTCACTGCGCCTGCCTGCGCCCGCGCGTGTGTGCAGATGCTTGGAGATGAGATAGGGAAGGGGGCGTACGGCCGCGTGTACAAGGGGCTTGACCTCGACAATGGCGATTTCGTGGCCGTCAAACAGGTCTCGCTGGAGAACATTCCGCAGGAGGATCTCAACATAATAATGGTGAGTTTTTCTGTTTTAACTTATCCTATCATGCACAGGAACTGATGAATTGCGGGAAATGTGGTTTCGGGGGAGCTGTGGAGCTAACACACTGTGGCTGCAGTGCAGCTATAACATGTAGTTTGAGCTATGCAGCTCGCCTTTTTGTCGCGTACCTTCTGCTGTGAGATTACATTTCAGGGCTAGGTTCTACTAGCTTGCTCATGTAAGTCGTAAGTGAGCTCCCTGTTTGGCAGATTCAAACTTGGAATTATAGCAGAAGCCAAGGACACACGTTACCTGTGTTTTGGCATGTTGATTGGTCGTGTAGCGAGTTGGTTATACGTTTTCTGATTGCGATCACGTGGAAATTTTGACCTGTTAATTGTTTTATTTGTGGAACATATGATACACAGTTCCACAAACATTTGCAGTATGATATTCTATTTGGATCTCATAAAAACATGACTCATGACATAAAGGAGCTTTACTTTAGGTCCCTCCTGCATTTTCTTGATACAATTGGCTTGATTGTCACAGCAATGGATTGTTTCCAAATTTGCTACCTATAGACTAGATTTGTTTTGTCACATTGTTCACGAGAAAAGATTTTCTGCAGTGTCGACAGCATGACTAATAGTGACTGCAGTATTACATGCCTTTGCAAGCAAAAAATAACATCTGAACCTCTGCAACTTCCCGCAACTGATGGATTTGAATGTTGGCTACATAACTACATATAAGTGGATTGGCAGCAAATAAAAGCAATGTGTAGGCTCACACGTGGTTCATCTTAATCGATATAGTTGTATTGGTATCGCGTGAATTGTTAGCATCTAAAATAGAACCTTTTGTGTTGATGTTAATTTTGTGAATTGTTCGCTAAGTTACTCTTTCATCATTCTGATATTGGTTTCATGTAGTACCTAATGCTTCAAGTTGATCTTGAAAGCTATGTGTATGGCTTGTTTGAGCTTGTGAAATAACTTTATTTGTTTGTTTATTTACCATACGGACATACTGTTGGAAATACGTCATCAAGGGCCATATAATGTATTTTAGAACACTGGGTTTATGGAAGTAATATATTTTTTGCATTCTTCTTGTATAACCGTCCCTACTACTTTCTTATATAGTTCTTGTTAAAACATTCCCCCTCGTTTTCGCGAATATCACTGTTTTCTGCAATTGCTCTTGTATTCCTGAAGCCTAGGGTTCTAATTAATTGTCTTTGTGCATGTTTAACGATTCTGCACAATGCTATTGATGGTTTGCTGGTATGGTGTATGCAGCAAGAGATCGACCTTTTGAAAGTAAGTTTTGTTGTTTTTATGTTATACAGCTATAATCACATCTCTACTATTTTTCCTGTTAACTTACACAAATCGATTTGTGTTATATTCCTTTTAATCAGATTTTAAGATCTTATTCCTTTTAACCAGAATTTTTAGATCTTTTGCATGCTCTACTGGTGTGTAGGTAGGAGTGGTGTGTAGGTAGGAGTTTCTGTAGCTTATGAAAATTTATAAAGATCACACTAAATTCTTGCTTTGGTCTAATATATATACTGTTATACACTTTGAGGTGCTTATATCTCATTCTTTGATCATTTGGTACATCATACCAAGTCTGTCCCTAAACATGTATAATATAAGAGGTAATGGAATCTGGAAATAGTAACTAGTGTGGTGGGAAAGCTAAAACTATATTTTTTTTTGCAGTTGGTTTTTGTAGCTTCTATTGTTTCTGAAATTGAAACCAGGACCTTTATTGTTTTATGCACTTATGCGGGATTCCAAATCTTTTGTTTTTTTTTTGTCCAGAATCTTAATCACAAAAATATTGTCAAGTATCTGGGATCACTGAAGACAAAGAGCCACCTCCATATTATTTTAGAGTAAGCATTGAAACTATAGTTGATACGGGGTAGAGGTATACAATATACATCTAGTGAATTTCAACATGGAAGTTCTAATACCATAAGGATAACTGCAGGTATGTGGAGAATGGCTCACTTGCCAATATTATCAAGCCAAACAAATTTGGACCTTTTCCTGAATCTTTGGTGGCTGTATACATTGCCCAGGTGCTTGTGGTGGTTACTGCAATATTAGTACTTTCTCTTTTCTCCTTATTTTCATCTGATTATAGTTTTTATGTGACCAGGTGTTGGAAGGTCTTGTTTATCTGCATGAACAAGGTGTCATTCATAGAGATATCAAGGGTGCAAACATACTGACTACCAAAGAGGTTAATAGCTGTATATTGTTTGCCCCCTTTTTTCTTTGTTTCAATAATTGAATTTTGTAAAAAAAAAAATCTTGGAAGACCTCGAAATCTGAATGTTGTTAAAGAAAGGTGCAAGGACACTTATCTTGGAACTTGGAAGAAACCTTCTAATACCATAATTGGAAGCATAAAACCATAAAAACATGTAGTGACATGACTGATGCAGTGAAAAAGAAATAAATAAAGGGGCACCCTAGAGATAAAATCATGGACAAGTAGTGGGCTGGCATAGATTTTGGGAGAATGAATTGTTAATATGAACTGTGTACCCCCCTCCTCTTAATTGTAAACTTGCAAATTTGCAATAGAAACATAGCTGTAACATGTTTTCTCAATATATCTTCATTTGTGCTTGTTTAGGGCCTTGTCAAACTTGCTGATTTTGGAGTTGCCACTAAATTGACTGAAGCTGACATTAACACTCATTCTGTGGTCGGCACTCCCTACTGGATGGCACCTGAGGTTGGTTATTGATTAACCATTTGTTGAATATGATGTTTCTACCGAATTATTGTCCTCTATGCCACTTAGCATACTGAAGTAATTTATCATCTTAATTTTGTGTGTCTTGCTATTAAATGAGTTGAAGGTTGCCTGGTTTCATTGTTGTGGATGTAAAATCGAATCAACTAGGCAACCATTAATTTAACATTAATTCATCAGGTTGAACACCCAATTCGTAGAAAACATAACATTTTCTGCTTATGTGGGGGGACAAATTGATTAGAATTTGGGAAGCTGATCATGAGGTCAGCCGAACTTATTTACACCAATGTGTTACATTGTTCTGGAATTCCTATATGTATTTTTAACATTCGGTGATCATGGTTTTGCAAATACATGCTAGTGGCACCACAAAACTTTAGATTTCTAAAGGATGTGTAGCCCAAGGTTGACTAAACATATCTAGTCTAGGCTGAAGAGTTTTAGTTACATATTCAACTAGGACAACTGGACTGTTGACTGAGTTAATTTGCAAATTCATATCACTGACTGTGTTTCTTACTCCGATATCCACCATAAGAAAATATACAATTGCATTTTAATAGTCTAGGATTTGAGTTTCATTCATCATCTTATCAACACATGACTACATTACTTTTTTAATACAGTCTAGAATTTGAGTTTCATTCATTATCTTATCAACACATGACTACTTTAGGTCATCGAAATGTCCGGTGTTTGCGCTGCTTCTGATATCTGGAGTGTGGGTTGCACCGTAATTGAGTTGCTGACATGTGCCCCGCCATATTATGATCTCCAACCTATGCCTGCACTGTTCCGTATTGTTCAGGTTGGTTGCATACAGCTGTTTTGATCTATGTTCGTCTTTGCAAGTTACTCTTTATTCAGCTACGTGAGTATACTATTTATTTTGTATAGGATGTGCATCCACCAATACCAGAAGGACTGTCGCCTGAAATTACCGATTTTCTCCGGCAATGTTTCCAAAAGGTTATCTATCTTAATGTTATTTGAGGACTTCAATTTATTTTCTTTAGTTACATGGTCTGACTTCTTTTTTATTTGTTAAAAATAACTTTAGGATGCGATGCAAAGGCCTGATGCAAAGGCATTATTGATGCATCCATGGTTGCAAAACTCAAGACGAGCTTTGCCTGCTTCCCTTCGGCAACCTACTCCATTGAGGTATAAATGAGACTTTACTGTGACAGTTAATAGTTTGATGAACAGATATACAGTCTAGAAAAAGTACATACATCATTGATTTTTTCTTTTTCTTCATAATATATCACTGTATTGGATGTTCATTTATTATTTGAACCTTCTTTCCATTGAGAGGACTTAAATTCTCCTCCTGTCGGTACAATAGGAACATCGACGGGGATGATGAAGGCCCAAGAGGTGATAATAGCTCGGGTTTTTGCGACACACCAGGAGATACTCAAATTACTATTGCTTCTAATGTTGACGAGGTAACACTATCAGGGTTTTTTACGCATCATGTTTAGCTCAGGAATTAACCCTCCCAAATCTTCTGCAGTACACCCACTATATTCTTAGCCTCTGAGGCTTGCCAATTATAAATTATTTTTATTTATGCTGCTCTAGGAGAATGGGGAAAAAGAACCAATTACGGACTCTGCTGCGCAAAGTAAATCTGAAGAGCTTCATGATGGAAATTTTACTAAGGGCACTAGTTCAGACAATGTGGCGCTTATGAAAGATAATGTGGTCCTTAATAAAGATCCGACACTAGTTTTACATGAGAAGTTACCGGTGGAATCTTCATCTGGAGGTGCTGATTTGAATGGCAAAGTAATGGCACATGAACTATTGCAAGGTGGTCCGCCAAGTAAGGTAGAGCTGGAGAATAAAGAAAGTTCAAGTGTTGAGGATGGTGATGTGTTCTCCTTTCAGGCTGGAAGACAGAATATTGACTTCCAAAAGGTGAGATTTTGTGCGTAGCATTTTGACTCGAGGAAATCTTCTGGTAAATTCCTTAATCTAGAACTGTAAGGAGTCACTATGCTGCACATGTTTGTATTTTATATTTTTATATGTACTCTACATATGCTTTCTTAAACAACCCACTTGTATGAGTGGAAGTTGGAAAAGTTGAAATGAAATGTAGGAGGAAATATACTTGAACTGCCTTATGTGTGTTTGAAGGAACAGAATGGGATTATGCACGGTCCATTCAATTTAAGTTAGGTTACAATCGACAGCCTTTGACCGAATGATGCAGGCACTAGATTGCCACTTTGGTAAATAATTTTCTAAGTTAAGCTGTTTACATGTAACTATTAAACCATCATAACATACATCTGCAACCTCTCATCCGTGAATCAATCTTGTTGGTTACTTGTCGATTGGTCTATAATACTTTCACTAGGTAAATTGTTGCCAATGGTTATTCATTATCAAGGTCTTGAATTTATTTTATTTTTATGGAAAGTTCTTTAAATTGCTCTTCAATATATCCTGTCTTGATAGGTGGTCGAACCTTCAGTTGTTGAGGGGCCAAAACAGCTTAGTAGATTTAGTGACAAACCTGAAGATGCCTCTTTGGAAGACTTATTTCCACCAATCGATAAACGGGGAGATAATGGGGCTGAACCTTCGACATCAACTACTGTCCAAGAACTTCAATATAATGGTGTACACAATGAATTTGTGAAGGGGCTCAATGCCAGGGTGGAGAAGCAAAAAGAAAATGATAGCGAGTCCATGAATGGTGGAAAACTAATTGAATTTGCCATGCAACTAGAAAATATTGATGCGTCGGTACTGCACAACACTACTGTTGCTCTATCTATGTACCTTTGATATTTAAAATAGATGAATTTCTGTTTATTCTAGCTCTGATTTTGATGGTATTGTCCAATTTTATAGGGTTTTGGTGAACATATTCCTGGAGAGAGTCTTTTCCCTCTGCAGGTGTGCCATGTCTAACTTCTATTACCATGTTGCATTCTACAACTTCGCTCTGTGTTTGCGAAAATTGATGTCAATACTTTGGCATAAATAATGATGTCCACTAGGCTGTAAGGTGCCTTCAGGACTCAAGGCGTCACTGATGGCAGTGAGGGAAGGAAGGAACCAGCGGGAAGGCAACCGCTGGTTCCAGTGCTTGTCAATATGGGAGGGTGTGGGGCCGTGGGGGCAGCATGCAGGCTGCTGGAACCATGGAGAGCTTGCTTTTGGGTCAGTCATGCTTGTTGCTGCTCCCTTCGCTCTGCTTAGAATACCACTGGGGGCATGTTCATTTCATCCCCAATCCAATCCACTTGGATTAGAATAAACGAACTAGCCCTGGTAGTGTGCCCTTACGTTGGCGCTTAATCGTGGTGGGTGCAACGTGTTAGGTGTATAACAAGGCAGGGACTATCTCTTTGAGAGGAGGATGGGCTCGAGTACCTAGAAAGGTGACGAGCTTGGATAGCCTAAGAAGACAGTCTCTTTTCTTTTCTTGCGTTATTTTCCTTTTCTCTTGAAATGCTAATATGTGTATGGCGTTGTGTCACCTTAACACCTTAAGTGCATTGGCAATATGACTGGGGTTGGTTTGCCATGCCTCGCCTTAAAACATAAGAACAATGCTTTGGCAGTGTTCTTGGTGAACCTTTGCACTTCTGTAAATATACATCTTCTTTATATGGCTCTGTCAGTTTTTCAATTTCTGGTAATATGATTCTGGCAATTTTTGTGCAAAAGAATGCCCTTGTTGGTGATGACATGATAAGTTTCTATTTGAAATATATGATACTTGCATTTGAAATGGACAGTATGTTGGATGACTTATTTGCTGATAAACTAGATTGTTTACTGTCCTAAATGAGATCGCCCCAAAACAATTAAGTATTCCTACTCAGTACAGTGCATTTTTATTTGACATTTAGACTACGTCCTGCTAACTAAACATTGCTTTTGTACAGTTCTAATTGCTAGGGTGTGACCTTGAAATACCTTTTGTTCTCTATTTTTGTAGTCCGTGGAATACAGCAAAATAGTAGCACAACTAAAACCAGGGGAAAGTGAAGATGTAATACTGTTGGCATGCCAAAAGCTTCTGTCAATCTTCAGTCACCGGCCTGAGCAAAAACAGATTTATATGACACAGAATGGTTTCCTCCCGCTGATGGAACTCCTTGAACTTCCCAAAAATCGTGTATGATGTTTCACTGTGGTTTTTACAAACATTTTTTCCTGGCTCTTTACACTGAATAGTTGGTTGTTTTATTTATTTATTTATTTATTATTTTTGCAGATTTTATGCTCAGTTCTGCAGCTTATCAACAACATTGTAAAAGATAATACAGGCTTCCTGGAAAATGCTTGCCTTGTTGGCCTTGTAAGACTAATATTCCAGAGCAATTCATGACCTTCATGCTCTGTTGACTTCGTGGGATAGATAGTTGATATTTAAAAGTTATCTGCAGATTCCAGTGGTGATGAATTTTGCAGAGCCAAATCGCCCAAAGGATGTTCGGGTGCAAGCATCCCTGTTTCTTCAGCAGCTTTGTCAAGCCAGGTCTTTTTCTTTCTCCGACATAGTTGATAGTTTCTGACATTTTTCTATTAGGGTGGAATGGACAAATGCATTGATGTACTAATTTCCAGTTTCCATCTCCAGCACCTTGACGTTGCAAATGTTCATTTCGTGCCAAGGGATCCCTGTTTTAGTAAGCTTTATGGAGCCTGACTATGCAAAATACAGGCAAGTCTGCCAGTTGTCGGTATTAATTATTCCTTTTTTTTCTTCTGTATCAATTTGTTTTTAATGCTTGAATCTAACTAATGTACTGGAAATATTTAAAATTAGCAGGGATATGGTTCATCTCGCAATTGACGGCATTTGGCAGATCTTCAAGCTCCAGCATTCAACTCCAAGAAATGACTTCTGCCGTATAGCGGCAAAAAATGGTATGCTTCCCAGGCTGGTGAATACACTACACAGCCTGAATGAAGCAACAAGATTTGCCTCAGTCTCAGGATCAGGTGCTTCAGTAACACAGAATGGCTCGACCCCCCGACGTAGATCTGGCCAATTAGACCCTTCAGTTCTTGAAAGTTACAAGGCGCGGCTGGATCATCATCATTCATCTGGTTCTCTGCAATCTCTACAAGCAGATGCAGATAAGCACCATATATTAATGGACTCCTCATCATCTCCTAGGTTCAGTGATAAAACCGGCAGTAACTTAGAGAGGAATGAGAACGACTTGGTTATTCGGCCACCAAGGCTTAGTGTTTCTGCCGGAAGGACATCTACAGACAGATCACCAAAGCACATAGAACTAGTTTCAAATGGTCATAATGGCGGTCAAAATGACCAGGTCCGACCTCTACTGAGTTTATTGGAGAAAGAACCACCTTCTCGGCATGTGTCTGGACAACTTGATTATGTTCGCCACATATCTGGATTGGAAAGGCATGAAACCATTTTGCCACTATTACATACATCGACAGAGAGGAAAACAAATGGTGAACTTGACTTGATGATGGATTTTGCTGGTACATTATTCTGTGTCCATTATTTTCTGTGCACATTATTATTTCAAATGTTAGTCCTTAGCATATCGGTGCATCCTCTCACTGTGCATTCTGCTTTTCACCTTAAGCATATCGTTCCTGTGCATTTATAAGTCTTTATGTCTCATTTTTCTCTCTTGAGTTTATATACTCTTATCAAATGCTAAGTTTTTTGGTTTTCATTACACATGGACAAAGAACCTAAAAATAGAATATTTCTATTCTAAACTTTCTTTACTCTATATAAGTTTATATGCCATCATATACCACATTTGGTTATAGTTCTAACGTTTTATTATTGAGGTTTCTTTATGTTATATATTTGTCTATTTGGTTTGCTTCTGTTTCCAGAGTCTTTTTTTCCCCAAATTAAGGTAGCTCCCCTATAAAAGGAAGGAATTCCTGGTTTCCAGTATTTGGATAGAACTAAATTGAGTTACAGTTATGACTATCTGGCACCTTTTGCATAATGTGATACACAAGTTAAACTTGGAAGCACCTATGCTCTAGTAATCCAGTTACAGACCAAGTAAAAAGGAAAACTAAAGTGACATCAAAGAACCCTCCTGGATTATAGACCTATAGTAAATTTCAGGATCAGACCTGACTGTTCTTATCTCCTTAAAGGACTTGTGTACCTCTCTTCAATTTGCCTTCTCTATCAAATGTAAGCATTTATGACCTTGTGGTCGGCTAGTATGTCGCTCAAGTCGGTTCTCCAATTTTCAAGTGTCGCATATGCTCTTTTTAGTAGTAAGGAGTGTGTATGAGTTTGCACACTTCCTGTTGGAGGGGTTCTGTTTTTGGACCAGTGCTTCCTCTCGTTCATACGAAGATGTGCAGCTCTTGTGCATATTTACTAAGTTTCTTTGTGTAAATGACAAGTAATGTCACTTTATCGTAACACTCTAGCAGTCATTTGTGTACTTTAGAAACGATTTAGTGTGCAGAAAGAATCATCTACTCCTTATTTGCAAAAGATGTGTAGCATGTATATATTTATGCACTAATAGATTGGTTTTTGAATTTAATGCAGAGGTCTCTAGACATGGTAGGGAGAATGGCCATCTGGACTCTAGTATAAAAGCTGCAAATAGAGTTCATAGTATGAAATATGCACCTTCGGCAAGTGCCTCTAATGAAGGGGCATCAACTTCTGGAGCTGCATCGCAAACAGCATCTGGTGTGTTATCTGGATCAGGAGTGCTCAATTTAAGACCAGGGAGTACAACATCGTCAGGCCCATTAGCTCAGATGTTCTCTTCCATGAGCGCAGATGTGGCACGTGAATATCTTGAGAAAGTAGCAGATCTTCTTTTGGAGTTTGCACAGGCAGACACTGTGGTAAAATCTCTGATGGCCAGCCATAGCCTTCTTACAAGGCTTTTCCAGATGTTTAGCAAGATAGAACCTCCTATTCTCCTTAAGGTAAAAGTCTAAAACATTTAGTTTGTTCTGCTATATACTTGTTCATGTGACTCAATTTCTGTGTTTGTATTTGTTTGGTTATGGAACTACTTGTTCTTTTTGTGCAGATTCTTAGGTGCATTAATCATTTGTCGGGTGATCCTAATTGTCTCGAGGCACTTCAACGCACAGATGCAATCAAACATCTGATACCGATTCTCGAGCTTCGTGATGGACCTCTGGTTTATCAAATACATAGTGAGGTGCGCAGTGTTTTGTTAACCAAGCATGATTACTAAAGAAAGATCTCCCACTAAGTATCGTGATTTTCCTTTCTATATTGTCAAACATTCGGAGTCAATAGTTTTGAAAATTAAGTTATGGCCCATGTTCTATATCTGCTCCTCCATTTCAAATTATAAGATGTTTTGGCCTTTCTAGCAATGTATCAGACATAGTGTATATGTATATCCAAGTGCATAGCAAAATCAATGTATCTAGAAAAGCCAAAACATCTTATAATTTGGAATGGAAGTATTATTCAGAGGGTACTGCAGGAGTGTGACTGGGACAATGCCTAAACGAGTGAAGTAACAATACTGTACATCATTTGATGCGTTGTTATAGCAGTATGAAATACATATAACGTACTCATAGTTGGAGTAGCAAACCATCTTATTTATTGCTTAAGAGTGAGAAAACTGTAGCAGCAGAACAGCATTGTCTACAAGATGACATGTGCTTGTAGCTGTGCTCCTTTTTTGTACCTTTTTAGTTGAAATCTGATGCTATTAAATGCTACTAATTTCGCAGCAGATAATTTGCCTTCTGCTGCACTATTTTCTGAGCACATAATTGACTGCCTCTGCCTTTCTGTCTCTAGGTCCTCAATGCTTTGTTCAACCTTTGCAAGATTAATAAAAGAAGACAGGAACAAGCAGCTGAAAATGGAATCATCCCTCACTTGATGAATTTTGTCATGTCAGACTCACCTCTGAGGCAATATGCCCTACCTTTGCTGTGTGATATGGCTCATGCTTCTCGCAACTCTAGAGAGCAGTTGAGGGTTCATGGAGGATTAGATGCATACTTAAATCTGTTGGAGGATGATGTATGGGCATGCACGGCATTAGATTCTATTGCTGTTTGTTTGGCTCACGATAATGATCACAGGAAAGTAGAACAAGCATTGTTAAAAAAAGAGGCCATTCAGAAATTAGTGAAGTTCTTCCAAGACTGCCCAGAACAGTATTTTGTCCATACACTAGACGCTTTCTTGAAGATAATCACGTAAGATTATATAAGGCGTATTTCCTGATTAGTTGCAATCATGCTACAGATTACTGATCTGTACATCGTATACATGTTTTTGGCAGGAAATCTTCTAGGCTAAATACAGCAATGGCCACCAATGGTTTGACAACATTGCTCATTGCAAGACTTGACCATCGAGAAGCTATTGCCCGCTTGACTCTGCTGAAACTCATAAAGGTTTGATGCCTAGCTTGAGCTGGATAGTCCTGAATTTTCAGGACGCTCACTGTGAATGAAATGATTCTTGTTGTTTGTAGAGTTTCAACTTTGTGGTTTATGTGTTTTTCCAGGTTGTCTATGAGCACCATCCTCGACCAAAACAGCTCATAGTAGAGAATGACCTCCCTCAGAAGCTACAGAACCTCATTGAAGAACGCAGGGATGGACAACGGGGTGGCCAACAAGTATTGGTCAAACAAATGGCCACCTCATTGCTGAAAGCGCTGCACATCAATACAGTATTGTGATTTTAGTGGGTCATGTGTTTTCCTCTCAAGTTGTATATGTTTGCCCCAGAGGAAAAGGTGTCGTTTTCTTTTTGCCTCCTTTTCTGCCGTGGTGATTTCGCATGAGCACCAGACTCCCTTCTTGTACCTGATCCCTCTTTTTTCGGGAGAAAGGTTCAGCGTTTAGGTGCAGGATAAAATGGGCTTTCTATCCTTAAGGGTTGTTTATATCTAGGGTATGTTAGTGAAGAAATTGTAAATTAGACATCTAATTAAAAATACAAAACCCATATTGACATCTTGTTTCATGTTAGTAAAGTTTGCAAGATATTTCTTCTGGGTATGGTAGCTACAAGTGGGCTTAAGAAATATGTTTGGTATACAACACATGCTTGCTGCCAAGTAAATGCCTGATATTGTGGATCCGTGAAGCTTGATTTTGATAGCGGCAGAGGTTCCGTTGAGCTGTGCTGCAACCTTTTAGAGAGAACCGTATAACAAGATGCAAGAAAACATCACACGTTCTTTTGATTCATAACATTACATAATTCTTAACAATGAAATGCTACTCATGCCAAATTCACGGCATACAGGACTGTTGTTTATTTCAGCTTCATGAGTTCCACAAGGAAAATTAAAACTGAAAAACAAGTATTCCAAACAATTATAGATGGTCTGTAGGAAACACGCAAACTTCAGCCTATGCATTCTGAGCTCCATGTGCTTTCCAGAGGTTGTTCCATTCCAGCATGGCATCGGCTGCTTTGGTGAAGATTGCATTCTTGGGTCCTAGTTTCTCACGGACAATTCCAGCTAGCTCCTTAACACAATCATCAACAGTAACTGAAGTCCTCGATAGCTTGAGCGACTGGAAGAATGGAAGAACATCATCCATGACTTTTACACCTTCCCAATCTTTCAAGCTCTCCAGAGCTTTACCTGCTTCTGCATCACTTCTCATCACATAAGGCAGTCCAGTCTTCACACCATATCCCAAGCTGTCGCAAACTACTTTAGCACATAAGCCATTCCATATGTCTTCAAGGGTATCCCATCTGTGCTTCCCTTCATTTCGGAGACGCAGGCCTGGGAACATAGCAGGCCCCAGCACATTGCGGTTGAATGCAACATTTATCCCACTCACGGGCAGCATCGCACCAAGCGGAACTGTCATCACAGCATCCACATAGGTTGTGTTCCGTTGATTTCTCTTCACAACATGAGTCATTGGGTCATAGTCAGCATTATGCAGCCACAAACCACATGAGAGCATGCACTCAACCCCCTCACGCAGGCTGAATGGGTAACCACGGACAAAGTCAGCACCTTTCCTGTATGGATCATAGAGTGTGTTGAAAAAGAAGGGCGTAGCAGGTGTTTTCAGATTGGCCATGTGCTGTGTAACAGCATCAACAGTGAACCCAGCAGTGTCCTTCGCTGGGAGGCAGTTGTCATCAATTGAAATCACATACTTCTTGCGTGAGACAAGATACCCAAAGTAACGGCATGAGTGACCAGAGAAGTTTATGGATGAGGCACCAAGCACCCCATTAATATCTGACTTGGTGTAAACCTTGAGATCAAAACCTGTAGGGATTTGAAGATCCCCTGCCATGTCTGGATCTTTGACAACAATGATGTGGAAACGAGAGAAGAATGGCCGCCATGCCTCAAAGAAAGTGGTCAGGTTGGGCTGGAGAGCCGCAATCACAATATCAACCTCGTTATCTTGAATTTCCAAAGTCATCTTCTCAGGTAATCAAAATGATGTAAACAGCAGCAGGTCTAGAACCTCCTCTCAGAGCACCCTGCAGACAAGCAGATGCCATGTCAACACACAAGCTGATGTGAGCATAATAACTGAATGAGCAAAGGGTAATATGGTGTAAACATACTTGTTGGAAGGACTGGTACGAGTGGCTGCTTAATGTTGAGCAACTGAACAGCCAAGATGATTTCCTCACAGCCGGTTGCTAGAAACAACTTGAGAACTTTCTCTGTCAGCTTACCAGCACTGAGGGTTCTCTGCAATCAAAATGCAAGAACACATTACAAAACACATTCTTCTATGTGTAAATACTGAATCACTCGCAACATAAGAGGACATCAGTCCAGACACTCCTGGAAGGCTCTGATATGATTTCACCTACATCATCATAACTAGAAAATGATAAATGATTCCCAAATTCCAAATATGTGGGTTCAGAAACGAATTGTAAAACTACTGCTTGCAAATCTGTGGGCATGTGGAGTGCCTCATCATGACCATCATTAAGGCACCCCCTACTGGTTCCCAACACCTTGTTAACTCTATGACTATCATAACCGATTTACCATAAAATCCAATTTCTTTTAGGTAGCATAACCAGTGAATCAATGCAGTATCAAACAAGGAAACACAATCAGAACTACTGACATATCACCGCATTTGACAACAATTAGCAAAGCGTGAGATCACATGCCAACTGATCGGAACCCTCGTCCCCTCCTACAATTCGACAAGTTCTATTTCTATCAAACGTGCACGCGGCACAACATGTAACCACTGAACGAGCGACAAACCCAGCCCGGGCCACCATGATCAATCGGAAACTACTGATTCCTCACCGCCAAATGTGCCCAAATCGAAACGACACCAGTACAGGCACAGGATCAAATCAACCAGCAGTGGGGACCGGACAGACTCGAGAGGGGCGGAGGGCGCGGCGGCGACGGGGTACCTACACGGAAGAGGTCGATGACGAGGTGGTCGGGGAGGTGGGAGAGGTCGGCGATGTGGGCGATGCGGAGGAGCGCCGAGTCGAGGGTGAGGGAGAGCAGCGAGGGCGGTCGCATCGGCCCAGATCTGGATCTCGCGCGCCCTTTTATAGCTACTCTCCTCTCGAAGCAAAGGCGTCAGCGCCTCCCTCTCTCGCGGCCGTGCCACGCCACGGCCACGTTGCCCTCGATCCTCGCCCGCTCCCCACGCCCGTGCTTCGCGTTGTTGCGTTTGCCGGCAGGGCAGCGTACGCGTAGGAGGAGAGCCGGCAGGCCAGGGAGGCCGAGGGGCGACGACCGCGACACGCGCACCTATGGGCGGGCGACTTTTCACGGTGTTTTCGCCGTTTTCCCCTCGTTTTTCCACGGTTTTCTGCCTTTGCCTTGTCGGCACGCTTTGCCGAATTCGTGACCCGAAGACATCACTTTGCGTGATTTGGTGGCTCAAATAAACATCAATTCCATGTGTTTAGATTGAATTTGTCGAGTGATATAGATCAAGTAATTACATGATTTATATGATGATAGTAAGATTATTATATCGTATGTCATGGTCTTAAGTCCAGCACAACTTTAGACCACTTACGTATACGTATACTTGTGAATTAATATTTTCTCAAGATTGGCTAAATTTTAAATAAAACTTTTGATTACTTATATTGTTTAGACTTATGAGTTAGAGTAGCTCGCATATAGCGATGATATAGAGTCTGATTACAAAATGTATTGAGGTCCGGTCATTTTTTACTTCCCAAGAGCATCTCTAATAGTTCTAAAAAAAAATGGTTTTTTTACAACCTAAAAAAAATGGTTGGCAAATCAATGAACTTTAGAAGTGCCTAAAAAACTGAGATCATGTTTGTTGGCTTCCTCTACTAGTTTCCCAAAAAATTGCTCCTAGAAGACAATTTTGATCATGAATTCTGAACTATTTCTAAAATCACCCAACTACTTTTATATACTTTAACATCCTTCGACCTCTCCATTGGCATCGGCGATACGCACGCGTATATTTCTGTGTGATTGGATCAATTTTTCCAGGTATGAAAAGATTGGAAGTTGGGAAAAGCAGTCTCGTTGGAGAGCAGCTTTGCTGGATTAGCCTTTTCCGCGTGAGATAAGACTGGGATGGGCCGATATGGGCCCATTTTGTGGTCCACTTCGGGCGCTGCATGCAACGCGGCCGATTGGTGCCCACTCGCACGAACGGTCGACGCGCTGCGGCATCAGTGTCCGGCTGCGAACGGCCCACGCCAAGTGCATCAGCCCATCCCGGCCCGCGGTAGACCAAGGCAGGCGCATAGCTCTGTTTCGACCTCACAGCGTCGTCCCCTGCTTCTCAAGCGCCCGAGCCGCGCGCCGCCGAACCCGCCGCCTCCCCCAGCCTCGGGCACACCGGAGCACGCCAGCCAGCCAGCCACACCCCGACACGGCGGCACCGGAGGAACCCACCCCTCCTTCTTCCTGGTTGCAGCCGCCGTGGCCTCCCTCCCCCCGTCCCTTCCGGTGTTGGATTGAGGGTGGAGCGGAGATCCGCCACGGCCTGGATTGATCTCTGGTTGGTAAGGAACCCTAGCTTGCTTGGGTTGATTCTTCTGAGCGCGAATTCGATTCCGCGATGTGTTTCAAATGCTTTGGCCATTCGAATCAAAATATTCCCTTGTCAGCATCAGTTACTAGGGGATTTTGCTGCTGCGTGGTGCAGGGCTTTTATCTAATCCATCCATCATTGCTTTGATTAGGCCCTTCCTCCTTCGCACGATCGAGCCCAGTCAAGTCGACGTGATAGAGAACTTGGGATTCTAAGGTGTTGGTGCAGCTTGTTCTCGCAGAAGTTTTAAGGCCCATGCCCCTCGCTAAGCCGCCCACCCCTGTGATCCCGCCGTGACGCATCATCTTCAGGAGAAACGCCATGTTGTCAAGGTCAGATCTTCGGTTGTTATTATCCTATAGAGTTTATTACATTCAATATTTCTATGCTAGTTAGTGTGATGCCCTGGCGCTGTTTGCCCAATGCTGAAGTGTAAATTGCTCCCCTGTGACTTCCAGGTTTGCCCACTTAGGGAAGAGCAGAAAACTTGCTCAAGCCCTTTTGGTCTCCTCAAAACCCAACACTGCTACTGGCCAAAACATTGCTTCAAGCTTCGCATCCGGTTTGGGTTATTCCAGCAGGGCCTTCTTGCATGGGAGGGTTCATAATGGTCCAAGCACCTCCTACATGCTGGGAAGAGCAAGTGATAGCTTACACTGGAGCGCTGGTGTGAGGAAGTTCTCAATTCTTTCGTCTTGTAGCCAGAATGCATTTCAGAGTCAGCTTGCTTGGAAGCGACTTGTGGCAATGGGTTCTCGTGCACCAAAAGCATCTCCATTTTTGAGTAAGGTTGCTTGTGCCATTGGCTTGGCTGTGAGTAGGTCTAATCTAGCTCCTTACCTCGCCGCTTTCATTGCGGGACAGGTAATGCTAGCTCAGAAGACATCTGCAGATGGCGAATACTACCCAATACGTGAGCGAGCTCAGGATGGCCGTATTTATGTTACCTCTCTAATATATTCGGCAGTAGAGCTGGTTATTATATTCTTCAGATCAATATATTTGGCAATGCTGTTCACTCCCAGTATACTGATGGCCCCATTTGCAGAGACTCTTGGCAGCAAGTATAGGAAAACATGGCTTCGACTTGTCCATCGTACTTTGGAGCTTGCAGGTCCTGCGTTTATCAAATGGGGCCAATGGGCTGCAACACGCCCTGATCTGTTTCCAAGTGACCTTTGTACTGAATTGTCAAAGCTGCACACAAAAGCACCAGCTCACAGCTTTAAGTATACCAAGAAAACTGTTGAGAAAGCTTTGGTCGAAAGCTATCAGACATTTTTGAGGATTTTGAAGAGAACCCTGTTGCATCTGGAAGTGTTGCTCAAGTGCATCGGGCTGTTTTACGATTCCGGTATCCCAATAAGCAGACAAAGCGTGTAACAGTTGCAGTAAAAGTAAGACATCCTGGTGTAGGAGACTCGATAAGAAGGGATTTCAATATCATCAATGCAGTAGCAAAAATTTCTAGATATATCCCCACGCTGAATTGGCTGCGCTTGGATGAGAGTGTACAACAGTTTGCTGTCTTCATGATGTCTCAAGTTGACCTTGCAAGGGAAGCTGCTCACCTGAGCCGGTTTATCTACAACTTCCGAAGGTGGAAGGATGTATCTTTCCCAAGACCTCTTTATCCACTTGTTCATCCTGCTGTTTTGGTCGAGACCTACGAGCATGGGGAGAGTGTTGCACACTATGTTGATGACCTTGAGGGACATGATCGAATTAAAAGTGCTCTAGCCCATATTGGCACTCACGCGCTCTTGAAAATGCTACTGGTAATGTATTCTTAGACATCGTTGCATCCTCATTTAGTATATATGATTACCTAATTTGAACAAATGAAGAAATTATTAGTACTATGTGAAATCTGGATTATATGTTGTAAAGGTTGAAGTGACTTCAATATTTTAATTATGCATCAAAATGACACTTTTTGCTGCTTTGTGCTGGAAATAAATTGCTATAAGAGATGACTTATTCTGGATTCAAGATTGTGAGCCCACCGATAAAATTTCTGAAGCAAACATATTTATTGCAGGCTTTGCAGCATAGTTATTCATAGGCATATTTTGTTGCTTTTTTAGAGCTTGTATTTACAGCTAACATTTTGGGTACCCTAACATTTTTGGTTATTTTGTGTCCTTTTACAGGTTGATAATTTCGTCCATGCAGATATGCACCCAGGAAATATTTTAGTCCGTGTTGTACAACCAAAGAACTCAAATAACACCCTTATAAAATCAAGGCCACATGTAGTCTTCCTGGATGTAGGAATGACTGCTGAACTTTCAAGTAATGACCGTGTGAATTTACTCGAGTTCTTCAAGGCTGTTGCTCGCCGAGATGGTCGTACAGCTGCAGAAAGTACTCTAAAGTTGTCAAAACAACAGAATTGCCCAAATCCAAGAGCTTTTATTGAGGTAATTTATCGTTACCTTACAACTAATCTTTTCGTTCGTGATAGAAGTTTGGATTTTATTGGCGATGATTCTCTCTCCTTTTCCATGATAAAGCAGGCTATACTGCTGTAACAGCATTTACCTCCAATTTCACAAAATGTATCTGCACAATATACATTATCAGCAGAAACTGGATATGACAAGTTTTCTTTGAATTTATAGGTAGCTATGACTTGGTTTAGGGTTAGCAGAGTGCCAATTTGGTGCTTGCTCTGTTTTGTTACTCTTAGAGAGTACTGTTGTTCTCAATGTAACCCCAATTTTATCCACACTCCTTAATTGTTGCTATGAAAGAGGTTCAGCAATCAGAGTCATTTAATGGGCGAACATTTGGTCCAATCTCATTAGCTGTATACATGTTTGCCTATTTGTTATCTCCTTGATGTGTAATCTGTTCCTGCAATGGGAATGGTCTAATTACAAAAGAGGGACTATTATCAGAGGTGGTGTCACAATGCCTGAGGTTCTAGGGAAGAACCAAAATAAAATCTTAGCTGATTCATTAATTTCTGATGCTGTGGACATGTGGTAGTCTCTGATGCATGCACATTTGGTCTTGTATGTGGCCTTATGCTGCCACAGAGATTAAATTCTACCCTTAAAAGTTTGTGAGTAAAATATCATATTTGGATGGACAATTTTGATAGTAAACAGTGACACCCTAGATGCACTATGATGCGACAGAACTCAATGTTGGATTGTTGGTTACTCTTTCCTAGGCATTTTTGTGCAATCTCATCAGTGGCTAGTAACTCTTCTGTTTTGATGAAAATGGCAATTGCAAATCATAGTTAATTTATTTTGATGAGTGCAGTTGTTGAGAATTCTTTACTTAATTTATGCTACAGGAAGTTGAACGATCATTCTCTTTTTGGGGCACTGCTGAAGGTGATGCTGTCCACCCAGCTGAGTGTATGCACCAGCTGCTTGAGCAAGTTCGACGTCACAAAGTGAATATCGATGGCAATGTTTGTACTGTCATGGTGACTACATTAGTTCTTGAGGTAACTTACATGATTTATTTTTACTTCACTGAATTTTACTCTCAGATCACTCTTTTTTTGATTTGGAGAGCTTTAAGCCAACTTAGCCGTGTTTGTGTTATAAACTCTGCATTGTTTTTGCAATTTTGACTCTAAACATCTTGCTCCTCCTGTAGTTTTTTTATTTGTCTAATTTCCAGCTAAGATGATGCGTTCATTCGTAAGCAGATAGGATGTGGCTATGTAAACTGCTTTTCGTAATTGTCTATTTGAGTATTACACCTTTGTCTCTTAATTGCAAGAATACCTTTGGTAGGGATTCCTTTTCCTTTTGTGATTCTTCAATTCTTTTCACTTTTATCACAGGGCTGGCAACGCAAGTTGGATCCGGATTATAATGTTATGAAGACACTACAAACTTTACTTTTCAAGGAAGACTGGGCAAAGTCTCTTCAATACACGATCCAAGGGCTCATGGCGCCTTAGGGTCTGTGCTGCAATCCTCTCGAAAGTTTTGATCTGGTTTCTGTTCGGCTGGAGGATCACCTGTTCTCACCATCACGTTTCTCTTCTTTTCTACTTTATTTTCTCTTTAGATTATAGAATTCTCTGTACCCGTCCTGGCCTTGTGCTGCTAAAGCAGCCTTGATGATAAAGTAATAATAGCAGCAAATTTTCAGAAGCTACCAGAGTACTATGCTGTAGAGTGCATTTGCTTCTCATATGTTCTTGATGGGCCAAAGGATTAGGTCCTTTTTTTCCTCCTCCCAACATTTTTGACAGTAGCTGTTAGATGATGTAGCAAAAGGCATTTTGTTCTGATGATCTTTTTTGTAACTGGAGAGGTTGTATAAGTGAACAAGAGAGTTGCTTATGTACACAGATACTGTTAATCATTCGAAGAAGCCTACTTCTCAACTGACACTTCCTAGGATTAACGTCCATAAAAGGCTCCCACTTTTTCTTGGTTTACATGTATTAGTGACACTGAATGCCTGAAATTTGAATGAGTTTGCTGGTAGGGAACTAATATTGGACTTCGCTTACAGTCAGTTTTACATTTGAGTTGACATGTTATCCTGTTACAAAGGATTTGTTAGACTTCGTTTACAGTCAGTTTTGCATTTGGGTTAACATTTTATCCTGTTACCAAGGACCAAGTGCCTGATTTGCTGTTAGGGAACTATATTGGACTTCGTTTACAGTCAGTATTGTATTTGAGTTGACATTACCGAGGACCGAGTAGGGAGTGGTCTATGGACGGTTTAGCTGGCGGGGATCATTTTAAATCCTTATGGACTGCTTTTGAACAACATTGTGGTTTTGTTCCTATATGTTTGTTATAGCATTGTGGTTGTTCTTACATGTTTATAATAGGTCATAAACTTGGAACATCTTGTAACATGAAGCGTGCACTCGTCAATGCTCTGCCCTTCGCAGACTTCGCGTGTTATTCAAACCTGGATACCCTGTTGCTGATTCTAACCCCTGCACTGCATAGCGGCTGCACGAGGTGACAGAGACAACAGCTCTAGCTAGTTGGTCCCACCGGATTTTAGACCCGGTGCTTGGGTCAACTAACGAGCAGACGATAGAGAATGCAGGAGAACTCTGTGGGCACACATACATTCCTGATTCCTCAGGTCGAGGCTGCCAGGAACCGTGACACACCACCTGCTGCAGCTGCACCGCTTCAGCGTCAAGCAAGCAATCATTCTGGTGCGTGCAGCGTGCGTCCCTGCCCGACACACGAACACGAGCACGGAACGCCCTGCGACCACTCGCTCCCACCCTGGCTGGTGTCCGCCTTGACCATACGTCCTTGGCAACAAGCTTGCCAGTGCAGTGCACGCATGTCAACCCCATCCGTCCACTTCGGAATCATGGCGGCGAGGCGTCAGCAGCTGCCAGCAGGCCACCGCCACACCATCTGTGTGTGATCCCTAGGAGCTGGAACATGCCACGAGCTCCCTGTAGCTTTCCGTCACCAGGCGAACCTGACCAGGCGTTCCGGCGTTCCGTCATCATGGCATGAGATTTGCAGCTAGCTGCAGACGAGGACTCTGAGAGCAGCAGCAAATCCGGCCAGGGATAGGGTGGGTGGTGGTAGTGGAGCAGTCAAAAGCCGAGGAGGCTGGGGGTCGACACAGATCCGGGCGCTGGTGGCATGTCGCCGTGCCCGTGTGCGTGTGTGCACGGGCGAGAGAGTCGCTGGGGCCGTCGCGGCGCTCCTCCGTTCCGCGCACGCACGCACCCGCCCGCCCCTCGCTATCCGTCGGTAGGTCGCGCGAGGCGGGCGGGCGGCCCCCACCACGTGCTCGCGCTCGTGCAGTCGTGCTGCTAGTGCTAGGTCGGCAGGTCAGTCCCGCGCGCGTCGCCAGCCGCCCGCCGGCAGCGCGTCCAGCTCCATCCGGCGGAATACACGTACCGTGTAGGCGCGACGCGGGCCAGCGCCGGCCGTCGGCTTTGGCGTTGCCGTTGCACCTGCCGGCCTGCGTGTACGCTTTCATTTGCACCGAGCATGCATTTGTTTTTCTCTCGTCCCCAAGGCAAGGCGGCAGACGGCCGGAAAACGACGTACGGTTTGCAGTGCAGGCGGCTAGGATGGATAAAGCTATGTTCATGTTAATTGGGCGTCTAGCGAGAGTGGCTTGCAATTTGCATTGACATGGGGGCGGCCGGGCCTGCCGGCCCCGGCCTGACCTGATCAATCATGGACGCATCACCGCGCTCGTGTACTTGAAAAGGGAAAAGGTTGCTGCCCTTTGGTTGGGTTGAAAAGAGTCTCTATCTGCTGCTGCTCGTGATCCGTCGCACGAGTGCACGACCGACGTCACCACCCAAGTCTGTTGGAAAACGCAGGGCCGGTCTCTTCCTACTACCTGACGGATGGGGTTGGCGTCGTGGCGGTGCTCTCTGTGCAACCACAACGTCTCAACCACCACGCATGGGATGGGAACGGGGAGGTGCGTGGTGCGGATGATGGTGCGTGGTTCGGCGGTGCATGTTCCACGACCACTGTGCCGTGCCTTGACGTCCTACAGCTACAGTAATATGGGACTATGACCACCTACCTGCGTCCGGTCCGCCCGGCCGGCCGGCGGCTGTGCAGTCCAGCAAGTGCGGCACTGACACACTGTAGACAGGGAGAGGCCGGCGGCGCATCGCATGCATGCGGTGCAGGGTAGGGGCACGCGCGCACGGCCGCATGGGGACGGACGGTAGGGGTCGTCGGGGAGTCGTAGGCAGGGTAGGGGCCGGGTGTGCGTTCGCCGTAGTACACGACGGCACCCACCGTGTCCGGCTAGGAATACCAATTATTGTGCCGGCGTGCGCCCGCACCGGCCGGTACGGTGGCGCTCACCCGCCCGATACGGAAAAACAAGTACCCTACTGGCGTGCATGAGTACAGGAGGGATGGGGTCGTCGACGTCGTAGTTGTATGCCGTCGTAGGGCACAGTGATGAATGATGGATCGATCGATGGCGATGATGATGACAGGGGCCTTCTATAGTGCGCGGCGCGGCGCAGCCTCCCCTCGCTCGCGCCGTCGCGCGCCGGACACCGGCAGTGGTGGTTGGTGCCGTGTCGCGCGGGCGGTGTGTCAGCCACATGCATACCGCGGACCGCGGGGGACGGACTGGGACCGCCCTGGCGCCCTGTGTGCCGCGCCGTTAGCCGCGTCGCCGTCCGGAAAACGATCGCGCGCATGCACCTGCATGCCTGTGCGGGATTCGCCAGTGCTGTGCCGTGCGCTCGCAGTCGCAGGCACAGGCGCTCGCGGCTCGCCTCGCTCTCCGCCTGCTTTACTCTGCTCTGCTCGACTGTTCCATCGCCGCGCGGCTCTCGGCTCTACTGCCTCTCACCCCTTGGGTGGGCAGGCCCAGCCTACTAATTTGGGACTACTGTTAGGGCAGGTATATTAATGTCGTCTCATAACTCGCATGCCGTAAAGTCTTGCGTAATTTAAGGCGAATTAATTTATTACACGTGATTGATGGTTGTCTTTTTAAACTGTCTCATAAGCGATTCCAATTTCTTAATTTATGGAGAGAGTAAAAATAGGATTGTGAGGTGCGTAACAACAACTCATCTGATGGTAAAATAGTTGCCTCATAGTCCTAAATTTTAGCTCGTGAGGTGGTTGTTTCGCGAAACAACTACCTCATTCTCTCTCACCTCTCTCTTTCCTCCACATCATCAAAAATCCTACGTGGCAATACATGAGACGACGTATGAGACTGCTTATGTGTAGTAATGTCCCTGCCCTTAGTTATCGACCATTTTTTCGGTGCCTGGTCATTAGACCGCGATCCGTCATCCGACCAACATACCGGCCGGTCCATTCTTTTCTTACACGCTGATGTTCGGCCGGATAGATTGCTTACCGTTTTCATGCTAATTAAACTCTGCTCCAAAACTCCGCTAATTAAACCATAGCCACGGCTTGCGTTCGCGGCGGTTGCAGCTCTACGTCATTCACCAATGTGTGCCATGTACAAATAACAGTTGCAGGAGACGCGTACGTGTACCAAGAGGCATCGATCGGCATTTGTAGGATAGGATGCTGCAACGATCAATTCGCGCCATTATGTTTATGCCAGCTAATTAGCAAGCATAATGACAAGCACTATTGACCTAATTAGAGGACCCTAGCTAGATATTAAGCTAGCTTTGCTGTACACTGGCCACGCAATGGAAGCTAGTGGATGCAACAGTCGACACATAGAGATAGCCGCTACCTCTCTTACCTGCATGCAGCAGCAGCAGCAGCAGCAGCGTCGACTCGTCGCCCAATCCAATCCTTAAAACGTACGTCCTGCAAGACGCCGGCCGGCCGGCCGGCTTCGATCAGCTCTCTTCGCTGGCTACAGCTCTATGACCATGACACTCGTCTCCCTTTGAGTGTCTGCCCTGCTGCCAAATGAGGAAGAAACAGTTACCCGTTGGATTTTGGTCCCCCCGGCCTGCAGATTTTCCTGATTGGCAGTTGAAATATGCTACCCAGCTAGCTAGATATAGCTAGCAGCTAATGAGCCGGCACATCCAGGACACACAGAGTTTGTGCAAGAGACGATTTTTTTTTTGTTTTTACAGGTATTTTTGCAGAAGCGCTAGTGCGAAAAGCTAGTGAAAATAGAGATATGTTTCACTTTTTTCTTTTTTGAAGACATCACCTGATGGGTGAAACCGTGAAAGCCCCACCTTAATAAAATTTGCATTCGTTGGGCTATTTCTAACCCAAATTTACGACCCGTGTCACACAGGTTATAATTGTGTGTGTTAATAAGCATGATACAGGGTTAAAATCAAACACATATGTTAGAAAAATTGCGTTTTGTTGGAATTATAATACTAGAACACATGTACTAGTATAATAAAATAAGGTGAGAGATACATGTGCAATGTATAATATTTAGGAAAGTGGCGTCTTGCTAGCTAGATTACCTATGATGCTATCTGGTCGGGATCCTATGAAAGTGGTGAAGTGTCTTGTAAGGCATGCTACGTACTTGCGTGGCACATCACGCGGTTTTATACTTACATTAATAAATACACGTTGGCAAAGCCGCAAAGCTACTGACCAGTGTAACAACCATGCCAGGTTTTGCTTTGCTTGGTTATGGATAAAGGTATATTTATATACAAGTATCGAACATGCTTGAGCGTTTCATCATGATTGCCCTCAATGAATAATCAATTAGCTACCTTGGCAAAAAGTCCATGCATGTTATGGGCGTTTGATTACCCTTTTACTTTCAAATGGGCAAAGAATCGAAACATCAAACATCCATCCATGTGTCTCATGGTATTGAGACGAAAAGGACTACTACAAAATAAAAGTATATATTGCCCTCTTGCCCCCTCCTCCATGGCTTTATTTTCCCATGTTCTCGTCGATTGATCAGTCGTCCACTGCTTTTATTATTTGCACTGCGTGCATGCATGTGCACTAAGGTCCCTTAAGGGGACCAAATCAGTGAGAATAGTGCATGAGATGTGAACAAACTAGTCTGACCTGTTGTGTACTCGCCACCCATCCTTTTATTCCTGCTTCTTGGAACCTTCTAACTAATAATCTACTGCTAAAGGCGCCTTCAGGATCGATCATAAACAAAAACAGGCAATCTGTTCACCAGTCAATTGTGCTAACTGCTAAGATGTATAAGGCCGGCCGGCGGCACACATATATTAGCAGATTCCGATCATATTATTTGTACTTCTTGGATATACATTGTGTTAAAGGCGAGCTACCTAGCTAGTCATATATAGTTATATGTATGGACGGATCAGAGTAGTTTTGGTTTTTTTTTTTTTTTTTTTTGGAAAAAATCTATGAACACACATGCACACGCGCACACACACATACACACACCCGCGCAGGCATGCACGCACGCACCACACACACACATTACCCAATAATATGAGCATCTCCAAAAGACTCATAAACTGAATTCATAAATTTCAAGATTGATGAAGTCACCATAGTTTTACCTTAGTTTTACCTCAGCTCGCTATTGACAAACACTCCATTTATCATTGAAAGAATTAAGATTAACGAAGTCACTAGTCACCCGCTGTTAATAGACATATTGTTTATTTAACGAAGTCAGAAGTTGAGATATGAATATATTTTCTTTTCTAAAAAAAAAGATTGTCACGCTTCCTATTACTGAAACAAAAGTGTTGCTGAATCCTAAAATTAAATCTAGAAAAAAATGATAGCCATGTTAAGTTGTAGACCTCGACCTAGCTAAGACACTCCGTTCGCGAGTAGTTAGCTCATTTTTTTTTTAAAAAAAAAACAAGTACCATGATGTAATAGCGCAAAAAAAAAAAGAGTTCCGGTCAAAACAGCACCAAAAAAAAGTTACAGCTATATGTAGCAGAGACATAATGCTAGACCCAAACAGAGCTAGAGATAAGTTTCCTTATTTGACTATACATGTGTGCACGCTTCCATGTGAGAAATAAAAAAGTAAGTACACCGACTTTTTTACGGATCCACAAAGAATGTCGTAACCAGCAAGAAGGCTGCTAGCTAGGGGTACTTTAGTTTTTAACACTAACTGTTCTAACCACTATTCTACTTTATCGCTAGATACTGGCTAGCAGCTAGGCCTACTGTTGATGTTGCCCTGACTGATTCGTTTTTTACACAATACATACAGTTCCAAAGCTAACGTTTTTTTTTTCTCCAGGGGGTGCATACTACCTCAGTCCCTAAATACAACATTTGTGTCTAAAAATTAATTTATTATGAAATAATTCAATAATCTATCTAATGACAGTAATTATATACCATAAATATTAATACTTCTTTTACTTCTTATTTCTTAGGAAGCGAAAACGACAATTGTAAGGATATAGAGGGAGTGTACGCATTAATCTTAGTTTTGTTCATATATAAGTGTTTCATTAATTAAAAACAAATGGATTTTAATTCTTTTGTTGTTTCACATATTTTGGGATAACATACATATAAGTTAATTTTTTCCCATCCGTGTACTACATAAGAAGACAGACTGGACATTAAGCATAAGAATGACATTCGAAGGTAAGGGGTATGCATCTGACAATTACATTTCTCCACAGATCGATCTTATCAATCTAGAGACCGATGTTCTTGGATGTATTTTAATTCAATATTATTTGCAATTTCTTGATTCTTTTTATTTTCCAGAATTTTGTCCCAAAGAAAACATTTGTGGATACTTTTTTTTATATATATAGTTGACCTGTTTGCATTAGCCATTAATTCATCCTGGAGAATGTAGTATATACGACGTCAATACATTTAGATGTGCATTGCTATATATAGCAAATGAAAACTAGCTCTGCGTGAAGTGCTCAGGCTCTGGCCACTGATTGTGTCTGAAGTAGCCTCACCAACAGGCCCTAATAATAACAAACATGACAGTTCCTTGCAACGATGATTTACAGTCTAGAGATTTATTTATTGATAGCATTATATTTTTCAATGCGCCTTGGAATTAATTGGACTTTGTGGCAATGCTGGAAACGCATATGCCAGCAGTTCTAACTCGTATAAACATAGGTACTAGTGAGTCTGTGTCATATTCGAGAAAGGGAGGGATGTGAAGGTATTGTGAGAAATAACAAAAGTAGTTGGACAAAAGAATACTTTGTATTTAGTATATTAATTATACTAGCAAACGTGTAAATGCGATATATACAACTAAACCCAATAAATTTTAGAATCTGACTCCGTATTATTATTACTAGGCAACAGACATGGACAAATGGGTTGTTTTAATTGTATGAGCACAAGTTGTGAATCCAAATCTCAATACTTCCCCTGTTTTAAATTATAGTCGCTTTGATATTTTTTATACATCTATTTTATTATGTATCTAGATATAATAATATGTCCAGATACATGGTAAAATGGATGAGCCAAAAAAGTCAAAGCGACTTAGAGCATCTCCAAGAGCTCCCAAAAACAACTTGGTATTCTATAATTTTTGGCAAAAACACAAATTTTGTTCTCCAACAGCTCCCAATACCAACTTGGTAAAATAACAACTGCGGAAAAAACACCCTCCGCCCGCGTAAAGATCCGCGCGCGGAGGGCGCGCGCATCGCCCCGCGCGGGCCGCTCGCTGGCTCGCCGGCCGCTCGCTGGCTCGCTCCGCTTCGTTCGCCCGCCGCTAGATACGGAGACGAAGATCCATATCGAGTTCCGTACAGCCGTCCAACAACTCGCCGTGGTAGAATGCTCAATATTTTGATGGGAAATACTCAAAAGTTTCGTTTTTTTCGTTACGATCGCGTAGGATCAAACCTCACTCGATTTGGCGCAGCCGTTGTCGAGAAATCGTGAGTCAAAATTTCCACCCCGCTGGTCAACGTCGTGTTCTGTTCTTCTTGTCATCCGAAATAGGCAATGACATGTGGGTCCCATCTGTCATCCTCTGGTTTTACCAAGTTGGAATACCAAGTTGTTGGAGATACCTCTTTTTTCACTTGGGAAATAAAATACCAAGTTGCTATAACACTAGATTTACCAAGTGAGTTTTTGGGAGCTCTTGGAGATGCTCTTATTATAATTTGGAACACATAGTATGAGACAAGAAAGATGTAAAATGTATTTATGAAGTAAAAAAAATATGAACGAAAAGAATCACTTATATTTTTAGTATTAGAATATTTAAAATTTAAATATATAGATATGGATATGGAGCACATATACTTACCCCTCACGAGGAAAGGAATATATATGTTGAGAATTGTGATAGATACATACATATAGTACGTATACGGGGTTGTATGATCTCGACAAACGTTTAATTTGGACAGAAACAAGCACTAGAATATAATTGCAGTTTGCATGCCCGACAGCTCCAAGAACATGATCCATGCAGGCATGGCCCATATGGACGCCGGAGGCACGGCACGGATTATTAGCGGTTGGGCAGTAGTTTGTGTCATCTGTTAAGCATCATTATTGGTACGGGACAAATCGTGTGAGCATTTGATTGCGAATGCATTATCACATAACCACTTCGTCTCGGATTTATTAGCAAGCTAGCTAAGCTAGGAAGGACGCATGCACGCGAAATGTTGCTTTTAGGCCAGATCGAGGGGGCAGGAGAGAGCTAGCAGGACACCGGCGGCGTCCGGTCCTCATGATTGATGGATGAGGCCTTTCCATGCCATTTTGCTGCGTTCGGTGTACTCCTATTTTTGTTTCATTTTATTTTATGGCCAACAGGTAGCTAGTACAGCAGTACTAGTACCAATGTTGTTATATTATATAATACGAGTATATATTACATATACTCCTTCTCTCCCCAAAAGAATATAACTATATGGTGTATATATTGGTCAAACTAATGTATATTTGATTTAATTTTTAATAAATAGTATTAACATCTGTGACTTCAAAAAATTACTCAAAAAATATTTTTTATTGTTAATCTAACTATATTTATTTTATATGGGAATTTTATATTATATATGTTATTTTCGTTAATTATTATATGTGTGTTCATTACAGTCGTTAAGTTCATGCATATAATTAACTTCCTTAAAGTTAGATTATAGTTCATGCAGAGATGCAGCTGCATGCTGTTGGTGGTTTAAAGTCTTCAGTGCCATGCATGCATGAACTCTTCTGTGAAGCGTCCGTGACAGGGAAAAATAATGGGCCTAGCTAGCTAATAAAGTACTCATGATTTGTGTGTGGTTTTTTTGGCTGAGATCGAATACGATGCGGGCCGCGGTCTATAGCATCTAGATACTACTACTAGTACCCCCTACATAGTAGATAACACATGCCTCGTACCTACTAGCTATATACAGTACATGATCATCTATTGATGCAATAATAAACAGAAAGGAATCAGGGCTAAGCTAGTTTATCTGTGCTAGCTAGATATTTTTTTTTTTTTTGGAAAATCTGTGCTAGCTAGCTTTACACACACAGTAACAGTACTGTCCTTGCATGCATGCATGCAACACTGATCGATGGGTGCAAAACGTAACAGGCCTAGCAAAGCAATGCAATACCAACACGTACAATACTGTGTACTGTAGCAGATATTATCCAAGCAAATTGATGTGAACAAGTGAACAATCACGAGAGGGGATCGAGCTAATAAGGGCAAGCGAGTGGCCACACGATCATCGCTCGGCATGGCCGGCCGGCGGGGACAGTGCACCACCGGCCCCGTCCTTCTCCATATATACGTTAACCCATCCGACTTTCTCCGTTGCGTCTAATCCGTGTTCGTGTGTGTGATGTGCACGCCAGCGATTAGCATGTCCTAACCGTCACAGGATCGGATTCTTCCTCATCATCGCCTTCACCTCTCTCCCGTGTGAGGCCGATGGCACTGGTTTACGTTGGACCAAACGATAATGATGCATGCATCGTTATATTTAGGCTAAGCACTAGCTTCGATCAGTGTATTACGACGGCTTACGTACTCCCATCTAGCAAACGAGAGTGAAGTAACCCTAGCCAATAACTAACCTCTCTTAATCGTGATATGATATTGTCTATACATATATATAGATATGGAAGAACAAGCTTAGCGCTAGCGGCTTTAGAGAGAATAATGGTGTCCGTCCACATGCTGATACGGTGCGTGTGGAATATATGGGAGAGACACGGCAGGACCGGGCCAGGTGCGCGAGATTGTATCCATCCATCCTTTTCTGCTCGCCGGCCGGCTCGCCGTCGCCAGTGGAAAAAGGAGCGGCCACCTTGACAGAGAGATCGTGGTGGCGGAACGGCCGGCCTTGGAGTGGTGGCTGTGTGTGAGGAAGAGTTTGCCGAACCTGCTGCGGAAGGGGTTCGATACCTTCTTCTTCCTTCTGGGGTGGTTCTTGTGGAAGGAGCGAAACAACCGCACCTTCAATGCGTGCTCGAGGCCGGTCCCGGTGCTGGTGGCTGCGGTGCGGGAGGAGTTGGACACCTGGGCTGCGGCCGGGTTCAGGTCCCTGGCGCCGCTCTTGGCTCGGTCCTGAGAGTTATTTGCCCTGCTGGTCGCACATTAGTTTTCTTGTAATTACAAGCTCGTGTGCTTGGTGGTAGTTGTAGGGGCTGGTGTTGGTAACCGTGGTTACCAAGCTTTTGGGTGTAAAGTTGACTTTTTCTCTTCTGCTTAATGAAAAACGCGCTTAGGCGTGATCGCATAAAAAGAAAAAGGAGCGGCCGGGGTTCATGATTACGAGCGGCGCGCCGTGTGCGCGGGCGCCTTCGATCACCACTAGGATTAATAGCAATTTTTTAAAAATAAAAAACTGGGTCTCTCTCCATTACGCCTTGGCTACATATCACGCTAGGAACGATCACATATACACTTTCACTCTTTCAGGCATATAGTTGGTGATCAACTGCTCACCTTATATATTACATGAACAACCCAGTGTGGCCAGCGTGCTCATGAGTGACTCTATTGCATTCTCTATCAATTGCACACTCAAAGCAAAGAAAATCTGAAGCCAAAAGAGACTTAATTAATTAGTTTCGTCAACCAAATGATCCACGGCTGTATATGATCATCTATCATCTATACGTGCAATTACACGTAGGAATTTTATGGCTATTATTATTCTAAATATTGTTATGAGAATTACATTTTTTCTTTTATTTATCGAGCTTCTAGCATACTACTAGCAGTGGTTAAAGCACCTAAGTAGCACAAAGCAAACCTGAGAATATAAACAGGTCTGCATTATCAGAAAAAATTAAAAAAATAGGCTAGAATTTCTCTTGACTTCGGTCAAAAAGAAAAAATACTATATATTAGTTCCCGTTTGGACGGCGGTGGCGAGAGGGAGAAAAATGCACCGGCAAGACACGGCGCGGCATGGCATGGCAATTGCGCGTTGGAAGGCTCGTCGGGCAATCCATTCATCCATGCCATCCACCGGACCGGAGGTGGGCCAGGCACCCCATGTGCGCTCATGTGGTGGTTTGCAACGTCCGGTCCCACCACCCACCACTTCGCCTCTGTCCTCTCCAAACCACCACCGGCTACATCTACGTCTCGAGGAGCTAGAGGATGCGATACGTACGTCCACGACCACCGCCATCTATCGCCGTCTCCCTTCCCAAATTTGATGCCCACAGAATAGATACTACGCCTACTCCCTGCTACTACATGCCACATGCGTGACGTCTGCCTGGTTGTCAGCGCTGCTGCCGCTCGCCGGCCTAACGGAACGGGCCAACGCGGCGAATTGGCGTGCGCGCATGTTACCCGTTGCCGTTGGTTTGGTACCTCGCTGGCAAATAAAAGTGCACGCGACGCCATGTGTTGTGCTCCTCTCCTCTCCGCCGTTTCATCATCAGTTGGTCATGTCATTAATAATCCCGTAACGTTCTGTTCTGGATGACGAGCGAGTTAAGCGGGAGACAGCAACAGCAACGTGATCGATCATGCATCAGTGGTAGACGATAACTGTAAGGGATTAAATTATTGGTACAGCCATAATAACTACGCGCAAAAGCGAGCCATTTTTCATTATAACACTAAATATGAGAGTTTCCTAATCACGCCAGTGTGTGATCGTTGGCACATGTGTGGACAATCTGCATGCTTATCATCATCATATAGTTTACTTTTGTTTTTCTATGTAGTGTATAGTATGCTGATATATATAGGGTGGAAAACCCAAAATGATTTATAATTAATTAATTTCGAATCAATTCAATTACTACAAGAAGAGAGATAGCTACAATACGATCGTGCAAGCATATATGCATGGTTGGCTCTACGACTTGGCACATGGAGAGATCTGAGCTAGGGTTAAACAAAACAGCAACAGAGAACACATAACCCGGCCGCCGGCGCCGTAGAAACCGGGGGATGTTGTGCAGTGCACTTGCAGGCAGCGGGGATGGGTAGCTTGCCGGCCGGTTGGAGTAGATAGATGATTGGTCATCCGACCACAGTCCGACCAGAGTGCTTTTATATTTTATATACAAATATCCCCCTCGCCCATCTCTCCTTCCTCCATCACATGATTCCATTTATCCCACATGCATGCAAAATGCAATACAATGCAGGAGTGGGGAGTTGGTGTTGAATGTTGATCACCTAGCTCTTTCTTATCCTATCCCTCTCTCTCTCACACACACACAATCTCTCTCCTCTTTATGTACTTTCTCTCTCTCTACCTGCAGTTTTTCATCAACAATTCAGCTTGCACATTGCACTTGTCTTCTTTTTTCAAAAAAAATTTGCACATTGCACTTGTTGCATGCACCACAAGAAAAGAGAAGAAAAAAAAAGAACCAGCAAAGGCAGTACTTCCCTCTCTATCTACCCTCTTTCTCTCTCCTCCTCCGGCCCACCCACGCATGAACACATTTCCCTGACCGTGTTTGTTTTGTCTCTCGCTGTCAACTGGTATTATAGGACACCGGATCTTGCAGAGGACATTTGTGTCAGAGCCGTGTTCCTCTCCCTTTCTCTCTCAAGAGAATAGAATACTCCATCATCACACACAGAAGCCTGCAGGCCCCCCTCCTGATCCTCTGTGTCAGAGCCCCCAAATCTCCCTCTCCCCCACCCTATCATCATCATCTTCCTCGTCCTTAACCTCCTCACCCTCCCTCTCTCACCTCCCGCCTGCCTTTTAAGCGACGCGCCCACCCTCCACCGCACCCTCTCTCTCTTCTCTCTCTCTCTGATCGATCATCCCTTCCATCCCCAGCCTCTCCCTCCGCCGGGTCTGTCCCATTCATGGCCGGGAAGAGGACGAGGGCGGCGCGTCATCAGCACCAACCACCGCCAAACCCTAACCCTAACCGCCGGCGCCGGGTCGCCGACCCGGCCTCGTCGGACGAGCGGCCGTCGAAGCGCATGCTGGCCTTCCACTTCCTCCGCGCGCTGGCCCGGATCCACAGCACCACGCCGGCGCCGCGCCGCCCGCGCACCATCCACCGCGCGGCCTACTCGTCCATGGCGCGCGCCGGAAGCCCGCGCAGGGTCTGGACGCAGGCGCTGCTCCGCCAGGCGCGCGCGCGCAGGGTCGTCGTCAACCGGTCGTCGGCCAGGCGGGCCGTCCTGCTGCGGAGGCGCGTCTCCGCCGCGGCGCCACCGGCGCCTCCGCTGCTGATCCGCGCCAGCAGCGCCGGGGACACGTCGTCGGCGCCGACGACGCCGACGCCGCCGGCTCCGACTGCCGTGGCGCCACGGGTCCCGCCTCCGAGGCAGGCCGGGGAGCCGGCCAGGGCCGACGCGCTGCGGCGGCTCGTCCCCGGCGGCGCCGAGATGGAGTACTGCAGCCTCCTCGACGAGACCGCCGACTACGTGCGCAGCCTCCGCGCGCAGGTGCAGCTCATGCAGAGCCTCGTCGACCTCTTCTCCGCCCAACAATGATCGATCGCCCAACAACCGAACCAGTAATTAATTAATACCGCATGGTTAATTAATTCTTGTTCTCTTGCACCGTCGATCATACGCCGCCGCCGTTTGTATCTAGATCATCATCGCATATCACTTGTTCATGCATGCCACACATGAGATGGATGGATGCATGATTAAGATAGGGGATTATTGAGGAGAGATTATTATTGCTGGTACATACATATATATGTTTAGTTGGTAAGATAAGATTATTAGTAGGTGTATAGGTTGGGAACACACACATGCATGGAAGATGGAACTACACCCCGATTGGAGAGGAGATTGTTGAGGTAATTAATTGTAACATATATAGAGAGAGAATTGAAGCATGGAGTCACATACATATATAAGATATTAGTGCAGTGCTTGCTGTTGGGTCAGATGATTGGGTATATATGTTTGTGAAAAATTGTGGAGCCATGTCATGTATCTTTTGTACCTAGTAGCTAGCTACACATGTAGGTGTTATACACATCATACACTTTTCTGTCTGTCAATTTTCCTCTTTTATGCATGTAGGTCTATCTGAACGGGGGAAGAAGGTAATTGCTGATCATATAGCGTGGCATGAACCTTTACCATGACTCCACCATGAGTGGTCGCATGAATAATGCATGATGCATGCATATTAGCATATACTATTATCTTGTTTTCCTCTAGATCTAGATGGTTGTTCGAGTTAGCTATTATTCTAGTTTTTGTGGAGTGAGGTATAGGTGCGGCTGCCCATGTGTATGCATATAGCTCTATATCTCTCTCCCACTATTGGTGGGAGAGCTGACAACTAGGTAGATGATGCTCTAGCTATAGCTGTTATTTGCCTTGTGTAATTGGAGTGCTAGGATGGTGGTTGTGTTCAATTGGTTTGGTAGAGTGTTTCCTTTCTCCTCTCAAATTTGGGAAAGTGGGGTCCACAAGGTATAGGGCTGCTGAACTTTGAGCTTGAGAAGACATATGACTTGTAGCCAAAGGAACCAAAAGACATTCTCTCTACAGGCAGTTAGCATCTTTTGATTAAATAAAGGACATCACTTTTGTTTTTCCCCCTTGGAAATACTTTTTTTTTTGTTGCCACACCGTCTCTTACCTTCAATCAGCTAGGCAAACTAATTATCTCCAACTCCTTTTTAGGTGCCACCGTCTCTCTAAAGACTATTCTGTGTACTTGACGGTATCTATTTTTTTCTCTTTGTGGTTCTTTCTCATGTGTTATTCTTGGTTATTGTCTTCCGCACATGCTTTTGTTGCTTTCTTTGTGAGGTAAGAATCTGAAAGGCAATACTGGCTTCTTCTGCTTGTTTCAACTGATCAATGAAAATAATTTGGGCAAATTTGTGTGCTCCTTGTGGTGAGTAGGTTAAGCAGCATATTCGTGCAAATCTTGTACTATCAGTATACTGCACATGCATATATATAATCCAAGCATTGCATTCATCATAAACATTCCTTATAAGAGTCTCCTTTCTATTTGTTTTATTTACTCTTAGCAGAAGGCCCGTTTATCATAGGTCCCCTTTATTACTCTTGGATATTTGTTCTGCTGTCAATCAGACATGAATGTTCATATATGTGAAAACAAAGGATATATTAATTAAGCTCCCATGCATACTGTACATACGTAGACAAGGTAAGTATGTGCATTACACTTAAGTACGTAGGAGTACTAATTAATTAGGTACATAATTAATACGGCTGTCCAATTCGAATACCTAAATCAGTACTAATAGCACAAAAATTTGCTACTTGATTGAATCTATAGCTAGCTAACCCACCTTGCTATTAGCCAGCCAATTATATTTGGCCCACACAAGGTTTGGCTAGCTGTACTAATAATTTGCTAGCTAGCTATATAGCTATCTTCCATTGATTAACATAAATATACATAACACTAATATGTTGTCCACTATAATAATGGTGGCAGGTCAATAGTGCGTACCAATTCATTAATTTGGAGGCTTCTATATATACCATGCAACAGAATATATATTATTCAATCTATCTGTGGTCTTCTTTTGTCAGCTTGCATGTATATACATGAGTTAGTTATTTTGTTTTTTATCTGTTGCACTGCATAGTGGGCCAGTATTCAAATCCAACTGGACATCTGACTATATGAGAGCATTTTAGCGTGTTGTGAATTATATGAAGTTAACAGAATTAAGCACATTGTATTTTCTTCCCCTTATTGTTGAAATAATAACACTGCACTCAAGTAAGAACAAAACATGCACTGAGTGAAATACATATATATGGCGGGGTAGACATCACACATATGATTTAGTAATAATGCAACATTCAACTTTGGAGTAAACTTGACAGAGACCGGGATGAGACAAGATTTAATTTTGTTGATCACTCTAGAAAAGGATGAAACTAACTTCTTTGCGTTGAATGAGAATGTCATGTATCTATGTAGACACAACTCTCTGTTTTCATGTTAGTAGGGAACTAAAAAAAGAACCTAGCTTGTTGAAAAATAAATCACTATATGATATATCATATCCTATGCAATGCAGAACATAAGAATTTTAGGGCAAAAAATGTTGTTGTGGTAAAAGCTTGAGAAGGGGATATAATATATTTCTCAGGTTTTGCTTCTGTTTTCCATGTGATGACTAGTTTTTGTACTTAAGGGGTCATTTGTGTACATTATTGATTGCTGTGTTGGTAATCATAGCTTATTTGTTTTAATTCCTAGACATATGCTAACACGGGAAACTGCATATTCATGGGAAGTTGGGTTTCATAAGATCCATTTCTTCATTTATATAAGATACCAGTTAATATTTTCAAATTACTGTTACCAGCTAATAGTTTCTAACATTCTACTATATGGTTAGTTTGCATATATGTGTGATAGCTACTAGTATATTAGAATAATAAAGAGTCACGAATTCACAATAACAGCTAGGAACTGTTAGTTTGCATATATGTTAGAAACTATTAGCTGGTCACCGCCACGTACACTGGAGTTTCTAACATATATGCAAACTAACCATATAGTAGCTATTCACAATAACCATCTGTCACGAATTCATATTTTTTTTTAAAAAAACGTAGCTAGGGAGTTTTCTTAAAGCGAAAAGGGAGCTTTCGAACACTTTTTAGCTAAATACAGTATGTAAACTAGCGGAATAGATAGATCGTTAGAGCGGAAGGTAATAATTAAAGTTCTTCAAGTCGAACATTCGTTTTTCTCGTTAGGCGTTCTGCAGAACGCACGTTACAGTTGTCGCCAGCTAGATGGACAAACTTGTTTCATGCATCGATTGGAGATTTGTCAACATCAAAAACTAATTTGTATGGACATGGTATCCGTTGCCTTCTTCTGATCTAATAATATAAGGGCCTTTCCATGCATGGTCCAAATGAGGTTCAGAAATGCAAGAAAAAAATGTATGAAAAGCCTTCAAAGCTAGCAAATTTGCTGCCACTATCTGCATCTGAAAGGATACGTATAAGCCTGATTAATTGTTTTTCCGTTAGATCAGAAGCATGTCACTGTACATGTGTAAAAATTTGGAATGCCTTGCAACATATAAATTAGATGACACGACTCTGGTTTCAGATGTTAGTAAAGTCTCAATTTGTCCTTGCATTCGTTCTCTTACAGGGAAGAGAGCAATGTTTTGGCGTTAGTTGTTGGGACTTTTTTGTCACCTATAGCACGGGTTTACCAAAAAGAACTTTCGATGCAAACTAATATACTACACTACACCTACTACGTACCTTACAATTATACCATGAGACAAATGTTAGTACTAGGTTCTCAACTTTGTCCTCGAGTTAATGCTCATTTTTTTGCATGATAAACTTCTAAGCATCGCATTTTTTACATGGTGATAAAGCTAAATGGGACTTCTATCGTCCTTCACGTTTATAGGTGCAATCTGCTCAAGTACTTGCCTAGCTTTTCAGAACTTAGCCTTCCCTTTTTGCAATACGTGGTTTGCAAGAGAGTAGAACCGGGACTTGTGCCGTGCTATTTGAGGGCGGGCCGCGGCACAGTCTTTTGGAATGACCCGAAGCACGACACGACACGAAATATTTTGGGCCGTGTCGGCACGACACGAACACGAGGGCCGTGCCATGCCTAGCATCTCAGCACGGCGGGCTACATGGCCCGGCTCGCACTTTGGGCCGTGCTTAGGCCGGCATGGCACAGAAATGGCACGCAGACACTTTTACGACTCTATAATACATTTTTCTAGCATTTACTATATTATCTCTTATCTAATTCTTGAGTAAATTATGAAAATCGCTAAAACTTTTATTAAAATACTACACACAAGATATATATATTTTATATCACAAGCGTAAAAAAGAAATCTAGTAGAGATATTTTAAGGGTCGTGCTTAGGCCGACACGACACAGACGTGCCGACGTGCCATGGGCCGTGCTTGGGCCGAAAAATAAATTTACCATGCCATATCGGCACGGCACGACGTGCTTCCCGTGGTTAGGGGGCATGACCGGATGCGGCACGAAGCACGAGAGGGCTGTGGCGTGCCGGCCTGACCCGGCCCAAGTCCCACCTCTACAAGAGAGTATATCATGTTTGCAAGAGAGAGTGGATGCACACCTCTTCAAAATTGAGAAATGCAAGCACGGGCATTTACGTGGTTTTATTTTTGGAAAGATGCTCCCTATATCCACATTTGAGCATCTCCAATAAGAACCTCTATACATGGTATCTGCTCTTTTTCCCATAACAAAAAAAAAGGCTTTAACCCAAGTCCTTGCTCTATGGAGGCCCTCAAATCTTTCCTCTCTGCCCCATCTTCTCAGGTTGTGTGGGAAAGTCTTTGCCCAGTAAATATTTTCTCACAACTCACTTCAGCGTATTTTTTGTTCGACTTTATCTGACCCCACCGCCTTATTCCCGTCCTCCGACGGGCTCCTTACCTGACACCGTCCCATATCCTTGCGAGGCCTATTTAATGTGTCTTCTCTCCTCTCAGCGAGACACTCAATCCCACTGCGGTTCCCCTCCATGTGTCATCGATTGGACCTTCTTGCCATCTCCAGTGCTCCTCCCCCTCCTCTCATGTGCCCCCATATATAGCTTAGTCACATGGAAAGTAGTGGGTGTGTGGTTGAATGACAAGAGTGGGTCTCATATGTCAGTGTCTACTGGAACTGGAAGTCTACTAGGATAGGTTGGGTGGATGGAACGAGGGGCCGCGGGGGAGGGGGGCCGGAAGGGGGGCGGCGGGGAGCACCTTCTATGCTAGATAAATTCCGTTTATGTATATGAAATTTCACTATGTAATTCAATAAAAAATAATTTTGCTTTTGAGTATTTTAAACTTTAACATGTCCTCTTATCAGCAACTTCTGGCTCTGCCTCTTGGCTTCGAAATTGGAAATATATTGGAAGGTCAAGTGGAGCTTTCTAAACACCCCTTAAGCTTGCCAGAGTTTGTTCCATCATATGGATCCTAATTAAAGTGGGCCTAGTACGCAATTGAGGATTTAATTTAGTGTGTAAACTTCTATGCTAGATAAATTCCGTTTATGTATATGAAATTTTACTATGTAATTCAATAAAAAATAATTTTGCTTTTGAGTATTTTAAACTTTAACATGTCCTCTTATCAGCAACTTCTGGCTCTGCCTCTTGGCTTCGAAATTGGAAATATATTGGAAGGTCAAGTGGAGCTTTCTAAACACCCCTTAAGCTTGCCAGAGTTTGTTCCATCATATGGATCCTAATTAAAGTGGGCCTAGTACGCAATTGAGGATTTAATTTAGTGTGTAAACTCTCTCTTAAATTATATCATTTGAATTTGAATTTGTCCTTGCCATTACTATACATAGTATATTGTGTATATATAATTATACACAAGACAGTAAAATCTACATGAAGGGAAAAAGGAGTGTCAGCTGTTAATGATCGATTGAGATTTGAGCCACAGGTTACAGGTTAGCTATAGTGTCATCAGGCCCGTGGAGCTGGGAGACCGCCTAACCCAGGCCATACACACGTACACGAAAATTCAAACCAAACAAAACGCAAAATCATTACACGATGCTTGCCGGCAGCCGGGCACGCGCGCGTTTGGATCAAGCGATGGCCGGGAGCGTGAGCGTGCCGACGAAGGGGAAATTGAGTTGCGGCAGCGTGACCAGCTGCCGGCGGCCTGGGGCGGACGACCCTCCGGCCGCCACCGCGCTCGCGGCCATCTCCAACAGCGCCTTCCTGATGGGACGCAGCAGCTCCGCGACGAGCCGCCACCGCACCAGCCGCGACACGGCCAGCCGGCTGCAGCTCCTGCGCCGCCGCCCCAGCCACACCGTGCCGCCGCTGTGCTGACGCCGCAGGCGCAGCTGCTTCTGCCGCCGCGCCCGCCGCTCCCTCCACCCGCCACACCACCGCACCACCGAGCCCAGCCTAGCCATGGTTTCCCTGCGCCCCCGATGACTACTGGTGCTCCCTCCTCCACTCCCCTGGCAGCACTTCGCTCAGCTGCTGGATGCTGTGCCACTGGCACTCCAGTGAAGTGATTGAGCTAATATATATAGGCAGTGAGAGGGGCTGTAGCATTTTGCGAGGAAAATTAGCTAGCTACTCCAGTTTGTAGGTGAGGTATTAGTAAGTTATTGTAGGTCGCCTGCTGTGATGATGATGGCGTGATGATTGCCATCACTGAAAGCATGCTATAGGCTAGCTAAAGCCCTCTTCCATCTCATGAGACTACAGTAGCTCACAACATGATATATACTAATCATTTGCATGGCAGGCTATAAGTGTGTCCCACAAGAAAACGATGTGATAGATCATATATGTTGTCACACGCTAGAGATGCACATATATATACTCCTATATATGGTACTAAGTGGTAGTACAGGGGGTATTATATATATACACATTGTGGTTTATTTATATGTATTCGTTTTTTTTGTTCGTAAAGTGGGACGACATTGTGATATTCTACAACATGGCCAACTCGGGATGTGGCTGAAGCATGCCAAAGACCTTAATTATGCTGTGGAACGTGGCCTAGCTAGCTAGCTAAAATGCTTTGGTTTGTCATGGACAAAATGGGTTGCAAGCTAGCTAGGGCCGCGTGAGGTGTTGTTGGTTGGTTCTTGGTGAGATGAAGGGATGCCTACACACTTTTGGGACCATGCATCTTGGAAGGAAGAAGGGATAGCTAAGATCAATTTAAAAGGCGATTATATTTAGGGGGCAAAGTGGAAGGATTTATCATTTGTTTGCATGCCTAGTTGGTCCTTTTGAAGGTTGTAGGATTACTAGTGGCACCCATAGTGGTTTCTTATGTTAATTTGGTTGTTAGTTTATCCTTGGTGTAATGGAGGACCTGTCTAGCAACTCAAAGTGGACAATAATTTACAGTTAATGTGATGATTAGCCATGCATATGTATATTAATTTATATTTGTTTTCAATTTGGTACTTCATCTCATCACCTGAGTTGCATGTATTAAATTAAGGAGGAAGCTAGCTATAGCCTACAGGTGAGAAGATTGGATATATTTTTATTTGTGTGAGGTTTAAGAGCGATGGATATGCTAGTTTAACTCGGTGCGTGGTACATGACGATGGCTGCCCATTTGTAGTCTTCGAAACGGGTGCAAAGGGTTGATCACATCATCACAACATGGTGATTTTTGCATTGAGGCACTCATCGTACGTGCTATCGGTCAAATTTAAGCAAAAACTCTGCCGGGGTTCGCGTACTTGCCGACCTAAAAAACGGGACGCAAGGCGAAGCAATCTCTACCTTACTAGTACCTAGCTAGGATATGCGAAGTTGTCCCCTGCTGCTGCTATGGTCCCCAACACTGAAGGTTGTTCAACAGCAACAAAATTTTCAAAACAACTACAACGACAACAACAGAGAGAGGACTGAAGTTGCAAAGGTAAAGGAGGAACTGGCTCATTGAGCACAAAACCCACTAGTAAGTGCCTCTTAATTCTTAAGTAACACTAACATAGGCTAATCACTAGGGTTTAACACTGGTAACCGTCCGGATGGGATAGGATAAACATCCCATTTCTGTCCGGCCCAATGAAAGTCCACTTCTGATGAGTAGTGGCATGGCAACATATGGCATCACACGGCCCCAAGCAACTTGATGAGCAGCTTAGAATATTGTTATCATATCAGCAAGTAGCCCAGCCAGTTTACATCAGACCAGCTAGCTCAGCTAGTCTCCCTCACCCTGCGTTGTCCTACTCCTACACGCCTAGTGCTAATTAATCCCGGATTAGGCAGGCCACGTTGACACGAGGAGGAATCGTTCCGTCCTCATCCACCTGTGAAATCCAAAAAAAATGTAACGAATTTCTCGCGAATTTCTCCAAAAAGGGACAAAAATGGGGCCTGTGTGATGTGGACTTGCCTCCTTCCGGTAATACTACAGACCGTTGCCGTTTGGCGTCTCGGCGGCACTTGACTCTTCTGTGCTTGTCTCGTTGTATGCAGAGAATACGACGAACGAAAGAGACGGATGTTTGGATTGACCATAAAATTTCTCTGAGGAACACCAGTAGAATAGAGGTGAAGTATGGTTTACTCTTAACAAGTTGCTGAATTTGAAAAACCTTCTCAAATACAAAATCAGACAGGGATAAGATAATCGAGTTTGCGGTGTTTTCTAAACTCAAGGGAAAGTCCAGTGGCCAATCACTTTATATAATGTCACGGCAAAAAAGAACCCTGATCAAAGTTGGAAAACCAGTGTATTACTCTGCATGTCTCTGGTCCACAGTGAGAAGCAGAGTACAGTCAGAAAAAATGAAGGCGGCTACTCCCACTACAATGAGCTACGTGTTCACCTTAGGAGCTGACTCTTGGCAGGCGTTAGGCGAGCGGCTGGAAGCAAACGAGCTGACTCTTGCCTGGCGGTAGGCGAGCGAAAGGAAGCAAAACAAAAATCGCGCCGTAACGTGCCAACCATACCGATAATCGAGTCCAAAATCTTCCATTTGGCACTGGACAAGCTGAACAACACGCCAAATCAATGTGTCCAAATGATTATTAGAGGAAGAAAGAAAATGCAGCTCGTGGTGTCCGATCAATATTCAGACGACTTCGCGTACATATTATTAGAGGAAGAAAGAAAATGCAGTTCTCTATGATTAGGAAAGAAATGTGTGATTCTGCGTCGTGAGACCGAGAATTCCAACGCAGTCTGGCGCATTCCGCCTTGCATGACTTCCCTCTCGCCCAAAAAGAAAAACTAAAGGAAAGGGACGAATATTCGAACAATAAACAATGCGTGACAGATAAGCATAGGTTGGCCATCAGAACACCAGAGGTTCCAGGAGAGTTCCAGCTGAGCATATATTAAAGGTGATTCCATATAAAGTCATTAAATGATGCCCTTGTCATCAATCAAAGAAATAAAATAAAGTAAAAGGGGCATAACAAAACAGCATTAACGCATTATCGCATTGTATTGCTAACAAAAGCCCCATGAAAATGGGTGGTGACTTGAAATCAAGAGCATGTACAAGCACTCAGTTTAAGTTGTGAAACATAACCAAGCTTTAATGAGAAAATGAAGCAACAAACAAGGCATAACAAACCATTACAACTAGTATAACATCTTAGAAGTAGCAGAATTCCTTTCCAGGATTGCCTATACCATATCAAATCAGCTGCATAAGGTTACACATGATATTGGTAATATGTTAACAGATCACAACAAAAAAGAATGTTAACAAGAAGCAAAAAGGCTGGTGTCATCACATCTCGATGTCCTCCAGCTCATTAAGGGGAAAACGAAGTATAGCTGCTATTCCTGTCAGTTGCGCTAACTCTGTTCAAACAAAAGTGTTATTTAAATCTGCACCTAACATTTTAGAAGTAAATAATGTTTACCCAATGGGCTGATTGCAAAGTACTCACGTTCGCCGGAGACATGCATTGAGGAAAATATGTGCACTGTGCCCTTATTATCCTTGATACTTTCAACCAAGTTCACATACTTTTGCCTCGTAGCAATGTCAGCGTTCCTGTAAGTGAAGAGAAGGTTTGATTGCTATTCGCATCAGTTACCGCAGGAAATTCTATGTAGTAAAGTACTACCAAGGACAAGTAGGATAGAACAGAGTAGGGAGATTATTTCAAATTAGAAGTTTATAAGACATAGGTAAAGTAGTTGTAAATACTGTTTCAAATCATATTAGATGTGCATAGGAACAATATGTTCACTACTGTGTAGATATATGGGACACCACTTGTTCTGGCTGGCATAACAGTAAGGAATTGTTGATTGTTGACTGAGGACCATATATTAAGTGCTCTTGCGGAAATTACCAGTTTAAAAAATGCTGTTAATGTCATTAGCTGAGTGAGTTAAGTGACAAGATTCCCTACAATATGATTTTCAATTAAAGAAAAGGTAGCCTACTGCCTACATCCAGGAATGACTGCATTCTTTTCCCAAGTTTGCACTCATTATTAGTTAGGTGTGATGATTGCCACTGAGGTCATCTTGGTACTGAGTGCCATATATATATCAGGGCAATTTAAGGACAAGAAAACTAATAATTTTAGAAATCCCAGATGTTCATTAATCTAATCTATTGTTTCCCCTAACATGCAAGGCAAAACCAAATATCCTTAGTTAGTTATGCCAGCTTAGATAGCCTAATACAAGGGCCTGCAAGGTTCTTCTCCAATAGAGAGATTCGTCTTTATTTTGTAGGATTATGATCTTTCATATTCTCTGTGACAATTACAACAAATCAACGTTTTATGAACAGAAGCTTACCGAAACAAAGTATCAGTTATTAAAAGAGTCTGGACAGCAGCATACTGTCCATTTGCAATCTCAACATGCTTTGGTCCATAACAAGCACGAGCTGGGTCCTGAAATTAATCAGCAAACAGATATGCTTCAACTAAGTGTATTAGCAGCTATTCATACACATAAAATCCTTATTTAACTTCATCTTCTAAGAAAGAAACAAGTTAACACGCATAAAGGGTTAACTCAAAACAGTACCACCAGAATAGAGAAATTCCATATAGTTATTGCACACTTAGAAACTGTTAAAAAATCACTTGAAGACACTTACATTAGTAAGCATATTGAAGAAATCCTGCAGAACTCGGACCTGGAAAGTAGAAATTAGAAAAGAAATAAAAATATTAACTAAGAGAATATGATATCATCTGTTTATACTGAGTGTAATGTGCATTAAAAAAAAAACGAAGTGTCTAAGAAAGCTCCATACATAAATTAGCATATCTAGTGACATGTATATGATTTACAGTCAGGCTTTACCTCCTGTGCTGCTTTCGTATCTTTTATCAGTGCCATCACACCTGGGGTATCCAAAACTTCCTTCAAACTATGCCTAACAAATGAAACCAGCAAACAAATAGAAATTAAGTTAGGACACTTGAAAGGGTAAAAAGTAAAAAAAAGATGATAAAATAAACAAGTAACACAATCCAATAGTCATTTAGCAAATACAGAATTAGCTAAGAGGATTTGATAAATGACCTCTTAGCTAATTCTGTATTTAATAAACTGCTAAGAGTGCTAGTACCTTATCCAGTAAAACTAACTATCCAGGCATAGAAAGATGGAAAAACTCACTTGTAACCTGATGTTGCATGTGCCAGAACAAGGCGTTGCTTGTTCTCAATTATTACTCTTAAATCTCGCCGTGCAGCTTCAAGAAACAAATAATCACGGAACTGCTCCTATTATGATAAAAAGGGAACCAAAAAACTACATAAGTTGATATTTTTTTCTTAGCATATGAGCATTCAACTTTATGCAAGTAACGGTGATAACTAGCACATAATGACAGATGGATTTTGACAGCAGAATTAACGAAGAGTGAACACACGCCTAGCAGCACACAGCTGAGACTTATGCCCCTTATAAAGGAGCTACTGTATAGTAGACTGTTTCCCCTTTAAGCAAGTGAGGATTACCTTCGTAAAACCTGGGCTTGCAATTACAACACACTGGACTACTTCAAAATCAATGTGTTTCAGCAATGCCTTCAACCAAGTAATGTAATGCATCGGTCAGTTGTTGCCTGTGTGCAAGTTCACATTTGCATAACTTCGGGTGAATAGCTTACTTGCAAAACATGCTCAAAGAACTTCTTGAGGGCCTACAGAACAACAGGAAGTGGAAATCAGTAGGAAGTAAACACAGCAATTTGGCCATGTGGTTAATTAACAGAACCAGTCATCATACCGTCTCGTAGCCAGCAATTGCAGGGCCATGCTTCCTAGGAATTGATGTTTCAATACGTGCCCGGGTTGCTGTTATGCTGTTTAGAAGAACTGAAGCCATTAAAAAGACAACAAGAGAATGATACATCAGGATGCCATCTATATGGCAATACGTGTTCTTCAGTTAAAAATATAAATTATAATCTTGAAATGTTTAACCGCTTAGAGACAGGAAACCTATAGATAAAGATATATTCAGAATATTTCTCCTTTTTCTTATTTTTCACTCATGTAATTACTATCCCTCTGAAAGTGCCAACAATGAATAAATGGCCCACAAATACAGAACAGGAAAAACATATATAAGGTGTGGAGAAAACAAAGGATTTATACAGGTGGTGCACAGACACTCTTAGCATGAGTGAACCAGAGTCCAGAGGTGCTAATTCCTAAGACATTAACTCTAATGTACAAGATAACAACATTGAAATCTTATTATCTTAGACACACAAAATAAAACAATTAAATAAATATTAAAATCAAATATTTGTCATTTTCTGATGGCGCAACAGTTCCACACACCTTCTGCCAATGAGGAATAGGTGGGCAAGCCCTTCTTGCATGAGAATAACTGCTAGATCAGCACTTGCAGCAGGATCTACAATAGGTTTGGAGAGACTCAATTAAAACACTATGTTGAATACAGATAAACAACAGAGGATGAGGCGATTCAGAAAAGCTAATCTCAGGAAATGGAACCAAAGAGTGGTTTATATCTCGGTCAAACTCACAAGATGGTAAAGCACAACAGGTATCATATGCACACCATGTTAAATTGTTAACACCAACTTATTTTAGAAATGGAAGAAGAGAACAGAGATCAATATTTGATTGAGCAGATAATCCATATATATACAAATGATGGGTCAAAATCACATACCACATGCTTGCTGGATGGTCTCAAGTGCTAACCAATCCCAAATTTCCTACACAAGATGCACATGCTTCAATGCAGAAAAAAGTAGCAATGAAAAAGATTGAAACGGGTCACCCCCTGAGAAATATCAATTAGTGCTCCAAAATTCCACTGCAATGCAGCATGATGAGCATAGCGAAAAATAAAAAAGCTGAAACATTCTGATTTCTTTACGAAGTACAAAGTTATTATAAAAATTATAAGCAAAAAAGACTGAAAAGAACATTAGGTTCATGGGCCGCAATCATAAAGCTCAGAAGTAAGATAAGGACAAAACAATGGCACTATCATGCCTAAACTGCAAGCTTTTAACTTGGTAGTAAATAAGTGGAAGCAATAAGCATAATCGGCATAGGAAACATTGCATAGGTAGCCAAGAAGTCTCATGTCAAGCAATTAAAAAAATGTTGGTGACTTTTGTATGCTTAAGTGATATGGCAGAGTTTTTCCTATTACATCAAAAGGTTGCCCTTGCTACATAAGATATAGAAGAAGTGAAGAATAAAACTGCACATGTTTGGACATCCTAAGAATATGGCAGGACCTGAAATTTATATAGTAGAGTGTAGACAAACAGCTTCTAGTACATTATTACAAGGTATCCAACCCTCCAGCTCAGTTTAAAAAGGCAACATTCATTGTGTTCATAAAAGAGGCAACATTCGCATGCATACCTACCATTAATTTCTATTTTTTATAAGAACTATTAATTTCTATTACTACTAACCCAAATATGGTAAAGAAGGGTTACATGTGTCATTTGGTTTACCACATAATATGTTCTAAAATTCCTAGGAATACCTTCCAGGACAGAGGGAGTAAGTATAAACTGAAAAGAGAGAAGCATTGGGCTATACCATAGGGCTAAAAAACAGAATAATTAGATCTTTCATATTTATTGAGATAAACTTGCTTGATATTTAAACAATACCTTTCGTAGAACAAAAGGTCTCTTCAGCTCAAGCTCTAACGTGTGGAACTGACCAATCTTCATTCAGGAAGAAAGAGGTTAGCTTAACAAGGTTATTGACATCACATAGTAAGTAAAAAAATCACTAACCTTCACATGATCATTCTCAGTGATATTTTTTCCACGCACACGTAATACAGATCCCTCCTTGTCATAGTCTACAGACTACATTACAAAACAAAGGACACACTCAATTATCAATGTAGACAAGTGGTTAAGGTTTAATAGCATTGGAAATGATAGGAAACAAAGCTGAGAGGAACAGAGAAAATAAAATCAACAGCTAGAAATATAACAGGTTTGTTTAACTAGATCCTAAAAGTATCTGCTCAGTTTTGACAGAAATACAGAAATATCAGTTTACACAGCATTTTTTTCAAGCTTTTTTCACACAAAATGTCTGGAATACAGATACCCTGAAGTCAGCAACAATTAACCCACGAGTACACAAAGTTGGCTAACTTGACAACCAATGATGATCGCTGTCAATTGACATGTCAAAGGATAATATATGGAATCATGAAGAAAGGAAGAAAATACAGAAGATGATGCATCACCTCAACTACAATTTCTAACTTGAGCTTCACACGCTCGGCATCACGTCCTCCAGATGCCACCTCTCTCAGCACTTTCCTGGAACCAACATAAGAACAACAATCCCTTATAACTTCATAAGGAAATTCAAAATGTACATGATATACACACATGCAAGAGAAAGCAAGCGGATGGAGACTTGAATTACTATCACCAAAAGGTTGCAGTAATGATCAAAGACTTGAAAGTATGTGTACAGTACATAATTATGAATGTGTAATGACCAGTAGGAAGCTGCAACAAAGAACCCTTTGAATAAAGTAGAATTAGTGGCAGTGGATAGAAATACGCCACATCCCAAATCCTATTGGACAACTATGATAACCATGCCTTGGTAGTTGGTACTACAGATATCTCCCCCTAATTTCACTTCTACAGTTTCTATCATAAACCAAGAGCCCTAACTGTGACAGATTAACAAATCGAAAGGCTTTGCAATACTTCACTCCTTATTAAGCTGAAAACCCCAATAGGCTAAGTTGCAGTGGCTTTTCACATCCACAGAGGCACAGTCACTGCTCATGGCAAAACGGCACAAGAGCCGAACCAAGTTGCACGCATTATTAAAAAAAAAAAATGTACTCACCGAACGGTGACGGCCTGGAGGTTGTCACCGACAGCAATGAGGTTGTACGCGTGCCACAAGTCATCCTCCTCCTCCGGCACCAACTGCAGACCACGACCGTAAGCCGAATCAGAAGCAATCAAGCAACCAATGGAATCCCATCGGTTGGGTCAGCCCTAGCCCTAGTCGCCCCGGAACAAGGCGAACCAACCCAACAAGCAACCGGAGTCCTCGCACAGAGAGCACCGAGCAACATAGAGGGAGGGGCGAGAGGGGAGGGGACCTTGACGGAGCCAGGGCCGTTGCGGACGAGGTCGCGGTGGGCGAGCTTCATCGTTGCCGGCAAAGGGAAGAGGCCTCGCGCGCGGCTTTGCGTCGACGGCGGCGGGCGTGGCGGGGGCGAATCGCGGCGGACGGCGAGGGGATGGGAAAGTGTCGAGTTCGACTAGGAAGGGGCACGTCATTTTGTTTGTTTGTGAGCTTGTGTCTTCGTGACCCGATCGGACACGCGATAAACATGACGGCCCAGGAAGCCAGATTGGTGTCCAGTAGGATGTGGCCCAACCGGCCAAGCCTGGCTGGCTAGCCCACGTACTATGGCCCATAGGATAAGGTAGGCCCGACTCCGAGAATATTGTGAGCCTGTCAGTGTGGCTGTGTACCGGGGGTAGGCCCTAGCCTTGCAAACGCAAAGGAATGTACTCTGTGTTCCCTATTCTAAAGGAATATAAAATGTTTTGTATTTTCTAAATACATATTGCTTTTGTTATGAATCTAATATTGTATATATATCTCGGTACATGTCTTAAAACAGCTTCAACCCCCAAATTTTGGCCTACTATCACCTCAATGAGAGTCTTCCATCCATATTCCAGCTCCTATTTCTCATCGCACTCTTAACAATCTCTCAAATCCTACTTTACACTATATTATCATGTGCAATACTCATCAACCCATTTGTAAGCTTTGTGGGAAAAGGGAAAGAAATAAAGGGGAAGATCCCTACATCTTGGAGTTAAAGAGAGAGGAATGAGAGCCCCTCGTTCATCGAGGCATCTTCCTAGCGCGAGCGCGATACGGACCGATGAGGATCGATCAATTTGGTTGAAGCCATGTTTTCAAGTCCAACCCATAACCCGCATCTTGGAGTTAAAGGAGGATAGGCCCCTCGTTCATCGGGACCGGATGAGGCTTTGGTTGAAGCCATGTTTTCAAGTCCTAACCCGCTTAAAAGGAGGATAGGAGGTCAAGCGAGAGCTCAACTAGAGATGCTCTTAGGATTCCCATTCTTGTTAGGGGGTGTTCAGTCTTGTGTGTATCCAAACTATCCATCATGCAGAATCTGCATGGGATTTAACATGAACAAATAAATGCTTTGATCTAGGCATAGTATCATGTCGACCTAACCTTGTTCTTTTGTTTTGGTTTTAAATATAAACACCTAACCTTATTCCCCCAAAGATTATTAATATGCACCCATCAGTGCAAAGTGATCCCTTCTACAAGCAGCCAAATTAAACACCACTTGACGCGACCTGGTGAACAGCATCACCAAAATAAACAAGAGCTTTTTCGGATCTAAACAAGCATGGTTACATATATTCATCACGGCTAAAACGAACACAGGGGGAAAAAACTAGGTACAGCTTGCTCTCTTTACACTTGCGATCGAATTGCGAGACATGCATGACAGATAAGGCACTACTAGTTCACACTAGCCGAGCCTCTTGCGGATGACGCCCTCGACGGAGCCGACGAAGGCGAAGGTGCCGACGACGAAGCAGACGGCGCTGAATGCCTGGAGCGCGACCCACGTGCGCGTCCACCGCCGGACCCCTTGCTGGACGCAGTACATCTCGACGGGGAGGTAGATGGCGAGGGGCCAGAAGACGACGGCGCCCAGCACGCCCAGCACCTCGTTGAAGTAGGGGAAGACCAGGGCCAGCCCCGTGGTGCTCACCACGTACGCCGTCCGGAAGCACACCCGCTGCAGGTTCAGCCTGTAGCTCCACGACGGCACGCCGGGCACCTTCACGGCGTAGGATTTGTTCACGAACGCGCTGTTCGGGAATCTGGCCGCGAAAGACCGGTCCGCGAAGGTGAAGATTTGCTGGCTGAACATCTGCATGAAACAGAGCAAGTCTCTGAATCATCTGAATGGCGGCTTTGTTTTGTCAGAGAGAAACTGGCGCTGTGCTTTTTGCTGCATAGTTGATAGTTGCATTGCAGGTGGTGGCCACGTGAGCGTGTCCTGTGTGCAGTGTGCTGTGTCACTTTACTAACCTGGTAGCCACCAAGCAGGTGGAGCACGATGCAGGCGTTGGCGAAGTCGATGAGCCAGTAGGGCTCGTAGAAGCCGAAGCCGGTGAGCAGGTTGCCCGGCGCGTCGTTGCCGAAGGCGGCGTAACCGAAGCAGCTCACGCCCAGGTAGAAGAAGGTGGTCGCCAGCACCCCGATCATGTTCCCCTTCTGCATCGTCTTGCTCTCAGGTGGCGGCGCTTTGAGCGTGTCCTGATTTAATTAGTTGCAAGTTATCAGCAAAAACGTATATACCAGTATTATCCACTGAACACTCACGCTGCTTTAGCCTTTAATCAACAAGTTCACGCTCTGAAACAAGTGAAGATGGCTGTAATGTATACCTGTATCTCCAGCAGGACAATGGTGTACGGATAGGCAAACGCGATGTCGCCGATGGCCTGTGCGACTCGCCAGACTTTCTGCGCCGGAGTGTTCATCGGAACTCCGGCGACGCTTCCTTTGATAGCTCCATTTTCTGATGGATATATACGCATAAGAATATTCACACATCCAAGAACATGAGTCAATAATGCTGAACCTCTACCAAAATTGCCAAGCATGGTGTCAGTCAGTCACCTATGGTCTTGGCGAGGCCGAGGCCGAGGCCAATGGTGGAGTAGGTGAAGGACATGACGGCGGCGACGACGGAGAGCCAGGCCATGTTGTGGAAGTTGGGGATGAAGGACAGCACCACCTGCACCGCCCCAAAGAGCAGCATGTAGAGGTGATCATGGCCAGCGCCGCAGGCAGCGTCGCGGCCTTGGCTGTGGTAGCAGTTGGCCCTCATGATCGCCCTGCGGCCATAGTAGTGCATTACCATTCCCATTAGCACGCATGGCCAGCCCGGCTGCCAAGTGGGAAATATGTCCAGGAGATCGAGGAGAGCGGGAATGGATCGGCGTGAGTACCCAAGGCATGTCGCCGTGGTGATGGTGTAGGCGACTGCCGTCCCGTACAGGTTGAGGTACTGCAACAGGCCGCAGAGCCAGGTGCGCTTCTCTCCTGCACGCAGCACGCGTTGCTCTCAGTTGCTCATCAGTGAAGTTAGTTCATAGAAACAAGCAAGAAGACCCAAAGATGCACGGTCGCAACGCGTACCCAGGTGCGTCCTGACGGCGTCCATGTAAGAGTAGTTCCTCTGGCGTTTCTGGGAGCCATCGTCAGACTCAGAGCCGACGGGGGACCTGTAGCAGTGGGTCATGAGGTAGGCGGAGAGGTAGGTGACGAAGGCGAAGCAGAGCATGGCGACGGGCCCGCCCACCCAGCCCAGCTGCGCGACGCTCCACGACAGCGCCAGCACGCCGGCGCCGATGATGGCCGTGATGATGTGCGCGAAGCAGGTCCATATGTTGCCTGCCGCCACGCGCCGCCCATACCATCGGTGACGACGACGACGACGAGAGAACGCGCAAAGAAAGCAAGGAAGAAACTCAACCAGAGCCAATTTGATTCATTTGACGTGAGATGGAGATAAGGTGTCAGTGGTGGTGGTAGTACCGGTGCGCGCGGGGTGCCCGTCGTCGTCGAGCTCTGGACCGCCGGCGGCGGCAACCTCCAGCTCCAGGGTGTGGCTGCCGTGGTGGTGCGCCATTGGCCAGCGGCGTTGGGAACCTGATGAGAGAGCTTATGCTACTGGGCTCGTGTAGCTACTAGCCAGTCGTGTGAGAAGAGAGGAGTGAGGACTAGCCGCTAGCGTGGACTGGTAGTGAGCAAAGAGAGGATTTGCTCATCGGCGCTAGCGATCCTTGTCACCGAACGTATTTGTGGGCGTGGGCTGGCGGAGACTTTTTGTCTCGTCGGTCGACAGGGACGCCGGACCGGGATCGGCCCTGGTTTTCGTGCTACTGGTAGACTGGTACTGGTAGCACGAAACAGGACGACCTGCCGGATCTTGCCTTGAGTTCTCTGACGAGTCCAACAACCAGCTGCTGTGATCATTTGCAGTCGCAAACAAAAACGAAAACGTGGGGGAGGATAACGAGGGGGGCAACATGCGTTATGCGTTGCCAGGATTGTCCGTTCCAGCAGGCGAGCGAGTTCAGTAGCTTGCACGAAAGGGGAGATTTTCCCGGGTTTTGGACGCACTTGATGCATCGATCGATCGATTGCTTTCGGAGCCGTTTCGACGACGGGCGATGGCGTGGCGCTGGCGTTGGCGTTGGCGTGTTATCACGATCTATGTTTCCCTTCCCGGATGGGCAAGTCACTCTGCTTTGGCTGAGAGCTAGACTGAGACGCCCACCGTCTCTCTTCACCCTTTCGTGCTTGCTCCTCATCCAGGCAGCATGACCTGCCACCACCTAACAGCAGAGAGGTCGAGGGAATCATTAGATTCATACTATGGGTTCAGCAAATCGCCTTTCTGATGAGGATGACGTGGTTGGCATGGCGCTTCGTTCACGGGTCACGTGGTGACCGCGGCCACAAGCCCATCTGCTCCGCCTACATCATTGATTGATGGACAGAGACAGTCAAGCAGATCCTGGGATGCGCGGCTACCAATGAATCAATTCATACGATAGTACCTCCAGACTCCGGGATCCGTCCGTCAAGAACAAATGGACCGGCAGCAGATGGCGGACTGACACCGATGAACCTTAAAAACAACCTGGAGCATGTGCCGTGCGCGCGCGTTGTCTCCTTGATCCCCTTGGGTTTGGAACGGAACTTGGAAAGCTCGGTGCAGGACAGCGCAGGTTCCTTCAGCAATTTTTGCTACTAAGCGAGCAGAAAAAGGCATCAGTTATTATTCAGTGCTCCCGCCACCTCCTGATAAACTTGAGGTCTTCTCCAGTAAAAGAACATGAAATCCTACCATTCAGAATATGTCCGAGACAAACTGATGTTTTACGGTTACATCTCAGGGTCACCAACTACATGTACTCAGACAACGCAGAGGCAGACTAGGAAGTTAAGATGATCGAACAATAAAATACAGAGGGTGCTTAGTGACAGCTGCACGCATGCATATATTCAGTTTGATTCAATCATGGACCACCAACGTATATACTATTCAGTATTCACACAACAATACTGGAACAGTCATTTCAGTCCTATGTTTTTTTTTTTAAGAAACAAACAAGGTGATGGTATTCAACAGTTCATGAGCCATCACCGTGAAACCGCAAATGAATCAACAAATGTAGGCTTAGCTCGCCAGCAGCCAAAAAATGGTGCCTTCCTGAGGAGCTCAAGCGTTTGACGATATTCATGAGCCCTATCCTGAAACAGGAACAGAAAATCAGACAGGTTTTATAATCGCTTCTTGGATGGTAGCAGGTGAATAAATAGGAAAAACGCTGTGTTATTAAACATCAGTTTATCCAAGAGAACACGAGGTACCTTAATTGCACGGTAAGATAGCTCCTCGCATTTTAGTTGCCCTACCAATGGATGTTCAAGGGACACAAATGCTTCTAACAGTCTTCTCCTGGGACAAGAGTCGACACACAGTCCTCTCAACAATTTTGCATCAGAATGATGAACGAAATTAATGGAAGGAAGGACCCTCTTACTTGCAGAGCAATGACTCGGTGGAGGGCAAGTGTGCTGCCTTTGATGATGTTCCTTGTTTCCTACCAGTTGTTCCCAAGACAACTTCATGCAAGCCGGATTTATTCCAACAAATCGAGTACCTAGTAAAAGACAAATGACAAAGGTAACACTTCAGTAAAAAAAACAATGGCACAATAAATGGGTGCTTAAAGAAAAAGACGGAAGGGGGAAATGTCCAGTTCATGGAACAAACCGTATACTACCCGCATGTCAAGGGGGGTACATCTCCAGAAATCTGTTGAAACTCTGTTGGTGGGACAGGTGCCTCAAAAACCTTTGGCTGCAGATAGAAATGATTCATTATCATGGAGAAGTTACTGGAACAAAAGAAAAAGAACACCAACCTTCTGTGTTTTAAAAGGAGGTGGCAATTCGCTGCATAGAGAGGACAGACGGGCATCAAGAGCTTTCTTGATATTGTTTTCAATAGAGAACTCTTCAGAAGGACCATCAGGTAATTGTCCAATAGTAATGGTGGACAAATACAAGGGTTCCAGTATATGTGACAGCAATGCACCTGTTGAGGAATGCACAGAAAGAGGATTGATCATACTTCAACACTTTGTAACCACTAAAGGGCACAACATAACAAATACAGTGATGGGATGAAAGAAAATAGCAATGCTGAATTGATGATGCATAGCCAATTCCATGTTGACATAGACACCAGAAGTTCCACAAACATAGCATAAATTCATAACTACAGTTACATGATGAATGAGCCATGGTAAAAGTTTCTGATCTTATCAACATAAGTGGGAATTGATTCAGAGACTGCCATTGACACCAAACCTTGGATTCCTACAACACTCCAGCGGGTGATTTTGTCAAAGCAGCTCATGGACAATGTTGTATCACCACGCCCTGGCTTCCTTTGAACAAAGCCAATGTCTGATATACAGAGTAGTATACTTATGTTAGAAAATATATGACAACTTAATAGGAGGAAATATAGTTTTGTTAAAATGTGGCAATAGAAAGAATTCAGATTTCTGTTGGTAGAACCAATGGAAACAAAGTTCAGCATGTACCAATCTTATGGACCGTATCAAACACCTATAGAGTGTAAAATGTGACCCCCCATCAAGAATTAAAAAAAAAATGTAAGCAGTCCAGTTCCACTGTTCCAGTTTAACTGGACAGTTGCACAGAGGTCACTAAAGTCAACTAGCTAGGAGCACCACACTCACATGCTACTATTTTTTGCAGATATAAGGGCAGGGGCAGCAGACAAAATCATGAAAACATCATAACTAAAGTACATCTGATTTGTAAACTAAACAATTATCAAACTAATTGTTACCAGGCCAAGGACCATGGAAGACACTACCATATTTAAAAGGTTAGGGTACATGAAAATAATCAGATCAAAAATTTGAAGGTACTGCTACGTAGAACACAAACATCAAGATAGAAGCATACCGACATTCGCACTATCTAGCTGTTCTCTTGGCAACTCTGACTGCGATGGTGGTACTGGCATGACTCCACCTAAACAAATTCACCAAATCAACTGGAACCATCAAACTATGCTCTCAGGATATTGCCACAACCAACAGGACTAGAATAGGTCTGAGAAAGTACAGCAGCATCAGTATTAATTTACATTAAAAGATGCAGGGTTGTTGAACAATTAGTCCGGACAATTCAAAATTTAGCTATTCCTAATTTAGCATTGTCTTCTACATAGGCTTAGGACAAACATTCGGAATCCAAATAAAGAGCACCAGTGTTTACTCGCTGCGATGGCACATACATGGGAGTTGGGTGATGTAGAGATGAAGGCAGTGCTCATCCCTCAGCCTCCACCTCCCACCATCCCCGGAAGCAACCAGCCACTCAGGCGGGGCACCGCGGCCGATCTCAGAGTAGACGAGGCGGAGCAGCGCGCGGCGAGCGATGACCTCAGCGTGCGCGTCGTGGACGAGGTCCCCGCGGGCGCCGAGCATCGAAGCACCGAGGCACTTGGTGCCGGTGCCCATGGAGAGCACAGTGAGGCTGCGCGGGTCATGCGGAGGGGTGGAGAGGAGGAAGGCGGCGAGGACCGTGGACTCGCGCCCCTGCGGCTTCCCTTTCTTGGGCAGGGAGCGGTAGTGCCGGAGCGCCGCCGAGGACGCGGCTTCCGCCCAGGAGGAGGGGGCGGCCGCGGCGGCGCCCTCTTGTGGCGGCGCCGGGGAGGACGACAGCATGGACGGCGTCGATGGGTCGTCGGGAGAAGGGAATCTAAACGAAGGTAGTTTATCAGTAAAAACTCCGTGTCAACTGTCACGAGAGGTTTTAACTGCAATCAACAATTAGGGCTGAACAAAGATTGCTCGATCTTAAACTACGACTCTACGAGTTATCTTTAGCTGCAGTTATCTCATGCCAAAAGCAAACAGCGGCTTCGTTTCGGTTAATCTAAAGCTTACTCGAGCCAAGGACGAAATCGCTCACTTGATACTTGATTTGGTCTCGAGCTCATTTCCTTCCTCTCTTCTCTCCGGCGGCGGCGGCAGGTTTTGGCGGCGCTATTTCGTCGAGGATAGGCGTCCTTCTCCTTCTCTTTCAACTCCGGCGAGCTCACCCCCTTCTTCTCCCACTGAACGATTTGGTCTCGCGCTCATTTCCTTCCTCTCTTCTCTGCGACAGTGGGCGGTGACGGCAAGTAGGTTTTGGCGGCGCTATTTCGACGGAGGTAGGCGTCCTTCTCCTCCTCTTCTTCCTCTTTCAACTTCGGCGAGCTCACCCCCTTCTTCTCCAACTTCGGTGGTCTATAGAAATGTTCGGCTGGCCGGCTGTGGGGGGGGGGGTGTAGAGGAGGGAGGGAAGCCAGGCGGTGGGGATGCAGACGGGCGGCTGGGATGGCGTCTGGGCTAGGCTAGGGCGGGGGAGTCTCGTCAGAGATGGGAGGGAGGCCGAGGGCGCTAAGGCTCGCCGGAGCTCCGGTGACCCCTAGCACCCACGGCGGGGCGGTGGTCGGCGGTGGGGGCGGGAGGTGGAATGACAAGTGTCATAGGGTGAGAGGTGGAAAATCGAGTGAACACGGTGACTCGGTCACTCGAGTGCTGGGTAGACAAACCCCTTTGTCATGATTGCGACAAGAAAAAGATGCACAAGCAAAGAGAAGGAGGAGGAGAATAAAAATGCTTTTATGTGGATTTTTTTTCTTAAAAAGGGTAGCAAGAGATTTGTTGAGAATATATTACAAGGTAGAGAAAATAAAAGTCAAATGATTTAGGGTCTCTCGCAGCCGAGTTAATAAAACTGAGAAAATTGTCCGGAAAGATTTTTTTGGAAGCTCCATTGTAGCGAAACGGTTGAACCTTAGCGAAGTGTTTTTGGTTCAATACAACCCAATCGATCAAACCGGAATTGCTAGAGAAACGAATTTTCAATAGTATAACTTGGACTCCTAAAATATGGGACCCCTTGGGACAATCTATTTGATAGCATGGATGGAAATGGAAAGGTACAATGAATATGACTAGGATTTTCCTAGCAGATAAACCTGACCGCCATATAAAAGAGCGGTAATGCTTGGCATCTAACGTTCTATCGTCGAACACACGGCCCACGGCCCAACCACACGTCCACCGCTCCCCTCTCTCTCCAAAATAGTAAACTGAATCCCACCCACTCATCCCTTATCCTCTGCCGCACCCAACTCCTCCCGTGCTCCTCTCTCTCTCCCCCCAACTCGCCACCGGATCCCCCACCATGGCCGCCGCCGCCAGCAGCACACCCATACGCCGTCGTCGCGTCCCGCGCTCCTCGACGTCGGCCCCTCGGCGTCCTCCACCGCAACCCCGACCCCCGGCCGCGCCATATTGCTCGGCATCGCAACATGCCGAGGGCGAGCGGGATGTCGTGCGGTCGCAAGCGGCGACGGCGGTGTGCGTGCCGGGGGTGGACGCGCGCTCCATGGTGGTGGCCCGCCGCGCCGACCGCACCATCGTGGCTGCCGGTGACGCGGTGACGACGCTGCCGCGTCCCCGCACGACGTCGAGTACACGCGCCTCGGCGGGTCCGACGACGGAGGCCGCCATCAGCGCTGCTCCACGTCGTCGCAGTGGTTCGCCGCGCCCAGGGCTCCGCGGCCGCGCCCTCCGGCAAAGGTAGGCCTCATCCTCGATCTCCTCTTCTCTATCTTCTCTACTCTCCCACTTCTGTCTATCCTCTCCCATTTTTCTATATTTGTTACAACATGTTGCCCCTTGTTGCTACATCAGGGCGTTGCTTGTTGGTACAACGGGTTTTTTCTTCTTTTGTGTGATGTCTCAGCATTTAGGTTTGATTTTGTGTTTCAATTTCCACTTTTCGTATGTTTCAGTATTAATTCAGGTGTGTTTCTTTTTTTCTCCCATTATGTATCAGGCTTTGGTCCCATGTGTATTTCAGATGTTCTTTCTTAATTGTTTCTCCTTTTGTTTTATTTTTGTTTCAATTTCTGTTTTGTTTCTTATTGTTTTAGGTTTTGTTCTCTATGTTGTTTCTCTCGGTTTTGATTTGTTTCAATTCGTTTTTTGGGTTTGTTTCTTTATACAAAATCATTTGTTTCTTTTTCAGATTTGTTTCTTTTTTTTAGTATTTCTTTTTGTCTAACATTTTGTTTCTTATTGTGTTTATTTTTTGTTTCAGGAGAAGATTCAAGGATGTTTCGCGGGGCCTTCAGTTAACGTTTTAGTTTTTTTCATTTCTTGTGCCCCCCACCTCAATGTTTCTGTAGTTTCAGTAGTTCATTGCTTGGCATGTCGGAGGTGACGGTGTGGGGCGTGGCTCGGGCGGACGCGGGAGGTGGGCGGGCAGAGGAGGTGGGGGGCGCGTGTGTGTGTGCGTGCCGGGGCGCGTCGGCGTGTGCCGCGCGTGGGGGGTTTGTGCGTGTGCGCTGCGGGGGGAAGGGGAGACGGGCCGGGTTTGCTAGACCGTTCTATGATAGAACGTTCTATCGCTAGCATGCCCCATAAAAGAGAGACTATGGACAGCTTCATCTCTTCTCTTCTACACCTAAAAAAACTTAAAGTAATCATCTACTTGCTGATACAAAAACGCACACTAAATTATCAGATAGACTACAAAAAAAATTTATACCAAATACGTATGATATCCGACCAAATACGTACACTATCTGGCCACCCTTTTCTCTCGAACCATAAATCCAAAATCTACCAAATACGTATACTTGTCCAACTCCAACCAAATACTTACACTATTCGGCCACGCCGAGTTTGAAATCCAAAGTTACGCGCGGCTAACGCCTAGTTCTACGGTGTCCATATCGGAGCCAAATCTGCACACTTTGCGACTTCGCATCGGGAACGATCCATAGTTAGTCGGCACCCCCGTACAATGCACGGACACATATGAGTCAATAACTAAATGACAGCTAGAAACACCACCCCGTTGTGGGTTGAGTCGCCGCTAAGGAGTGGAAAGCAACAGCTTCCTTTTATCACGATGAAGGCCACCTCCTCCAATTGCTCTGTTAAGGTTCTACTGTTCCTTTCATTCCGCAAATTCCACCAATAATAGTTAACAAACCCATGAATAAGCTTCCTTTTCCTTCAAAAAAAAAATGAATAAGCTTCCTTTGGCTCTTGTCAAATTTAGCTCTCACTCATCGTCACCATTTATAAACTGAACCACAACGACAAATGTTGTTGAGAAGATTTGATAGATTCCCCCATTGGCTCTTGGCCAAGTCAAGCGATTCAAGTCGAAGCCATGAAGATAGTCGCCACCATTTATAAATTGAACCACAATGACAAATGTGCTTCGGAAGATTTGATAGATTCCCCCATTGGCTACCTTGGCTCTTACCAATATATATTTGGAGGGATCTCAGGTGTTTCACTCTTTCCTATTGACTTTTATGTGTCCTGTCATTATCTCTGTATTCTCGTCATAGCATCCTTGGGTTAGTTTCTGAATGTTGAATTTATCATCACCCCAAAAGTTTTATCGATTTTTTATCGATTGATTTGGAAAATGTCATCAATTCAATGACATTAGTTAATTTTATGCAGTTGTCAGTGGAGGATTTTGAGAATGAAATTCAATTAAACTCTGTGCTCCTGACTGCTGCTATTGGCATTTTTTCTCCTTCTGCTTAACAACTGTGATGCCTTATGAGTTCTCTCTTGTTTCTTTTTTTATTTAAGAAGGATGCAATAAAGCAAACATACGAAAGGCTTGAAATTTTGTTTTTGCTACTTGATGATAATGGTCAGGGAATTTTCTGAATCCTCATTTTTTCAGTGACCTCACTAGCTAATCTAAACTCTAATCCATTTTAACTTTTCAGCCCAACAAACTTTGTTTTTTTAGTATTCTCATCTGCGGGCCTTGCACTATAACATTGCAGTTTTGACTATTGAATATCCGAATTCTCATTGGATGGAATAATTAGTCAGGTTTTGGTGATTCAATGGGTTTCTGTAGATACCATAAACCTAAGTATCCACTGTGACCTCTGATCCTTTGAAATATACCTTGAACTCAGGATGGTTGGTAGTTGGTACACTTATACCTTGAATTCATGGAATCATATTATTCATTCCATTTTTAGGGGAATATTATTCTTTGCATTCATTAAAGAAATATCAGAGTGGTCATGGACAAAGCATGCATGTTCTTCTAGATAAAGATTTTAGTAAACGTTCCCTTTTGTCACTGGAATCACATGAATCAAGACTGGACTCACTTAAAGTGTTTTATCTACAGGTGATCTGTTCTCTCTGCTCCAGAGAACAGGATGAAGTTGTCTAACAAAAAGTACTTCTACAATACTGTGTGGGGATCATTCATCTTTGGCTGTACTAACTGCATGGAAACTGGTCATTACCATCGACAGGTGCAACGGACCTGCTCCAACACACTTGTTCATTTTTGGATGGATCATCAGTTCTTGACCATGTTTCTATTTCCCCATTATTAGGTAACAGAGAAACATTTTTTCTGGCAAACACTCATAACTACAAAGCCGGATAATATATATTTTTTTCTTGCAAACGCCCATAATATATATAGTTTTATACAAAGCCGAGGTGATGTGTATATAGTAACTTTAGTCTTTAGGTGAATCCTACCATACCAGATAGCCAAAGAGGTCTTGGGTCAGTGTCATTATGTGGGTGACGCCTTTCTCTTCAAATTGTTTCTGGGTCTTTTAACACGGTTCAAAATATATTTTTGGCAGTTATGTGAACTTGAGACATGTTTACAGTCTTTGACAGAGTTTGCTCACAAAGTTCAAATTTTTTTTCTTGAGTAATGCTTATGTATTTTGGTGATAATAATTCACTTCTTCTCAATGTATCAAAGTGTGTGTAGTTGAAGGAGGAGCTAATTTTTGACAACGCTGATTGGAAACTTTGGTGTTCTGGGAGCTTTGTGATATAGTAAAAACTCTTTTGAAGAGCAAAGAAGCGTAGTTCTCCTACTATTTGGTATTTTGTTTTCATCAATGACAGTGAAAGGCACTAGGATATTTGTTGGAGCTCTTGTGGTTGAGGTGACTGATGCATGCTTTCACAGCAAGCAAGTCGGGAGGTAGCATCAAGCTACATTGCGGGAAGCTCCTTGCCTCCCCCAATTCGACTTTTTGCTTTGAAGGTCATTTGGAGCATACACATATGTACAGAGTGAAATTGAAAATAAACCTGATAAGAGGATGGGAAGGATGCAAAGTTAGTACAAAAGAAGGGATTGTTTCCTCTTCATTTTTCCCAGGTTCTATGTAGAAGCTGTCACTATGAAGAAGGATTTAGTGTAAAAAGGTTAAAAAAACTGACATCTTGGGTGCTCACTGTTAGTGGTCATCCTTTACGCTTAACTGTATTATTGAGTTCTTATATTACTATTTGGTATGTGTGCCGCTGCGACAAAATGGACCGGATAGCTAATCTGTTTAAGGAAAAATTGATGATACTGCAATTTTCTGGTGGTGTTCGGCTTGAATGAACTGGTGAGGTTCAGGCAGGAGCATTTATAGGGTGCTCTGTAAAATGAATTCTGCAGGCACTCAAGACTTAAGGATATGTTTCTTGTGATGAAAATTTGACATTTTAAATGTGGTAAATGAAGTAGGAGATCAGTTCGTGAATCAGAGTTTTAAATATTTGATCGTGCAGCCCACCTGGTTATTTCTTTAAGAACGAGAAAAAAAAAATGTTTAGATATTGCTCTACTACTATGACACTCTTATGGTACGATGGCTGTACAAGTCTGTATGGCTGCTTGAAACATATGCATGGAATTGTGTCAATTTATCAACCACTTTAACCCCAAATTTATTGACTGATATTATATGGCCGACGGTTTTGCCGAGACGATTAACTTGGTTCCTTCACGCTGCTTCTGCTATCTTTCGCAATGATGGTATTGTATGTTCCTTTTTAAGAATATGGTATCTTCGTTTGGTTGTTTTAATATACATCCCTAAATGAATCCGTGGCGTTAGCACGACCATTTGAAAATTACTAACTTGCTAGATGTTTATTTGCAGATCCAGTACTCTATGACTATGTCGTTGTGTGGCGATGAGAGGGTGCACAGGATTATTACACCTGTCGAGAGCTTGAGAAGATGCTGATGTAGTGTTTTGTACTTTTGTCCTTCGTCCTTCCTGGATTGGTCATCCAGTGGCCTCAAGTATTAGTGACCACGGCAATTGTAACTGACCTGCTGACACCATGCGATCCAAGAGCTACACATCTGCAGTTTTATATGCACTTAATTTTCTTAAGATTTAAGCCTTTTTATTTCCTTCATGCACAAGATATGGAAATTAGTTATTGGGCTAATAAAGGGTCTTATGCAAAAGTGTTTTGTATAGTATACATGCTCAAATACAACTATGTAGAAACTAAACTATTACGGGAAAAAGTTTTGGTTGTTTTCATGTATATTTTTCGAGATATAACCGTAGCGTTAGCACGGGCATTATACTAGTATATATAGGGGGGTATGCAACAGACCCCAGCACCAAATCCAGGGCTCGTGGGAGGAAAACTAGCCAAGCAAGGGGAAAACGAGGCCTAGTAACTTAACTAATTTAATTTAGAAATTGGATTTAAGGATCGAGTTCAGACTCTAGCAAGTACTCTACGAAAAACCTGGAGCTCCTTGCAGGAGGAGTGCGCCTACGGCCTACGGCGGCCCAAGTGATTCTGGCACGCCTGCTGGAGCTCGTCGCAGGAGTGCGCCTCCGCCAGCTCCATGATGCTCCGCACCGTGGTGTCGTCGATGAACCGGCTCAGTCGGCTGGCGCACATGGCCTTCATTCTCCCGATGAGGAACATGTCGGCGGCCTGGAACAGCTGCGGCAACATGACGACCTCGCCCTTGGCCTTGATGAGCTCCTCCGGCAGCTCGTCGTGGTAGACGTAGTGGAGCACGCCCTGGAACGCCTCCGGGGTCGTTCCCGAGATGGGTATGCAAGGCAGCCCCGCCTCCGCCCACCTCTCGCCGCCCCCGTGGCCGTAGAGCGCCGCCGCGAACCACTCGGACTGCGCCGCGACCACCAACGCGTGCGCCTCGAAGGTCACGCCGCCCACGGAGAACTTGACGTCGAACGGCGCCGTGCCGCTGCTGAAGAACCTGATGGCGTTCACCGCGTAGTCTGCCACCGCCGCCGCCACAGCAGGGGCCCGACGACGATCGCCCTCGCGGCGCTTCCTCTGGCTGTTGAGGACCTCGACGGTGCAGCGCGCCTTGATGGTGTCCTGGTGGAGGACGCCCATGACCGCGCCCTCAAGTTCGTTCCGGGCCACGAAGGCGCGGAACCCCCAGCTGTTGCAGCGCTTGTCGAAGTTGCACGGCCGAGAGCGGCCCGTGTAGGCGACGGTGCCGTCGGGCCTGAGGAGCTCCAAGGTGAAGCGGGCGCGGACGACGCCGCACGCTGGCTTGTAGAGCGTCTGCACGTAGAAGGCGACGGAGTCTGACGAGTGGAAGTTGTAGCCATCGGGGTAGTAGCGCACGAACCACGTGCGGCCGTCGACGGTGAAGTACCGGGAGAGGATGGACTTGCCGATGCCGATGCCTTTGGTCGCGGCGTAGCGCCGGATCGTGAACTGGTGCGTGCCGGACACGCTCCACGCCGAGGCCTGCCCGCCGTCGCCGTCATCGGCGGCCGCCGAGAGGCAAGAACCCATCTACTAGCTAGCTAGGGGCGTTTGCGCTCAACGTGAGATTAGTTTCCGGAAAGTAGGTAGGATTTTTTTTTTTTGAGATATAAGTAGGTAGGATATAGCCATAGTATTGGAACGCACATAGGAGTCAGCGGTAAGCCTGAGCGTTCGGGTTACCCGAAAATTTCGGGTCGGGTAATTGAAAGTTCAGATAATTAAAATTGCTACCCAATATTCTACCCGAACAAACACTACCCGCAAATTCGGGTACCCGATATTTCGGGTTCGGGTATTCCTGATCTACCCGAAATTGACAAAACTTAGCATTTTGTGCATCTGCACAGAGGGGAGGGGTATGACTATACGAATACGAGATGTGTTCAAGTGTCAATCAGGAACAACCGATGTCATGGGGTGTTGTTGGGCCACGTAGTAGGCTTGAATCTATATGTTGATGACTTTTTCTTGAATCTATATGTTGATGACTTTTTCTTTACAACAAGTGCTGATGATATTAGTAGGATTTGAAAACTTTGGCTAATTTGGATAAATCGGGTACCAGGTGGCGTTACCCGAATTATCGGAACTAATTTCGGGTATTTGGAATCGCTATCCGAAATAACAATTGGGTAAATCGGATACGAGTAGTTTGGGTTCGGGTTTGGGTATTGGGTTGCGGGTAATTTGCCCAAACTTACTCAGCGGGACAGGATCTAGGAAAGCACGTACGGGTCGGGGCGTCGGGCTCGCCACGGACTCGTATTATGCCCTTTATACACGGAGTTCCTCTACTACGTCTATACGTACGCCGAGACACAGTGGAACACGTTTTTCCGTGCCATATATCTGGCGTATCCTTTTCGGAAAAATATATCTGGTGTAGGAGTATAAATATATGCCACGTACGGCAGCAAGGCCCCTATCTTACTTCTTTGTGTCTGTCTAACCAATCACCAAAGTAGCACGATGTTGTCGACGAAGACCCAAGACTGCACGTTCCCAAAGTATTCCAAGGCGGCGCGGCTGCCCGCCGGAAAGGTTCTCAGGTCCGAGCTCTTCGAGTTCCATGGCCGTTTCTGGCGCGTCAAGGTATACCCAGCGGGGCTCAGCCCCGACACGGGCGACTTCGTCGCCGTCTTCGTCAAGTGCCGCACGGAGGCGTTCGGCCGCTTCGAGCTCACGGTAGCGATCTTGGACGCGAACAGCCAGGAAACCGTCTTCGACGACGCCACCGCCAGGAGCACGCTGGCGGTGCGCGACTACGGGCACAGCAGGGGCTACGTCCGGTTCGCCAGAAGGCGGGAGTTGGAGGCGTCGTCGTGCCTTGACACGGACAGCCTCACGGTCCGGTGCACGCTGCGCGTCGACGCCATGGTGGTGCCAAAGTCGTCTGCGTTCCCGTGGTTCACGGCTCGCAACCGCAAGGCTGGAGGCGCCGGCGGTCATGTCACGAACGCCCCTAAGACGTCGTCAGTGTTCGGAAGCTCCGCGACGTCGTCAGTGTTCGGAAGCTCCGCGCCAAACATGGACGCGGGGGCTTCCAGCTCCAATCCCACCCGGGCGCCGGAGATCGTGACCGGGTCCAAGACGCTCACCATCACCGGCTTCTCGGCGAAGAAGGCGTCGCTGCAGTGCGGCGAGTGCGTGCGCTCCGCCCAGTTCGGCGTCGGCGGGAGCAACTGGTACATCAAGGTGTACCCCAACGGGCACGACGACAGCAGCAAGGACAGCGTGTCCTGCTTCCTGGCCCGCGGGAAGTCCGGCGAGCCGGAGACGACTGCCGAGTTCACGTTCGAGCTGGTGAACTTGGCGGGGACGAACAACAAGTCAGCCAAAGCCACGAAGACGTTCGCCAACGGCGCAGGCAACGCCGAGCACCTCGGCCTCCAGCGCGCGGCTGCGGACCTCCAGCAGCAGATGAGCAGCGACGACCGCCTGGAGGTCCGGTGCAGGCTCGGCGTGTTCAGAGGGAAGCCGCCGAGCCCGCTCCTCGCGGAGCAGCCGACGATCACCGTCCCGCCAGACGACTTCTCCACGGCGTTCCTCTGGCTCCTCAACAGCAAGGAGTGCTCGGACGTCACGTACGAGGTCGGCGGCACCCCGTTCCGCGCGCACTCGTGCGTGCTCGCGGCGCGCTCGAAGGTGTTCCGGCAGCAGCTGCGCGATCTCAACGACAGGCAGGACAACCTCTGGCGGAACATACAGAACGAGGACGAGGAGCTGACGGCCGAAGCGTTCGAGGCGCTGCTATACGTCGTGTATACGGACCAGCTGCCGGACATGACCTACGTGGAGCCGACGGACGAGACAGTGGAGGCAATGCTCTTCGCCGCGGAGAGGTACGACGTGGAGAGGCTCAAGCTCAGGTGCGAGGAGTGGCTCTGCACGTTGGTGACGCCGTTCACGGTGGCGGACATCCTGTCCATGGCGGTCAGGTTGGACTGCAAGCTGCTGCAGGACGCCTGCGTCCGATATGCCGCGCCGGAGTATATTTGGGACCGGGTGAAAGAAACCGAAGGATTCGTACGCCTGAGGACGTCGTGTCCCCACATAGTTAGAGAAATCGAGAGCAAACAGAGACGATATTAGTTAGGATTTTGAGAAATTGAGAGCAAATAGAGACATTATTAGTTAATCACTTCTCTTATGCAGTGTCTAAATTTTAAGTTGATTTCAGGGAAACTCTTGTACCACCAATTATATAGTATATACAAGTAAATTGTTACTTTTGTGATTTTTTTATTTGTTTCTATGTCATAAAGCATATTGTTGTGATTTTTATAATTGTCTTTTGTGTCATAACATTTTTTTTATCCTTGTCTACCTACATAAAAGGGTTTGTAGCGTAGCGGTTAAGCCTCAATAGCCCTCATATCCTTCGCTAATTACACAACTCAGATTCTGCCGGTTTCAAGAAAATAACACCAAATTAATTTTAAAAACATATTTTAACAGTAAACATATTTAAATATACAAATATTAGTACTATTTTTTCTGACATTATAAATTTAAAATTTGACTTACCCTAATTTTGTATGCCCTTTGGAGTGAGAAGTGTATTATTTGTGTTTCTTGGTTATATATATGGTGTCATGTGGTAGTGCCTAGATAGGGCATTTGTGTGTGTCTTGATGCGTGTATGTAATTTGGTCCATTGGCGCGCAATCCCTCTTGCTTGTTCTTCATCTTTGCTCGGTTCTTTGAAACCCTTTCCTCATTGTCTTTACTGTATCAAGTCATCCTCAAGTTATATCATATCTTAAGATCAACAATAAGCATTAATTAAAAAAATCTTAGTAATGATGCCTTAATTTTCTGCTAAACACTTTGATAGCAAAAACATTCACACAAGTATATAGCTTTTCCCACCTCTAACATTCTTCCAACCTTGTATCCACACGTGTTTACGACTGCATCCAAACTAAGTCTAAATGGGGTAGCCAAAGGCATATTTTGCAAACTAAGTCTAAACTCGTGTTGTTCAAACAATCGTATATGGTAGGTGCATATTGCAAACTACAAAACCCAAACCATATATATGTAATCACACATGCAAAATTGAGATGCAAACTTAAAACTAAAAATATATATAAAACAATAAATTCATTATATGAATGTACACAACAAAGATAAAATTCGTGGATTGTCATGCGGTACAAATGCATATAAAAATCATTATTTTATGAGAATTACTCAATTATGAGAATTCTTTCTAGTTTTAGCTGCACGAGCGCGACGCTCGTATGACTGGTCGGCAGGCCGGGTGATATGCAACAGGAACCAGCTGGGGCCGAAGCCGCGAAGTCTTTTTTTTTTTGAGGCAAGAAGCCGCGAAGTCGCGGAGACGAATCCAGCTGCGACACGCTGAAGGACCGGAATCGGCGACCAGAGGGGGGGGTGAATGGGAGCCTCAAAATTTCTCGCGAAATATTTGGCCGTTGTCCCAAGTTCAAACCCCAAGAAACAAATAAAACATTGTGATGTCCACGACCCAAATAAATGGGTGGATGTTCCCTAGGAACACAGCGAGACACCACCAACCCAATGCAACAGACGGAAGTTGAATCGGAGCTCAAACGACAAAGATGTGAGCAAATCGGAAAATCAAAGCCGGTGAAAATTCATCGAAAAACTGCAAGAAAAATGTTCATCCTCCCGAGTCAAGTTGGATCCCTGCAAAACAAATATATATAAGAAATTCGTTGGATTTTATCGGCACTCGAAGGTGCACGACCTACCAACGATTCGATCTTCCCCAAACTAAGCAAAGTTGCTCATGTCGTTTCCTGCAAAGAAAAAGGTACTGCACTTCAACACCGAGAGGTAAACAGATCAGCGAGAGCTTCAGGCCTTGCTCTGATTTCACGGAATCATTAGGAGAATAAAAATTCTCGTAGACAAAAAGCTGAATCTTTGACCAAATAAGGTTGAGACAAACGCAAATTGAATTAACTAGCAATATACTACATGTGCTGTTGTAGCAAGATAGCGACAATTCAAGAAATGAATTTAGACGAACACGAATTCAAGCTACACACTTTCTTGCGGTCAGTGCTTCCCTGCTGTGCGCCGTTCACCACTGACCAAGGTTGGTGTCCCGGTTTTTTTTTTTTTTGAGACAAGAGCTCAGCAGCGGACAACAGCTGCCGGCAAGAACTGAAATCCTGTGGCTTGGTATGCTCCCTCACAAGACAAAAACTGATGAACCGAAGAACAACGAACTGACGCACCTACTGTAGATCCAGATGTGCTACAGGGACTGCTCAAGAAGGACTCGCGTCCAATCCAGCCTGGTGCGGCGAGCGTCCCTGCTCCACTGTCTGATTCCTTGGCTACAAGAACGAACCGACGAACACCCGACAGCGCAGATCCAAAAGTTCAAGAAACCAGGAGAAGACACAATCCCGCGCTCTCAAACTCGATACAGTGATTCGCGATGGGGACTGAAAGCTGCTTCTGGAAGATCAGCTCTCGAATCAAACTGTGACTTCATAAATCGATAAAATTTGAGGGCGAGCAAGAACGAGACAGAAGAACGTAACACAGCATAGGTACCAAACGAAAATCACAGAACAAGATGGCAAAGCCCGGAGGGCACGAGGAGGATTTGGGCCTCCATTCCCAAACAAAAATCCCAAAGATACAACCACGAATTTTTTAGATTTTTGGACCTCTCCCACTCAAGAACACTAGGCTAAAAGAAGAGGAAAAATAAAATGCAAGAGAGGTGAGGGGGAAGGGAGACCCTCATCCTTTATTTATAGGGGCATGACTATTTTACATTCCTTCTTTGCCCTTGGATACATGAAGAGCCAAACCACTTAGCCAGGGGCATAAGGGTCCAACTCAGGCTTCACTTGATCCGACGGCCACCGCGCCTTCTCACCGGTAGCCTTGCTTCCAAGCAATCTCCCCGATGCCGCCACGTGTCGTCCGTCCGCACCGGGACCTCCGCCCCCGGTTTTGAGGCGCAAACCGGGAAACCCGCCGCCGATGGTTTTGAGGCAAAACCACCAAACCCTCCGCGAGTAGCGTAGCTCGTACGCGTCCCCGCCGTGTACACTTGCGCTCGTCGATGTCCCTGTCGGCCACCACGGGCCGCCGCCCGGTCCTCGGGTCCCTCGATCCAAGCCTCATGTCCGCCCTTCACCGCACCCGGTCCGTCAGCACGGCACGCCCTAGTTGATCTTCACCGACCGTCGACCACCGTCTCCGAGCTCGACACCTGCAAACAACATGAGCCAAGAGACACCATTGTTTGACACGAAATCGCGTGCCATCGGTTAGTAAGAACACACACGCCTTGTGTTGGCATGTTGACAATCACTCATCACACAAAGGTCCACACAATGGTTATGGTAAAAACCATGTGTCCTCAATCTCCCCTTGATGAGTGCTTTGTCAACACCAACACAAACTAGAGACAACCCATCCAAATGACCAAGAGCCAAAGACAAGCAGAAAACAGGTCATTTGCAATGAGCAATGCAAAGTCACAACTTGGTCCCCAAAGACATGGGCAAGGGCTCGACGCGACCAAGAAAACCAAAGCTAGCCCTCAAGAAGAGGCAAAAGGCTCAACACCACTAGCAAAGCAAAGAGCACCCGAAAAAACGGCTAGACCCTCGAGAAGAGGCAACGGCTCAACACATCTAGCAAAAACGGCTCAAACCGGAGTGCAACTCCCTTGACAAATGCATACTCACAAATGAACTCTGGATTTGTGGATGTTTCTCCCCTTGTTGGCAAATGCACTTATCAAGATTAGATCAAAAGAGATCGCAACTCCCCTCAAATCATGCCATGAAAGAAATGCGAGAAGACGAGCTTCACAAGTATAGCAATTTGAGTACATGGATGATCTAGCAAGTATGGCAAGTGTATAGCAAATGGCACAAGACAAAACCAATGCTCAAGCGATCAAGTGGTACGGAATATGAAACATAAGCATTTGATCGGGTGTTGGGCATTTTATAAAAGGTGTTCACCAAAAAGAATAGCACCTTGCACATATAAGCGGAGATCAAACAAGTGCTAACACAAGTATACAAGAGTGAACTACCCCATATAACGGTCACACATCATGTCTCAAAGATACACTTAACAACACTTGTTACTACAACATTGATCAGATTTAAAACATTAGTTAACAAGGTTTCATTTAGACATGTGTAAACGAGAGGATCAAAAACTGTCCACCAAAAAGATTGTTTTTATCATGTTTTTCAACCACGCCGAGTTCATCCCTTAGTGCAAGTGGGAAGCTATCTCGTCACGAGTGGTTGTGGACTAGCACTACAATGCCCAAGTTCATCTCACTCGAATGAATGAGAAGCAATCTCGTGACATTGCCGTGGGACGTAAAAGATCCAACTCAAAAGCTTTTCATCATTTCTTAGCTTAGACATCAAGTTTTAGCACAAGATTATCAAGAGATCCGAGCTAAGTGAATGACTCAAGAAACATGAGATATAGCAACTCAAGCATACAAATGAAAGCAACAAGGTTCTCACAAAACCTACACATGCTAGTTGCCATCTCAGAGGTGAACAATTTTTGAGTTGCATCAAAATTTAAGCAGGTTCACATTTAGAAAACAGGCTTAGCTCATAACATGTAACAAGTGATCAGAAGAAGCCTAAGCCGCAAGCTCCAAGTGACATATACAAGTCATACTAGCAAGATCATGAATGTAATCAAAAACTACTATAGTCATGAAGCTCAACAAAGGTAATATGATACATGATGAAATGCAATATGATACACATGTAAAGCCAAAGAAACAAAAGCAAGGAAGAAAGCCAAAGATCATACTATACATCAAAATACAGCTACCCTACTCTAAAAAGGGTAGCAAATGCCTAACTCCGCTCTCAAGTGGGCAAACTGGGTTTGATCGAGGGGCTTTGTGAAGATATCAGCAAGCTGTTCATGGGTTCTCACAAAGTGAAGGTCTATGTCTCCTTTCTCTTGGTGATCTCTCAAGAAGTGATATCGGATCTCAATGTGCTTGGTTTTTGAGTGGAGTGCGGTTCTTAGCAACGCTAATGGCACTAGTCTTGTCACCGAAAAGAGGCACTTTCCTAAAGTTCAACCCATAGTCTCTCAAGGTAGCAACCACCCAAAGCAACGAGAACAACACGCGGCGACGCCGACATACTCGGCCTCACAAGTGGATTGGGAAATAGAAGACTGCTTGCGAGAAGACCAAGAGATCAACGACGAACCCAAAAACTCACAAGTTCCCGAAGTGGACTTTCTCTTAATTCGATCACCCGCATAATCGGCATCGAATAACCCGAAAGAGAAAGAGATGAAGAGGTCGAGTACCATAGACCAAGCTCGGGAGTGAAGCGAAGGTACCGTAAGATGCGTTTGACGGCTGCCGATGCGAAGTGCGCGGTGAAGACCGGAAGCGTGCGCAAAGCGAGACGGCCAACCGGATGTCGGGCCTTGTTGCCGTCGGTACAACGCGACCCGATCATGTCAAGGTACTCCTTCGGTCCACGGCTTCTCCTTCTAGATCGGCGTCCAAGGCGAGCCATGGTCGACATGGGAGTTTGGAGAGGCTTGGCATCACCCATGTCGAAGCGCTTCGAAGATCCTTCGTGTACTTGCCTTGATGTACAAATGTCCTTCTCGGGTTTGCTTGATTTGCAAACCGAGAAAGAACGTCGCCGCCCATCATGCTCATCTCGAACTCCCCGCTCATCATATCTGAAAACTTTGCAACAAGAGCATGTGACGAACCACCAAAGATGATGTCATCGACATAAATCACGCACCGGGGAGAGTGCCACCGCCATGCTTGAGGAGAAACAAGGTTTTGTCAACCGACCCCATGGTAAAACCCTTGCCCAAAGCAAAAGGACTTCGGACGCTCATACCACGCTCTTGGGGCTTGTTTGAGACCATATAGGGCCTTGTGGAGTTTAAAGACATGGTCGGGATGCTTGGGATTTTCAAAGCCTGGGGGTTGCCTCACATACACTTCCTCATCTATGTACCCATTCAAAAAAGCACTCTTTACATCCATTTGATACAGTTTGAACCCTTTCGAAGCTGCATAGGCTAGGAAGATCCTAATGACTTCTAAACGAGCAACAAAAAAAGGTTTCCTCGTAATCTATCCCCTCTTTCGACAAAGGTACCCCCGAGCAACCAACCTAGCCTTGTTCCTCACCACAACCCCATCCTCACTCTGCTTGTTCTTGAACACCCACTTGGTTCCTATGGGATGACACTTTGAGGTGGAGGTGGCACTAAAACCCACACTTGGTTTCTCTCAAAATTCTCAAGCTCCTCATGCATGGCATTTACCCAATCTGGATCAGTTAATGCCTCAACCACTTCTTTGGGTTCGAAATTTGCAACAAAAGCGGGAATGTGCAAAGTGCGAAATCTCATAAGATCCGTTGCGAGTGACCCGCTCATTTATGTTACCAATCATGGTTGAAGGAGGATGGCGATGCTGAATGTGTCGCGGTGCTTCTCTTGATGAAGACGCCTCCCCTCAACAATGGCAGTGGAGCTTCCTCGGGTGCGGAACAAGCCGAGGAGCCTCGTCGTACGGTCCCCATGTGGTAGAAGATGTGGGAGTGGGACCGTCAACGGAAGTAGTCGTCGCGGGTCAAGCTGGGGCAGCCGGTGGAGTCGGCTCGGGATCACCCCAATCAGCATCGTCCTACTCCTCCTCCACAAAGATGCTCTTGTTCATCTCCTCATCACCTGTACTTTCAAAGACAGAAGAAGAACAAGGTGCGGTCTCGTCGAAGGTGACTTCACAAGTCTCCATGACACGGTTAGTTTCAAGGTTAAGTACTCGATAAGCATGCGAATGAGATGCGTAACCAAGAAAAATCCCGTCAGAAGATCTTGATTCAAACTTGTCTAAGTTTCCCTTCTTCAAGATAAAGCACTTGCAGCCAAACACTCGAAAATGGCTCACTTTGGGCAAGCGGTCAAACCGCAACTCATAAGAAGTCTTCTTCGTAAAAGCTCGAAGGAAGATGCGATTTGAAACATAACAAGCCGTGTTGATCGCTTCGGCCCAATAGCGCCTAGGAGTCCTATGCTCATCAAGCATCGTCCCGGCCATCTCAACAAGGGTCCGATTCTTGCGTTCAACAATCCCATTTTGTGGGACATACGGCGAGGAAAACCGATGTTCAAGACCTATGGATGAGCAAAAGGTCTCAAAATGAGTATTCTTGAATTCGGTGCCATTGTCACTGCGAATAGCTCGCATGGCATGCTTTGGTAACTCATTTTGCAACCTTAAGATCAAGTCATGAACATGAGTAAAAACCTCATCTTTACTCTCCATGAAAAAGACCCACGAATAGCGAGAAAAGTCATCAACCACGACCAACACGTACCACTTTCCACCATCTGACCGGACCCGAGCTGGACCTACAGTGTCCATATGTAAAAGCTCGCCGGGCCCCTTGGTCATCACTTGGTTCACGGGAGGGTGAGAAGCTGCAATCATCTTCCCGTGACGGCACGGATGACAAACAAGATCCTTCTCAAACTTGAGCTTGGGCAAACCCCGAATTAGATCAAGTGAGCTCAATCCTGCAAGCAAGTCGAAACTCAAGTGACCAAGTCTGCGGTGCCACTTCCGAGCTCGAGGAGGAGTTTGCCATCAAACAACGGGAAAGACCAAATGAGCGAGAAAAATCAGCACGAAACACTTTCTCAAAAGGCATAATCTTGCAAACGAGGTTCTCCCGAGCATCAAGAACACGACAAAGTCTTGGCTTAAACCAAACCTCAAAACCGTCATCAAGAAGCCGAGAAACAGAAAGCGAGATTGAAGTGCAAATTTGAAACCAAGGCCACATCCTTAAGCACAAAGTTCTCATTCGAGACGGATGGACCCACGTGAAAGCACTTTACCCTTTGCCGTTATCCCCAAATGTAATGTATTCACTACACTTCATTTGGGTGAGGTGAGAACCATTTTGAGTTCCCGGTCATGTGTCGAGAGCAACCAGAATCAACTAGCCACGTGTTCTCCGGCCCTTCATCCCGCATCAATAGCGAGACATGGGATGAACAAATGATCCAACACCGGGTTAGTGAACGAGGAGAAAACCGGTGTTGGCTCATTCGCCCACGAGAAGTGTTAACAAAAGCATCATGCATGCCATGTCCCATTTGAGTAGAGCGATCACCACGACGAGAAAAATGTGGTCCGCTCATCCCGTAAGACTCGAAAGCCACGGTCACGAGATCCAAGGTCATAAGAAAAACCCGAACCCCGCCGGCACGACCACCTCGTGGTCTCACACCTTGAGGCCTAGGTCCTTGAGGTGTTGCACCTCTTGGCCTAGCACTTGTGCCTCCGGAAACGTAGAGCAAACACACCATGAGTAGAGTTATGGAAAAGCTCATACTCATGCCGCTCATCTCTCTTCCTCCGAAAGCGAACTCAAACAAGTGACCATCATGGTGACAATAATCACAGTGATACACCTCTCTCTTGGGTGGTGGTTTACTCACTCTCTCATAGGTATGGGTCACTCTTTGGGTTTGCTTGTTCTTTGGAGGGTTTAATAGAGATGTCGGGAAGTGTGTCAAGTGGGTTCCTTAGGTGGTTTGGCTTGGGAGTCCACACTTGTTTTGGAGGTGAAGCTTTGGGAGGTTCCTCAAACACACCATCTTTCACATTGGGCTTGTTAGGTCGTGGTGGGGTGATTTTGATCAACTTGGGAGTAGTGGAAGGCTTGGTGGATTTTTCGGATGCACTCAGACCACTGTGTTCACCAACCTTGCCAAAAACATTTTCACCCTTCCCACCTGTAGCAAAGCCTAAACCCGTTGTGTCAGTTCCCCTCTTGAACTGACTCATCATCATGCCAAGATGTGGCTCACTGCTAGACAACCAACTGAGCATGGACCGAAGGCTTGTGATTTCTTCTTCGGCCCTTTTCTTGTCATGCCTACAAGAGTCTAGTTCTAGTTCCAAAGCTTCACAACAAGCACATCTAGAAACCTGACTAGTTTTCTCTAGCATGGCAATCCTAGTCATTTTCTCTCCTAGCTCAGACTTCAACTCATCACAAGATTTGCAAGGATTCACGAGAGCGACTTAGCCTTAACCTCATCAAGCTCATCTACCAAAGCCACATACTTAGACCGCACATCGGCTAGGTTTGCCATATGAATGGCACAAGCATCACATTCAGACTCATCAGAGATGTGCACAGTCTCCCTAATAGACTCTAGCTCTTTAACAGCAAGCAACCACTTAGCCTTGAAATCTTTCCTTTCACGAGTAGCAAGCTTAAGCAGAGCATCTTGTCTAAGCAAAATGGTAGTCAAGCTATCAACCTCAGCAGCAAGAGATTCAAGAGTTTGTTCTACCTCAGGCTCGGTGTCGTCGTTCTTCTCAATGCTTGGGGTAGACTCATCGAGCGCCATGGTGCGAGCCTCCGGGCTTGGAGTCGCCGAAGAAGCACGGCCCGTTGAACTTGTTCTCGACCTTCCGCTCGGCCTCATCATCACTTGGAGGTGAGCCGCCGTCGGAGTCGTCGTCGAGGTCGGCGAGCGATGCGAGGAAAGCTCGCTTTGCCTTGCCTCTTGCTTCTCAAAGTACTTCTTCTTGACAGCTTCCTTGTCGAATCCTCTCTTTTACTTGTACTTGTACTTGGGTGCAGAGGACTCGTGCTTGTCCTTGCGCATGCTGTAGTCGTTCTTGTTGTTGTAGTGGTTCTTGTCGGCCTTGGGACAGTTGGCGACGTAGTGGTCGCTCCACACCCGAAGCATCCTTGCTTGGTGATGCCACGCCGGCGATTCAAACGGTTGTTGTGAAACCGTGAGAACCGGCTAATCACCAAGGCGAGCTCGTCGTCCCCAAGAGCCTCCATCTCGCTCCTCCGTAGCCGAGACCCGAGAGAAGACAAGGCAAAAGACAAACTGTGAAGGGTTAGTCAAAGAACTTGAATCTCCCGTACACGAGACCAAAGCCATGGTAGGGGCGACGGATTTCGATTCTCGCCGCATCGGTGGTCAATCTCGGTGGACTTGAGCTTGCGAACAGCTCATCCACAAAGGTGAGAGTCTCATAGCCGGGCGATTCGATGATCGCCGAGACCTTTACTTCCCAAACCCTTCGATCTAGAGCATATAAAAGCTTAAGCGCTCTCTGATGATCGTCATAGGGCATCTGAGGGTTGTTTGCCCTCATCTTGTTCACGATGGTTTGAAAGCGAGTGAACAAAGAATCAATAGATTCACCATCGGTTTGAACAAAGTTCTCATACTCTCTCTTGTGTGTCTCATAGAGTCGGTCTTGACATGGGCGTACCCTCATGATATTTCGCAGTCTAGACCCCGGATCTCTCGAGCGATAGCACAATCGAAACACGCTCAAATTCCTCCATAGAAAGAGCAGAAAACAAGACAGTTCGCGCGGTGTTGTTCGCCTTGTGTTGGTTGATCTCGTGCTTGGTCAACACGGGCGAAGTGCCACGTAGTCCGCATTCTCACGGATCTCCCAAACACGCGAATCAATCCCTTGGAGATGCGCCGACATGCGGATCTTCCAATAGGGATAGTTTTTGCCATCGAAGCGTGGTGGTTTTCCAAGCCCACGGTTCTCCATGATGTCGCCTTCGGGATCACGGACCGATTAAGGTGAAGTGATCCTTTAACCGGCTCCGATACCAATTGAAGGACCGGAATCGGCGACTAGAGGGGTGAATGGGAGCCTCAAAATTTCTCGCGAAATATTTGGCCGTTGTCCCAAGTTCAAACCCCAAGAAACAAATAAAACATTGTGATGTCCACGACCCAAATAAATGGGTGGATGTTCCCTAGGAACACGAGACACCACCAACCCAATGCAACAGACGGAAGTTGAATCGGAGCTCAAACGACAAAGATGTGAGCAAATCGGAAAATCAAAGCCGGTGAAAATTCATCGAAAAACTGCAAGAAAAATGTTCATCCTCCGAGTCAAGTTGGATCCCTGCAAAACAAATATATATAAGAAATTCGTTGGATTTTATCGGCACTCGAAGGTGCACGACCTACCAACGATTCGATCTTTCCCAAACTAAGCAAAGTTGCTCATGTCGTTTCCTGCAAAGAAAAAGGTACTGCACTTCAACACCGAGAGGTAAACAGATCAGCGAGAGCTTCAGGCCTTGCTCTGATTTCACGGAATCATTAGGAGAATAAAAATTCTCGTAGACAAAAAGCTGAATCTTTGACCAAACAAGGTTGAGACAAACGCAAATTGAATTAACTAGCAATATACTACATGTGCTGTTGTAGCAAGATAGCGACAATTCAAGAAATGAATTTAGACGAACACGAATTCAAGCTACACACTTTCTTGCGGTCAGTGCTTCCCTGCTGTGCGCCGTTCACCACTGACCAAGGTTGGTGTCCCGGTTTTTTTTTTTTTGAGACAAGAGCTCAGCAGCGGACAGCAGCTGCCGGCAAGAACTGAAATCCTGTGGCTTGGTCTGCTCCCTCACAAGACAAAAACTGATGAACCGAAGAACAACGAACTGACGCAGCCTAGATCCAGATGTGCTGCAGGGACTGCTCAAGAAGGACTCGCGTCCAATCCAGCCTGGTGCGGCGAGCATCCCTGCTCCACTGTCTGATTCTTTGGCTACAAGAACGAACCGACGAACACCCGACAGCGCAGATCCAAAAGTTCAAGAAACCAGGAGAAGACACAATCCCGCGCTCTCAAACTCGACACAGTGATTCGCGATGGGGACTGAAAGCTGCTTCTGGAAGATCAGCTCTCGAATCAAACTGTGACTTCATAAATCGATAAAATTTGAGGGCGAGCAAGAATGAGACAGAAGAACAGAACACAGCATAGGTACCAAACGAAAATCACAGAACAAGATGACAAAGCCCAGAGGGCACGAGGAAGATTTGGGCCTCCATTCCCAAACAAAAATCCCAAAGATACAACCACGAATTTTTCAGATTTTTGGACCTCTCCCACTCAAGAACACTAGGCTAAAAGAAGAGGAAAAATAAAATGCAAGAGAGGTGAGGGGAAGGGAGACCTCATCCTTTATTTATAGGGGCGTATGACTATTTTACATTTTAACTTTGCCCTTGGATACGTAAGAGCCAAACCACTTAGTCGGGGATAAGGGTCCAACTCGGGCTTCACTTGATCCGACGGCCACCGCGCCTTCTCACCGGTAGCCTTGCTTCCAAGCAATCTCCCCGATGCCGCCACGTGTCGTCCGTCCGCACCGGACCTCCGCCCCGGTTTTGAGGCGCAAACCAGGAAACCCGCCGCCGATGGTTTTGAAGCAAAACCACCAAACCCTCCGCGAGTAGCGTAGCCCGTACGCGTCCCCGCCGTGTACACTTGCGCTCGTCGATGTCCCAGTGCCGCCCACCACGGCCGGCCGCCCGGCCCCGAGTCCCGATCCAGCCTCACGTCCGCCCTTCACCGCACTCCGGCCCGTCGGCCGCGGCACGCCCTACTTGATCTTCACCGACCGTCGACCACCGTCTCCGAGCTCGACACCCGCGGACAACATGTAGCCAAGAGACACCATGTTTTGACACGAAACCGCGTCTGCGTCGGTTAGTAAGAGCACACGCCGCTTGTGTTGGCGTGTTGACAATCACTCATCACACAAAGTCGCCCACATAATGATTATGGTAAAAACCATGTGTCCTCACACGCGGAGATCCATCCGTCCTCGATGTTCTCGAAGGATCATGCCGCAGGCAGAAGGTGCACGCCGGCGCACGCCGGCCGGATGGCGGAGGCCGAAGCGGAAGCCGCGAAAAGCCATGTTCGGTCACGTGAAAGGAGCACCACGGTCGGCTTCGCTTTCGCAGCTCGCACGGCAGCACCTCCAAAAGCAAAGATGCAGAGACTCCGCAAGCTTCCAGGGGCCAAAGCGCAAAAACGCAAGTAACGGTGAAGTTTCCTCCGCTGTCTAGAACTAGAAATGTGCCAAACCCGTGGCCTCGTCTTCTTCCCCCTTCCGGCTTCCGGCCCCGCTCCTCCCCAAAATCCCCAAAACCTGACGCGCTGGAGGGCCGATCCGCGGCTCCCCGCTGCCCGATCCGACCCGGCTCCTCGCCCCCGCCGGGGATCCGAGCGCGATGGGGTACCTGAGCTCCGTGATCGGCCACCCCACCGATGGATCCTCCGTCAGCGGCGGCGGCCTCAGGTGGTGAACCGATTCCCACGTTTTTTGTTTGTTTGTTTTTGCTTGGTCTCTCCCTGCTCGAATTGTGCTGTGGGCGCTTCGATTTGTGAAGTCCTTTGGTGGTCCTGTGGTCGTCCGTGTCAGCTTTGGCAGCGATTAGTTTCAGAAATGTGATGGTTCGTGTCCTTCACCGTGGCCCTGATGCGTAGTTAGTTTGAGATACGTTGCTTCATGCATCACATGGATTAAGCTTTGCTGTGAGCACTGAACAGCCAGGTGTTTATGTGTTTTAGCTTGGAACTGAACTGATCCTGTTAAAATGCTATGGCCTAAGCTTTGTTTTGCCTAAAAGGGCAACTCTGGTTGTACTATTGCCTATCGATTCAGTAGGACATCTCAAATACACTTTTATAAGGAGCTGACGTTTACGGTTTACAAGGCCAAGTATAAATCAATGCTCCAAACTGGGATTATACCCACAAAAAACCAGGTTAAGTTCATCTTAGGAGGAATGTGGTACTCTAAACAAAAGTTGTCATTCCAAATGTGAATTTTATGACAGCATAAGAAAGAGAATATTTAAGCATTCATATGTTCCATCAGTTCAGATCAGCCAAGTTAACAATGTGAATTTTATGACAGCATAAGAAAGAGAATATTTAAGCATTCATGTGTTCCATCGTTTCAGATCAGCCAAGTTAACACGGTCTGCTGGCTGGTTGTGAGAAATCTTGTTCTATGAATTTGGCCCATGTGTCAACTGACCTATGAACTTGTGCCAGCTTGCAATGAGAGTTTAGTAATTTAAGGCATTAGCTCATTTCTTCTGTAGTTATAGATTTTCAAAATACCCTAACTGTAGTTAAGAGAGACTTGAGAGTGGCGGCACAAGTTTTACTCTGGGATTGCCAGGATATTGTTATAGTAGCTTGGCTTATATTAGAGCATTGTCTTTGACCAAATATCAAATCAGTGGACTATCATTTTGTACTCGTGTTACCCAATTTGCTCAGTGTCTCACATTTATTTTTCTGCCAGCCAGAATGGTAAATTTAGCTATGGCTATGCAAGCTCCCCTGGTAAAAGGGCATCCATGGAAGACTTCTATGAGACAAAAATTGACTGTGTTGATGGTCAGATAATTGGCCTTTTTGGAGTGTTTGACGGTATGGATGTCTCTCGATTCAGCATGATTTAGTTTGGATAGTTTGAGCGTAACTTTCATCTGTGGCCAGTTCTTTCTGATCCCATGGCCCATGGCTTATTTGTGTAGGTCATGGTGGCGCTAAAGTAGCAGAGTATGTTAAAGAAAACCTGTTCAACAATCTTGTTAGTCATCCAAAGTTCATGAGTGATACTAAAGTGGCTATAGGTATTCTTTTGTTCCCTTTTCCGCTAACATCAGTTGCTAAATTATGTGAACGCAATGATGATAGCTTGAGCTTGCATGTTTGTATTACTGCAGATGATGCTTATAAAAACACCGACAGTGAATTCTTAGAATCTGACAGTAGTCAAAATCAATGTGGGTCGACTGCATCAACTGCTGTACTTGTTGGTGATCGTCTCTTTGTCGCAAATGTTGGTGACTCTAGGGCTATCATATGCAGGGAAGGAAATGGTAATGAAGGCTTCACTTCCCTGTTCTTTAGACCCCCCGGTTACTTTTACGTAATAGTTGCCCAGGACAAGTTGCTTTCATCTAAACTTCCATAGTGAAAATAGTACATAGAAACAAGGTACAACCTCCAGTGGGTTTCCATCAATTTAGTACAAGTTCAGTAGCACATTGCATTATAGTTTTAAGTTTAACAATGCTCTTGATATTGGCTATTAGTAGGTTGCCTCGGTAAGTGTCTTCATGATTATGGAAAAACAATGATGATAGAATGCATATTCTTTGCTTCATTCATTGCTTAATGCATGCTTGTAGAGTCTACGTGATACCACAATATGATGGTTTTGGAGACATTTTGTAAGTCTGAATTTTGGCCTTGTTTTGCCTTTTCCTGCTTTTATGTAATAGTTGCCCAGGACAAGTTGCTTTCATCTAAACTTCTATAGTGAAAATAGTACATAGAAACAAGGTACAACCTCCAGTGGGTTTCCATCAATTTAGTACAAGTTCAGTAGCACATTGCATTATAGTTTTAAGTTCAACAATGCTCTTGATATTGGCTATTAGTAGCTTGCCTCGGTAAGTGTCTTCATGATTATGGAAAAACAATGATGATAGAATGCATATTCTTTGCTTCATTCATTACTTAATGCATGCTTGTAGAGTCTACGTGATACTGCAATATGATGGTTTTGGAGACATTTTGTAAAGTCTGAATTTTGGCCTTGTTTTGCCTTTTCCTGCTAAGCTAGGAGTTGAGACTATGGCTGATATTCAACATTGGCAGCACCTTTAATCACTTTCCTAACTTGATGTGTTCTGCTTGTTTTTGCAGCTATCGCTGTTTCAAAGGATCACAAGCCCGATCAAACTGATGAACGGCAGCGTATTGAAGAGGCTGGAGGTTTTGTGATGTGGGCAGGTATGCCAATCACTGCATTTTCTTAGGTTTCTTGATGGAATATGTTATCCTCCTAATTTCCATGCTTTGTCCTCTAGGAACATGGCGTGTTGGTGGTGTACTTGCTGTTTCACGTGCTTTTGGTGACAAACTCTTAAAGCAATATGTAGTTGTGGATCCGGAGATCCGAGTACGTAATCTTGGACATTATGATATATTTGTTACTTCCCTTAGAAAATGCTCATTGCTCTGTTTCAGACTGTGATAGAAGAGTTACAGTAGTATTAATGATCTTACTGTGATGGTTTATTGTTTGCACACATCTAGTTGGCAGTGTGCCATCTTGGTGTTTGCTGATAAATGTTATCATGAATGCTTTCCATAATTGCATCCATTTTAACTTTTGAGGTCACACAAACCTGCAGTTGAAGCCATGATCTATACCAAATACTTATTGGTTACATTTAGTCGATTTTTTTTTTTGAAAAATTGATGAATGTGTTTTCTAATGCATTGGTTACATTGAAAATTAAACCTGCATTAGTAGTATTAATGATCTACACTAAAAATTTGACTTACTGATTACGTTTAATCTTGTGATAGGAGGAAGTTGTTGATGACACACTCGAGTTTCTCATCCTTGCAAGTGATGGGCTGTGGGATGTGGTCTCTAACGAGGTAATTTTAGGAAATGTAGCTTCAGAATATTTTGACAATCTCTTCCTGCGTTCCTTGTGTTCAGTATCACCTGATTACAATGTTTGCCATGCAGGAAGCTGTCGCCATGACCAGATCCATTCAGGACCCAGAAGAGGCTGCAAAGAAGCTCTTGCAAGAGGCCTACAAGAGGGAGAGCAGTGACAACATAACTTGTGTCGTTGTGCGCTTCTTGCGCGGGCAAGGTAGTAGTGGATACGCTTAAAGCATAGCAGCAAAATTACTGTGCGCTGTGGTGTGAACTATGTATGATATACATGCTTCGCTTGATTTCCAAAGGTTGAATGGAGAAACGTAAGGTAGGATACGTGTATTATGATGATGGGTTCAACTGGGAAATGTGTGTACCCTAATATACATATGTTAGGTTAGACATTTAAATTTGCTGGCCGTCGTTCACCCTAGTTTGATTACGGTTGATGTTTGGATCTGAAGATAGTGTTGCATTGTTGTGAGAAAAACACGATAACTGTCTCTTGGTTTAAAATGTATCCATCAGTATACTACTTTCCCCCTTGACTGATTCTCATTGAACTTTTTTTATGTTACAGAGCGAGATGAAGCATAGATGCGAGTCTATTTTCATTTTATTTTATTTTATTTGTCTTGCTGATGATACACCTGCGCTCGTAGAAGCAGAGCAGCATGGGTTCCTCAGTCGACATTGGACATGGTGTTCTCTGAACTGCCTCCGTCCGACTTGGTGTCCTCCGAACTGCCGCCGTCCACCACAAGTCGGTCGAAATTGTGGAGCAGCTCTGAGGCCGCTGCCGGCAGTGGCGGGGGATCGGGCCCCCTGACGGCGCCGATGACACATTTGATGGTGACGCAGTCGTTCCGCAGGTACGGAGACGCCTCGAACGTCTGGTGCTCTATGAAACTGCCAAAACCCCAGGACCATCCGCTCCTGAACGTTTCGACCTTCGGGGCCTTGGAGGCCTCCAGGGCCGGCGCCGCGCCGGTCGGGTCGACGAGACTGACGCCGTAAAGAACGGTGGCGTCTCCGGTGCCGTCGACGAGCTTGATATAGATGGAGATGTACCCCCTCGAGTCCTCTTCGACGCCGTCCGGGTAGAACGCGACGGACCGACGGTGCCCGGCCGCGTCGAACGCCGGCGACTCGATGGCCCTGTCCACGCCGATGCCCCTTGTGTGGGTGTAGCCCTTCACCGTGAACAGGTGCGAGCACACCGAGACCTCACTCGCCGAGGTCGTCATCGAGGGATGGTGCTTCGGAGGGGCGTGAAATGTTGCGCTAATTCCTGTCCTAATTTATAGCAGAACAAGGTAGTTCAGTTTACGACCCCGTTAGTTCATTCTTTTTATTTTGTCCAAATTTCTGTAAAAGCTGACAAAACCCACAGCCGTCCACTCTAGATTGCTCATATAGTCAACCAGAAGAATTATATTATATTGTTTGGAACTTCCAAGAAGTTGCGTTGCATTTGAGCTCAATCGAAACACACACACACACAAAACAAAAACAACAGGTACCGGCCAAACAACAAAACATCGTGAGGTGTAGCGTCAGCCGTGAGGTGTAGCGTCCGCCCGAGCCTTCATCGTCTATGACACCCAGCCTTAGTCCTGTTCGTTTTTCTGAAAATTCAGGCTGAAAATATTATTCGATGATTTATTATGAGAGAAATAATATACCTTCGCTAATAAGAAAGGCCGATAAGTTCAAACGAACATAGTGTCATCTAAAGAGCAGTACATCGAATTGATACATGGCTTTCAAATGAAACTTACAACCTCTGCCTAAATGGCAGTGCACAACTAAAGAAATAAACAATCTGAGTATATTCTAGTGAAAATTCAATCGCAGCACTATATTGTCACCTGTATGTCTTGGTAAAGATATCCTTCGCCACTTGTTCCGGTTGTCGCAATGACATCACAAGTGTGTCTGGATAATTCCAACCTCTAAAGAATAGCCCATAAATGAAACCTATGGGAGATGCATAGATAACCGGCAAAGGAGAACTTTTTTTTCTCAAAAAGAATAGTATCTCGGTGCAACCAAATAGACCAACATGTCAAGGCTGCATGTTTGGATCTCATGAATTAAAATCAAAATCTAGAAAGTGGTTTCCATTGCATTATTGCATTGCTTTCTAGTTTCTCTCAATTTTAGGAATCACATAGGAATGGAAGTCATGCAGTCATGCTAAGGCTAGATTGTGAAAAAAAAATATTTCATGTATATTTGCATACACCTTCTATCAGAATGTGTGATGAATCATTGATGGAATCTAGGCTGCGTTCTATATACTATTGTGTGTCAAATTATAAGTTATTCCAACTTTATTTTTAAGTGTCCAAGCATTCTAAGTTCGACTAAAATTATAGAGAGAACCACAGAGATTTATGACATTAAATTGGTATACTATGAAAATATAATTAATAAAGAATCTAATAATACATATTTAATATGATAAATGCTTTTTTACATAAATTTGGTCAAATTTGACATTTGACATTCTTTCATTCTCAAGAAAGTTAGAATGACTTATAATTTGGAATTAAGGGAGTATCGGTCTAGCATGGCTAAGGTTCATTTGCACCCTTTTTTTATAAGAGTATCAGGATGCATTATAAATTATTATATATTTTTTTGCATAAAATTTATTTTTTTCATTTATTAAGTGCAAATTCTTGGTATTATTTTTGACACACCTCAACTTTAGTAATTTTGCAATCATTTAGAAAATCATTTGTGTCAATTAATGTATAGTATCGAAGTATTATGATATTATGAATTTTTATGTACGATCCTGTGGGGTCAATTGCAACAATTAATAATAAGATACATGGTAGGACTGTTTCGATTGATAGCGGTGCTCATGTTCTTCGTTACTAAGAGCAACTCCAACACTACCCCAAAAGCACTTGGCAAATCCTAATTTTTGGCAAAACAAGAAAAAAAGCTCCTCCAACACTACCCTAAAACCACTTGGCAAAATAGGATGCTTGGCAAAAGGGGGGCAAATGAGCGCGCTTGTACGCTTGGCATCGGTGATTTTCGGTCTACTCGACTACTCCTCCCGCGCGCGCGAAGTGCTCCCGCTCTTCTTTCCCCCGCGCGCCAAGAGACAGATCGCCCGTCATATTAAACCTCGCGCGGACCTAATCCTCCCTCGACTTTTTCTCTCGACCTTGTACTCGCGCCGCCGCTTCAGCAGAGGACCGATGACGGTGGCTGGAGGCGCGCGAGTGGGCATGGGATCGACGGCTGCTGGTGGCGGCAGTCAGGGCATGGGATCGACGGCGGCTTCCATAGGTAATCCTTCATCCTCCCTTTTTCATCCAGTCCACAGCAAGTTCCGTAGTGGAAGGGGATTGATAGATAATGGAAGGGGAATTGATAGATAATGGAAGGGGAATTGATAGATAGAAGGGGAATTGTGGTTCTTGATGGTGCTATATTTTTTTCTTTTTGATGCTGTACATATTGGTGGAACCCTATACCGTAGTGGAAAAATATTCATACAGGCAAGTACATACAGGCAAGTGCTAGCAAAAAGAAAGTTAGCAAGAGGACCAAAAATATTCATCTCCAAAAATATTAACCACTGCAGCAACAAACTTATGTGCTATGTCTTTCTCATTGGGTACCTCAAGTATTCATCTCCAAAAATATTAACCACTGCAGCAACAAACTTACGAAGACTCTCCAGTGCAGTACTTTCGCCAATGCGAATGTACTCATCCGTAGCATCAGCAAGAAGCCCATAAGTGAGCATCCGCATTGCGGCAGTGACCTTTTGAAAGCAACTCAGTCCGAGTACACCAACTGCATTCCTTTTCTGTACGAAGTAATCATCGTGCGCTTCTACTTCATTCATTATGCGTACAAAAAGCTTCTTGGACATCCTGAATCTGAAAAAACAGATTACATATATCCGATGTAGCGAGCACATATTTGAGGAAAAAAATAAGAAACACATATTTCAGAAAAATCTGATGTGATAGATTAAATCATGTACCTTCGACGAAATATATCATCGCCATACGTTGGATTATCCGCCAAATAATCTTGGTACATCCGGTCTTGGCCGCCTTTCCTATCACGATAAATAACTCGATGACCGGGGACAGAGCCACCGGGCCTTCTTTCATCATCGTTGCAAACAGTGCTCGCGATTTGAGCAACCGAGGACAGGAGAAGATGATCGATGAAGATTCATCATCCAACTGTCTCCTAGCACGAGATCTCTTCCTAGGCATGGTGCTTGGTTGGAGAAGATGACCTGGATGACCTAGAGTTGGAGGACACAGTACATGTGAGTGGGAGGGATGAAGAAGATGACCTGGATCGATCAACTGGATTCGGAGGAAAAGGAGCAGGTCGCCGGTGGGGCGCTGGTGGCCGGTGGGGCGCTGATGGCCGGTGGGACTACGGTGGAGAAGATGAAGCTTACCTGGTGGGGCGCCGGTGGCCGGAGGGGCGCCGATCGCCCTCTGTCGTCGCGGAGGCGCCGTTCGGTCGAGCCGCGCGATCTATCGCGAGGAAGACCGATCGACCGAGACGCGCGATCTATCGCGAGGAAAGTGAAGGGGCAGACGGGGTCGAGGCCACCAAATTTTGTGACATGTGGGCCACCAATTTAAATTTGCCAAGCCCAAGTAGGGTAGTGTTGGGGAAGCCTCTTTTTTTCACTTGGCATTTGAGTTTTACACTTGGCAAAATCAGAGATTTGCCAAGTGAAGTTTAGGGTAGTGTTGGAGTTGCTTTACTTCATTTGCCGCATCGGCGAACCATGGAATCTACTCAGCAGTATATATTATATGTAATTAAATGCTACTCTCTTCATTCTAAGTTACAAGTCATCCTGACTTTTTTTTTATTGTAGCTTTTACTACATATGAGTATAACATAGCATATATCTATATATATAAGTAAAGCTACGAGTCTGAACAAAGCTTATAATTTAGGACGGATGAAGTACTTCCAAATTTTATTTTGTGCATATCTTGTTGTTTTCTTTTTTTTCCCTTTTACTCCTACAGTCCTAGGTATGCTACTGAACTAGACAAATTAAGTTTTCATGTGGTTAACTTTGTGACGGGTGCTGGCTTTCCAAGTTTACAACCAAAAGAGAACTGTTGCCTGTGACTTCGGTCCACGTGATCTGAACTAAAGATCGGCAAAACAAGTGCAGTTCCTCCACTCGATCAAAGGCGAGGGCAAAATGGAACGCAGACATGAATTGGCAGTTTCAAAAGAAATTAAAACAGGAGGAACAACTTTCTACTTCCTCCAGTCCAAATTATTATAAGTCACTTTGATTTTTTTGGTACATCTATTTTACTATGTATTTAAAATAATAATATGTCTAGATAGGTAGCAAAATGGATGAACCAAAAAAGTCAAGACGACTTATAATTTAGAACGGATGATGTATGTCTTAGTGTTAAGAAAAAGAAATCTTCAACAACTATTCATCTTCAGAATGGCAAAAAGATCCGATAGTGACACCTGGCAACAAGAATTTGCTACTAGAATCAACTTCATCCCCTATGAGGTTATGACGATCCAAATTCCAAACAAGCTATGGTGAAACTGAAACAGAATCTACACAACATAGCTTTGTATGCAGGAATGGTTGAAAAAACAATAGAAGGAAGAGCGTGCAAAGCCAAGAGGGTGTGTGGGACTTGAGCATGCGTGGAGAAACTCAGTAGACATACGAATATGATCTTCAAGGCACTTCATGCCATATTAAGTTCGGCGAGCGAGCCTTCGTTGTTTCCATCATTGTCCTCCAATTAAACCCAGACAAAAATGATATTGTGGTTACACTAAAAAATGATTGTGGCAAATAAACTTCAATGGTAAAAAAAAAGGTGAAGAAAATAGGCATGGCGCGGCAAAATGGAATCACAATTCAAGAAATAAGAAGCACCGAGAGTTTGGAATTGAGAGCGAGAGGAAGAGCTCTAGGAAAAATAATCAGGAGAAGGTGTTTCACTACTGGAGTGGAGCGAGAAACAGGTTGAGAGGCCTTCGTTCATATATACTCCTATATAGTAGTAGCACCAGGAGACCGCAAGCTAAGCTATCAGGAGCATTCTTGGCAGCCAAGGCATTGAGTAGAGTAGGTTAGTGTAGACGTGATGAACTGTACTCTTCCAACTTTGAAAAAGGATCAGGCATGGAAAATGGGCCACTACAACCATCTAGTATATATTAACTATTCAATCAGCTAACAGTATGATGGCTAAAGTCCAAGTTGTAATAAGCATACAAGTGTATATAGTATGGTAGTACTAGTTTAGTGACTAATGGCTAATGGTGTGCCATATGGCCCATATCTTAAGAATCGCCTTTCGAATCATGTGCAGCGTCACCTACTCTGACTAACTTTTAACCCATAATGAGCTTCACTTTTATTCAGTATTGCATGGTCTATATTGTTTACGGAAGAGGAACAATAGGATATATTGCCGACAAGGAGCAAAATTACCAAAGAGAAAATCGAAAAGAGCAACACAAAACAGAACAATTATTTTAAAACTGCTCATCTACAAAAACCCGGGGGGGGGGGGGGGGGGGGGGTGGGGGGGTGTTGAAAAGTCTGATGGTATATGGCGCTGGCGCCTGCTAGCAAGAATTTGCTCAGCGAGAAAGAATAGAAGATGCACGGTGTTAATTTCCATGCAAGAAAGGGTGACAGTCAATCAGACTCACATCAACCATAAACTCAATACGGCAAAAGGAAGGCTGTGACCTGTGTGAGCATGGAGAACTCAGTACACATATGGATATGATCCTCAAAGCATTTTTTTTGAAAAGCCACATTAGGTTCGGCGAGCGAGCCTTCGTTGTTTCCATCATCGTCCTCCAATGGCCAAGTCCAAAAAAAAAAAAAAAAAAAGATGAGACAAATTAAACCTGCAAATAAACTTCAAGAAGCAGCACATAAGAAAACACATAATTGTACAGTAAAAATTGTAGAATCCCATTTCTTTCGAAAAGTAAAATCAAATCACTATTCAAAAACCTAGAAGGCCATCGAGGACTTCAGACTTAGAAGAAGAGAAGGTCGGAGACTTTGGACTTGAGAAGAAGAGGAAGCATACTAAGGACTCAAGAGAGTAGGAGTGAAGACTTTAAGTAGGAGACATGTACATTGTTGGCTAGCATTGAGTTGAGGAGGTCTTCATATAGGGCGTGATTGGTAGTTTGGTACCTTGCATCAGCTTTCTTGACCAGGCTCATGGGAAACAAGCCAACTAGAGCCAAAGGCGTGAACATTGTTTGGTTGTGTGTATCTGCTAAGCCAAGCCTGAGCTCATGCGACTAACCAAACATCCACTATGTAAAAGATGTTGCATGCACAAGAGGGAAGAATAATTGTAGGTCCACCGCTTTGAGCCCCGTGCTAGCCTGGCCCATGAGAAACAGCGAATTGCATTTCTCTGAAGGTGCTTTGGGGTTCGCGCAAGCCTAGCTTAGACTATCAACGCAAGAAACCAAACACGCATAAAAGTGAAAGATGCTCTATGAAACCGACCTTGCGCCGACAGACTCAAACTACCAATCACGCCCTAACAGTGGCATTCTTGTATTGGCAGCCAAGGCGTTGGGGTTGGTGTAGGTGTATTAGTTGTTCTCGTTCAGATTTCAGATCCAACTTGCAAAAGTAAGCATGGAGAATAGGCCATCACATTGATGCTTGCTACAGTTCACGACATTGGAGTATAGTACAACCAATTTGGTACTAGTTTAGTGGCTCATGACGCTCCATATCTCAACTGCCCACCTTTGATGATCAGCTCGAGTTGTGAATTCAGACTAACTTACTGCAAAGTTCCTTTTGCAACGATGCTTAGCATCACCTACTCTAATTGATTTTGGTACGCTGCCATTCATCTTCTTGTCAAAAGCATACCCTTTGTAGTACCAAATAGAATTTTAAGGGCATATGGCACTAATACACGTTTATGCTGATTTAGATTATATTGTATATAAGGTTTAACAGACTAATATGAACAATCAATCAATTAACATCTTCTTAAAGAAAATACACTTTGTAGTACCAAAAGAAATCTCGGGACATGACACTACATACATTTCTATTAGCTTAGACTAGAGTATGCTGTATAAGATATAATACTATTATAGGACTCATAAGGTTTAGTAAAAAAAATACAAACAATCAATAAGACTCCAATTCAGTACAAGTCTTCATTGGCGGAACTTGGAGTCACTGTGACGTGAAGATGCACCAGAGCACGAGTGCACGGCCAGGCTGCTAGCCCGGAAGGAATTTCATGTCAATTGGGCCAGTAATTGGGCCAAGTGTTGCTGCCTAGCCCAATTACCAAAGCAACAAGCAAGAAGCGTCTTGGGTTCTCGGCCTCGTCACGGCTGACGGCATCGCCATCGGCCATCGGCCCAGACGGCAGCGCGCCTGAGCAGTGAGCACTGCAGGTGAGAGGGTCTAGCGCCGCCGGTTACGCCGCGTCCGCCGCCGAACGCCATGAATCGGAGCGGGAAGAAGAGAAAGAGGAAGAAGCGCGGCGATGAAAGGGCTGCCGCCGGTGGGCCCTCGCCCTCCTCCTCCTCCTTCGACCGCCACGTCTTCCCCGTCCTCCTTGCCGCCGCCCGAACCAGCAGCTCCGGCTCCGCGGCCACGCTCGAGGCCCGCCTCCTGCGCCGTGTGCTCTCCCGCTCGCCGCGGACGCTCTCCCCTCCCCCGGGCTCCCTCGTCGCGCTCCTCCCCCTCCTCCTCTCCTCCAGGTGGGTATCCCCGACTACGTCGCCTTGCATCCATTCCACGCCCTTCTGAATTCTGACACGATGTGTGCTGGAATGTGCATTGCAGCTGCTCTTCTGTCGCCGCGCTGAGCTGCGAGGTGCTCGGCGCGGCGGCGCTGCGGTCCATGGAGACCGGCGAGATGCTGGCGTCCGACAGTGGCATCGCCAGCGGCCTGGCGAGGGCGCTGGGAAGTAGAAGCCAGCGAGTGATTCAGGCTGCCTGTAATTGTATATTGGATCTCTCGGCGTCTTCAGTCGGTAGGGAGCGACTTGCAGGCTCACCTGTTCTGCCCAGGACATTGTAAGCATCCACATCACTACCCTTTGTTTGATTTTGCTGTACTTGAAAGCACATTTTGCTTGCTGTTTGGTATGATTTCATCTCTCAACTTAGAAACAAAACCCTAATTTGTGTCCTAGAACCATAGTTCATGTAGTAACAAGGTTTCATACGGTTGTTCTGATTGTGGATACTGCTACTAGACCAATAAAATTCCTTGTATTAGCAAGACTTATTTGAGCCATGTGTTATACCTTAAGCTGCCGACAACGAATTATATTGTAAGTACATGGTATATCAACGAATTATATTAAGTACATGGTATATCATAGTCATATAATCATGATCTGGTAAAGGTAACCATTTCATCTGTAACTAGAAGGCAGGCATCGCAATCACTTTTAATTGATGATGCATTATGTCTGTACATCTGAATGTCTTCAGCACTTGAAAAATGTGAAATTGACTTCCTGTAGGCATCTGTTTTGTCAGGTGGAATCTGTTTATGGATTTGCCCATAGCAGAAGCACTGAGCCCCAAGAAAGTCCTACAGAAGCAAATAAAATCCTGTGCTTGATCATTGACACAGTGGTGCTCTTGGTGAATTCTTGTAAGATTGACAATTTGCAGAATCTGCAGCAGGAGCTAGTAAGGAATGTTCTGTCTTTGTTGTACAAAATCTGGAAGAGAACTCAACTCTTGAGATCGTCAACTGATTGCAACAAGTGGAAGAATAAACTTCAGAGTAAAGAATATGAGATATCTGAAGCCATTTTCAGGCTTTCGATTGGTCTTGCTTCTCCAGCCTGCCCAGAGCCTGATGTGGTCAGGAAAAGTATTTTTGGCCAAACAGTTTCCGACTTTGAAACTTTTGTCCTGGCCTACTGGGAGAAATCGCCTAATTTGTACAGGAGGAAACAAAGCACTCAAAAGGATAGTCCTGTGTTCGCTGCACTGCACAGTGCTTTTAATCTTGGAACAGCACCTGATTCTATCATTGAATCATTAATAAAGGGTCTTGTTTCTTGCCCTGCTATTTCTTCCGATGAACTTGACATAAATTCATTTCTCCATGAGGTTCATGATTCCTTGGGTGATTCTGCAAAGTACAAGCAGGACATTAGAGTCATGAGAACACAAGGTCCAAATGACCAAACCTCAAGGGGATGTGTGACAGAGGAGCATTTTTTCGATGATGGAACAGTCTTCATGAATGAAGATGCATTCATCGAAAAATGTAAGCATGCCTTTAAGAATGGTTATTCAATTGCCTTGCGTGGAATGGAGTTCCGGTCTGAGAAGGTTGCTGCTGTAGCTTCTGCACTTGCTGATCTATTTGGGCAGCCTTCTGTAGGAGCCAACCTATACTTCTCACCTGCAAGATCTCAAGGCCTGGCTCGACACTATGACGATCACTGTGTACTTGTGTGGCAGCTACTGGGTAGCAAGAAATGGATGATTTGGCCTAATCTGAAGCCAGTTTTGCCCAGACTGTATGAACCTTTTGATCCTTTAGATGGTAGTTTAGATGAGTACAATGGGAGAGTGGAGGTTTTACTTGAAGGGGACATGATGTACATTCCTAGAGGTTATGTTCATGAGGCTCGCACTGATGTCGGTGAATCAGAGATGAATGCATACGCTGATTACTCACTCCATTTAACCCTTGCTATTGAGGTCGAGCCACCGTTTGAGTAAGTATTCTCTGTATTAAATTAATGTGGAATTCTCGCTGCGCATGTCTAGAACTTCTGCTTCTAAACATTACCTTTGCTGCAGGTGGGAAGGTTTTGCACATATTGCCCTTCATTGCTGGACACAGAAGCAGCTTAGAAATTCTCAATTTGTCAAGTTGAAGGGGAAAGTTGGAAGTTCCTTATCTGCTGTTGTGCTGCATGTGGCCATCAGGTTGCTCTCGGACAGTGATCCTATTTTCAGGAAGGCCTGCATGGTCGCAGCAAAGCTTCCATCATCCAGTTCCTGCACAGCGTCTCACTTGCAAGCTCTTAGAAGCAGCCAGAGGTCAACTTTCGATGAGATACTGACGAAGATCGACCAGAAGTGCAGCATCAACGAAGCATTGAAGCGCATCGCATTGGCAGTGAAAGCGAGAGACGACCAAGCCTTCCAGTGGATGAGCTGGCTCCGGCATCTGCCACAGCAAGGAGCTGCTTCAGACTACAACAGAATCGACTTCTGTAATATCTTGGGAGCCCTCGGGGAGCTTCTTGGCGCATTGCACGGTAACCCTGGCCACGCCCTGGCTGCCTTCACTGCCTTCAAGTCTGGGTTCTGCCAGCGCGTCGTGTATGAGGACGCGTGCGAGAGCTTTGAGACCTTGCTTGAGATGTACAGGACGGCTAGGACTCGGTACATGAGGGGCATGCTGGCGTTGCACGGTGCAGGTGCTCACGTGACCTGAGCCGTGGAGAATTCCCCTTGACACTTGACAGAGAAGTTTTTCTTTTTCCTGTTGTGGTTGGCTTTGGCTAGTCGTTTTTTCCTTGGGAGGAAATCCTGACCTGACCGGAGTGCTGGACACTTGTACGGTTGTGCCACACTGTATCGTTTGATGGCGCTTTAGTGCTGGCCAGATTAAAGCCATTGGTATCGATCTGTGACTTTGTCAATCAGTTTTCAATTCAGCAACACAGTCTTGCTTGCCCTTGCCCTGCTGAAGTCGCCACTTGTATTTTGTGTATAATAAATACAAAATTGCCACAAACAATTGGCCGCACCTGCGAGGGATTGGATGCGTGGCAGGAATCCATGGCGAGCAAGGCGTGAAGGTGACCCTCGCCGCTTGGTCGCCATTACGCCAGCTTAGATACGACGATTCTTGGCAACGAATGTCGCCTCCAATCATTTGCTCTTCTCTGGTCAGAGGCTCCGCGACTAATTGTCTATTTCCATTTACACGTCACATTACAAAATGCCGGTCAAATTAGTCCTAACGCAAAACAAAGCCGTTTGCCTGTCGAGGTGATCGGGTGGACGGGGCGTCGTCGCTCGCGGCCTCGATCGTGTTGCTGCCTTTTGCGGTTTTGCCTGCCTCTGATGCTCGGCAAGGGCCAGCAATCCCGTCCACCCAAAACGACACGCGGAGCCCTATCCCCTCGCAAAAAGCCAGATAGATCCCTGTTGCCGCCGTCACGGCCACTGGATGCCAAATATTTGTACGCGCTCCGCCCCCACAACCCGACGACACCCGCCTACCCTCGCCCCCCGTCGTCTCGTCTCGCGTCGTCAGCGCTCGTCGCAGGTGAGTTGGATCCGCTGAGAGCGACACCAATGCTCCGTGCTCGCCGTGCCGCATTCCCTGGTTTGCCGCGCTGCTGCTGGGCTGGTGCTGACGCGCCGGTTGCTTTGCTGAAGGTCTCGGCTGCCGAGTGGGAGGGCCGGTCCGTAGTCGGTTGGTGCGGGAATGGCGGCGCAGGCGGTGGTGCCGGCGATGCAGTACCAGGTCGGAGTGAAGGCGGCGGCGGCGGGCGCCCGTGCGAGGCCGGCGGCGCTGGCGGGCGGCAGGGTGTGGGGCGTCAGGAGCAGGGCCGGCCGCGGCGGCGCCTCGGCGGGGTTCAAGGTCATGGCCGTCAGCACGGGCGGCACCGGGGTGGTGCCGCGCCTCGAGCAGCTGCTCAACATGGACACCGCGCCCTACACCGACAAGGTCATCGCCGAGTACATCTGGTACGCGCGTGCGTGCGTGCGTGCGCAGAGAATCCTGTTTTTTTTATTCCCACACACATGTTTGGTTGGATGTCCCTGAACCGTCCGATTGGGAGCTGTGGGTGCTGATTGGTCTCTGCTTTCGATCAAGTTTCCTGCTCCCCGCTTAGATAACATAACACTGTGTGTGCACCAGATACTTTTGTGAGTATAAACTGTAGAAAAAATTACTGAAATGAGGATCACACAACGTGTAGGGTCGGAGGATCTGGAATCGACATCAGAAGCAAATCAAGGGTAAGAATTCAACGTCACCAGCACCACCATGTGCATTTCCTTTATTGGACACTTGACAGTTCCCAGGTCTTTAGGGAACGAATCAATTATTACAGGGCACTCTTTTCCTGATTGTAGTATATCGCTTTTACTTGGCTATATTCAGAGTGAATCTTAATGCCTGCGTTTCAGACATTTTCGAAACCGGTGGAGGATCCCTCGGAACTACCGAAATGGAACTACGATGGATCAAGCACAGGACAGGCCCCAGGAGAAGACAGTGAAGTCATTCTATAGTAAGAGGGGAATTACAATACATGTCTTCTTTTGTATGCAAGCATTTTGCTGTTACATTTCTGATGTTTCTCTTTCTGTCTTCAGCCCTCAGGCTATCTTCAAGGACCCATTCCGAGGCGGCAACAACATTTTGGTACTTCCCATCCCAACCGCATCAGCCCTTGATCACTTTTAGCCTTTTTGTGCCATTCCACATAAACCTGAATAGAAGGGCTAAAGCAGTTACTAGCTAGAATGTTACTGCCTTTTCAACTAGTCCTTTAGCTGTAATGCATTATTTGATTCTATTGTAACTGTGCCATATTTCTCTTAGACTGAATGCCACATTGTCACCTGAATGCATTGGCAAACTTGCTGAACTTTAATTAGCATGTGCATAACAGCACGTTGGTTAATGTAAAATTTGGTCCCAGGTTATCTGTGATACCTACACGCCACAGGGGGAGCCCCTTCCTACTAACAAACGCCACAGGGCTGCACAAATTTTCAGTGACCCAAAGGTTGTTGAACAAGTGCCATGGTAATTATGACTTAATCACATGTGCCGTATGAATTATAATGCAAATCTCACTATTATTTTGTCATTACAAAGTTGAAACACTTGCTCTGTCATTTTCCTTCCAGGTTTGGCATAGAGCAAGAGTACACTTTGCTCCAGAAAGATGTGAATTGGCCTCTTGGCTGGCCTGTTGGAGGCTATCCTGGTCCCCAGGTATTATATTGAATAAGGAAAAAGAACTTAATGATTTAGTTTATTGAAATACATGTCTTGTATTGGCTTAATGAGCACACTGAAAAACATTTTGTGTCAAAATATGGCAGGGTCCATACTACTGTGCCGTAGGAGCAGACAAATCATTTGGCCGTGACATATCAGATGCTCACTATAAGGCATGCCTCTACGCTGGAATTAACATTAGTGGAACAAACGGGGAGGTCATGCCTGGTCAGGTATGGTTTTGATATTTCTATACACATGTAATTTGTATTTTCTTTTTCGGGATCAGTGTGGTATAGCACCACCACTCCACCCTCATTTCTCTTCTTGCAAAGGTATAAAATTATGTATCAGGCAGAACTTCATAAACCTTATCTGTGCAGTGGGAGTACCAAGTTGGACCTAGTGTTGGTATTGAAGCAGGAGATCACATATGGATTTCGAGATACATTCTCGAGGTACCTCAAACAATAATTAAAGATTTCCACATATCTTGTCATGTTGTTTCTTTTCTTCTTCCTAATTATTAGAGCATATTTTACAAGTCCAGCAGCTTATTATAGTAAGGCATTTATAATTACACACAGCAACATATCATGATTGAATTAGGCACTTCACAATAATTTTCTCACGGTGAAAAATAATAGTTCATTTTATCTGTGCTATTCAAAATATCTGAGGCTTGAAGCCCATGATTTTACCCTTTAGTTAATACCAATTTTGAGATTACTATAAATACTTCTAAACATTATCATGCTCACCTTTATCAGAGAATCACAGAGCAAGCAGGGGTTGTCCTTACCCTTGATCCAAAACCAATTCAGGTATGTCCACCAGTAAGTTGTTTCAAATCATTACAATGTGATAGAATTAAAGGAATCTTAACGTATAGCCATATTTTATTGGCGACAGGGTGACTGGAACGGAGCTGGCTGCCACACAAATTATAGGTTAGTCTTCTATGTCAATGCTTAATTTCCTTCTGTTTTTTGTTCATGGTATTTTTGTCATTAATGGACAAACATCCAGCATATGCTGATTGCTGAGTGTTAAAGAAAAAAAGTTCATTCTGTTCTGGAACATTAATAATTTTTTGTCCAGTGTGAGTGGATGAGCGTCTATTCACTTCAACTAATTACTAACTTCCTTTATTTAATATTTTTCTCAATACATTTGACACACTGGGACTGACTGACAGTCTGAATTCCTTGTGAATGTAGCACAAAGACCATGCGTGAAGATGGAGGATTTGAAGAGATCAAGAGAGCAATCCTGAACCTTTCTCTGCGCCATGATTTGCATATTAGTGCATATGGAGAAGGAAATGAAAGAAGATTGACAGGGAATCATGAGACTGCTAGCATCGACACCTTCTCATGGGTATGAATGGAGCACCTTTCATTACTTTTTGCGAGTCTACAGAATATTGTTTATTTGTAAGTTTTACCAATGAAACATTTTCATTTTATCAGGGTGTGGCAAACCGTGGCTGCTCTGTTCGTGTGGGGCGAGATACCGAGGCAAATGGGAAAGGTAGATGTTCTTGCAGTGTTCTGTGAAATAGCTTACAGTCGGAACTCACAAAATAGAACCCACCCTCAAGTAAATATATAAATACCAGAGTGACATAAAACTTTCCCCTAACTTTGCATCGTCTTGTTGAGTTGGTGTAGCTTCTAACTGGGGTTCTAGGATTGCACTCTGTCTGGATAATCCTCTAATGTGTTAGGTTTCTAGTTCCTTCCGGTGCATTCGCGCATGGCATCAGCAATTTAGTGACTTGAATCATAAATCCAGAGCTATTTACCATTTTACCTTGTTGGCTCCAACAGGTTACTTGGAAGATCGTCGGCCAGCATCAAACATGGACCCATACATTGTGACGGGGCTACTGGCTGAGACCACAATTCTCTGGCAGCCAACCCTTGAAGCGGAGGTTCTTGCCGCTAAGAAGCTGGCGCTGAAGGTATGAAGCAGTTGAGTTGAAGGATGGTTTAGGTGCTAATAAACAGGCCCACAACAGAACTGATTCTGTCGTTCACTGGCCTGGGTCCCGCGACTCTGCTCGGTGCCACTCTGTACAAAATTATTGTTTCTGGACCATATTGTCTTTGATTCATCTGTTATAGTTGTTACCTTTTGCTTAACGCCATCACACCATGTTTGGACTTGCCTGTACTTTCCGTTTGGGGCTGAACGATAGGCAGTGAAAAATTTTCTCGAATACGCAAAAGACTTGCGCATCATTGTATTTAAATAGAAGAGAGTTTTACAAGTTTTTCCGGGGAGGATACAAATTTGAAACACGCTCTGCCTCCCGCGGATAGAGGATACAACGGACTACTCACGCACTAGACATTCTAACTTTCGCGCCCCCGCGTCGACCCAGAGATCTACGGTGTTCTTGATGTTGTTCAGGATTTGTTGGGCACTGGCCTCGGCGTTCCTAAAGCATCTGGCATTCCGCTCCTTCCAAATCTCCCAGGCCACCAGCGCGAACAAAGTGTCGGCCCCTTTTCGCTTGTCGCCTTGCCACCGTAGTCTCCAATGGTCCCACCATGTCCCTATGGTGGCGGCGCCGACCCTTGATGTATCCACCTGAAGGAAGGCGAGGATGGACCACCAAATCTGCCGTGAGAAGGAGCAAGCCGCGATGATGTGGTCGATTGTTTCCGGCTCCTGGTCGCAGAGGTAGCAACTGCCGCGGGCCTGCAAGCCGTGGCGGCGTCTCCTGTCCGCTGTCCATTGCCTCCTGCGGATGGCAAGCCACAGGAAAAGCCTGACCCTGAGTGGCGCCCACGTTCGCCATATCCTTGCACAACCCGGGATGGGGTGTGAAGCTCTCATGAGGGCCCTGTAGGCTGATTTGGCTGTGTACTTCCCATCGTTGGTCCACTTCCAGATGACCTTGTCTTCTGCATCAGAGAGGGGTGTTTGGTCAATGATGTGCCAAAGCCTTAAATACTCGCTGGTGACCGCGACAAACACCCCGCCCGTGATTTGCCTGACCCAGGTCCTCCCATCTGGTCCGCGGTGCAAGCCCTCCGCAACTGTGGTCTCCTTGATTTGCCGCCGCCCTACATACGCTAGTAGGGATGGTGCGATGTCCTCCACTGCCTTCCCGTTGATCCATCTCCCTGTCCAGAAGGGTGTACTCCTTCCATTGCCCAGGATGGTATACGTGGAAGCCCGGTAGAAGTCACGCACCTCCCTGGACGTGTGGATTTCAAGCTGGGCCCAGGCGCGGCCTTCATCTGTTTGCTGGAACCAGAGCCACCTAGTCTGAAGCGCAATGTTGGTGAGCCTCAAGTCCGGGACGCCCAGCCCCCTAGGCCGGTTGGTCTGCAGACTATCGGCCATGCCACCATGCACTTCCCCCGGACAGACCCTTCCTTGCCCGTCCAAAGGAACCTGCGGCAGATGCCATCAATCTCCTCAATTGCCCATGGGGGTAGGCCGTCTGCGATGATTGTGTAGATTGGGATCGCCGAGAGGACGGACTTTATGAGGCGGCCGCTCCTTGCCATGAGTGGCCCGTGGCATGCCGGTAGCCTCGCGGCCACCGAGTCTACAACGGATTGGATTCTGGCCTTGGGGATCTTCTTATTGCTTAGCGGCAGACCCAGATAGGTGATGGGAAACTCAGATAGTTGGCATCCAATGATGGCTTGAATTCCCCTGAGGTCAATGTCCGGAGTGTGGATTGGGGTGATGGAGCACTTGGAAAGGTTTGTGCGCAGGCCTGAGGCGTCGCCGAAGCAGCCCAAGATCATTCTGATTGCCCTTGCTTCATTGACGCTCGGGTGCATGAAGATGATGACGTCATCGGCGTAAAGGCTGCAGTGGTGCCTGATTGCCGGTGTCCCCAGCGGCTGCAGCACCCCTGCCGCTGCCGCGTTCTCCATCAGCCTGGCGAAGACCTCCATGGCGATGATGAAGAGCATAGGTGATAGCGAGTCACCTTGTCTCACTCCCCGCAGGTGCTTGATTGGCCTCCCCGGCCTGCCGTTGAGGAGGATGCGTGAGGACGCAGTGGAGAGTATCGTCGCAATCCATCTGCGCCAACGGTTGCCAAATCCGAAGGCACGAAGGGTGTCTAGCAAGAAGGGCCAGGCAACCGTATCAAAGGCCTTGGAGATGTCGATCTTGAGCAACACCTTGGGGATTTTCCTCTTCCGGAGGTAGACAGCGGCCCTCTGGACGAGTTTGAAGTTGTCGTGGATAGTCCTTCCTCGGATGAAGGCGTTCTGATTGGCCGAGATGATGTCTTTTAGCCTTGGGGCGAGCCGCATCGCCAGCAGCTTGGAGACGAGCTTCCCGAAGATGTGGATCATCGTAATCAGCCTGTAGTCCGCTGGCGTCGTCGCATCTGCTTTCTTGGGCAGCAGTACGACGAATGCGTTGTTCAGGCTCTTGAAATGGCTCGAGTCCCCAAGAGGAGTGCATTGACCCCCGCAAGCACATCTTCCCGGATGACTTGCCAGGCCGACTTGTAGAACGCTCCCGTGAACCCATCTGGACCTGGCGCTCTATCCGATGGCATGTCGCGCACGACCGCATCCACCTCCTCCCCAGAGAATGGTAGGTCAAGTGCCGACAAGTCGATCGGATCAATGCCAAGAAAGGTCGTCGTGGTCCCACCCGGGGCGTGAACTCCGAAGACCCCCTTGAAGTGTCTGTAGAGTGCCTCCTCCATCTCGGCCTCGGAAGTACACATGTTCCCGGCGTCGTCTTTGATGCGGTAGATTGAATTCCGTCGTTTGCGACCCCTGGCGAGCATGTGGAAGTATTTGGTGTTGGCGTCTCCATCAGCGAGATAGCGGATCCTGGATCTTTGCCTTGCCATGGTGCGCTCTAGGGAAGCCAATCCGAGACACTTTGCCTTGAGATCTTTGCGGAACTGGTGCTCCTCATCTGTCAAGGCCCGGACCTCCGACGCTTGATCAAAGCGCAGGATGAAGGCTCTTGCTATAAGTAGCTGCTCGCGGACGTTCCCTATGCTTCTTGCCGCCCAGCTTTGCAACTCCAGCTTTAGATTTCGAAATAAGGCATCCAGGCGCCGGAGAGGGTTGGTTATGTGTGGCGCACACGCCCATCCCCTGGTGACGGCATCATCATAGCCGTTGGACTTCGGCCAGAAGGACTCGAAGTGGAACCTTGCTGTGGCATGGATGGAGAAGTTCGTCTGGAGTAGTATCGGGCAGTGATCTGAGATGTCAGATGAGAGAGCCTGTAGATGGCAATCTGGGTGCATTGACTCCCAGTCAAGCGACACCAGTGCCCGGTCAAGCCGCACCAGTGTGGGCGACCGTCTCTCGTTGCTCCAGGTGTAGCGTCGCCCATGTAGGTGGATGTCCAGAAGCTCTAAGTCGGCCACGGTCTGCCTGAAGCGCGCCAAGTTCCTCCTGTTGATGTTGTCGTTGTTCTTGTCTGCTTCGTCGAGGATGAGGTTGAAGTCGCCTATTACCGCCCAGGGTCCGTCGCAGGCGTCCCTGATGGCCGCTAATTCCTCGAGGAACAGGACTTTGGCGTCGTCGTCCTGCGGCCCGTACACCACCGTGAGCCACCAGGGCCCCCGCCCGGGGTCTCCACCGGTGTGTACGCGTACCGTGACTGAGAAGCAACCGATGTGAACGTTGGAGAGGCTGATGTCCGGCTGCCTGCCGGCGACGAGGATCCCTCCCCGGGATCCGTTTGCTGGGACAAATGCGTAGTCAACATAATTCATTCCTAGCAAAGAAGACACCAAGAATTGCGGTACAAGATGCAGTTTTGTCTCTACGATACACGCGATGTGAGGTCGCTCGTTCTGCACCAACGTGCGAACGGCGTCGCGGCGGGCCCTATTGTTAAGCCCGCGCGCGTTCCAGCATACAATGGTCGTATTATCCATTAAAAGGAACTACTGGTTGGCCGGCACCCATGCGCTCATGCGCGGCCTCCGCGGCGTCGCCGCGGTCTCCTCCAGTGCTCCTCGTCGTGGAAAAGCTCGCGCATCGCGGCGGTGTCTCCCGGTCTTCCCTTGAACATCTCGTTGAGCTTCTCTTTGCCCTCCTCGGTCAGCTGCGACTGGATGAGCCCGAGGCGCTGCATGGCCAGAACTTCGCCTCGCTTGGAGACGGGAATCTTGGCCATAGGGTTTGCCGCCAGCCGGCGGCTCCTGAGTGGCAGCTTGGCGGAGGAGGAGTCCGCCACCCGCTTTTGGAGTAGCGGCGTGGTGGCCTTCCTGAAGGCACGCGCAGCGAAGTCCCTGAGGCGGAGCCGGTCTTCGGGGAAGCCCCTCCCGAGGCCGACGGTGAGTGTGAGGCGTCGCCCCGGTGCACAGGAGTCCTGGGGGATCCGGGCTCCGCCTCCAGTCCGGCGGCTGGTGTCGTGGTGGCGAGGTGGGGCAGGGCCGGTGTGCGGGGGGGTTCGTCGTCGCACGAGGAATCCCTCCCCGCCACCCCCGGCATCTGCAGAAGGAGGTCGCCGGTTGTGCGGCCATAGGCCCCGGCCACGGGGAATCCGGGCGGGCCCTCGTCGTAGTCGTCGCCCCAGACGCGGAGGAGGGCGAGCGTGCCATCCGGCGTCGCGTCCTCCTCGCGGTGGCCCTGGCGCCGGGGTGGGATAGGCGATTCGCGCTGCCTCGCCATTGTCTCATCGGTGCTGCGTCGCCCCGCGGCTAGATCCTGACCCCAGAGGCCGAGCAGGGTAAGGGATCCCTGATTATGTAATGTCTCGGCGTTGTCATCCTCTGCACCGGATGTGAAGTTGATCGGTGCGGGCGGACCGTGTGGTGGTGGCTGCTGCACCGCGGCGCCGGGTGACTCAAGGTACCCCACCGAGTCACCCGCGTCGGGTGCCTGGTCGTCCTCCGGCTCCAGGAAGCCCGTCTCGAACACAAGCGGCGCCGGGTCAGGACGTTGGTCGGCCCCGTCAGTTCTTGGCAGCGGCCCCTCCAGCGCCAAAGCCCAAGCATCGTTGATCTTCGCCGCCAGCCCCCTGATGGCCGCGCTGGGGGTGGGAGTGAGCCGGGTCGCCGTTGGGCTCTGGCCTGCCTCGAGCGTGGGCGGCGTCGCGACGCTGCGCGTGCCGCGCGCGTCCGCGTGGCTGCCCTCCGGGGTAGCGCCCTGGTGCGCGTGCACCGGCTGCTTCGTCGGGGCCGGCACGGACGCCGCGCCCTCCATCGCCTGCTGCTTCGCCAGCGGCTGCTCGGTCGGCGTAGGCAGTTCCGGTGCCGTGTCCTGCGTGGGCCGTGTAGGCGTCTTCAGGGCCGCCGCGGGCGTCTCCAAGATCGGCGGCGGCGTCTGGGGCTCCGGCGCAGTCTGTCAAGTCTGATTCTTCAGTTGTGTTTCTTTCTTCAGCTGTGATGCCAGCTTATGTCTTAACGCGTGTCAAATTATGGTTGTAAGCTGGAAGCTTGCCGGTGTCGCTGGGCGCTGGCTATTGATCTGCGCCCTCTCATGAGTCATGACTGCATTTCGTACAGCGGCTGGGGTGCTGTACCGATCGGATGCTCGGGTGCAAGCAACTTCACACTGCAGCATTGCATGGCAGTGGGCAGGGTAACCCAAGAATGAACGACCTCCCAGAGGCCTGCCTTTTTAACAGTGTTTTCTGGGCCATTTTAACTCGATTTGACGCACGACTGGCTGTCATTTTGTGTGTATGGATCAGCATAGCGCCATAGCATCTATCAGCGAGAGAAGCAAATCATGCAAGGGCAGGGGCAGAGAGCCAGAGAGCAAGAGCAACAGAAGCAGGAAACAGCACAGCGGGGCCTATATTTTACAGAGACGACAGGCCGACAGGGGTGCTTGTACAATCCAGCGATGAAAACACACGAAACTAAACAACATGGTAATTGACTACACAAGGATTAAGGACAGTGTCCTATGGTTTGGTGGTGGTGGGGTGCCTGTGCTTGGGCTTCGCCGTCGGCGGAGAGCCAGCATGCATGGCCACGCTGCTGTAGTCCGCGCTGTAGATCAGCCCTGCCTCGGCGTCCTCGCCCTGATCCGCCGTCCACCGCACCTTGCCCTCTTCCTCCTCAAGTTTCTTCACCTCCATAGCTACTTCCTGCACGCCATGGACGGATAACTGTGTCAAATTCTCTGTCTGCACATTGCTGAAGATGTTAACTGAACCCCCCAAAACAATGCATTCTATATGAAGACTGAAAACAGGCAGGCAACGGCTGGATTCAGCCTTCAGGCACTCATTTTTTCTTCTGCAGATAACGAAATGAAACTTAAACAGGTTCTTGGTGATGGATGTATGAGCTGTGTATGGAGTATGAACTGACCTCAGGCTCCTGCATCTGCATGTGCTTGCTCTGATGCTGGTTATGGTTTCCAGATGACTGGCCGAGTTCTCTGCCTTTGCGGCCTAGAACTAACGCCTGATGCCTGCCGAGGGAAGATGGAGGAGAGGATGAAGAAGCACCTGCAGCTGCAAGAGTGGCTAGAAGAAGGCTTGAAACAAGTACAACTATACAGGATGGCTTCATCATGCTGCTGTATTGGGCTATTGGCAATGTTGTCGATGTTGGTAGCACGAAATGAGCTGAGCAGGCTGCACTCCACGGCTCTCTTGGGTACTATATATATATAAAAAATTGGGATGGCTGCAGAATCCAAATGCACGATGGTGTCTAGAGTTTGATACATTTACAGACCTGACTTTTATGAAAAGTTGGATGCTTATGGTTCGGATTAGTACCATCTATAATTAAGCACCCCTTTGCAACACTTGGCAAAACCCGAGGCGGTATTAGCGTAATCAACCTTAGTTTGTGGACCATTACGTCACATGTGAGTGAGTAAGCAATTGCGTTAGGAGGCTATAGCAATAGGAGTGTACAATTATTAGGTAGCTAGGGGCACGGGCAACCCCGAAGTTTGGCGATTTGCTGATTGCCTTTTTGAATGGCTTTTCTTTTTTCTCTTTTTCTCTACGGGGCTCTAGTGATAATAATAGATCCCTACTACTAAATCCGCCAAACTAAAGAGGACCCCATCAGGCCATCCCCCAGGCAGGCAAGGCAACATACCAGCACACACATGATGCTGCTCCATGACTTGAGCTGATCAATGTTGTCTCTCGTCTGCACTACCGTTTACCGGCCTGATGGGATGGGCAATGTCCTCGCAGTGACATCCCATGTCTCAGGGTTCTTTCATGCTCATGGTCTGGGTGGATGCATGATGCACCGTGCCTGCATTGAGAATTTGAGATTCCTTGTGTTCTGTGTAATACCATACAGTATGCAGAATGCATCTCAATGTACTTTATTAATCAAGATTGTAGGAGTAGGAGACCCTATCTAGGAGTATGTCAATATTATAGAAGAGAGACAGATACACAGTGACTCTTTGCAGAAGATGAATGTTCAGATAGCAAAAGCAATCGCCATCAGACTGATGTTTGAGCTAATTGCAGGACCAGGCTGATAATAACCAAGCACTAACCACCCTGATTTATTTGGTCCGTGTCTAACGTTGGGAAGGCAACCTCCAAATACGTATCTTTCTGTGGGGGACTTGTGCTGCAGATTCGTTGTACGCTGGGCACTTGGCAGCATGTGGTTTTAGGCATGTTCTTGTATTCTAAAAGCTGAGGCACCTCATTAATATTTAGTTTTTGTTAGTTCCTGATTAGAGCCGTCTGTGTCTGCCATAATGGGGGGCTCGAGACAACGAGGTCAAGCTCAGGGAGGTTTCTTTTTATCAGACCTTGTCCTGCTTGTCTCTTGCTAATAAGCTGTTGGTCACGGAAACGTCAAGTTTTATATATGGGCTCGGTGTATAGTATTACTAGTATGGAAGTGCGTACCGACATGCATGCGGCCTAAAATAACATGCCACCAGCAGCGGATAGCATCGTCGTCTCTTGCATTTGTGATCGTTGTCTTTTGCATTGGGATTCAGTCTGCAGCAGTGGCAGCTTGAGCACTAGTTCTTTTCCATGTTTCCGTTGCCTTTGCTCTAAATAGTTGTAGTTGGGTTCACAAATCGCAACAGAAATCAGAGTGATCAACTGATCACAATGTTTGTCAACAGAAAACTGTGTGCCAACTACCAAATGCACGCATATATAGAACCAATGATGCATGCTAATTTTGGGGGGAGATTCTCTCTACTTTTGTCCACTGTGAGTGTACCCGAATAAGAAAATAGTCTTTTTTTTTAGACTAGGAAATAGTCTAAATTAGTCCCTTCAGGTTTGGTCTATGTATAGATAACCCCCTAGATATATTAATGTTTGATTCGATGTACTTCTCATTTTAGTTAGTCAAGTTTATCCCTTAACAAACTGTTATTTTGTTTCTCCACATATGAGGTTATTTCAAATTTCATTTTATAGGTGACAAAGGACATAATGCTTGATTTTTTAATAATATATCTTGATTTTTTTCATCATTACTTTGACAATTTGGGAAATTCAATAAAAGTATATTAACACTAGAGATACAAAAATGTGAAAACATAGTGATGAAAATTTCATTTTTTTGCGTAGAAAATTTCATAATGTATTTTTATAACACAATATATGGTTTTTTAATGTTTTCTTAATCTCATAAGAGTAGTATAGTACGGAGCAGAAAACTGAACCGGCAGCTGCCAGCATATTCAACCTTTTTTTTTAGACTGCACGGTACAACGCAGACGCTCAGTGTGATAGTAGTACCAATCATGCACGCTTAATCTCGGAGGAGATTCTGTATGCATGGTGGTTTTCTTAGTTAATTATCCATTCTGTGTGAATTTGAATAATACCAACAGTCCCGTATTATGATACAAAACCATATGGGAGTTCACTCGAACGCTAGCAGTGGCCGTGTAGTGTAGTACTGGTACATGGATGGAGCGTCCGTCCGTCTGAACGGAAGAACAGGCAGGGCCAGACGGCCAGTCGACCACATTTTGTGGTTGAACCCTTATCCAGCGACTAGCGAGCAGATTCGCGTGTCTCATCCCGTGGAGGCGTGAACACTGTCACACACACACACACACACACACACACACACACACACACACACACACACACACACACATCGCGGTTGCAGGCTGCAGCACGCTTATTTGCTATCAAGGCAAAGCCTGCTAAAATTTCTGGTTAGCCACTAGCCAGGCCGACGTCGAGCGCGCGGCATCTGCGCACAATACCATCCGGCTCTCGTGTGCCTCGACCAGATAGTGAGATGGGCGCTTGCCCATGCCAGACCTTGAACAGTTGAAGTGCCGCCACAGCGCACAAGACTCAGCGCGCGGCGCGGCCTGAGCCCAGTCGGGGCAGCGGGAATCATGCCGTCCCCTGCGCGCGCGCGTCGCGGTCTGCCCAGCTCGCGCCGCCGCGTGCCGCACGGTGCAGGACGGACGCCGGCTCGATTTTCCGCGGGCCACCGAACGCCCTACGCGTCGCGTCGTCGCGCCCCGCTCCGCGCCGGCAGATGGCGCGCCTGACGCATTCACCGTGCGTTGCGTTGTGCCGCCGGGTTGGTGCTCGTCACGTCGCTGGGACGGCATGCAGGCACTTGCAAGAGCAACTGGGGAAGGAATGGGCGGCACTAGACAGTGGCTGTTCCTGCTTCCAGGTGTGGATCGAATAGGAACGGCAGATCCTCATGCACACGGACAGGACGGCGGACACTTGCTGCAGAATGGGAAGGGGTGACACCGTGACAAGGTGAGGGCGGCTGGGCAAACAAGTCATAGCATCTCGAGCAATACTACCTAAAACACACCCTCTAGGGTACTATACCTATTTTCATACCGCTCAAATTTTGTTGTTTGTTTCAGCAACACTGCCTAAAACTGACTACCCAAATCCATTGTAGGTGAGAATGACATGCGTGACCTATTTGTCATTCATTATCACGTTCTTCTTCCATGGATGACTGGAGCAGGACAGGTTGAGTGACGGTGATCCTCGGTGGGGTGTGGTGGCCGCGCCGTGGATGGGGAGGTCACGCCGTGAAGGGGAGGGGCAGCCACGCCATGGATGGGGAGGTCAGACCACGAAAGCTCATCGAAGAGGGGAGGGGGTGACCTTGTGGTGCTCGCCGTGGAGGGCCACCGTGCTTGACACGAAGATGTGGAGAACCGTCGCCCCTGCAAGCTTGTCGCTCCTGCTTGAGCTGGAGATGTGGAGGACCGTTGCGCCTGGGAGCCACCACGACGGGAAGGTGGTGGCCACGGCCGCCGAGGCGGAGCCGCGCCGCAGTTCGCTGGGGCAGGGCCGTGCCACAGATGGCCGGGGCCAACAGGAACCTCTTGTAGGGAAGGACGAGCGGCGAGATCCGGACCAGTGTAAGGTCCTAATGGCTAGAGGGGGGGTGAATAGACTAATAAAAATTCTCGCAAAACACTTAGACGACTTGTTATACTAAGAGATAGTGTAATCGTAAAGCTAAAGCTGCGACTACTTCTATGCAAACCTTTCTAACAAGTCTAGTGTAACACCCAACCAACAACAAGACGAGCTAAACTACACAAGCAAAACTCTCGACACTAAACAAAGCTAGCAAGAGCAACAAGAGAGCTACACAAACTAGCAATTCTAATTACAACTAGCAAGACAAGCAAGGAAAGATAAACAAGCTAGGTACAAGAGAGGGGATTGGAGGGTTATGCCGTCGTGTAGAAATTAAGATCGCCAATCACCACAATCAATCAATCACAAAAGAATTCCTCGGCAAAGAGATAGACACACTATTTTTTACTGAGGTTCACTTGCTTCCTGGCAAGCTAGTCCTCGTTATGGCGATACACTTGCTTGGTGCACATCACGCTCAATTGGCTCTCAATGCCAAAATACTATTGTCGAGAGCCGCACTATCAACACAAGACAAGGATCCTTCATGCCACGCGCAATCCACTAGAGTATCCTTTCGCGAATCTCCCGCGGGGAAGTACCAAGAACCCCTCACAAAGATCACCGATGTGGCCTTGAACAATCTCCACTCGAGCTCAACACCACCCGCTGCTCCAAAACAGTCTAGAGTGACAGGAATCACCCAAGAGTAACAAGAATTCCATAGCAAACTCGATGAACAAGTGCCTCTAGATGCAACTCTCAATGCTCGCACTTGAATCACACTCAATCTCACTCAAGAATGATCAATGAAGTCAAGAGATGAGTGGGGAGGAGTCTCTCTAGCTCAAAGAATGCTCAAGCAAATTAGAATGGGCAAGAGATACCTCCCCAATCGACCACCCTTCTATTTATAGCCCTCACCCAAAGGTTGAACCGTTATTCACTTCGGGGGGCCCTTTTACACGCGTCGGATGTGCCTGCTCGCCACCGTCGGACGCGTCCGGCGCTCCCTGACAGCCGACCGTTGCCAGCGCGCGAGTTCAAACTCCAGTGACACGTCATTGTCCACGTCCACCATCGTGCGCGTCCGCCGCTCGCGCCGCGCCGTGGTGCACTCTGCATAGCATCCGGCGACCACCGGACGCGTCAGCTCCATGTCCGGCCAGTGCACGACGAAACTTCATGCTTATTCTTCGGCTGACGTCACTTGCATGCGCCGGACACGCCCCCATGCTGACGTCGGGCGTCCGGCGTGGCGTCCGACGTGCCAAGCTCCTCCATAGCAAACTCGATGAACAAGTGCCTCTAGATGCAACTCTCAATGCTCGCACTTGAATCACACTCAATCTCACTCAAGAATGATCAATGAAGTCAAGAGATGAGTGGGGAGGAGTCTCTCTAGCTCAAAGAATGCTCAAGAAAATTAGAATGGGCAAGAGATACCTCCCCAATCGGCCACCCTTCTATTTATAGCCCTCACCCAAAGGTTGAACCATTATTCACTTCGGGGGGCCCTTTTACACGTGTCGGATGTGCCTGCTCGCCACCGTCGGACACGTCCGGCGCTCCCTGACAGCCGACCGTTGCCAGCGCGCGAGTTCAAACTCCAGTGACACGCGTCCGACGTCCACCATCGTGCACGTCCGCGCTCACGCCGCGGCGTGGTGCACTCTGCATAGCGTCCGGTGACCACCAGACGCGTCAGCTCCGCGTTCGGCCAGTGCACGACGAAACTTCACGCTTATTCTTCGGCTGACGTCACTTGCATGCGCCGGACACGCCCCCATGTTGACGTCGGGCGTCCGGCGTGGCGTCCGGCGTGCCAAGCTCCTGCAGCTCTCCAGCATGCGCCGGACCCATCCGGCCCGCCTGGCCGCGCGTTCGGTGCCGCGTCCGACGCCGATTTCAGCTGCAGCCTTCCCTGAGTAGCGTCCGACGCTTCTACCCGCGTTCGGCGCTACCCATCTGGCGCGTCCGGCCAGTTCACCAGGGAAGACAGACTTTGTCGTTTTGTCGTCATCGTCGTGTCGTCGTCAATCCAAGTCGAACCACTTGCCTTAGGGTGCCAACTCCAATATGTAGAACACTCTTGACCACATGAGTTAGCATTTCATCTCAAGAAACATACGGCAAGGGTTAGCTCTCAAGTTAGCCTCTCATATCCGTCATGCAAAGTCAAACCTAGAGGGTCCATGCTAGAGGCACTTGGACCACGAATTCAACCTAAATTCCCCTCTTGATAGTCGATTATCAATCCTAAACGTGATCACACTCTCTATAGTGTCTTGATCACCGAAAGGTAAAACACCTATCTCTTGATACCTTAGCCTTCAGCCTCGATGCTTGATCATCTCCATGTCCAAGTCCATCACCAAGTTCTAGGCATCTCCAGCATGTTGCTATTGTGTCTAGTCACACTTAGATCAAAGCATTAGCAACATTGAGTGTCATCAATTATCAAAACCAAACAAGATCTTTCAACCGGGTGGGGCACATCCATCGTCAACACCTTCGACAAACTAGCCACAAGGCCCCCTCCTGCTCATAAGCACCGGCCAAGAGGGGCTAAGGGGTTGCATTGGGGGGACCAATTCAACCTAGAAGACATGTCTCGCCCGCTGCTCATGAGCCGGACGAAGTAGGCAAAAGTGGCAACTCTTGCACCTACCTACGTCTGATGATTGCGACTACTCCTGCTACTAAGACTACTTTGGCCACAGAGAATTGTTCCTAGAAAGGTGAAGATGATGGATGAGTCAAGCTAGACCTAAGTCATCAATCTCCACCATGACAAATGCATCATCATCGACCTTCGGCAGCAACTCACACGTCTATCTACATCTTGCAACCACAACCACTGGAATGGCTACCTCCGCTACTACAACTACTTGGGCAACTAAGAGCCACTCTTGACAAAGCAAAGACCTTCACAATAGCTAAGTAAAGCGGGGACTAGGCCATAGACCTCCGCAATCGACGAGTCATCATCCATGTATTATAGTCTCCAACCTTCACCGTCCAGAGGCATCTCGCTCAATGGACACCTATCGAAGCCCATGGTAGAATAGGGATTTGTACTCCCAGGCGATTTTTCTATTTTAGAGACTAGTTTTGTTGTAATCAAACTCTAGTAGCTAATGGAGCTACTGTTGGAGTTAGGGGTGACTGCGTGCTACCCCCACCTTGTAAAACGTCACGTGTCTAATAAGCCTAAAGACCTACTTGTAATTTAATGAACCGAAGGGGTCTGATGGAAAATCTCCATCTCCCATGGTCCCGCCCCCTATATAAATAGAGCCCAAGGGCAAGGGAAAAGGGGGTGACTCTCTCCCCACTGTTTCAACACTCTCCATCCTCTTTTCTTTTCCTATATGAGACTAAGCCTGGGCAGAACCTTCACCCTAGACAGGGCACCTTCACCATATTTAGAGAAGGTACCTTTGTCATAACTAGTGAAGGTACAACGAAAGTCTTACACCTCAACAATTTATATTATAGTGTGCAAGACAATATCGTAAGTTTAACGAACTTTATAGAAAAGAATAACATCTATTACAAAATAAACATATTATGAAAACAGATTTTCTATGGTATATGAATGATAATAGTTTGATATCACAAATCTAGTGAATTTTCTAGAAATTTGGTCATAGTTTAAAATTTTTTAATTAAAAAATGACAAGAATATTTGTTCAAGAAAGCTTACCATGCCGAATTTGGCTAGGAACTCCCTAACATGCAAGACACTAATGACGTATCCTCTTACATGACTTATAACACCATGATACACGCCTAGAAAGTCTCTGTTAACAATGATTATGAGTCTTTTAGAGCAACCATCAAAAGCCACCATTCCATTTAAGTCAACAATTTTCATGTTGTGCCCTTTAGGTTTTAAGTGTGTTACTGTTGAATATGTTTAATTGAAAAAAGAACAGTGGCCCACATAGTTACACTCATCCCTGCAAAATGCACGACTCAAGTTTGTCAGGATTTGTTTTGATCATCAAAATAGTAAGGTGTTGCTTTGTGCATTCAAAGAACTAAACGTCATGATCATCTCTAATCGATACAAAGACAACCTTTTTAACTTCAAGTACCATCAGATCCTTCTGTGTATCCAATGTCCTAAAGTATGCTCTTGCTTTGTCCCTATTTTCCTCACTAATGTCCTTGGTGCCAATGCGATCATGAACCTTGGCCTCTTTGTGGCAGAACCTCCTAAGTAATGTGGCCCACATGCACTAATCCTCGTCTTAACAGACCTTAGATTAGTATGCATGTGTTCCACACGACTTAACAAGCTCTGTCGGGATGAACCCGAAACCTCCACGATTCTCCGAGCAGGATCAATCATTATAAGAGACATTGTAGTATTACACTAGTTTTATACAAATAAAATATATTAGAGTAAAAGTGCGGAAGTATTACAATAACATAAGTTTATAAATCATTTATAAATAAAACTTTAAAATAATAAGTTGTGTTGATTACAACCATAGTAGTGGAATACCATTACTTAACTTTATGATTCACCAAAACGTAGTGCTTTGCCCAGGAGCCCAACACACTACTCGACGTCCTCAACCAGACGGACACACCTGCAACAAGGGTAGAACAAACCCTGAGTACAAAAGTACTCCGCAAGACTTACCCGATGAAAAGAGGGGAGAAGACTCAGGAATGAAGGCCAAATAGGACAAGGTAAGGCTTAGCGAAGATTCAAAGTATTTTGCAGAAAAGCCACTAAGAGTGAGTCCTTAACCTCAAGTTTTACTTTCCAGATTAGTCATTAGGTTCTGAAGTGAGTCTAGTCTAGCTTGAATACAGCAGATCAAGATAATTCATACAACTCTCTTTTACTTCTTTCAACAAATAGCCACAACTTTTATCTACGATGTATGGTCAGAGGATCAAGTCTCCATAACCGAGGAGCACGATGATTTGAATCGATTTACTCAGCTGAGGATTCCTAAACACACGATATAAGTGGGACTCTAACCCATAATTATATCAACAATACCGTCGGATATTCTAGAACTAGGCTCAGCTTCCGCGCCACCCGAGAGTACACTTACACCTCCAATCCGGGGGACACGGCCCACGAGGGTATTATACTCCCGCCATCTCGCCACTCCTAGTGCACGGGCTCACCGTACTAGTCCTTAGATTATCCTAGGGTAAAGCTTTTCCGTAGATATGTGAGTAGTTGCAAAGTCTTGTCCAGCTGGCCAAACAACGGCCGATCCTTAACCGACAAGTCGGAAACACTACATCAGGACTCCATTCCCGATGCAAGTTGCCCGACCGGTCTCAACTTCATTAAAGGTATAACTGATCCAGACCGAAGGATTACTTCGAGACGTCATTCGATGTAACCCAATAGCCTGATCAAAGATAACATTGCTGAGTAATATTAACCTTATCGACAGGGTAAGCACTTCCTTTTGAAAACGTTTTCGAAATCCAAACTAAATTAGCAAGGATAAGCATTGTTACGCATTTTTCAATCAAAATGGTTTCAAGGATGATGTTGGAATAATCAAGGTAGTTAATGCATCAAGTAGGTTATCACTCAACTCCTATTACTTAATGCAGCAATACAAACTCAAGTGATCAAACTTTTGCAAAATCAAGGAACGGGTTGATGGATCCGGGGCTTGCCTTGAAAGTCGGTGTAGACGTTCTTCAACGACGTATCTGGAAGTTACGACTAATCACCAAAGATGGAATGACCTCCCCAGGAACTAGAGTTGACCCGACAATAACTTCCCAGAAACAAGATCGACAAGGCTCTCCTCGACCACGGGGACTACACGTGATAAATAAAATGCTTCAACATGATAAAATATAAAATGATGCTCGTTGGAAGCTAAATGAGATTAATGATAAGCGCAAACAATTAATTAAAATGCCGAAGGTCATTAAGACTAATGACCTTGGGTCACCACTCAATTCCAAAGTCAAACAATTAAATAATAAATAAGAAAATTAGGCATTAAAATAAAAGTTGTCAAATAAATTTCAAAAATTACACTTAAGCTCCTCATGACCTGAGAAGGCTACAAAATAATTTTCAAGATTTTTGGAACAATAAATAAATAACTAAAAATAAAGGAAGGAGCATTTTTCAATTAAAAGGGCAAACTTTATAACATAGCAAAAGTACTGAAAATAGGCATATTATATTTTTCTTAAATCAAGCACATGACAGAGAGCACACACAAAAATTTTTAGAATTTTTGGAGCTCTAAATAATTTTGTACAAAATAAACAAATTGCAATACTATTCACAAATTCTGGAAAAGAATAAAATCAAAGAAAAAGAAAAAGGGCTGCTTGGGCCGATTTTTGGTCTGCTCGGCCCAGCACTGTTGGGGGTTCGGCCCAGTAGCGCAAGCAGGCTGGCCCGACTCGGCCCAACTCGGCCTGGCCGACGGCGACGGCGGTTGGCCGGCGTTTCCTCGCCGGCGGCGAGGTCTCCGACGGCGAGCTTGGGCTCTACGTGCTCAGGGCAACGAGGCGAACACGCTGGGCTATCCTACATGGCGGCGGACGTGACGGAGCAGCATCGCCGGCGGCGATGGCGGCATGGTGGCGCGGTGGCGCGGCGGCAGGGCTCACCGGAGTTCCTCCGGTGCGGCTAACACGCGCAACAGCTCTAGCACGACGAAGCGAACGCGATGCGCTAACTAATTTGACCCAACTGCGGTTCTAACGGTGACGACTTCGACGATGGCGGCTTGGCAAGCTCATGCCAGTGGCGGCGCACGGCGATCGGCGACCACGGCGACCCAGGGACCAAACAAAAGACGCGGACGTGACAAGGGACTCACCCCGGTGACGATGCGCTCAAAGATGAAGGTTTGACAACGACGAAGGTGCGACACGACGTGGACAGGGACGGCGGCGGAGCTCTCCGGCGGCAAGGTTGGCACTTTGGTGCGTCCTGTGCACCAAACGAGGAACCAAGGGAAGCATCAGACGCACGAGGTAAAGGGAAGCTCGACGGTGGAAGGAATTTGGAAAATGATCACGGACGGCGAGGAACAACGGCGGCGATGTCGCGATGGCTTAGACGGCCGGACGCGAGGACGATGACGGCGGGACGGCGCTACAAGCGGCCAACACTTGCACTTCTTGGCCCAAACGGAGCGCAAGGACAAGGCGGTGCTGGTGGCTAGCTAGGACGGCGCACGGTGGAGCAACAACGGCAGCGACGAGCGGCGGAACTACGGCGGCAGAGCAGAGCAATGGCGGCGGCGGGAAAAGGAGAGGAGAAGGAGGAGGGGAGACGGGCTTTTGCCAGGGCTTAAGGGCTGGGCAGCGTCGCGGGAGAGGGAGACATGCGGCCGAGGAAGCTTCTGGCGCAGCCGTGCGCTGGCGGTCGGTAGTGACAAGTCGGCATGGCGGCGGTGACACCGCGACGCGGTGAACAGAGAGAGAGGAAGAAGATGATGACGTCAGCGATACTGTAGCAGAGAAGATTTTTCTGAAACTTTGCAATTTACTCCAAAATTTTGAACTAAAGTCAAAAAATTCCAAAAACAAACCTAACCTAATTTTTCATGCTCTACAATTTTCTCAACTGGAGGATTTTCAAATTCTGAACAAAAATTTGAATTTTGAATCAAATTTGAAAAGGGGACAAAAACCCTAGAATGAAATATATGAAATTACTTTTGATTTTTCTAAAGAACTTGAAAAACTCCAAAACTATGGAATACTCAACTTTTCAAACTGCGCATTTTCTCCAAAAGGAGTTTTCCAAAATATGCATAGTTTTTGAATTATGATTTGAAATTCAAAAGGGGACAACTATGGGAAAACGGTATTTTCAAATTTATTTGAAATTATTTTTGAAAACTTGAAAAACATTGTTCACCAACATTGAAGCTCTCATCAAGACCCACAATTTTCCTTTTTGGACCAACCCCAAATTCTTTGTAAATTCTGAAATACAGAAAAGGGGATAAATGGGGTTTTCGGGAAAAACAGGGTTTTGAAACGAATTTTGAACTCGATTTAATTTCTACACTAACTAATCGGTCATTAGAATCACAAGCATCATTTCATATGTAAAACAAAGCATCACATTAAAAACAATATTAAAACATGAAAGCAATTATGCCAAGATGCTCGATGATTAGGTTTTAACAAAACTCTTAAACGGTTTTAGTTGTCATTAACATCTAGGATGTTACACTCTTCATGTTCTTCATTTACGCAAGTTGCCTCAAAGTAGAAGAACATGTTGGGTTCATTCACGGTAAACTTCCTCACACCTGGACCATAGCAATCATAAATGAGATGGCAAAGGTCAGAATCCTCACCCTGCTTCCACTGCGAGTGATGGCAAACCTTCTTTGCATAGCTTTGTTTGTTTCTTCTCTGACATCGTGTTCTGGACCAACTTGATCCTTTGCTTTCCATCCAACACTTGGTGAATCGGTGTGGCTTCAACACAGAAAATTGAATTGAATGTTCCCTCAAACCACTCTGGTGTAGTTAAAGCCACATGTTTAAAGGAAATAAAGGGATGTGAAGCTACCCTCCAAATAGCAAGTGGGGCCTAAGTCACTTGGATCCATTCCACTTGAGCCTCAACTTCGGTGATTCGATCCTGGATCGTGTAGATGGGAGAATGTTGAAGTGTGGCGACAGTGGGGAGGATGGCGAACAGTGGCCGCACGTTCGTGCGGCTGGGTCGCGTGTTAATTTGCGGTGTCATCGCGTCGATTGTGGTACGGGCCCAGGGCAGCAATGAGTAGTGGCGAGTGGCGACACCGGGAGAAAGGTGGAATGGAGAAGAGAAGCAAAGGTATACTCCAAATTTTAGGAATTTTTCTGCAGCAGTGATCTCCTATATCAAATGATTTTTAAGAGAGCCTTCTAAACTAATAACATATAGGAGATATATGATAGGATACCTAGTGGAGTTGGTCTAAAAAATCATATTTTCATGATCCCCAATGGGTGTGAAACCTTACCCAATGCATGTAAAACCACAATACTTTTTGGAGAAGACTTGCCTAGGATGTACTCCCTCCGTCTCAAGTTGTAAATCATTTCAAAAGCCTTAAAGAGTCAAATCATCTAAAGTTTGACCAAAATTTATACGATAAGATAATAACATTTATGATGTCACCTAAGCATCATTAGATTCTTTGTGAACTTGATGTCATAAATTTTTGTATTTTTTTCTATAATTTTGGTCAAACTTGAGATGTTTTGACTTTTCAAAAATTTTGGATTGACTTAAAATTTAAGACGGAGGGAGTATTGGACAACTAAACTAGTACTCCCTCTGTTCCACTATGATTGTCGTTTGAGCTCGGATCCAAGAAACAAGGCACTTGTAAAAGCCACTGACACACCTATATGCACATATGCACAGATGATTTGTTAAGAAGCACCCATTACCACTCACAACGGGGAGGGAGGGAAGGGATAAGCGGCCTTGGGCCCTTTGGAAAAAAAAAGAAAAAGCTGCCTTGCGCCCTTGGCCGCGCAGTGGCTGTGGTACAGCTACTATCCTACCACACGAGTAGCGAACGACACAAATATTGGAACACTGCACTGTGCTATAACGACAATCATAATGGAACTAGTACACTGCCCGTGCTAATGCCACGGCTTTATTTCAGAGGAGCACTTGAAACCAACCAAACGATGATATTTTTTCGTAATTCAACTGTCACACAATTGTTCATGACCATGTATATAATTTAAAAAACAATTATGCATAACCACACACCTTGACCATCTAATTTACAATCTGTCTAAGTCCTTATGTAGGCCTTGGAGATCTTAAGGAAAGTTGTCAACATTCTTCCACGGCTCTTCAAAATATTCGTGCTAACGCTACGGCACCATTCGTCTACATGCAAATTAGAACTAAAATAACAGTGTATATCATTTTTTCTCCTAATTATATCTCCATATACACGCTCTGCACCTCTAGCAAGAAAGCTAGAAAGGGCCATGCCAGATGCAGTACCCTGAAGCAGCCAGCCGCATATTCCTGTAACCGAAAATAGAAGTTAGTAAAAGTTTGTCAATGTGCAATGATAATGTTTTGCTTGGAAAATTGATCAATATGACCATACATTCTATATGTCTATAATAACAATTTAATGCACCAGCCGTGACTAAAATGATCCTATCCACTCTAGAATAACCTTCTTATCTATATACAATTTTTTACTTATCGAGAAGGAACATATAGTACGTGTTGAGTTTGAAGTTGAACAAAATGCTCAGTTTTCATAATCAGAATTCAAAAGAAAAATATTTGTCCTAGGCATCTAAGATTTATCTGCATGCTTAGAAGTGTTTTATCAAGCTATAGAAGCTAAATAGCTAATAAAGGATACAAACCCTCTTTAGTACATGGTGTTGCTATCATCCAAGGCTCTGCGCTCCCTCACCGTCGTGCTGGGAAAGAGGAAACAAAAGATCAAGATTCAATCCATGAAAATAGGAAAAAGATTACTTCTTCGTCTGAACATTTACAGTCCACAAAATATTGTTGGGTGCTCCATCACAGTATACAAAATGAGAGTTAACATATGGCATATTTTCCTACAGGTTAGGATCAAAATTTGCAAGCGTGTTACTCAGTGGAAATGGTTCTCTGTGCTCACTCTCGACAGATCTAAATTGGAAATCCTAAAGATCATGGTAAAGTAACAACTCTAGTACCTGGTGATACAGTCGAACAACAATTCTATCTAGTTGCTCTCGTCTGCTGCCCAGGTGGCAGAGGCTAGAATAGGCAGTGGCAACATTATGCAATCTGAAAGGCTCCTGAGTCACCGAGTAAATGCTATTCGGTTCATCATACCGCTGTTGGGAGAAGAAGAAACTGAGAAAGATCGATGTTTATAAACAACACCGAGTCACTGAGTAAATGCTATTCAGTTCATCATACAGTTATCAAGTTCCATCAAAACTATACTGGTTTTCACTTTTCACCGTGGAGGCCAATGATATGTCAAATTTACATACAGTTATCAAGTTCCATCAAAACTATACTGGTTTTCACTTTTCACCGTGGAGGCCAATGATATGTCAAATTTACTATATGGGAAGCTAAGGATTAAAGATGCTTGAGAACAACACAAACAAGATTACGTCAGCAAAATCACAGAAGTTGACTCTAAATCAATCTTTGATTTTATATGCCCATGGTACCTGCATAGGTTATTAAAAGCAGCAATATTTCTTTACTGAAAACAACATGGGTGCAATACTTTAGCAAACTACTTTGCAGGGTTTTCCGTGCATTTGAGGATAGTCAAAATTGCAAATTCAAAGTTTTCGGATGTTACCGTCTCTAATTTCCGGTCATACAAATGATGGTAAGCAGATGAAACAGAGAAAACTATCTATGCCATCAAGCATATCATAAATTGAGAGCAATTGTCAGAAGTTTTAAGCTAGTACTAATGAACATTAAATGCTTCTCTGATGTGCAAATAAATTAGTGGTTGGAGGGAGGCAATTTACCTGTCTTACTTTGTGTCGCCCAGAGCAGATTTACACTGAAGATGACAGTCACCATGCTCAGAGGTAAATAAGAGTAGCAGAGTAGTTCAAGGATTGAGTCTCCAACTTGCATAAATACAAAGTATTTTAGTATGGGTACTCACTAATCTTTCACCAGACGAAAGGAAACTACAAGAAGTTCCATGATAACAAAAATTATAGCACTTTAGCCAAGATGCATAATATAGAAAATAGAAAGGTTTGTAGTGCACATGTGGTTCACAACTTCACATCACATATAACACTATCTTAAGTCTTCATACCTGTACCACCTGTACCAGGCTGAAAAACTTGTTGCTTCCATTCTTCATAACAGGTGGTTCACAACAAGCAATTTTTCTGCTAACAGAGGAAGCTTCTGCGTACATGCAGAGTCTACCCGAAACAGACGTGTAAAAATATACGAAAGGTAAATCACTAACACTGGAAGTAGCTTTTTCATATTTTTAACAGCAAGGCAATCACGAGGCAGCACATATTGGGTAAACATTTAACAAATGCTATGGAGAAAATTGAGAGACGTGGAGTTACAATAGTTCTTACCAAATTGCTTGTCATTCCTTTACAGAGCTAGAAGCATTTCTTCTTTTTTTTTTTCTTCCTAGGCATGAACAGACATGAACAAATACATACCTGTCGGCATTCTTCTTTCCCTTTTTCCTTCTTAGGATTACAATTCACTGCATGCTGGCACGGAGCTGTCAGATTCCTCACCCAGCCAAGCAATCAAGAGGCATGAACAAACACATACCTCTCGGCTTCCAATCGGGGTGAAAACTTGACCGCGGGATCTCCAGGGGCGATGCAGTCCACGCCACCGCCGCCACCCACGTCCTCTTGAGCTAGAGCGTTCGCCACCACCCGCGGCCCTCGCCACCTTCTGTGTCCGAGCGCCTCGCTCGCTAGGATCGCAGCCGGTGGCCTGGTGGCATAGGGAGCGCGAGCGCGATCGGGGGCGGTTGGGGTCTGGAGATCGCGAGTGCGAGCGGGGATCGGGCGCGTCCCGGCCAGGCCAGCAGCAGCCGCGGGCATGGAAGCCGCGACGCCGGCGCCTGCCCTACCCTAGGTTTCGTCAGGCGTTTTTTTATTTCTTTGATGCGGTTTTTTTCTTTCCGTCGAAGTGAGGGATCGAACTCGCGGCTAAGGAAGTGGGAGGAGATGGAGGGTGAGGACGTGGGATGTGGGCGCGGGTGAGGAGGGTGAGAAGCCTGCATGTGGGGTTAGAGGGTGAGATTTATGTTTCCCACTCTTTTAGAAGATTTCAATTATAGTATAGATGGAGGGAGTATGTGATAACACATAACAATATCCTAATGTAAATTCAACTTCATTTATTATTCCTTTTGCCTAAAATACGGTATCAAGTTAGCAGAACCATATTTAGCTGCATACTAGCATATTTTAGTTTGACAGTACATTTATACGGTATCAATAGCAACGTACAATCAATTTTGCTAGCTTTAATAATATACTAGAGGGGAGATACTTTTTTTTTCTTTCAAAAAAAGATACTTTTTTTTTTAGGATTAGCGGAAAATACTTCCCAGCGAGCACATTTCGCTTGTCTCTATTGTCCCGTGGACGCACGTCTGCTCGAGTGAAGGCCTGCCGGCGTTTGCGCCCAAGTCCCAACTCCATCCAGTCCAGTTGCCGTGAGGTGAGCCTAGGCCAGTTGGGACTGGGCCCTGGGCACTTGGCCCATGCCAATTCCAGACTTCAACTCATCGGTTCAGCAAACCCGGTGGCCAACCCGTACCCAAACCATGGATGACCGGTCAAGCATGGTTCTACACGGGCTGGCTTGGGTTCGTATCAAAACCGGCTTAATAACAAGTACTTCCAACCGGTCACGGGTTAAACCCAAGTAACCCGTGGAACCCGTCCTCTTCTTCTCCCCCTCCGTGCTCCTCTCGAGTCTGCAACAGAGAAGGCGTCGGCATCAACGGAGAAGGAGGGTGAGTGTCGTGTCATGGTGGAGGCGGTGGAGCCGGTGGAGACAAAGCTGGTGCCGCGGTGCCGCCGGCAAGAGCCACCACAAGTTCGCATTATTGCGTCATGAGGCGAGGAACTCCTTCTCGCTCGTTGCCGTGCTGCCGGCCGCGCGGGGCACGCCGCAGTCGCCCAGGCCTCTCGCGTGTCGCGTCTACACAGGCCACACCGCCATTTGCGCAGGCTGCGCCTTCGTTGCCCAAGCCGCTCACGTACGCACAGGCTGCTCCGCGCTGGCTGGCCGCCGCTGCCGCTGTGCATGCTTGCCGTCCGCCACCGCGCGCTCGCTGGCCGTGCCGTCCGCGAGCGCTCGCCGGCCGTGCCGTCCGCGAGGAGCCGCTGTAAATCGTCACCCGAGAGGATGGGGAGGAGGAGGACGCGGCTGTGCGAACGGCGAGTCATCTCCCTCGGCGGCGCCGATGTCCCTGCTGCTACTTCGGCGGCACGACGAAACCGTGCAGAACCCGTGACCAACCCAACCCATCGATTCCTCGGATCTTGCTTTGAAACCGCGGGAAACCAGCCCAGGCCGCCCCGTATAGTACTCCTGCGGTTTGGGTTGGAAAATAACCAAAAACCAGAAAACCCGGACCATGAACAGCCCACTTGACAACAGCTGAACTGTCGCCACAGGCCACAGCCCACAGCGCACAACGCACGCGCGGCGCGGCCGGAACCCAGGCGGGGCAGCGGGAACCATACCGTTCCGTGCGCACGCGTCGCCGTCTGGTCCGATCGTCCATGTCTCGCGCCGCTGGCCCGCTGCGTGCCGCCCGGCGCATGACGGCCGGTTGGATTCCGCGCGCGTCCACGGATATCGTCGTCAGCGCTACATTACCCCGCTCCGCGCCGGCATCTGGCGCGCACGACGCGTCATCGTGCGTTGCGGCCGCCGGCTTGGCGCTCGTCACGTCGCTGGGATGGCACGCAGGCACTTGCAAATAAAGGCAACTGGGGAAGGAACGGCGCGCACCGGCACTGGCGAGAGTGGCTGTACTGCTGCTGTTCCTTCGTCCAAGTGCGGATCGAGTAGAAACGGAACGGCATCGGCATGACGGGACGACGGGCGCGGGGGCTGAATGGCGTGGGCGCCTGCCGGCCTGCCGCCTGGGCAAACGAAAGTCAAAGGCGGTATCGGTGTCTGTCAGTCTCTCTCTCTGGTATCGGTCTCTGTCTGTCTCTCTCTCTCAGTGCGTGTTTGACCCACGCAGAGGCAGGCTGCAGACTGCAGACATGGGGATCGCCGAAAGGTGCAGCCGGCCAAGTATACGTGGCGACGAGCGATACACATCATGATCATTGTACAACTGTACAGTGCACCTAAACGGAAGAGCGATCGAGGTACCGTACACCCACACTCCCACAGGCTACAGCGCCACGTACTTTTGTCACCACCAAACCAACCAAAGCTGCTTTCACAAAAAAAAGTGTAGTTCTGCAGCAGTCAAAGGATACTGGATACACGTACTACGTGTAATGTATCGACTCAACGGAGACAGAAAGTCAACCAGTTCGTGTTCGTCGAAGTCAAGCAACACCAGCGGCGGAGCGACGGCCGTCCAAATGTGGGCCGGCCGATGAGCGCACACGTATAGATGGAACATCCTCCACAGCTAGCAATGCAGACAACTGCAAACCACACAGGCAGACAGCCGAGACAGGTAGCCAGCGCCCGCAGCAGCCTTTGACGTCCATGGATTCTGTGTATCCTAACACAACACTGACCAGAGCTAGGTAAGCGTCACTGTTCCTGCCGTTACGTGTATGCCGGGCTACATCCACGCATGCCGGTCCCTTTGGCCACGATCGGTAGCTGCTGCGCTGCCGAACGGACAGCCGCACGCGGCACGGCCCTGCGCGCCCGGCGCTCGCCACGCCCACGGTCTGTCGACGGTGCGTGGCGGCGTGGCCTACTTGGCCTGCCTTTCCGCGCGCAGCGACAACAGTCCCCGTCCGGCCGTCCCCATCATTGGCGCGGCCCGCGCCATGCCACATATTGCCATTGCCAATTGCCATCCTATCCAAGTGGGATTACGAGCGTGCGTGCGCTCGCTTCCGTTCACGTTAACGTTCATGTTCCGTTCCGTTCCCTTTCCCTCGCATGGCATGCATTGACTTCGAAAGGGCTGGGACGGATGCACCATGCCATGCCATGCGTGCAATGCGACATGGTCCTGTCCCGTTCCATTCTGCAACACCACTCTGTTCCGTCTCCACGAATTTCTACAACAAAGTCGTGCGCCACCGTATCATTTCATCCGTCGGATGGATCAAGATGCTGGTCGTCCGCAACGTACAACGGACGAGGAGGAACCCATGGGCCGTGGGCCGGGGCTCATGTCCAGGCCCAGCGTGTATGGAATGTTCAGTTGACCAGGCCCATCACGTGTCAGTGCCAATTCCTCGTTTATTTCTTTTTCTTTCTTTCGTTCTTTATTAACTTTACCACGTACGCGCAGCTACCATGATGCCATGAACAGTAGTTCCGGCAACGGTCTGGTGGTCCTGTCCTATTGTACCTGGATGACCGATTAAAACGACGGCAGACGCCTGCACCTCACCTGAAGCTCTTTAGATTTTGTATGTACTGTTAGTCGTCATCGATCGTTAATACGCGTATCCAAGCCATTTTCGTTCTGACCTCGCGATCGCGCTCCACAGAGCTCAGACAGCAAACGACAACCGGGTAAAAGACAAGCGCAAAGATTAGCTATAGATTTACGGAGTTAATAGCGTTCTCTGCTCATATTAACTGCGTTCCTGGGCACGTGATGGAAAAAGGTGAGACTGAAATCTTCTCTGCTTGCCCATAATAATCATAACTCATAAGAGGCCCGGACGCAGAGCCAACTTTAATTTAACCGAGAGATTTGCTAGCAGGTATCGGCCCGGGCCCTGACAAAAAATAAAGCAACCGGAACGTACGTGTGCAGAGGCCCTGTTTGATCTTTCGTCGATCTCGTGTGATTAAATGGCAATGGTGGTGTACCCAATCAGGTCCCAAAATATCTCTATTTCATAGTATCAATATTTGTATCTTCAAATTAGCTTATGAAAAATATATGACATGATTAGATAGGTTAATAATGCCTATTTAGAATCACAAATATTGGTATTTTTTTACATATTTGGTCAAAGATAGAGGTTGTTTAACTCCTCAAAATGCGAGATAGAGACTTATTTTAGGACGGATTGAGTAGAAACCGGATTCTAGATAACAAAAAAGGAGGTCTTTGTATGCTTTTCTTATAGTGGTTGCTGTCTCTGCATTGTGAGAATATCTAAATATACCAGAGTTTAGGTAGACAGTTGGATTACATAATCAGAATCTTATTCTAGAATCAACGTGTTTGCAGCTTATTATCTTTTCCATACTACATTTTCATTTTTCTTAGGAGATCCAAAACATGTCTTACTACTCCGATCCGTTCCCAAAATATTACAATTCTAGCTTGTTTGTCCTAAACTATTTTCACTTGACAGTGTTTATAGAGAAGACCGTCTTCAACATTTAAGACATCAAATACTTGTAATACGATGATATATTACATGATGAAGTTTCGGTCAAAATATATTACATGACGAAGTCTTATTTCGTGTCACAAATATTAGTTATCTTTTGTATAAAAATTTGTTTAACAGGGATCTGTCTATTTGGAACTCGAATGGTTTGACCAATATAGGTCCATTATGACTTTAAACAAAAGCTACAATGACTTCTCATATTTTGGGATGGAAGACCTACCATGATTTGACAACCAACGGCCGACAAAACTATGATGGCCTCCTATGGAACACGGTTTCTTTCCCCTGAAATATTTATGAATCATAGCTAAACTCTAGTCTTGTGTGTGTATATATATGGGGCCTCGATGTCCTTCAAAAGGGTTACCAAAGTGTGGCGGCCACAGTCATGGCCTATGGTCGTTATCCAGTACACACATGATTAGCATCCACGGTGGATTAGCTGATGACACATACGTTGGTTCATCTTAAGTGGTATGGTCTTACTACGGTGGATTAGCTGATGACACGTACGCACATATCTTAGAGAGGATGACGACGAGGATTGTAAGTGATCTTGTTGAACCACTACTAATACACTGTACTAGTACTACACTCATGGCCATATATCGTAGTCAACGAATTGTAGCCACCGGATTCTTCCATCCCCCATATCCATCCATATATTGCTAGCTCCACTACACACCGGTCCACTACCATGCATTGTGTTGGATGTTGGATTATTATTGGATCTGGCAAGCAAGCTAAGCACGCCTAGAGATCGATGCTGCTAGCTCTGAACTATACGCTAGCTCAATTATGGATCGATCGATCCACTGACATGGACACGACTAGCTAGCTAGGAGCTAACTTAAGCTAGACGATGAAGCTTGCACAGTGCTCGCTCGTAGAGAGTCGTACTTTGCGCAACAGACGGTGCCCTACAATTTTTCATCTCTTCAAGTGTGTCAAGTGCCCAAGTACAGGAGGAGACTCTGCACTAAACGTCCAAGACTTGCCCAAGAGTACGTCGTAGGGCCATCCATCGATGAGATGAGAGGGCACTCGCGAGTCGCGCGTCCGTCCATGCATGCTAGCCTGCGAAGATTGTAGGGCCGCCGCGCCATGAGTGCCTGTGGGTCTGGCCGCTCTGCCTCTGTGTGGAGGTGGTTGGCGACGACATGTCCGTCCTTGGCTGCATGCTTCCGCTAGCTCTCATCTAGCGATCGATCGATCGAGCGCGTCGCGTACAGTACAGGCGTAGTACGTACAGCACAGCGTCCCAGCATTGCATTTTGGCAGCATAGCTAGCTAGCTGCTCGACAGCGATAGATGGTGATCGGAGGAGACGAGGAGTACCGTGCATACCTCTCACTCTTCAATTGTTTGTTTGGAGATCGTGTGCTCTACGTACACACTGTGTACATACACATGTACGCTCGATCGTTTCTCTCTCCTCGTCAAATGCAACCCTACAAACAAACTTGTACCAGAAGCAAAAATACGTACAGTAGTGTACTATACTAGCGTGCTGGCCCGTGCCGTGGTGGCAACCCTGTTTCATCGATCGATCGGCCGTCTCGCTCGCTGTCTCTCCTTGTCCCCATTTATGAGCCATGATGTTGCCTTGCCTGCATGCATGGCCGTGGATTTTATTGGCGCGCGTCTGAGCGTCTGGCTGAAATTTCAAATTTGAAGTTTGAAAAAAAAATGCCTGAAGGAGAGGGCGATGTGGGCAGCAATTTTTTTTTTCAGGTGAAAGCGATGTGGGCATCAATTTTTTTCCCATCAGATTTACTTGTAACAAACAATATACAACGGGGCAGACACTCTCGAATGGGGTTTTGACCGCACGTCGCCAATGCTCTGTTTCGAGTATGGGGTATGGGGTTATATGGCCGGCGGCGACAGTTGTCAGTTGGTCACTCGAGCCTGCCTGAGTGCCTGACCAAATGGAACTACAGTTGCCGCATTGACTACTACTCGTACAAATACAGCACGGCCGGCACAGTGGCTCGATCGGCTCCACGCCTAGCTCTGTTGCATTGCATGCAGGCCTAGGCGTGGTCTCAAAAAAAAAAAAATGCAATGCTAACCGGAGTATCGTGCTACGTTGTCGTACTAGTACGTGCGCGCATGTATCGGTGCATGCAACGAACTGTACGGTGCATGCGCAGGCATCAGGCAAGCACGGATGCACACCTCATATAACCTCTAAGCACAAAGCTCGGTGGTTTTCGTTCTACCATGACCTCTATTGTGTATCGTCGATGAGTAGGAGTAAATAACAAGAGCTAGTAGGAGAAACTTCAAACTTGGGGTAACTTGATGCACTGACATCGTGGTTGTTGCACTCCAGTTTCACCATGGTGTCAAGCTAAAGGAAAAGGAAAACGTGGCCGCCTTTTCAAACCAAATGATCCTCGTCCGGTCCGGCCGTGTGGGCGAAGAGAGACTTTTTGAGAGGTTGTGATATTGTCACACACTCAGTAACACTCTGTTCGTTGGGCCCCTCTGCTCACCAAACTTTCCATCTCCTCCGCACCTTTTCGTCGCTCTGTGCAAAGTGGCCTGGCCGCCTGTTCCTGGGTCCTGGGTGTCAGGGTGGCCTGGGTCTGGGTCTGGGTCTCTCTCTCTTGCCCACGGCTGGCTAGCGCTACGGCTGGAGCCGGCGCTGGGGCTGAGACGGACAGTGGCAGGGAGGCCCAGAGAATTGAAGATCCTTGAATGCGGTTTGGTGGCATCCCGCCACTGGCCCCTAGCTGCCCTCTGCCCTACTCTGCACCTTGCCTCCCCCCTCTCGCCTCTCCCTCCACAGTGGACAGCCATGGCATGGCATGGGCCGACCCGTCGTCTATGGGCGCCGAGCACCCCCACCGCCTGGCCACCCCCCTACATAAAAACCCCCCCTTTGCAGCGTTGCCGCAGCGAGATCGATCGATCGCGAGCTACCCTGCCGCTCCGAGCTTTTACCCCGCTTTGACTCCACTCTACCGCACCCCAGCCTCTGTTGTCTCCCACTGCAAGAATCCGGCCGGCTACCACCTCCCCTCCTCCTGCTGCTCCTCCCAACGCCTAGCTAGCTCGATCCACACGTCACCGACGTCCCCACGCGCCCCAGCTTGTTCGTTAAGCTTGCCGGCAGCCCGGCGCCCCGCGTCCTCATTCATCGGTCGCCACCGGGCACAGGCGCTGCTGCGAGCACGCGCGCTGGGCCGGGCGGCGTGTCGGCGCGTTGCCTGAAGCTGCAGCATGAGGAGGCGGTGGTCCCGCGCCACGGTGCTCGCATGCTTACTTCTCCTCGCGGCCGCCGCGTGCGTCGCCGAGTCGCGCGCCGTGCCCGCTGCCAGGAACGCGACCGCGGCGGGCGGCGGGAGGCACCGCCGGGGCGCGTTCGACGTCGTGGTCGTCGGCCTGGTCAGCATCGGGCTCGGCCGCCGGTGGCGCGCCGACGGCGGCGACGGCGACCTGATCGACGAGGACAAGCGGCGCGTGCCCACGGGGCCCAACCCGCTGCACAACCGATGAGCGCCACCGTGCCGGGCCAGCTGCCTGCCTAGCAGGCACCATAGCTAGCTAGTAGCTACCTTATGATCGGGGTGCGGTCATTACTGCGTCGCCTGGCCGGCGGCGCGTCCGTCGTCGCCTTCAGCGGCCAGGGCGCGCGAGTGAGCTGGTCTGGTCTCGCTCGCGCGCGCGGCGCGCCCGTGCTATGCATGGCGAGGTGGAGGAGAAGAATGCGAAGGAGAAGAGAGGAGCGTGTTAGTATTTTTACTACTATTCCCTTCTGCTTCACTTTCTTCTCTTTTCCCCTTGCTGCTAGTAATTTTTTTGTCATTCTTCTCTTCCTCGTCTGTTCTCGTGGCTGTTTTTTCCCCGCTTGTATTGATTGGCTTGCCAAGCGAACAGCAAGGCTATTCTGTTGATTGAAAGAGATAGATATATCAGTATAGTGTTTCTTGTTTGAATTTGCTTGTATTTGTATATATTATCATCGATTCTATATATCTTGTTTGCATCTCCTAGACCAGACCGATGAAAAAATGTTCGTTTGGATGTCCTTTTCTCTTCTACCTAGTTTTAAAGTTTTTACTTTTGATCTGGTCTACTACATGGAAAAATTGGACTCTTCTAGGATGCATATGTAAGTGTGTGCGGAAAAGTCAAAATTTTAGCTGGAAAAAACAAATGAGCTAGACAAAATTGTGGATTGAGGTATACGAAATCGTGAGTACTGACAACGATCAAGAAGGGTAGGGAATGCCGGAATGGAGTGAAAGGAGTCTTCTCCAATAAGAGATCAAGAGAAAAGTGTTCTTTTTTTCTCGACCTTTTGAAAAGGTGCAGGTGAAGTGGTGAACACATTGATCGACACCTCCCACGCCACTTAATGCACTTCCATGTGTTTCACCTACAATTTCCCAGCTTTTTTCTTCTTTATTTCCTTGTTCACATGATTTAATTTTAACCAATTGCGTCGAACATTCCCTAGCTGCCTCTTCATGATCGAACATTTTTTTTTTGGTACTCATGATCGAACATTCTAAACTAGTACTGTACATGTTACACTCCTGTCAAAAGAAAAATCCACGGAAAGTTCTCTCTTTTCTGATGTGCTTGACGACGAATGGAAAATGTCCCAAACTGGGAGTGTGATGAACCTCCGAAAGAAAAAATGGACCTTTTTTTTTACTCCCAACATTCCATTCTAGTACATGTTACACTCCTGTCAAAAAAAAAAAAAAACATGGAAAGTTCTTTCTCTTTTTTGATGTGCTTGACGACGAATGAAAATGTCCCAAATATGTGAACTCGAATCTTTTTCTCTCCCAAGCTAACCGAATTCTGGTGGCATGCATCTAGCTATGAAAGATCTCTATCAATTTACTTTCAAGGACATAAATTTGTGTGGTGTGGGGCTCTAATAATTTGAATGGTCCATGAAACAATCCTACTATATGAAAGCGAATTATTTTTTTTACTCCTTCAAGCAACATTGGCGCCTAATCCAACCGTACGTGGTCACACGCCTTAGCACAGCTAAACCTCTTAATTGACGTTATTGAGATGACCAATAATTGGGAAAATATGTATTTATGTGACATGCAATTCAGATATGTAGAGACCGAAACTTGAACAGGTGATCAATCTACAACTCAACATCTACCTCCTTGGCTAATTTGGAAGTGGAATTGTGAATGTTAAAGGCGGACATTCGAGAAGCAAACCAAATTCAAGTAGCCTCACTTTAGAAGTCTGGAAGGAGCGCAATGCAAGAAACTTTAGGGACTCCTTGACCTTGACCAACGACCTACCGCGGATCATCCAAGTGGAAGCCGACCGCTGGATTGAAGCTGGAGCGAAAGAACTTCGAGCATTGGCTCAGCCTTGAATTTTTTTCTCACCCTCTTGCTATCGTCTTTTTTATTATTATGTAGTCCACAATGAGCCTGTTGCCGGCCACCGTTGTTTTTGTACATATACTCCATTTCTTCTTAATACAAAGATACACACGAGAGGCGCACTCTCGTGCATATTCGAGAGAGAGAAAGGAATTCAGATTTTGTTCATGTTTCTTGGGTTTTTATGTGAAAATGAATTGAGTTTTGTGAAATTTTGACATAATTTCATTGAAATTCTTGCTTTCTAAATGGTAAAAAGGGTCACTAATCTGCCCATTTTCAATTCCTCAAGTAATTTCCCGAGGAGATTTGAGGTACATCTGTTCACCAATTAGTCCAAGTCAATAGCACTGTACCTCGTGTACATTAAAGAGATTTGGTGGGGGAGGCCAGCACCAGCCCAAATGGCGACGAAGCTAGTGCCAATTGGTGCTTAGGTGAGTGGTAGCTTCACTCAGGTGGAGGGGAGAACAAAAAAACTAAAGGCATATGAGTATAGATGCAATTCCTTCCAAAAGGGACGTATGATTGCGTAGGTAGAGATCTAGTGTGATCCAGCAACATTCTATTTGCAACATGACTTGCAACTTTGTTAACCAATAATAATGTAAGTAGATAAAGTGATAAACATACATACTACATTCTACCATGTGCACTTGTGCAGAGTTCACAATGTAATGAAGACAAGAAAGAATGCCACAAATGCCAACTTTGGAACACAACAAAAAGGGAAAATTGAGGAAACATGCGAGCAAAAAGGTACTACCATTGGATCAGATTCGGTGCACTGATAAAAAGATTAAAAAAAAAAGAGAGAGAAATTGCCTTGCAGCAGTTGGGTCCAATAATTTAAATATGGGGTGTGATTTATTTATCAATGACAAAATCCAGTGGCGTAATTATTAGCCACTCAGAAGTAGTACTAGTGAAGCTCAGTAATTGCCCCCAGATGGATCAAAGATGATATGAATATCATCACCTGCGCGAGCTGAGCAGATCATCCGTCCAGCATCAGCAGAAGCAGCTAGCATCTTGCGTCGATTCGCTGTCAGTGTTGACGACGCTGGACAACGACGCAATCTTTCCCGTCGAGATCTGTCCCCCACTGTCACCATTGCCGGACTTAATTTCGCCATGGACTGCCTGGGGGGCCGCCGTCGGCCGATCACCGATCAGATGAGCGCGAGCTCTAGCTCCCGCAATTATTTGCCGGCCGTGCCGTCGCCGTCGGCGTCTCCGTCCACGTACTCTCCGTCTCCACGTACGCTCCGACCGGCTGGTTTATTGCAGTTGCCGTCGCGGTGTTATATGGGGTGGCAGTCGTGCTGCTCAGCTTCTAGGTCCTATCACTCTCCACGTAGCACTTGCGTGTTTGATCGCTGTTCTTGTGCAGGACACCAGGACGACCCAAATCAATCAGGATTCAGGAAAGGATAAATTGGTGTTAGTGTGTTACTGAATACTGACACGTTCGATAATGAATGACGTTGCTGAGGCTTTGGGAGAAGACAGGTCTTCCCGGCAGCCGGCTGAATGCTTAACTTGTTGGCAGTTAAGCAATGAATCGTCAGCACACGTAGTACAATAGTACAAAGTACCACGCCGTGGGTTCAGGTGGCGGGTCCAAGTGGGAGACAAGGAAGGCTAACGACCTGCTCGGTAACTTTGCCTGATACTGGTTTTACCTCACCGAGCAAGAAACTAGTGTAGACAATGCATTTGGATCATGTATCTTGCCTGTCTCAATTTATACGACAGCAAGCAGGCTTTCCTAGCGACTATGCGGTGCAGGCAAACTATCTCAGTGACTTGGTCTCACATGTATAAATACTTTATTATTTATACAGTCAAAATGGAATTGGTCAGACAATATTCTGAGCTATATTCTTTGTATATGGAGGCATTAAATTGTTTTTTTCATTCACCACATAAAAAAGGAAAAATTTTGAGAGAATCTTTGAATTTGGAGGGGGCTGCTACTTGGTGAACTTCAAGCCAGAAGGAGTTGAGTTGGAGGAAGAGAATGATGGGGGTGATGGGATGGGAGGAGACAATGATGGTGACCAAGGAGGGGAGGATGCTTTCCTAGATGAGGATCTGGTCCTGAATGACAAGGATGCAAATCTGGATGGAGGGTTCAAAGATAAAGAGAAGGGTGATGGTTCTGGGTCTGGTCAGGGTGGTTCTGGTCAAGCTCCAGGTTCCAGTAACAGATCAGTTAGAAGACTGCTAAACTTTGCTCAAGAAGGTTTGGGGGGGGATAAAATGGATGCAAGCTGTGTAGATATGCTGAGGGCAATGGGATTGGAAGATTCTGATGAGGAAGATATGGTGACTTCTGTGAAAGATTCTGGGGAAGATGAAGAAAAGGATGACTGGCTCAATCTGCCAAATGAATGGGTGTTTGAGTTAAGTGGTGAGGAACCAGGTGACAGAGAATCTTTCCCTGTCCTGGAAAAACCAGAAAGTATCAATATTTGTGGGGGATCTCAGGAACAGGAGCATCCAAGTCAGTTGCTATCTGAGCAGCCAAGTCATTTGCTATCTGAATCTGGTCAAGTAGAATCTTTCACTCAGCCTTCCCAAGATGATAAAGATAAAGCTATTGGGGAGGAAGACAAGAGGAGCAAAAAGAAGGTGAAGCAGTGGGGTCCAGTGATTCCACAAAGGAGGAGTTTAAGGAATCTGGGGGATGATAGACCAGTGGTGGAGAAGGCCCAGGAATTAAAGAGGAAGCATGACCTCGAATCAAACCAAGGTATAAAAAAATCTTCCTCTACTGTTTCTTCTGTTTCTTTATTATCTGTGGCTGCAGATATTGGTTTGAATGTAGAGGGTGGACACCCAAAAACAAATCAGTTGCTGGATAGCATTATGTCTTTGGAGTCGAGTAGAGTAGCTAATGTTGTTACTAAACCTGTTGCAGCTAGTCTTTCTCAGGAGGGTACTAGTAGTAGGTCTGTAGAAGTTGCTGAGGTTCAGGGTGGACACCTTGAGTCTCCAGCTAGGAAGAGCTCCCCTTTCTTATTAGTGGATGCTATTGAGAAAGAATGGACTCAAGTAGGAAATAGGAAAAAAACAAGGAAAAGAAAATGAAAGGCCTTTTTTGGAATATAAGAGGTCTGGGCTTAATTGGTAGAACAGCAGCACTGAAGAGTAAAATTAGGGATAATCAAGTAGACTTTGTAGGGATCATGGAGACTAAGAAAAGTGTCTTTTCTCCTGGTTGGCTAAAGTCTCTAACTGATACTACTCCTTTTAGTTGGACTTACTTAAAATCTGTTGGTTCTGCTGGTGGTATTTTAGTAGGAGTCAATGATAATTTGTTTCATATGACTGTAGGTGATATCTTGAAACATACTGTTAGTGTCATGCTCACCAATAAGGTGACAAATTTCAACTTCAAGCTTATTGTGGTGTATGGTTCAGCTTATGAGGAGGGCAAACAAGTTTTCTTGGATGAGCTTGAACATGTTTTAGGGGCATGGCAGGGGCCTATAATGATTGGGGGAGATTTTAATTTAGTTAGATCAGTTAGTGACAAGAGTAATGGGATTGTTAACTTTAAATGGGTGGATCTGTTTAATCAGTGGATAGACAAGTGGGGTTTACTAGAGTTGAATCCTAGGAATAAGAAATTTACCTGGACTAATAACCAGGACCATACTATTCAAGCTAAGATTAATAGAGTGTTTGTGTCAACTGACTGGGATGCAAATTTCCCTTTGGCCAGGATCAAATCCTTGGAAAGAACCCCTAGTGACCATAATGCCCTCCTAGTAGATGCTGGTGATAATGTCTTCTTTGGAAAAAAGAGGTTTAGGTTTGAAAAGTGGTGGTTACAGGAAGAGTCCTTTGGAAATCTAGTTAAGAAAGTTTGGGAAGCCCCTTGTCTAGAGAAGAAAAGTATAGATGTGTGGCAATTTAAGATTAGAACTTTTAGGAAAGTAGTTAGGGGGTGGGCTGCTAATGTAGTAGCTGAAAAGAATAAATTGAAGACTCAGTTAGCTAGTGAGTTCAATGACCTGGAATTGTTAATGGAAAGACAGCCTTTGTCTGATGAGGAGTTTCAGAGGTTAAGATGGTTAGAAAATGAGTTAGGGAAATTGTGGAGAATGGAGGAAATTAAGGCTAGACAGAGGTCTAGAGATAGAAATATTCTGGAAGGAGATAGGAATACAGCATACTTTCAAGCTGTGGCTAACCAGAGGAGTAGGAAGAAAAGGATAGAGTTTCTAGAGGGACCCCAGGGGCATGTTTATGATCAAAAGGGGATGATGGATTTAGCCCTTAACTTTTATAAACAATTGTTTGCTGCAGAACCTGTTTCTAGTGGGCATTTAGGTGCTGATTTTTGGGGAGAAGGGGACTTAGTGAGAGAAGAGGAAAATAATATGTTGATAGCTCCTTTCAGTGAGGAGGAGGTTAAAGAGGCCATCTTTAGTTGCTATCCTGAGGGGGCACCTGGCCCTGATGGGTTACCTTTTTTGTTTTACCAAAAGTTTTGGGGGCTAGTCAAAGATGACATTGTGGCTATGTTTAGAGATTTCCATAAGGGGGAGTTGGACATCTATAGACTAAATTTTGCTCTGGTAACTTTGATTCCAAAGGTAGAAGATGCTAGCAATATGAAGCAATTCAGACCAATCAGCCTTTTAAACTGCAGCTTCAAATTGTTTTCCAAATTATTAACCCTTAGGCTAGGTAGAGTGGCTCAAAGGTTGGTGGCTGCTAACCAAAGTGCCTTTATTAAAGGTAGGTATATTTTAGAGAGCGTGGTGACTGCACATGAAGTGATACATAGTTTACATACAAATGGTGAAAAGGGTGTCCTTCTAAAGTTAGATTATGAAAAAGCTTATGATAGGGTCTCTTGGGATTTTCTTTTTGAAGTTTTGCAGTCTAGAGGCTTCTCTAGTACTTGGATTAGTTGGATTAAGAGCTTGGTGGTTGGGGGATCAGTAGGGATTATGGTAAATGGAGAAGATAGCTCTTACTTTAAACCTGGCAAAGGTTTGAGGCAGGGTGACCCTATTTCACCTATTCTTTTTAATCTAGTAGGGGATGCATTAACTAGAATGTTAGCAAATGCTTCTAGTAAAGGTTTGATTAAAGGTGTGCTACAGGATTTCAGGGAGGAAGGCATTCTCTCCCTGCAATATGCTGATGACACCCTTCTCTTCTCTAGTAGTGATCCCCACACCTTTCTAATCTTAAGCAAATTTTATTACTTGTATGAACAAATTTCAGGGATGAGAATCAATTTTTATAAGAGTGAATGCATTCCTGTGAATTTAGCTGAAGTAGAGGCTTATAACGCTGCCCTTATGTTTAATTGCCCTGTTGGAAGCTTTCCTTTTAAATACCTTGGTATACCTTTGCACTATGAGAAATTGAAAAGAAAGGATTTACAACCTTTAGTAGATAAGTTGCTTAAGAAAATTGCTGGGTGGAGAGGCAAGCTCCTCAACCAGGCAGCTAGGGCAATGCTGATTAAATCTTGCTTAGCAAGTATCCCCATTTACATTCTGTCTTTTTTAAAATTTCCAAAGTGGGCAATTCAACTTCTGAATACTCAGATGGGTAACTGCTTATGGAATGATAGTGATGGTAATCCCAAATATCATCTAGCTAACTGGGGATCAGTGGCTATGATGAAAGAATTTGGAGGTACTGGGATCCCAAATTTGAAAGATTTGAACTTATGTTTACTTGCTTCTTGGGTTAGGAGATATGAACAAGGTGAAGGTAAACTGTGGAGAGAGCTGTTAGATTATAAGTATAGAACTGCTAAGCCTAATATTTTCTGCACTAAGTCTGTAGGAGTCTCTAGCTTCTTTAAAGGTTTCTTGGCTGCTGCACAAGCAGCTAAGATGGGCTATAGATGGAAAATTGGTAGAGGGAATAGGGTGAGGTTTTGGGAGGATAACTGGCTTGGCTCTTCTAGCCTAACTATCCAGTTCTGGAAACTATACAGAATAATAAATGAGAAGAATGTAACTGTTGATGAGGTCTGGGATGGCCAACAGCTGAAATGTACTTTTAGAAGAAATTTAGATTACAACTTAATGCAACAGTGGGAAGAGGTGTGTGCCCTGGCCTTTACCATCAATTTTTCTAGTGAAGAAGATGCTCTGATTTGGCAGTTCACTTCTTCGGGGCAATACTCCTCCCAGTCCTTATATAAGATTATTAACTTTAGGGGAATTAAACCAGTGGTGGTACCTGCAGTCTGGTCTCTGAAAGTGCCTCCCAGAGTGCACTTCTTTCTTTGGCTTCTTTCCAAGAATAAGACCTTAACTAGAGATAACCTAGGGAAAAGGAGACATGTAGAGGACCCAACCTGTCTGTTCTGTAATGAGCTTGAATCGGTCCATCACTTGTTCTTTGACTGTGTAGTGTCGGTTCAATTGTGAAAGGTGGTGTCTTCCATTGTTCATAAAGAGCTAGGTGTATCCTTAGATAATATTGGGAAATTTTGGTTATCAAATAAAAAGAACTGTGTAGTGAATATGATCTCTGCTGCAGTTCTTTGGTGTGTCTGGAAACTGAGGAATTCTTTATGTTTTCAGAGGGAAGGATGGAAGAGTATGGATATACTCTATCATTTCACAGCAAGGACTTTGCAGGGTTGGCTAATCCTGTGTCCGGACAGTGGAAAGGAGTCGCTGAACTACGTCATCGGAGAGCTCAGGTCACAAACCAAGAAGAGTCTATGGCTGCCTTTTACTTGAAGACTGCATATGATGCTGAAATGTTGCCCAAGGAGGGGGCGTCTGATGGTGATGAAGATGCAAGCACGGCGATCAGCTCCAGTCGGTTTGCTCAAGTGAAGCCAGAAGCGATGGGGGAACACCAAGACTGGTGTTCAATCCAAGCTTGAAGCTGAAGAAAAGGATCAGCCTGAAGCCCCAAGAAAAAAAGCAAAGATCTGGGAGGGAGATGGAAAACTGAAAGAACTGATTTCTTCATGCTGTTCTGGTGTTGATCTTAGTCTGCTTTATTTTCGTAGTGGTTGGGCAGAGTTGTGCTCTGGTGCCCGTTAGCATGGCTTGTATGAGACTGTTAAAACCTGCGCCTAAACGCTTGAAAACCTTGTCCTTTATCTTAATGATGAATGGCGGGGGTCATTTTGGCCCTGTTACTCTAAAAAAAGGAAAAATTTTAGAATAAAGGCATACGCCCCGCTTTATATTGAAAGCAGATGTTTTGCTGGGGAGACCAGCTTTACAGAAAAAGTTCACACACGGCTTTTAAACGTGGCCCATCCACCACACAACCGAGAACAATAGCCACAAAGTACTCCCTCTAGAAAAGCTTATTACCGACCCAAACAGTTTTACTCTCCTGATGCCAAGACTAAGGCTTAACGAACTAAACGCCACTACAACCTCCCAGTAAGACAACAGACTTCTCCATGGTCTTGTCGCCAAAAAGTCACAGCACTGAGCTTTTTAGGTCATCAGCTTCTGTCGCTTTGTATAAAAAAAAGGAAAAATGACTATGTAGCACGAAAGATCACATCTTTAGGAATATACCACTAAAAGATCCAACATTGTTATATACTAGCATTCAGATGGAATGGGATATCCCATAAAGATATGATCTTTTGGTGCTACATAGCCAATTATCCCCATAAGAAAGGAATCTAAGCTAAGGACCAGTTTGGATTACCTAGACTAGTTGATAGTCTAGTTAAAGTTTAGCCTTACAAAACTTCAGATGGAATGGTAGAGAGTAACTAAGAAATTTTGCCATGACGATTGTTAAATGGCTGCTAGAAAAATGGCGGCAAGCGAAATCGAAACCGCATTTATGGCAACGTTTAGTAAAAGTATGAGTATATGACATGCGGGACATGGTGTTAAGAAAATACTATGGTATACCATAATTGTGATAATGAACCAAATATCTGCTTAAAAAGTTATGGCAACCCGAACCTATGGTTCGGCAAGAGACCCTTTGATTGAAGTACCATTTGATTCCACTTTTTAGCCCCGTTTGGTAGCTTAGGACTAAAAATTAGTTCAATAAATCTAGTGATCCAAACATGCTCTGAGTCTGATTTCATTGTTGTCGAGTATAAAGTGTGACGCAGGCATCAGTTTCGTCTCTCTTTTTTTTTCTGGAAAAAAATTAATTTTGAATAAGCAACTAGCAGCAGATACATCCGCGTTGGTTGGTAGTTGTGCGTGGCAGCCCGGTCGGTGTTGCCTCGCAAGTGCCGTTCGACGTGGTACGCCAGTATAGAGCGTTCAGAGCACACGGCACAGGGAAGGAATTTTATTGCGGACGACACCATGATGCGGAAACGGAATCTTTGGCCTGCGCTTCCCCGCCTGCCCCGCCGAGTTATTTCTCGCCGCTGCCGTTTCCGGCGGTCGTACTTCCTCTGCGCCAGGAAGGAATGGCGGAAAGCGGCTTTCGGCTCCGCCGCGTAGAGCGCGCGCTGCCGCTGGCTGCACAAGTGGAACTGTGGAAGTGGAAGGCCGGCAGCGCAGGGCCGGCCCGGCCGGGAGCACCGGCACGTGATGCGCATATAAAAACCAGCTGCATGCGTCGGCGTCGCCCCTGCCGTGCTTGGACTTGGAGCGAGTCAATGCGGCCCTTGCCCCCGCCGCTGTCCAACTCCAACCATGTCCCCATGCACTCGGTAAGAAAGATCACGAAGGGATGTTTGTGTCGGTGAAGTTAATTTTGCTCTGTTCGTGTCCAACACAATCCAGTTTTCAGACAGTGTCAACACAACACAATCCAGAGGACTGTTACTACTAATACGTGGTGGTACGGAGTATATATTAAATTAAAGACGTTTTACACTGCCTCTGCCGGTGGACCTAGGAGAGAAGATAACGAGAGCAATGCCATGCCATGCTACTACTGCATTCGCATTGCATTGCATTGCATGGCCCGGCTGATCAGCAGTACAGTAAGCAGGAGTGATGAGCATCCAGCAGCAGCAGAGCTGAATCTGGATACCTGATGAAGTGATGATTTGTGTATCTTATCGGACCCAGAGGTCGATTAACGGGGATCCGTACGTGCGTACGGGGGCGGGGGCCGTTAAGCCTGATGACAGCCTGCCCAAAGGGTCAGGTGTGTGCCCCAACCCAAAGGGCTCTTTTTCAGGGTTTCAGCAGCTTCAAACAATCAAACTGTGTCCTTGACGGCGAGACGCCAATTCGCCCATCAATGCGGTTAGGAGATTAATGGGCGTAAAGGAGTAAATGCTGCTCCTCTTTTGCCGCGCTACATTACCATTGCCCGGTGTCCGAAGCAAACAGGTTTTTAGACCTGTGTGCCTGTGTCTGTCCTCATGCAGAAATTAGACCTCACCACTCGGTAAAAAGGAAATACAGTACTCCTACCAGTAGTATTATACAGTATGGTAGGAGTAATTGCTATTTTGTCTACTACCAGGTTTTACTACCACTAGTACAAAGCGCCGCTGGACTTTGCCACATTTCCACTGCGGCAGAGAGAGGACCAGAGTAGGCAGATACTGGTCTGAGCTTATAGGTTGGTTAATTTGCCAGAGTGAGGCCAGGCACAGAGAGGGCAGCAATCAGAGGCATAATGATTTTTACTATGATTCCATTCATTTTAGTTTCATTTTTGGCACGGTTCATTTGATGGTTGTTGAGTGCATCGATGCAATGCGAGTGAAGTGATTGCATATTACAAAGGCTGTCTGACTGTCTCTGCTCCGCTCTCCTGCTTCCTTGTAGCCTACTCAAATCCTCGGGAATTTCAGCCATCATTTGGGAGCTTGATGCAAGTGTTGACGGCTTCACTTTCACATCATGAGCAATCAGATCCCAGGAATGTGAAACCCAAAGCAATAAGTCTGAGAAAAAAAACTTATTAGTAGAAAATGAAAAATGAAACCCATCCACTCTCCAGGCTCCACCAAAGAAATTAAAGGAATCTATTTTTGACCATTGAATATTTATTGTAGTCTGTTTTTGGCCACCATTGAATATTTATTGGAAAAAAAATAGATATCCCTAACCATTGATCAAGGAAAACATTTTTATTATTATTGCTGCCATGTTAAAGCTATTTGGAATATTGTTCATGTTGCTACTAAGTTAACCCCACCTAAATCTACTACTCACACGCTTGGAGGCTGGCTCACGGGCATAGTGAGGGAGGATAATAACATTTTTTTAGGGGTGTTTGCTACTATTTAGGCAAATTGGTGTACTTGTAATGACATTATGTCTTGAAAAAACAAGATATTACATTTATGCGCTATTTTCAAAGGAGTATATTGGTTGTGGTTTTAGGCATTTGCCACAACGTGAAGTTAAAAGGGGGACATTTTGATTGACAAGCAAAGCATTGGAGGTTATCGATGTAGATGTTTTTACCAAGAATGGATGGCAAAATAACAATAAATTTTCATATTATTTTTATCCTATTCTAGTACACTCTTTTTCTTTAATTTTGTCGACAAATAAGCCAATAGTATTACAAGACTTGGTTGTATGAAGTCATAGAGGCCAACTTTTATCCCATCTTCTAAAATGTTGAACTATGAAAACTAGACATATATGCTCCTTTAATTTGTTTCGAAGCCTAGTCTTGCCCGTATTTATATTTTATACGAAAAACAAAATGTGAATTAATAATATCTACCACATCTTCGCCTCCTGCTCATTCTCCCGACAGGTCTGGTGGACCATCCTGGTTGTCTTTAGTGCCAACGCTTCCCAAATAGGCGGGGACTCCTCGCTAGAGTGGTGGGAAGCACTGGCGATAGAGGTGGCACGCCTAGAAGAGGGAAGGGGCTTACATGTTGTTTGTTCTGGTGGTATGGGAGACTTGGAAGAAAAGAAACGCGAGATGCTTCAGAAGCGCATAATCCAACATCTCCCAACTACTCTCCACCATTAAGCACACCGCCAATCAATGGATCGAGGCTGGGGTGTGCAAGCTAGGTTGTCTAGTGCGTGAGTAATCCGCTAAGGTCTTGGCCCAGGGGTGACAGTTTGTGTTATAAAATCAAATCCACCCTGCCCCGTGCTTCGACACCTTTTTGAAAACTATTTCTCCTACTTAAATACAAATATACGTAAACCTTTTGCATATTTGAGAAAAAATAATATCTAAAAATTACAATTAATATATTTTAAATCAGAAAAATATGAGGCCGGTATCAATTTTTTTTTAAACTCCACTTACAATCATTTGGTGTTATTTTTGTTATTATTTCTAGTGCTTTATTGTAGTAGCCACACAAACACTAGTATTTCTTTTAGTGATTATAGCCACGAACTAATCTTGTTTTGTGCTTTACTTTACGTTGATCAAATGACTAGCTGATTGGATGATGCCTGATACATGTCGTTTTTTGACCGGCTACTAGAGCAAGCTCTCAGTCTAGAGACCCAGGTTCGAGCTCTGCATTCTCTTATTAAAAAGCGGATTGCAGTCTAGCTCCTTCCCGTCAAGTTTTTTTTAGATATATATCATTTTTGAAACTTATTATCTAGTCAAAAATAAAAATAAAGTAAAGCTCTAGCAATGCAATGCTTAAATAGTTCACAAATCACAAATCTTGCATCAAGCTCTAGCCATGCAATGCTCCACTATATATAAAGATCCAGATACATGTATTTTAAGAATTAAAGCATACTAGTTCACAAATCACAACCTGTCAACAACTGTGTAGTTCAAAACTCAAAAGTAGCTCATATCTACAGGAAACACAAGAAAAAACCGTACTAGTGCATCGAATTATTACATGAAATTCCTAGGTGGCTGTGGAAATAAAAACAAACCACACACTTTAGTCTGATGATAATCATGTGACAAGTGATCCCCTGCATAATACAGAGGTGGATATTGTCACTGTGAATTCAGTCTCTAAACTGCAAACCTCTCGGTCCCATGCTGTTCCTGCTGCTACACAGCACTCCTTTATTCTTTTTACAATAGTGCTGCACGAGTTTGTACCAAAAAAAGGTGTCCTACAGTGCTGTGTCCGGTTCACAGCTCTCAATCTGTTGCTGAAACATGAGCTCCTAGAGCCCTGGATCGCATGGAAAACAGTTCTTACCGGCATCACACACTATACTCACAACACGACTTTGAATGCGCAGCAGTGTCCTGCTAGATGCCACAGCTCATGTCGTACGGCTTGTCCACCATGGGCGACGGCGTGTTCATCCAGTAGGACGCCGACCTCATCTCCATGGCCGTGTCCGACGAGACGTTCTTGTCATTGAGGTTCTTCCGGTCGAGGAACGCCGGCCTCATGGGCGCCGGGACGGACTGGTCGCCCTTCATCGTCAGCATCAGCACGACCTCCGACATGGCCGGTCCGGAGGGTCGGGTACGGCTGCACGCACAGCAGCGCGATCTGGCACACCTGCTGGACCTCCTTCTCGTCGAACCCGTCGGCCTGCACCTTCGGGTCCACGAGCTCCAGGATCTTGGACTGCTCGTAGAGCCGCCATGCCTGAAATGTGTTTCAGAGACAAAGAAATTGTTGGTTCATCAGATCAGAATGGCTCAATCTCTCATATTAGCGCCAGGCTAGAACTGGATTCAGAGCGCAGCGTAGTACGTGTTCTGGGAGGTACTGCATCTCGTTTGGAAGAGACAGGTCCGTGTTCTTCCTGCTGCTGACGATCTCGAGCAACAGCACGCCGAAGCTGTAGGTGTCGGCTTTCACCGTGAGCTCCCCTCTGATGGCGTATTCAGGCGCAGTGTAACCCCTGAATGAAAGTAGATCATACATTACTGCATCGTTTACATTATTGTGAGATTAAAAAACAGAAGTGTAATGAGTTCAGAACTTCAGATGACTTACAAAGTGCCGGCAAACGCAGTACTGAGGTATGTCTGGTCCTCGGGGAAGAACCTGGCCAAGCCAAAGTCGCCAATCTTGGGCTGGAACTTGTCGTCCAGGAGGATGTTGCTGGCCTTGATGTCGCGGTGAACGATCCTCAGGTTTGACTCCTCGTGAAGGTACTGCAAGCCTCGTGCGATGCCGATGATGATCTGGTGCCTGGTCTTCCAGTTCAGAAACGGCGAGCCATCACCCCCTGCAAAGTTGTTGACAGTTACGAAGTTCATCAGCAGCTAAACCAAGAATCAGTCTTTTCTTCCCCTATGGACGACGGACATTATTCAGAGATTTCATGTTTACCAAATAGTATCTTGTCCAAGCTTTTGTTCTTCATGAACTCGTACACCAGCAGGCGTTGGGGCCCCTCGGAGCAGCACCCCACCAGGCGCACGAGGTTCTTGTGCTGTATGCTTGTGATCATGTTCACTTCGACGAAAACTCTGACTCGCCCTGCCCAGACTTGCCGACGCTGAGCTGCTTCACTGCAACTTTCCTGCCGTCGTCTAGTTTTCCCTGGTCGACAGCAGTATTGCAAATAGAAACCATGCAGAAATGGAATCACATGTCGCCGAGCAGTACAGATGCAGAATATATGTTTTTCATTCATGGTTTCGCGCGACATAGAAACTTACCAGGTAAACTGGCCCAAAGCCTCCTCTGCCAAGCTGGTTCTTCTTGTTGAAGTCCCTGGTGGCCTTCTTCAGCGTAGCGTAGTCAAAGTAGGTGATCGTCCGGAGGTTTCCGCTCATGTTGCTGCTGAAGCACTCAGGAACATCTGGTGTACCAATCAAAATAGCCCGATCTGTATTACTTAGCAGAGATGCTATGCAAAGATGCTATGAATGAAAAGTAGGCCATGGTTTCGTTCACCTGAACCAGGGCTTCTTGGCCGCAGCAGCCTCCTCATGATGTCTGGTTTGAGGAACTTCCAGCAGATACCAAGCAGGATTACAATGACAATGGCGAGAATGACGATGAAGACTGTCCGAGGATCTGGAGATGCCATTGCTATTCCTTACTTCTGTGGTTCTGCCAAAGCCAAATTACATGAGCAATCTCAGAATTTCAGCAGTAACATGTTTAAAAGGTTTTTTGGGGGATAATCAACAAATTAAATGAACCTCAGCAATACCGAACTGAATGACAACTCCATGCAGTAATAATCAAAGAGAACAAGAGAAGATTTGTTTATAGAACGTACAACACGAGGAAAACAGTTGCAAAGCCTGAAAGATCCGTCCCAATTCGTCGGATCAGTAATTGTCTGGAGAAGAACCAACTACTATCACCAAAACTGATGAAAAGGTCGAACTCATCAACGCATGGTAGTTGCTTAAGCATCGTCGAAGCATACAAAAACCCTCCAAAATTACATAACGCGCTTGCCGGCACGAGACCTTGTCACGCATTGCAGCAACTGTTCGTCTTAATAAACTAACTTAAATGACCACCCTTTTCATTTTCATTTCAGACTCAGTCAAAGATCGATTCCAATGAAAAACTAACTACCATGTCCTACTATTTGTGAACAACTTAATGAGTTATTAACAAATCACCAAGGAAAACCCTCTCATTCGTACTGGAAATCGAATATTGAGCGGCTTCCCTGGCTCCATGGCTAATGCCTACTCAAGTTTCACCACCGACGTGAGCTAAACAAAAACTGAGTTCACTTACATTGCAGTGGCCAGTCGGCGGCGACGCTCACCGGACTCGCGAGTCTTGCCGGCCACTACCGCGCGCGCATCCCCCGGCGTCGCGTCGCCAAGGCCCGGCCCGGCCGCCACCGGCAGGCGTGTGCGTCGATCGGCGACTCGCACCCCGCCCGACCCGTGTGGCGTGGCGAGAGTCGTGAGCGAGCAGGCGACGGGGACAGAGCTTGGGGATGGGAAGGGAGGCTTCCACAATGCCGAGACGACGACGGCATTGTTATCGGTTTCTCCGAGGGGGATGTAGGCTGTAGAAGCCGCCGGCCCCTGCTCGCGTGGCGCGTCCGGTCCGATCCGCCAACGCGGTCCGCCGCGTTGGGCGGGCGCTGGCACTGCCGGCCGCGCGAGAGAGAGCCAAATGAGCTAGCTTGCGCGCAAACCGGAACAACCAGCCTGCCTTGCCGCCTGCTGCCAATAGATTATCGGGCGGGCAATTCCTGGCGACTGCGACGGCCGCGGCGACTGCGACGTCGTCGTCCGGCTCGGTTCTGAAAACTCTGGATTTTGGCGCGGAACACATCAGCAGGAGGTCGCTGGATTTTTGCACTTTGCAGCTGGAGCGGGCGGCGAAGACGCCGCGAGCGCGTTCCGCTGGAGTCGGCGCCCGGCGGGCGGCGGCTGTTCCGTTCACCCGTGCGCGCGCGGGCGTGGGAGAAGGAGCGCGCGTGTGCCGCGTGCGGCGTGCGCCCGTGCCGGATTGGCATGGGCCAGGCCCAGACGGATAGGCAGGCGCAGACATGGGCTGCTTCTGTCACGGCACCATGCAGCACGCGGATGTGTGAAGAGGGAAGTTGGGCCTGTGGGAGTACACCAGTCACCATAGCAGGCTGCAGCACAATTCGGCCCATTTCCCGACGCCGGAACATGCCGGGAGGCACCACACGGTCCCACCCGCCAGACCGAAACGCCCGGGCCGCCCGGAGAACCCGAAAAAATCGCCAGCGCATTTCAAACAGCCGAGCCGAACGAATCCCTCATCCCTCTCCACGGATCAAATCGAATCGATTCTGAACCCCGCTAGGGTTTCCCCTTTCCCCCCCCCACCTCACCCCCGCGCCGCCCACCACCCATGGCCTCCGCCGCCGCCGCAGACGCGCCGACCGAGGCGGCCGCCATCGCGCGGCGCCTGGCGTCCTGCAACACGGGGACGCGGGAGCGCGCGGTGCGGTACCTCCTCGCCGACTTCCTCCCGTCCGCCGCGGCGCGCCTCTCCGCCACGGACCTCCTCAAGCTCTGGAAGGGCCTCTTCTTCTGCTTCTGGCACGCGGACAAGCCGCTCTACCAGAGCTCCGTCGCCACGCGCCTGGCCTCGGCCGTCTCGTCCCCGCCGACGCCCGCCGACGGCGCCGCCTTCCTCGCCGCCTACCTCGCCACGCTCCGCCGCGAGTGGGCCCACATCGACGTCCACCGCCTCGACAAGTTCTACCTCCTCAACCGCCGCTTCCTCCACCACGCCTTCCTGCTCCTCGCCGCCAACGCCTTCGCCCCCGACGTCACCTCGCAGATCGTGTCCGTCCTGTCGGATAAGGCCCTGCTTCCGGAAGCCGACAACGTCACCGCCGGCACATCTCGGGGCCTCGGGTACCACGTCGCCGAGGCGTTCCTTGACGAGCTCCTGCCCGTGCTCCCCGTCAGCATGGAGACGATGGACGCACTGCTGGCTCCGTTCTTCACTGTGATGGAGAAGTCGACGGATCGGGTGATGGTGAGTAAGGTGAAGGCAGGCGTGTTTGAGAGGCTACTGGAGAGCGGTAGTCAATTGCTTGAGGCTGTGAAGAAAGGGGAGGAGATGGAGAAGGGCAGCGCTGAGGAGAAGCTCGGGAAAATTGGGTTGCTGTTTGGATTCAGCAAGAGGTTCCTGGATATTGGCTCAAAGGCAGAGACAGTGCAATCGAACCGGAAGGTGGTCTTTGGGTTGAGGGATGCATTTGTGAAAATCGAGAAGGGTCTGGAGCTATCTGGTCTTGACATCTCTTTGCCAAAGTTTGAGGCTGCTGAGGTGCCAGTGCTGCCAAATGCAGGCGAGGAAAAGGCACAGAAGAAGAAGAAAAAGGCCAAGAAGGCTGCATTGGCTGAAGGTCAGATGGAGGAGGCCAAGGACTTGAAGCGTGAGAAGAAGGTAAAGAAAGTCAAGAAGGAGAAGAAGGAGAAGAAAGAGAAGAAGAAAAAGAGGAAGGCAGAGGTTGTAGATGAAGGGAATGCCGCTGAGAAGAGTACCGATGTTCCTGTAGATGACCAACAGATGGGTGATGGTACTGATGGCATTACATTTGATGAGACATTAATGTCCAATCTTCAGAAGCAGTTTGAGATGGAGGCAGCAGAATCTGGCATGGCCAAAGGGGGCAGCAGCTCAAGTGCTTTACCAGTGACACCAGTTAGTGGCAAAGTGGCGACAAAGAGGAAGCGTTCAAAGTCTGCTGATAAGCTGTCTGAAGCTTCTGATGGGGATGCTGGCAGCGAAGGTAATCTTCTTACCCAGGATGGAGAGAAGAGTGGTAAGAGGGTGAGGTTCTCGATGAAGAATAATTTAGTTTGGAAGCCTCACAATCCTTTGCCACCGCAGTGTTTGAGGCTGCCACCTTCGGCTACTCCAAGGGGAAGCGCACTAAAAAAGGGCGTAAAGCCAGGGCCCATAACACCGACGCTATTGAAGAAGGCTAAGCCAAAGGCAAAATCTGCAAAGAAGGTCTTGAAGAAGCAGCCTTCATCTGCTGTGAAGCGTTTGCGGAAGTTGCAGAGTTTCTCAGCATGAGCTTTTGGGTGTATGCCGCCATGATGGTCATACCTTTGTATCTTTTTCGTTTTGTTTTGTCATTACTTATTCTTATCCCTTTTGTAGGTTAGTTTTATACTATGTTGACTTCGCTGTCACTCATATTCGATGGATTGCTTAATGATTTGCGTTGTCACTATGCCTTTATGAAAATTGGTGATTGCAACAGTTGTGCTGTAGTAGTTCTTATGTTTTCGGCAGTACTTGGTTTCTGGATGGACTCCTTTCTTTCCTGAACTTGCCCTTCTTGCAGCCACGGTTGCAGTTAAAATATTTTTTGCTATGTTATGTCACTGTTGGTAGTCTGTGTAAGTTGAAGATCAATACAGGCATGCAGCCAGCTGGAGCGACTGTGGTTTCTGTTTATATTATTCTGTTTCAATATGGCTATTCTAGAATTTGTGGTTATTTGTGAAATTTGCTGAACCGTGCACAGGTGCGATTTGTAAAATTTCTAATGCTGTTGATTATGTTTTTTACGGTCAATTTTTGGTAAATTGAATTTGATTTCATCCTGTAATTCAGAAACTTTTCAGTAAGATGCAGGCTTTTTTTACCTGTCCTGATCTATGCTGTGGGAATGTATAGCAGACAAAAGTGATTATGGTAATTTATAAGTTCATTAAAACCTGGTATTTTGTTCTGCTCTTCTGAGCCCATGATGTGCCAATATCTAAGAAATAAGCTCTGCGTCACTATTGGTTCTGAGTTTGTATCTGTTGTGCAATTTAACAAAGTTCATTCAGACCTGGTATTTTTGCTCTGCTCTTCTGAGCCCAGGATGCACCAATATCGAAGTTGTTCAGTTTCTGCAAATAAGCTTGTGTTACTATTGGTCCTGAATTTCTATCTGCTGTGCAATTTAACAAAGTTCATTCTGAGCCCAGGATGAGTTTAAGCAAATAAGCTTTGTGTTACTATTGGTCCTGAATTTGTATCTTTCGTGCAGTTTAACAACTGCATCATGTTGAAAACCGTTGCTTTGTGTTAATTTACTTTGAACCTGTTTGCTGGTCACCGTTGTCATGTGCTGCTTGTATCTGAATGCCGATCCTGTGCCGTCAATTTTTGTTCACAATCCTCCACAGCTTCAGTAAATTGTGTTACTATTTCTTGTCGGCCATATGTTCGTATCTTTTTTTTTCTCTGAGTAAATTATGTTACTATTGCTTGTCCTAAACTTCTCTAAACACATCAGGGCCTGCATTGCATGATGGCCATATGTTTGTATCTTTTTTTCTCTCTGGTTTATCTGTACTTAATTCTTGCCCTGTTTGTATGCTGTATATTTCATGGATTGCTTAATGGTGCTTGTACTCTTCACTTTGACGATCAATGCAGCTATTGTTGTTTTGAGTCCAGGTTGCTGTCTGGGGATCCATGCTCAAAATTTTGTGATTAGTAGTGGTGAAATTTGCTTAACTGTGGACACTGGGCAGACACGATGTGAAATTTTTTGTGCTTGCGCAATGGCACTGCCGCACTGGTGCCTTTTGGTCTCGTCTGTGTAAGCAAGTTGAAGGACTGGTACACACACGGTGGATGACTGACTGCACTGATATACTCCAACATCAGCAGTGAATTACTACGATCGTGATGGAATTGATCCCATCGTTATGAGTTTGATGGTTCACTTGGTTCATGATTGCTCCGGCTCTGAGCTCCTTTTTTTTTTTTTTTGAGCATCAGGCTCGAGCTTGAGCAGGCCGTTGGATAGAACTGGAGCTGCCCCATCAAAGATAGCTCGCGCTATTTTTAAGCGGTGCTAATAATCCAGCAGTGCAAATAATCTCAGAGGGAAGCCCGGCACGCCGCCTGCTTTCCATTGCCAGTTTGCCACTTCCACCCCTCGCCATGCAAATCCTCTCCCGCGACCGCGAGCGATTCATCGGAACGCCGTCCATGATCGAGACAGGATGACGTCGCCGTTGGCACCTTCTCGGGCGGCGCGTGAGCGTCAGGGCATGCAGTCACCGTCACCGACGACGAAGGTGGCGCCGCCAGCGCCGCCGATGGCGGTGGACGTGGCCGTCATCATGGGCGTGCTGACAGCCGTGCTCCTGGCGCTCTTCCTCTTCCTCGTCTACGCCAATTACTGCAAGGAGCGCGGCCCCGGCGAGCGGGCCGGCGGCCTGGGCCTCGGGTTCGCGCCCTCCTCGTGCGACCGCTGCCGCTCGGGGCTCAGCAGCTCCGCGGTGGGCGCGCTCCCGGCGGTCCGGCTCGGCGACGGCGACGCCGCCGCGCTGGCTGGCCGCGACGCCACCGAGTGCGCGGTGTGCCTGGGCGCCTTCGACGCCGCCGAGCTGCTCCGCGTCCTGCCCGCCTGCCGCCACGCGTTCCACGCCGAGTGCGTCGACACCTGGCTGCTGGCGCACTCCACGTGCCCCATCTGCCGCCGCCGCGTCACCCGGGGCAACGTGGACGATGTCCCTGAGCAGGAGGACCCGGCGGCGGGGGAGAGGACGACGGTGCCTGGCCGGCGCTCGGTCGGTGACGCGGAGGTGGAGCAGGTGGAGGTGGTGGTGCACCGCGCGTCGGACCAGCGGTGGTCCACCGACGGCTTGGTCGGCCGCGTCGCGTACCTCGAGGCTGCCAGGCATCGGGGGCACGACCTCGGCGTCCTGGTGCCTAGCGCCGAAGGGTCCCGAAGCTCTCGCCGCGCCACCGTCACGCCGAGATCCTGCTAGCTTGCTGCGTTCATCTGCTGCAGCGAGATCTTGCTCCTGCTCACCGGACGAGCTTCTGAATCCTAGGTAGCGACGCTCGTTCACCGATCAATCGATCGATGGCGTGCATGTACATAGTTGGTGACACGTCGGTAGTATAGTGATAGCATGGTAGGGTGAAGACGGGAAGATGCTTGTAAACTGCAATATCATTGTGCCAATGAGTCAGAGAGGTGATGTAAATTCCAGATCAGAAAAGTTGCAAAAAAAGCCTTTTGGTTTTTGTGGCCAGGAAACCTCTGGTACTGCAATGTTTGCAATGGAAAACCATGGTTTATCCGTTGTTCGGACAATCAGATACCCTGAATAATCTTTATTACTAGTAGATGATAAAATGAATGAAAGATAAAAGCCCCTGCAAATGTGGCTCCCTCAACCAGGTTTCGGGCTTAGGCGGGAGTTTTGTTAATCTTTTGTGTTGAGTGGGTGAGTAGGATGCTAAATCAGTGGCTCATTGCTGTGCAAGCATGGTGTCGGTTACGTTTATTTTTGGCTTGACTATACCCTAGATACTAATTAATGAAAACTCTGTGATGCTAAAAAAAGATTTAGGGCTCATGAGGAAACTAGCAGCCCCATAATTCTTGTACTCCTAGGAGTACAGTAGCATTTTTCTGTAAAAAAATCAATATTTGAGATTATGAATTGTGAATTTAAAAATTGATGATGTCTTTTTGGTTCTTCTTTGTTCCTGAACGACCGTTACAGATAAGGCCAGAAGTGTCGTAGTACGAGTCTCCCAACGGCCGCCGATCACACCCACACAGCGGCCACTCCCCGCCATGGCCACCACCTCCGTCGCCGCCTGCTCCCCCCACCCTTACCTCCCCCGCTCCCGCCGCCGGAACCCGAGCGCCACCTCCACCTCCAGAGCCTCGATTCGGGGCCGCCTCCCGCCCATCCGGTGCTCGTCCGCCTCCCCGTCGCCGCCGCCGGCCACCGGCGGCGAGGATGGGGAGTCAGGGCCCCGGCGGCTGTCGAAGCAGTCGTCGTGGGAGGCGAAGGACACGGAGGGGGACGACTACCTCTACCGCCTCGGGAAGGAGGCGGACAACCTGAACGTCACAGTCGGCGCACGTTCCGGCATCGTTGACGACCTCTTCGTCGGAAACTTCCTCGGGAAAGACTGTACGTGCTCTGGAACTTGATCGGCTCCCCACAGTCCACTGATCCGTTGAAAGCGTTGTAGAATCACAATTACTAAATCGAACATACTGTATTTGATAAGAACAATGCTTGCTCAGCTTAGTTCAGTGTGCTCTGCTGTGTGCTATGTAAACATATTGACGCGCTCGGAAAAATCAAGGGGCGAGTTAAGAGATTTTGATAGCTTGGGTGCAATGTGGTTGCAGCGGATATTGTGTTCGATTACCGGCAGAAGGCAACTAGAACATTCGAGTACCTGCAGGGGGATTACTACATCGCACCTGCCTTCCTAGTGAGTTACTTTTGGATCACTGCAATTATGCTGCTTTTAATTCAGTTTTGTATTATCTAATATCCGATTGGCGAAGATTTGACACTGCAGATTCATTTGGTTGCAGGATAAAGTTGGTAAGCACATTAATGTAGAAGGAACTTGGCAAATATTCTTGTATTAAGGTATCAAATTTAAACAGCCAGTAATTTGTTATACAAATGTTTCTTTCTGTTTGCATTGGTCAATTTGCAGCTTTCACTTTTGCTCTTACACTTGGCGTGGTAATTACTAGTTGTGCTAGTTTACGGTCCCCACGGGGTCGGTCAGGGGTAACTAAAACAGTGGGGGCTGTCTTCCCCCGCCTGATCGTTTTTTTTACTGAGAAATGTAGTAAATGGGAGTGGTTAGCATAGACAACCTTCTTTTTATAAAAAAGAAATATAAGCCAACCAAATCATTAGACTGGGTATGTTTTAGTCAAATAAATAGACAATCTGAGGTCAGCTTGCAGATGAAATGTTAGTAACTATCATGCATATATAAATGAATGATTTTTTTTTGCTAAACTCATCTTTAATAATTGATTCTGCTTTTGAGAGTGAGCTGTTGCTGCAAAGTACATGCTAACACCTTAATTCTTCAGGAACATGGATATCACTTGTATGATTTACATATTTCTTGTTCTTCTTCCCAGGTACACATACTGAAATCTAAAGGACTGTTTGTGGTTTGCAGCATGCCACATCGTAAAGAACTACATTGCACATCATCTTAATAATATCAAGGTTCCCCTAATACTTGGTAGAGTAACCTAGTTCTTTGTTTTCTGTAGTCTATTCTTGATATCTATTAATGTAATTGACCCTGATAGACTGCACTATGCAGGGATCTGGGGTGGAAAAGGCCAAGGGAAAACATTCCAGACTGAACTTATATTTAGAGCAATGGGTGTGGAGCCCGTTATTATGTCTGCTGGTGAACTAGAGTCTGAAAAAGCAGGTCAAGAATCACTTGAACTATATGTCCCTATGTGTTTTATCATTATGCCATAATTTTCCCTGCTGTTCAAGTGCTTCTCACTTTGTTATTTTTTCTTGCTAATGTGAACTTTATTCCAAACATTGAAAAACTTGTTTTCACTTCTTCTTTTCCTTTGTATATACTTTCTTTGAGTATTTGATTAGTTGGGAAAGTGTGAAGCGTCAAATTTGGTTCTTGTTGCTTCTGTTAATCCCCAGCCTCAGGTCTTGTTCAGAACTACCAATTTTAGGAATATAAGGGAGAAGGGTCTCTCCATATTATATTAGTTATGAAGGAAAATTAGTCACCATTATGTTTCACCAGATGTAAATGTGCAGAAATAGTAGGAATTGGTAGATTTTCTTTCACAGTTTTCTATGAGAGTGTAGCTGCTTGTTGGTTGCTCAGGTATTTCTGTGCTCTTTTTGCAGGTGAACCAGGGAGGCTAATACGTGATCGATACAGAACTGCCTCCCAAGTAATCCAAAACCAAGTAAGAAGGTGTTTGCAGCTACTCGATCTTAGATTTGAGTATTTCATGTTTAAGTTTCTCTTTCTGAATAGTGAGCATGAAAGAGTATTTCTGTTTTGCAAACTTGCAAAGTTTAATCAAAGAAGTTAATCATCTGCATACATGGGGTATAGCTGTCTAATCATTTTGGAAGCTTCAGTATGTTACCTCACCATTTACTTCCATATGAATCGGTAATAAAATTTTGACATGGTAAAACCGTAAAAGTGTTCTTGAATTACCAAATGTTGGTGCTATTTTAGTCTTGTATATCCAGGGATTGTTTTCTACTGTTCTGAATGCGACAGCTAGTTCATAGTTGCTCCTGGAGATTGTACCAAACAAAATATGCTGTGAATTTTGTTCATCTATCTTTTTCATAAGAAGCCACTTAGTTTTCACAAGGTTCTCGGTAATACAGGGGAAATTGAGTTGCTTGATGGTCAACGATCTAGATGCTGGTGTTGGAAGATTTGGTGGGTTATTTTTTTGGTACATGTTTATTTTTCAATGCAATTGTGAATAGGGTTTGTCCATTTTACCAGTTACATGCTATTTGGCAAGCTTTGTTTGCAAGGATGAAACCTCTCTTCTGTACATTTATGAATAATTTTTCTTTTTAGGCCAGGAATGTATACAGTTATTGAATCTTCTCTGAGTTTGTTATTCAAGAATATAGTTATTAGAAAGCAACTTAGTGCTATGTGTTTCTCTTGTTGCCAGGAAACACGCAGATGACAGTCAATAATCAAATAGCTGTCGGCACTTTGATGAACTTGGCAGATAATCCTAACAGGGTGAGCATTGGCCAGAAATGGAGAGAATCTGATGTTACACACAGAGTGCCAATAATAGTTACTGGAAATGATTTTTCAACTCTATATGCACCCTTAATTCGTGATGGGAGAATGGAAAAATTCTACTGGTACGTTGTCCTATCTGAAGCAGTTCTGTACAACAATGGATCACCAACTGAAACTTCTGGACCGGAGTATTTTAATTTCCATTTAGCTTTGTGATAATTAGCTGTTTGCTTGGCTTCTTGGCATTGACACTTTATAGAGTACAAAAATGTGATAGCTGAAGTTAGATGCTGATTTGTGAGGCATTTTTTTTTCCCTATTCCTTTAATATTCTGCAATTTGTTTTTCTTGCTTGCTACAGTTAGTTACAACCATTTTGTGCTTAACAGGCAGCCCACCCATGAAGATATAATTAGTATTGTTCATGGCATGTATAGAAAGGATGGATTATCTGTTGAAGAAGTAGCAAGAGTTGTAGACGCATTTCCAAACCAAGGTACCTTTTGCACAACATGGACTTCCATTTTTTCACGTGGGTATTATGCTGTTAGAATAAAAATTCATGGTTGTAAGGATGTTGTTTAGCATTCCTTATGATTTGGTGTCCACAATTATAGGTTCAGCCTTACATTTCAGTGTAGTGTTTAGTGATCAGCAAATGCTTTGTTTCTGTTAAAAATTAATTTAGTTATCTAAGAGCCCGATAAAATATTGGTACTGCTGAAGAATTGGGCTTAGAAAAAATAGCCAAGCTCATAAGAAATCCACTTCATTGTTCGAAAAAAAAATATTATGAACATTCTGCAGCTCTGGACTTCTATGGAGCTTTGAGATCCAGGACATATGATCAGGCTATCTTGGAGGTATTTTTCTTCCCACTTTATAAAGATATTATTTAAAATTCATATGGTTGAATAAGTACTTTAAGTTGTGCTTGTGCAACAATCTAGGTCATGTATGCTTGTGCATTTTTGTTTGTTAGATAAATTGTTTGCCATGGCCCATGGGAATATATATAGCATCTGGGTCATGTTTGGCATGTAATAACTACAAACAGACATAATTAGAGCTGAATTCTGAAAATATAGATGTTGGCCTGTGTCAGGGTATTCAGTATGGAAAGGGGTGTTTTTTTTCCCACCACGGCTTCTGAAAATGCCATTCAGATTCAGACATAGCCAAAGTAACATATCACTGTTTCTCTTGCACTGCAGTGGGTCGAAGAAATTGGTGGACATGAACAGTTAAGTGCAAAGCTTCTTAATCGAAAGAGAGGAGAGAAGCTTCCAACATTTATACCCCCAAAGGTATTCAGTATTGAACATTTAAACTACTACCTCCAGACTCCAGACTCTAGTCAGGATAACATGACGTTCAGACATTCACAAAACAAACTGAATCAATGTCTCATGTCTGAAACGTCATGCTTTTTTTACTGGAGGGAGTAGATGAGTTGACTGATTATACTGCTAATTTTTTCCATCCGTTTTGAGAAACCAGTACCATGACTGACACCCTGATATCATTATTTTTACTCCCAACCAGCCATCACTGGAAGCATTGATTGAGTCAGGGTACTCGCTGGTGAAGGAGCAAGAACTAATAATGAACTCAAAACTATCAAAAGAGTATATGAAGAACTTAGAATAGTTTGATACATACACGAGAGGGTGACTTGTTTTCAGTTTATTTGGAGCAATACACCATCCAATCTGTTCCAGTTGCCCTGAAAGATATAGTGTACAGAGCTTCTGAAAGATATATCCAATTTTTCTTCTATGTATGTATATGTATCTTAGACTCAGATAAGTGCATAATAATCTATCTGAAATCGAAACAAAAAGATGCATGTTCTCCCACTTATGCTGTTTAATTTGCCTCCGATCCAACATCCAACCACCAGAGTCGATTTGCTGCTGCTTCGATTTCAAAAAATCTCCCAGAAATCGTGGGATCAGATATGAACTGCCGAAAGAATGGATGCATATCGGCATTGTCCTTACTCTCATCACGCATTGACAAAAGTCTTCAGTTTGACTTGGAAGACTTGTGTGAGCTGTGGCACAAAGTGTCCCTTGTATGTATGTGGAGCGGAAGCGTCCAAAGAGCATCATCAATCCTTCTTCTGTCTATAATATCTGATGGAACTGGAAGAGCCATACAACGCCATTTCACACAGTTTATACTTGGGATCGTACGGCTACATATCTTGCTATTTTTTTTTCCTTAAAAACATGCCATGCTACTACACGTGTGCAGGTTCACATTTTAATATTAGTACTGCAATAAGAAACTCGCAGAGAAATCCAATACCTGACTTTCTTGCCACGTTCAGAAAAAAACAATTCCGCTAGGAAATTCTCAGATTTTCCTTGACATGAAAGATCTGGCAGTACCCTATTTCTATGTAGTAATAATTTTTTGGAATTTGGACCCAGAGATGTACATACTTGGAAATTAAATTAGTAAAATCAGTAATCTGGTGAAGATGGATATGGTTCAACCTTTATCTGAATTAAAAGTTTTCTTTGCTTGTGGGAAACCAATCCAACAAATACACGACGACTAAACTAGTTTATCCACCACGAGGGATTGCTTGCTTAATTAGCTTAATGAAGCCTTTTGATTTCCGTGGCAGAGACGATGAGTCAGTCATGGGCATGCACCGAGGGGGCAGGGGCTAGGAATGGGCGCCTGGCGCAGGGCCCGAGGCAACGTGTAGGGTATCCAACAGGGGTTAGGTGGCAGGCGGCGTCTCCGTCCCCTGTCTTCCTTGTACTTAAGCTCGCCGCTTCTTCTGTTCACAGTCCATGTTTGTTTTATTTCCTCCTCCCTCTGCTTCGATTCCTTCTTCTTGTTCCCCGTGTTTCTCTCCCGATCTGGCAAAGACGGACGGCCGACGACGACGACGGGTTGTCTGCGGCGGCGGTGCTCGCCGGCGGAGGAGGGCGGCGGTGTCGATGGAGTGGTGGCAGAAGGCGGTGGTGGTGCCCGTGAAGCGCGCGTGGATCGTCGTCGCCGCCCGGCTCACGACGCGCCGCAAGAAAGACAGTAAGATCATCATCCATCGCCGCCGTTTATATTATCCGTCCACTCATTCACTCATTCATCCCAGCATCTCCCAATAAAGCTTCTTTCTTCTTTTTTTGTGAGTGAAATTGTGAATGCAATAATCTCTCAATCTGCATATGGCCGTCTGCCCGTCTACACTGCATGCCTTGATTGGTTTACTGATCGATTTCTTTTGTCTGGCTAACAGTCAGTCCCTGATCCTGAACATTCCCTGACCGTTTATAGCTCCCATCTGATTTCTAGCCGTTTAGTTCAGACTTTCAATAACAATAAGCTAAGATTAGAGTAACCATTGCAATGTGGAGCAGTCTAGAACGAAGACATCGTCGTAGCCGGTTTTCTCAGTTCTAAATGCTAGCTTAGCCACCAGTTTATTTGATCTATCGTCGTCAGATTAAACACGTGTCGCGCGTGCAAATTTGCATTAGCAGCGGATGACGAACTGACGACGCTCATCATGCGTGCACGCACCGCATAGAATGGTGATGGATGGATATGCATGCACATGCACATCCGTCATGGCATGATTCCTGCAGGCATCATGCTGCATGCATGCGTGGCCGTGTCGTTTTGCTACCGTGCAAGAGGACAAAAGCAAAGCAGAGCAGCGCGAGCTCTCATGGAGTCATGGTAGCAGGGCTGCACAGGTCAGTGCAGTGGAGGCATGCATGGAAGTTTGCAGCTTTTTTTTTTCTCTTGTTTTTCCGTGCACCAACTACTAGGTGTACTAGTACGGTACACGTAGGATAATTTTGTTTGCGTTGGAGCGGCACGTGGCTGGATGTGGGGGTGCATGCGGTGTCTTGCCGTTGCCGCAGTAGGATTACTGTCCACACAGCAGTCACAGCTACAATCCACACCACATCGGTGCGTGCGTGCATGAGTGCATGTTTTGTACTCTTTGAAGAGTCAAACTTTGTAGATATATTCCACTACAACTTGGATGATATATTTATTTTACGTGTTATAATTATTTTTGTTACTCAAAAAATATTATGAATATTTTTAATATATTTGATTAATTTAAATATATTTGACACCTTGGAAAATGACATTTTAAATGAGATGTATATATATTTTTGGAAGATTAATACGCCGTGCACTCGTGCCTGCTTGCATATACTGCGTGGAAGCGTGCCTATTTGCAAGTGTAGATGACAATCTGTAGGTACTACAGTAACTTGATTGCTCGACGTGCATAATTTATTTGTGGGTTGTGTCCATGATGAAGTGATGGACCTCACCTTTTCTGCGAGCGTCGATATCCCCCTTTTGCCGCTCTAGATAAAAAAAAAAGGCCCAGCATATGGACAGCTTTTCTTAATTCAAGCATTGTGTTTATGTATTTGCTTGCTAGAACTGCACGTTAAGAAGGTAGCAACACCTGAACAGGTTATCACGGAGCGAAGAGTAACACCTGCTAGACAACCGGCTGCTCCTGGGCCTGCACCGACGAACTCGCTATACAGAGAGCCTCTGGAAGCGATTCCGCGTGGCATTCGATCTGTAGCATCACACTAGCATCTTTATTTGACTCACTTAACCACGCATGGCGCCCAATTCATTCGTGCGTCGATATCTTTCTCCAGCAACTAAGATCACAGCAAATCTGGCTTTGTCAGCAAGTCATCTACGTGCTCATTACAGATTTGCACACCGGGGGTACGTGGACACGTGCACTTGTCACGGTGCTGTACACCCCGTACACATGTCCATGTTGGACGACACTGAAGTGTAGTAACTGATGGCTTCGATTGATTCAATTGATTGTCGATTAGCCCCCAATCAGTTGGCATCAACGTCACACACATGCCATGCATATATAGTTTAATCACTACGTGGGTCGCTTTCTCATGTGGAGCTGCGTGGCGCGTACGCCAAATAATGTACACACATTCAGGTGTGTGTAATATTGTATATGGCACTCCATCATCAACCCATCTTCCTGCTCGACAATTTTACAGTACAGAGAAAAAAAATCCTTCTAGAAGACAGGACAACTTTTCACTAACTATTGTGATACGCATATTGTAACATTGTAAAAGTTAAGCATGGCGAGTTTTCAGCCGTGACAGGATACACGCATATTGGTTCTCAGAAGCAGCGAACCCGCAACAGGGGAACCAAAAACCGGGGTCTGGAAACAGAGAATCTGATGACCTGTACTCTCTGAACGCTTGTTGTCCCCTACCCCGTGACTGTAGTGACCACAGCACCAGTCCTATCCCTGACTCTCCCATCGAGGTCGAGGCTGTTGCTGATGCTGCGAGGCTACGAGCGCTCAAGTGAACAGCGGGAGGCAACCAAGAACAGCCCGCTAGCCAGGCCCGCTAGCCAGGCCATGACATCCATCTCTCAGGCGGTCGCAGGAACGGCATGGCTGGCCTGCCCATGCCAGAAGCATCGCATCTTTCGTCCCCCTGTCACGCTCACACAAAAGAGGATTAGCTAGTGTACAAGCCCTTGTTCAAGAAAATAAAATTTATTCTTGAAATTCAAATAACTAATAACACACTTTTTTCTTTTTTCACTTTGGAAGAAAACAGCTGATGAGACGTGCTTGTGCTGACGAAACTAACCCTTGTGTTTGCATGCATTCAGACGGCGGCCACAGCGTGCTGGTGAAGCTCCACGACGACGTCCAGACGTGCGCGTACGAGGACGTCCAGGTGATGTGGGAGATGCTGCAGCGCGCCGAGACGGACAGGCTGGCGCGCGAGCCCTCGCCCAAGGGCGCCCGCGCGCTCGTCTGGCTGCACCGCCACCACAAGATGGACCCGCGCCGGCGCTGCTGAGGACGACGACACTCTGCTGATGCTTCTTTCTTCCTTCGGCCTTCGGCTTCGCTGTGCAGCCTTCCCTTTCCCTGTGATGGATCTGTGTGTGAGCAGAGTCAACTCTGCTGCTGTGTATATATTACATACAGGCTACAGCCCTGCTGTGCCTTCGTTTGCTTTGCCCGGATGTAAATATTCACAGTTTCACCTTTAGAGAAAAGGGAGAAGAGAGAGATCATAGTACCGATTTTGTACTTTGCTAGGTGCCGCCGCCAATCACCTTGTGGGAAACAGCTCGATTTCTCAAGGAATTGGGCGAGAGCTTCTCATGCAGGGTCTTACAGGAGAACCAACAATCCCAGCAAGCAGACCCAAGAGCGAAAAAAACATGGATACCAAAATATGTCCTTGTTCAGGGCGACATTGGACAACCCATTTCATCTTTCATACAAGAACTAACCTGGAAAGCACAAGCCAGACTTTAGTAATAATCAATATATGATTCAGAAAACTGGTACACATTAACGGAACAGCAAGGAATTTCAGGGATGGACAAGGTGTTACCACTAGAAGTTCAGGCAGATCTGAATTTTTGTTCAAACTTAGACAGTTGAACTGATAGCCTGGGTGCCTGACTGACACACACAGGTCCTTGTTACCAATAGAAGTTCAGGCAGATGATCTGAATTTTGGTTCAAACTTGGGCAGTTGGACTGATAGCCTGGGTGCCTGACTGACACATAAAAGTCCTTGTTACCAATAGAAGTTCAGGCAGATGGTCTGAATTTTGGTTCAAACTTGGACACTTGGACTGATAGCCTGGGTGCCTGACTGCATTTAGTGGTGGGAAGGAACAGCTGGATGCATGTTTTCTACTGACTTTATTTTACTTACTGATGAAACCACTAGAAATTCCAGCAAATTTAGCTCATGTAAAGTTTACTCATATGACACAATAACACATTAAAAAACAGTCGTCTATTGACAACAGAGAATTGCAAACAAATCACCTGTAGTTCTATCTACTTCCTGATGACAATACAGTACACAGTGGCCAACTTACTGGTTTTGCACACCATGGATTTATGACTAGGTTTGGTGGTCATGGCACAACATACCCTACTCCTGCAATTGATGATCATATAGATATGTAGCTGAAGAAAGACATTGACATGAGCAGCAAGGTTTGTTCCTTATAGCTTTGAGGCTAACTGTTACCTGTCTGAAAAGACAAACACTGCTAATAAATAAAAAGTGTTTATTTATTTATATAGTTTAAAATTGCATGTAGGGTGTCTCAAAAGAAAGATAACGGCACAAGTATCCTGCAGAAAGTTAATACAGTACTGTAACAGAAGTACATCAAAGCAAGGTACTTTTCAGAGAGAAAAAAATGAGTCTTTCAGGTAAAAATTAGCCAATAATGTCCCAGGAGCAAATAAAGTATTTTGCAAAGCAATCTTAAACACCAACATCAATGGATTTGCATTGGTAGATTTTAAAGTATCAAAGTATCCAGTCCTATTTGTCTTGCTGAACCAGGATGTATTGGACTGCCGGCGAGCCTCTTTGCTGCAGACATAAAATGCAGAGAACATTCAGCATCCAGGGTTCTCTGATCCTCTTCAACATCAGTAAGTGCACTAGTTCAGATACAACATACTTGCGATATAAAACAGTATAATAATAACTGAAAATGCTTTTGACATCCTTAAAATGACACCAAAGACCAGATATATTTCTTACATCAAACAAAATATTGAATTTGTTTAAAATGAAAACTAAAAGCTGGACAACAGAAAGAACCAAAGTAACAAAAAAATTAACACAGGGATCCATCTGTTTCAGACAACATGTTGAGATCACAGAACACAAACACCAATGCATCTCCTCTTTTTCTTGTCTCGAGTATAACAAACACCAAAATGTGTATAGGGGCACCAAACCTAATCCCGAAAACAGACACTCGTGCACATCAAGGTACAAAGGTAGAGATCTAACATATAATTCTCATAGCACAGTTACAAAAGAATTAAATGAAATTAACATTCGAGATCCCTGAAATTAGTACTGAAGATACCTAGAAAAATTTTGCAATCAATAATGTACATCCTGACCTAGAAACTTACAGAACATTTTCCTATAAGTTACAAGACAGCACTTGTATTTTGCTGCCCCCAGTCCCTTATGCCAGATGTTACATAGAAGTTGGGACTTTTGGATGTAACAACATCCACCTGGTAAGTGCTAATGAGGCCTAAGCTGCATGGCCAGAAGATGTTTTCCTTTATTTGAGCATGATTTATCAGGAAAAAAGAATGTCTTTCTTTCACTACAACTCTGACAGCTGAAGGCGAAATCAGAATTCTGCCTTGACCCCACATGTGCATATTCTGTGTTGTGCCTGCAATCTTGCCACTTCCAGCTCAAATGTACATCGGATGGGCACCAAGAAGCACATTGTTACAAAACTTCAATGTGATGTAAAAAAGCACCATCTGTCAGTCATTTTCCTCTGAAGAACATAGACATATCTTCTCCAGAAGGACTGGCCAGTTCTCCCCGAGATGTTGAGGGTTTAGCTGCATGGCTACCTTAAAATCATTCATGGAGATCAATTGGTTACTTCCAATCTCATTTGTGGCTCCTGATGGCCCGCTGCCTGATTGCATGTGAACATGGTTTGGCAGCCAGACACCATTAATCTGCTTTCCATAAGCTTGCTGCTTGTATTGTGGCGTCCCTTTCCTTGCATCCCTCTGAACACTACCTCCTACTAACTCAACAGATGACCTAATCAGGTTTTTCATGTACCTATCCAGAGCAATATTCAGAAGCTCGGCACTATCCATTGTGACACCAGCTAAACCCAGCATTTCTGCTGTTTTCTCCATCCGCCTGTGCAGCAGCTCGGTGTTGAACAGCCCACCATGCTCAAGACAGCTGCTAAAGTTATCCTCACCTGCAGCAATTGGTGGAGGTGGAAATTTCCTTGCACCACCCACACTTGCTGAACAAAATGGAATTCCCAGTGGAGCTCGTACAGGACTTTTCAATATTTCTGCAGACCGGTCTGCAGTGCTGCTCATACTTCTTCTCTGCAGAAGCATATTATTGGGTGGCAACTGTTCCACGCGTGGATGCTTTGCCAGTGGCTCTACAGGTTCGCATTGTTGAAAATGCGATCTCTTCAACTCAAGTGGATTTAGAGTACCATTCTCCAGTGATCCAGAAGCACCATGGGTGACTTGGTTGTGATTGACAGCAGCCGCCACCCTACAATTTGGACCCATGTTATTCACACTGTCTTTCAAAGTATGATCCTGTGCTGTAGCCACAGGCCTCAATCCCTGAACCTGTAACAACCTGGCATCACCATTGCAAGCCTTCAACACTTCAGCAGCCTGAGAAGCCTTCTTTACTGATGCCCCTACAGGTCTCCCTGCATCCAATGGAGGCGGCGGGCACTTTCCATGGTAAGCATTGTAGAGAACTGCACGGATTAGCCGGTTGTGCAGCTGGAGGTTATCCCGCCCCAGGGTCTGCAGGCACAGCTTTTCAAAGTCCTGCCTGCCTAGCCTCTCCGATAAGTAGCCATTCAAGTAGCCAAAATATCGCCGTGAGCGATCCGGACCAAGCCGCTTCTCCATCTGAGCCTTGAGCTCCCTGAGATTGATACGGCCATTCTGCTGCTGCTGCTGCTGCTGCGGTTGGGGAGCTGATGGCTGCTGCCGCTGCTGCTGCGGTGCAGCCACTGGCCATGCCTCCTCCCTTACTGTGTCCATGCAGTTACCACCGCAGCAAACCCCAATATGAATCAGAGCCGGAGTAGAGAAACCAATGAATTGGGGATAGCACGCCGCACTCAGCTAGGATCAAACCATTAGGGCTTGCGCCGCTTCCTGCAGAGCGCGAGTCCGTACCTCAATTCCCAGCTCGCCGCCGGCCATGGAGGGGATCTCATCTCCGCTGGCGCCGCACCAACCGCCGCGAGATCAAGGAGCCGCCCAGGGAGCGGCGCGGCAGGCCCGAATCCAGCATAGCCTGGAGAGCCAATTGGATTACCCGCCCAAACCCTAGAGCAATGGAGGCATGATCCCCGGCCCCGCCGAGCTCCGGCGAGCTCGCACCTGCTGGATCTCCGGCGAGGGAGACGGCGCGCCCGGCGGAACCGAATCGAATCCGAGAAACAGCAGGAATTGAGCTGACCTCCGGGAGGGGGGAGCAATTGGGGTTGGCGGGCGGGAGCGGGAGCGGGGCGGGGACCAGCCGACGACGAATTGCCTGCCCTCGCTGCTCACCGGCGGGCGGGCGGGACGGCGGGCGGGCTGCTCTCTCGGCGGCGTTGCTCGGGCGCGCGGCGAGGCGGCTGCCTGCTGCTGCTGCTTCGTGGGTTGGGATGGGCTCGCTCCTGTCTGCTTTGCTCCTTGCTTCCTCTTCGTGTTCGTCTCAGGCTTGGGCTCTCCCTCCCTCTCTTTTTTTTTTTCTTTTTCTTTTTTTGTTTTCCTCTTCGAGGGTTTTTTCTCGGCCGTTGAATCGGATTTGATCGCGCAAGAGTGCCCAGAAGAGAAGAGAAGAGGTGGTCAGCAGGCTGTAGGAGGATCTGCTCGGCGTCAGCCAAAAAGGCTTTGGCTTCCCGGCCTGTCTCTTCCCTCCTCTGATTGTCACTATAGTACTTGCTTACTTGCTAGCAAACATGCTGGAATGTTGCAAGTACTTGCAACAAATAACATGTAAAGTGAACCTAACTTGTTAGATTTAATTGAACTTGACATAATTTATTTTAGTTAAATCCTAAGGCTAGGAGACATAGTAAAGGATCAATCTCGTATAGAAAATTGAATGGGGATTAACTTAGCTTAATATATACTCCTTTGTTCTAAATTATAAGTCGCTTTGACTTATGTTATTCATAATATGTCTAGATACATAGCAAAATAGATGTATAAAAAAAATCAAAGCGACTGTAATTTGGAAATGAGGAAGTAGCTATTGTCTATGTTGTGAGGTTAAAAGAATGTAAGTCTAGCCACATGTGTATGCTGAGTTGCAGCATGTATGGACTCAGATTTGGCTATAGTCAAACCAAGTGAGTGGCGCGACACAACCGAAATTTTTTACTCGAAACTAAGTGAACCGAGAGAGATGGATGAGTAAGGTATGATGGACTGAGAGAGAAGAAATTTTTATGTGTATAAAGGTTTATATAGAACATATGATAACACAACACTACACTGATATTACTAGGTTTGTTATGAAAATAGTTTTTCTATAAGATATATAATATTTTTTATTGAAAATAATACTAGACGACTAGTTAAAGTGTGAAATTTTAATTAAGGACGAATAAAGATAAAACTTATATTTGAGAAAATATCTTATGAGTATCAAGAACTAAATGCACAACAACCTTCATGCAAAGTATAAATTTTTTCCACTTTAGGACGAATAAGCTTTGGTTTTCATGTTTCTTTCTCCCACGTGTAGAGTAGGATTAAAATTGTTAGTTGAGTATCAAGATCAAAATTGTGTGAACCTAACTGATGCATATCGTCGCTGAATGAACCTTGTCATGCCGCCACCTGATATTTGTCTATGAAATCAGAGTAAAAAAAAACAGACTAAAATATTAATAGAATGTTAACGAGCAAGTCTTCGATATGTAGTTACTTGATAATTATAGGGAAGTAAATGCACACGTGATCTGATCATATTACATTAACACAACAAGCAAAACTTGAGAAGTTTAACAACCATATGAAGGTAAATGCACTTGTATGTGAAACATTTAGATAAGTTTTTTTGTAATGCATCTACAAGAAGTTACAGAGCGCGGAACATTCACACACCACGTGTCCATTTCCAAACCATCTATGTTTTCTAGGTCCAGTGTAGAACTTGTTATACGTCTCAAGACAAAAGAATTGATCAAATATAACGAGGAATTTTCTTTTATTTTACAACACCCATAGATGATGTTTCTTGCTTCAAGTATCCCTGTACAGGGTACAAACACCGACTTGTCCATTGTGCCACATATTATGTGACTTAGATCCTAAAACAACAGAAACCAATTTACCAATTTCACATTCTTTGGTTCGGATATGTACTCCGAATAGAAAACACCAAAGATTTGAATAGAATGGAAGAAACATGGGGCAGTCCTTGTTGCCATCATCTCTTATGCATATGATGTAATGCTCTACCTGCATCATTGGTAACATATCAGTGTGAATCAAATACAATAGTTAAGATTTTACAACAAATGCAGTTCATGATATTTGTAGACAAACAAAACAATTTGCGCATTAGCTAATCTTCCTCAGTGTGGTTGCCACTTTAATGGTCATTCACTATGATAGCGACTAAAGTGTCTATGTTGATCCTTGATTTGGGTAGAATTTAGGGACTAGGCGTGGATTAGAGGGGAGGAATGGCTGCCCTAGGGCTGGTCACACTAGGTAGGATTAGGGAGTAGATTAGAGGGGAGGAACGGTTGCCCCAGGTTGGTTGCACCTAGAGAGGGAGGGGGTGGCGCAGGTGGGCAGCATGGCTGTCAGCGGCCTGAAGAGAGGAGAGGGGAGAGAGGATTAGGGTTTTCCCCTATATTATTCTTGGGAGGACCAATTCACCAACCTGACTCGACTTACATTTTTGTTTGAGTCCTATCTTCCTGACTCTTCCTAAACCTAGATCTAGATGGGTTTTGCACTGCGCTACTAGTACTATTGGCCCGTCTTGGGCCCAACACCGCAGTGGCCTACCAGGGCTATTTAGGCCTGTGACAGTGTCCTTACGCCATGACCTCATTATCTGCTATAATTTTTGGCAATCTACTTCATATGTTGATAAAAAAATATGAAAACTTGGTTTTTTAAAATATTACGTGACTGAGCATGATCATATTTGTGTTGCTCACACATGTTCTGACAGTACATGTACAAGAAATGTATTTGACCTATCATATATCAATAGGGAAGACTCCAATAGAATATGAAGTGTGCACAGTACTACAGTTGATTTTACTTGATTCAATTGACATACTCTATATAGTGCATCCGTTAGTACTATAAATGTTACCTGCGCAAAAATATACTCCAGGACTAGCTGATTGAGTCCTCCGGGACAGTAGAATCCTGAATCACACGGTCAGGGTCTAGCTGACCACTGTAATAACTAGATGGCACAGCAGAAAGTTCCAGCTTTCCAGTCCACTCCTCACCAGGCTTCAGAGTCACAGGCTTTTCTATAGCAGCGGCTTCCACGCATACCATTCGTTTATATTCATCATCCCCAAAATCTGACATAGCCTTTGCTTTTTTATCCCAGGGGTTCCAAACAACTGTAATGAAGAATAGATGAAACCTCATGAACTTCATTCTTGAATTGTTTCAATGATAATAATCTATTGTAGTAGCAAGCAAAGTAAAGATGAGCATTCACAAGACCAGAATCAGGAAGTCCTCCTTTCCTCACAACAAATGTTCTTTTCTTCTCATGATCAATAATGGCAATTTTTGACGGTGTGCCCAGATATATTCTGTCCAGCTGCAAAATTGCATATGCTTTCTTAAGTAATAATGAGAAAGAAAGTTGATGAAGGATAAATGACATGTTTTGTTGACGCACTTCGGATTCAAAAACAATTGCATCTCCTTGTTCGGTGAAACGGGTTCTATCTTGTAAGTTGTCTAGGTAATCCAGAGTTTCCAAACCTTCTACTCGCACCTCACTGAAATATTAGCACGGAGTCATGTAAACACTTATGTACTTAAGAACACTAATTACAAAGTTAAGGATAATTATGGTTGAATACCAGAGTTTGGTCAAACGAATTGGCACTGGGGATAAATATGCTGCCAAAAGATTTTTTCAAAACCTATGCTGGCAAATTGAATATTTCAAAAGATGATGACCATGATTTGAACCAACGTACCTAATATCAGAAATCTTGAAGTATGTGTGGTATGCAAAAGTGAAAGAGAATGACTTCCCATCTGCATTAGTGTTTCTTATACGTGAAGTTAGCATCAAATCACCACCAGGACTAAGTGCAACCCTCAGGCGGTACTCAAAACTGCAATATAATATATCTGTAAACATACAAATGGCAATGCCTGCCTTCTAACGCAACAAAATTGCTAAGAAATATAACAAAGATAGGCCTTTCAGGCATCCTACTGCAGCATTAAATCAATATGAACAAGTGACAATAAGCTCACCTATGAGGCCAGATCTTCAAATCCTCTTCAGTAGGTTTGAGGATCAAGTCCACATAAGCTGTATTGGAGGTTGGCACTGGAAATGGTGGAGGATCATCATCAACACTCCATGTTCTATTCCTTGCAAATCCATGTTGTTCCAGATTCCCAAAGTTTGAAAACTACATAACCAGAATTAAGATTTACGTAGAAGAAGATATAGAGAAGCCAAAAGCTGTTGGAATGGTACTGGCATACCTGTGGAAAGCAGATTGGTATTCCTCCACGTATAGCTTTTGGAGGCTTGAAAATAGCCTGATATAATAGCAATAGTAACACTCAAACGTCAAGCGATCAAAACAAAATGCAACTCATACTCCAGTTGCTTCTTTTCCCCAGATTCAACTATTATTGAATGTCAAGAAGCACAAAAGAGCACCAGTAAAAGTTCACATTATTTTCACAACATCTGCCAATAATGATAAAGAGAGAACGGTGTACGCTAAGTACTAACAGTGAAGGTTTGCGTAGATATTCTTTCACTTACTGAATTAAACTGTCAACCGTTAGTCCATAACTCAAGATAGAACTTTATGGCTACAGAAATTATTTCACCTAGGTATGAACTAAACAAGTGGTAGACTACATTTCACAATGTCTATGTTTTTGTTAGCATGGATGCAACAATCCTAAAAAGTTCATTACAAGGAAGATACTGTACTGCTTTTGGATGGACAAAACAGCTGCAGAACAAGAATTTCAGGCAAAGGACATACTGTAGACTGGATCAAATCAAGCAAATAAAGGACATATACAGTCACACAGAAATGACACTTTAATTCTAACAGTGCAATAAATCAAACCCCTCAAAAAATGTTCACTATAATTGATACACTGCTGAAAGATTATAGAGGCAACAAAAATAATAGCACCTTATTGCTAACAAAAAGTAACTCATCTCCATGCTCATCTTTCCATGATGTCACATGCCCACCATACAAGTACACCTGCAAGCAATGAATTATGTTATTATTGAAAGATCAACTGTTTGTAGTAGGTTTCAAGAAAAAAAGATCATAGAAGATCAGAAGAGCATATACAGGATACAAAAAAAAGCAAATAATTTCATGTGAATTTTGTATAATTCTGTTTCAGTATTGTCTTCCCATGACTATGTACTGGAAACCATGTTGCTAATAATAGAGCCCAGGGTAACAACTTTTTTTTATAGCCCAAGTTCAAATATGAGTATAATATAATCTCTGTCAAAATTCTGAGGGAATATATGAGGTTATTACGATCAGCTTAGCATTGAGTTTCTAATAGCAAAACCTTATGCAATAACATTTGAAGTCTATGGTTACTTAGCCCCATATACCTTCTTCTTATTCATTTGAAGTTTTGACTTGCCAAATATAGAACGGCTGTGCTTATAAGTTAACATAGTCAACCAGATGGTGCAAGTAAAAGCAAGTCAAGTGAGCTTTGTAATTAATAAAACTAAACAATTGGCATGAAAATAATAAATGACAATTTTCAGTAATGTTGGGTGCCTGGTAGAATAATTGAAATAGGAAAGTATCTCCACGAGCTCCCCTGTCCAACCTCTTAAATTCAAAACTAAGGTTTATGGAGCAAAAATCACCCTCCAACAGTCGCATTATCCAGCATCCTATATTTAGTGGCATTTGCAACTGCACTCCCTCTCCTCAAATTAAATTTGGGGTGACTGTTTGTCCACCCTGCATGTTATTTGAGGAGGAATCTTGGAGATGCCCTTAAACCAAATGTCACAGATAGGTAGTGCAGTAGTGCACCCTGAACAAGCTTGTTCTCTACCCATCATCTTAAGTTATCTTATAGCATTCTCACCAATGCTCTGCATGTTGATTTCATAATCATCAATATGCTTAACCAGAAACTGTGTCATAGCATTAAAGCAGCCCAAACAAACGCGCTATTCACCATCAATGCCAATTGCCAAGCATGCCAAAGCAAGAACAACGAAGAATGAAACTTGAGATTTGAAATGGTGTGGAAGTTGCCCGAATAATCAAATTAAGTTCTCCATGGAACTGCTTCGATATATCAAAACTTTATGTCACTGTGTAAACCACTCCATTCCTATGAGCCCAAGCATACAGAGGAATGGCCTCTGTGATGGCCGCTCACCATTGCACGACACATTTGAACATTCCTTTTAATTAAACATGTTCCACAGCTCTAGCAGTTAGAGGAAGGATAAACAACCCTCTTATCCTTTACATGCTACACAGCCTACCTCCTAATCCAATCATCAATAGAACTATGTCTGCCATGCCCCCAGCTCCTCACAATTTTAGAGCAGAGAGATATCTCAGGCTGTGCATGCCTTGTTTGTACTTGTAATAAGTATATTTGTGTTGAAACAATTGCTGGGTAATGGTGGTCACTGATTAGAGTGGCTTAGCCCCAGTGGAGAACACTCCTTGACTCCCTGTGATTCAGAGCACTTGGCTACTTGCCGAGTACAAGGGATTCTGGCAGGCTCTATGTCGAGGAATTATAGAAACACGATGACGGATCACATTAGCCACTTCTTCCCTTGTTGTGTGAATCTCGGATCGTCATTGTTCAGCAACTGTTTGTGGGGAGACAGAGGATGAAAACTGAATCCATGGGACAGGCTTGGACCCGGATCAGTAGTTCAGTACACTGGCCTGGCACACCCTGCCATTCACAGGAGCCGCAGAGCTTCGCTACGAGGAAGCCAGTGTGATCTAGCGTGGAGTACTAGTACCAAAGCACCAACTACCGACTACGCGACTGGAGCAGCAACCGAGAAATCCGGGGCTTCCAACGGCACCATGGCAAGCGCCACGGATCTGCGCCGGGATCCGGGAGCCGGAACCGAGCGGGAGTGGCAGACGGTTACCTCTGCGGAGTTGCCCCGGACCTCGCGGAGCACGACCTTGTCGAGGTCGTTGACGCCCTTGCAGTGCCTGACGGGCGCCGCCGCCTCCTGCTTGCTCTCCTCGCCCGCCGGCGGCGCCGACGCCGACGCCGACATGGTGTCCTTTCGTCCGCCGGACCGAGCACCACCGCTCGCCGCGGCCGCGCGGAGCAGAGGCAGAGGAAGCTGGAGCCTGGAGAGAAGGGGAGGGAGCGGAGCGCAAGTGGAGAGATGCAGGCAGGTGGGCTTGGTCGAGGCCGATTTGGGGAATTTCCGGACAGCGGCGCCCCTGTGCGTGCGTGCGTGTGCGGGGCGCGTTTCCCGATCGGCGATCGCGATCTGCTGCACTGCACTGCACGTCTGCCTGCTGGCAGGTGCTTTTGCTTTGCTAAGTTCAGCAGGGGCGGCGGATCACTGGATGGATGATGAGCCGTGGAATATGGATATGCCTGCTGGTACGTTCTGTTCTGATGTGCTTCGCTTTCATCACTGATAAAATGGTCATTGCGCTCCGTCCAAATTCCAAAACCAAAAGCGGGCAGCGGCGTTCCACTTGCGTCGGCGTTTGTACATTTTTGGTGTTTTGCTTGCACACCGTGCAAGCCACTGGTACTTGGGCATATTCTGAGAAAGTACCGGAATACATACAGACGTGGAGACGCAACAACGTTGGGATTGGGATTGGGATGGAAACGCATCACTCCTTTTCTCACTTTGCGGAGCTCGTTGAGTAAAAAAAAAGTTACATACAGATGTTCATCCAAAAACTTGCACATCTCGCTTTCTAATAGTCAATAAATTTCGATTCAAATTTATACAGATATTTTTTTTTTGAGGCTTTTTACTATCTTTGAAAATAACGCCAGCTTCCTCCATTACGTCGATCGGACGGTCTAAATATAGGAGGAACCAAATATAAGGAACTTAGAAGGTGGATCGGGCCAAAAAATACATGGGACAGGAACCAGTTTCTATTTATAGTTGGAGGGTATCATGGTATTTTAACATCTGAAGTGTTTTTTTTAATCACGTTCGAGCGCCGCGTAGGCAGCCTGCCGGCCTCTTTCCTCAGTGTCGGCGAGGCCATTGGAAGCCGCGACGGCGTGAGCCCTTTCTCTCGATGCGCAGCTGCTTCCAGCTCTGGCTCCGCGTGGCTATGCGGCCGTGCCGCTGCTCCCCTTCTCCTTCTCCACTAGATCCGCGCCTAGCTCCTCGGACCTCCGTGGTCACCGACTTGCCATGGCCCAGGAGCTCGCCCGCCCACGTCCATTACGACTCTGGGGACTCTCGGTGCTGCTCCAAATCTGGGAGAGGAAGGAGTAGTGGCAGGAGGGGCACTGGGCCTTGCATGTAAGTTCTCGTCGTCCTATGCTGTGAAGGTCGACGCTTCCTTAGAAGTTCAGAGATACATGTGTCATTATCTTGTATTTAGATATATATTTGTCTAAAGGAAAACCGGTGTATATTGCGTAGGTATGATGACACGGTGACATCCATGCTAGCAAATGGCCGGAGCAAAACAGAGCATGCGCCCAGCACGCCACGAGGCCAGCTGCTTTGCGGCGATGGCACGGAGCGGTCTGCGCGTACAGGAGGACGCGCTTGAATGTTCGCGCTCGACTCGGACATGGCTGGGACCTCGAGTTCGTAGGAACTGACAGCAGCGGCGACCGAAGGAAGAGGCGTCGTGGTGGTGACTGGTGAGGACGGTTCCGAGGACTCGATTGGCGGCGAGGCGGCGACCTGGGATCCGGTGGGCTGGGAGGCGGCGAGCTGGGCAGCGAGCTTGGAGGCGACGAGATGAGCGGCGAGCTTGGAGGCGATGGGGGAGGAGGAGGATCGGCGGCGCGACTCGCGTGATGCCCGCGGCGCCGGAACCGTAGGGGCGGAATCTGTAGATTACCAAAAGTACTAAATTACCCTTAATTATAATTAAGGGCGAAACCGGCTAAAAAAAGAAAATTAACGGGAGGAACCGGTGGTTCCTTCCAAAGACCGTAAAAATTCTCTTTTTTATACTACTTCCATAACGTTAGTTTGATTGATTATATATTAAGTTTTCGTAGAACTATTTGGAGATAAAATTGTTTCTACATAAATCTAGTTTGACATTTTGAAAGTGGGTTGTATTGTTTTTAGCGGACGGGGAGCAGCGCCATTGGATGCTGAAAGAATAGATGGGTCTGGACTCTGGACTGTGACCAAAGATGCCATAGCCACACTATGTGGACTAGATTTGCTTTTGACAAGAGTACATACAAGACAGGTAGAAACAAGGTAAATACAAATTAGCAAGTCTCTTTCTCATCAGTTGTGAAAGGAAGTACCACTAAGAAAGATACTACAGACCACTCATTTTCCTCTGTCTTTTGTAAATAAATGAATATAACTTAGATAATGAAGGGATTGAATAGGCCACTAGTTTTGACCCCAAAAGTGTACTGTGCATACGCTTCTTTCTTCTTTTTTTCGGGAAAAAGTGTAGTACGTACGCTTCGAGACTCCGTCATGCTCCATCGGTGACGATGATATTGAGGAATCTGTCGACACTATACTATCCCTAGTCTAAAATCTGTCAACTCGCGCCAGCAAATCAGTATCCTACTAGCTGCCTTGTGCTAATTGTTATCCGATGATCCTAGTTTCCAGACCAGTCGATCGAGCATCATCAGGATAATAATAAAATTGATAGAGATGGGAGCTTGGGTTTGAGATCTCGAGTCCCGTCTCAGGATCCAGGCCGACGCGACGCGACGGCAAAGGCGTGCGCTGGCTGACGTTGCCGCTCGCGCCGCGCCAATACGCCGTCGGACAGGCCCGATGCCCCGTGATCGCGCTCGCCCCGGATCAGATTCCGATCGGCGCGACGCAGACCCGGCCCACACCCGCCCGCACTCGAGCTTGACCGACCGGCTGCAGATGTGCGTGGTGCCCGGTGACTCGCGTCGCGTCGCGGGTGATGCGGTCAGAGCCGTGGGAATCGATGCATCGTCGGTGCTTGCCTGCCGCTTCCGCACCCCGCCGGCGCCGCCGCCCACCTTTGTGTGAGCGTGAAGCCTACGTGACGTTAATGAAACGGAGAAAAATGTTTTTAAAGAAATGAAACGGAATAAAATATGCGGCGATGTTGAAACATCCTCAATTTTCAGCGAAGGGAAAATCCACAGAATGATATACAACAGTTGATAATCAATTCTATACATCGAATTCTGATAATACAGAGTACAAGTAGAAGGGTTTACATTAATAATTACAACGCCGCACTGGCGTAAACAAAATATTTCTAACATCCAGAACAGCTTGCGAAGGTGGAAGAATAACGCGGAAGCAGCTTCAAACTCCAACTTGAGCGCGGGCACGAGACCTTCTAATCCTCTCAACCCTAACATCACGGGAAAACCGCACACCGCCGGATGTGTGCGGCCATGGTCAAGACCGAATGAGCTTTAGTGGAAAATAGAAAATAAAGGGATCTGGCGATCCTATATTTGGCTGTGATTTGCATCCTAGCGCATGCGAAGTAGCATCAAGTATAATATAATAATAATAATAATCAAGTTTAACACATTCCCAAATCCCACACACACATCCATCCACCATCCCATCCATCCCATCCACACATCACCACACCTCACACCCCACACGCCACACCCCACCACGCTTCACGTGGCCGGCAAGACGACTCCCTCTCGTCGGGCCTCAACGACCCGTAGCCTCCCGGCTTACGGTCGGATGTAACATACCCATATCCCAAGAAAGGCGGGAAGACTCCTCTCCTAGTCAAGTAAGCATCACACGGACCGGTCCATAGCCAACGAGTCGGCTATGTATCGATCGATCAACCATACACTCGCAGAGGTTTCACTATTCCACAAGATAGCCATCATCGATGCGCGCACATCTAGGCGATATCGATCGCCATAAGCCTAGAGCGAATACCATCCCGCCACTCGACCCGGCCGCCGAGACTTGTGAGACATAGTACCAGGCCTCGGGGTCACTATGTTGGTTAAGGAGGGTGTGAGCACTCTCGGCCCGTACCTCCCGACACATCCGCTTCCTCCCGGACGGTAATGGCATTCGTTCTACCCGGATGGTTAGACCGTCTCTCTTCCCATTAGAGAGCGAGTGGAAAGTAAGCGTCCAATGATCCGGTCACTAGCCCTCAAGTCCTTAGGTATTGGCCGGACAGGCGATGTCTCCCCCGTATGGGCTAATCTTTACCGTGCTTTGCCACGGCACCCCGCTTTCCAAGGCTCCACCCCAAGGAGCTCACACCAAGAACACCTCAATCCAAACCGGTTACCCGCCACGGTACTCACAAAGCGGGGATACCCGTGCCGTATCCCCGGCAAGACTCGCTCGAAGCTCGTCGTAATCCCTGTCCGGCCGACTCATCCCTCACCACACACCCAAGACTCACGCAAAGACACCGCTCATCACCATAACCACAAGTCCGGCATCCCAAGCCAAACCATTCCCGGGGTTCACCACCCGCACCACATATACAATGCGAAGTGGAGTTATAATAAGTATGGTGATAATAAATGCAAGCACGCAGAAGGGCGGTAATATATAAGTGCGAGCGCAAGGCTGGGTAACATGGTAAAAGGGCTTCGAACAAGGTAAATATAGCTCAGGCAATATCATGCATCATATACTAGCAAAGGAATAAATATAAAGCGCTAGCAATTCTAAACATGCAATGTCTAATAGGATTCTCTAAAATAAAGGTGCTGCCATGACACCTGCGATGTCGAGGAAGTAGTTGTACAAGTCCTCCGTAGTCGTACAGCGGATCTCCACCTCACGTCCTTAGGTCGCTCCTTTCCCGAATCGACTCTGAAACCGAAACGTAATTGTCGCGTTAGCGACTCCTATAGAAGCCACAAAGAAGCAAATGAAATATAAAAGAACCAAATGCACTCAAACATAAGCTTAAACTGTACATCTCGATTTTAGATGAATTTCCATATAAAGATCACATTTTTCGGAGCTCGTATGAATAAGTTATGAATTTCGAAGTTTAAACAATATTCGAAAATAATAAATGGCTGATAAATATGGGGCCGACACGTGTCGGCTCGGACTAGGCCACGTGGCGTCGCGGTCCGGGCCGACACGTGGGACCGGGGTGACGTCATGCGACGTCATCATGACGTCATAGTTGACGAGTCAACCCTAAATGGGCCGAACATGGGCCGGACTGGGCCGGATGTGGGCTTCATGGGCCGGGCTCGGCCCGCCACGTGTCACGCTGAGGATGCGCCACGTCACGCACTCGATCTCCAATGGGCTCGGTCCACGGCCCCAGCGAAGGGTTGGCTCACGGTGGACCAAGGTGGTTAGTCCATAGACCGCAACGTGGTGCACGAAGAACAGGGTCTATCCACCTACTAACTCTCACGGTTCACGTAGGTTGGGTGCACGGAGTTGGCTTCATCAAGGCATCCGGCTCACGGTTGTGGCGCACGGTGGACCGGCGAGTGCGGGGTCCGCCGTCGTCCACCCGGTCCACGAGGACAGGGTCCATCTCCACGGCGCCAACTCCATCTTCATCCCCATGTCTGCCTCTGCTCGGTTCCGCGACGGAGACGACACGACGGGGGTGGCATGGTGGCGCATACGGTCGCCGTGGCGAAGGGCTGGCCACGCTGGCGAGCGCACGGGCTCCGCGGCGCATGGCGAGCACGTCGGCGCCCGTGGACGGCGGTCGCGAGGGGCGAGATGTAGCTCTGCCGCGACGGCGGCGACACCGTAGCGGCGGCGCACCGCGGCAGGGAGCGAGGAAACAGCTCCGGCTAAATTGAGGGTGCGGACGGTCGATTGATGTCTTCCAGTTCGCGTTCGGCTCGCTGGCGATGACCAAGGAGCACGGCGTCGCGCGGCGTATGGCGGCGGCGCGCGGCGGCGCTCGGCGAGCTAGGCGGCGGGCGGCAATGCTCAAGGTTCCATCTTCAAGCGCCATCTTCACCATCCGAGGGTGCCACGGCGTGTAGCAGCCCGCGGCGCGGCTCAACGGCACGGTCTCGACAGTCGAGACGGCCGGAGCCGGCCGGCGCAAGTGCGCCGCGGTGGCGCTCCCGGAGCGCCCCGCGCGGACGTATCCATCGGTGGCGAGGTCTGGGAGGTTCCTCCCGTGGCTATCTCCTCCCGCTGGTGTGCGCATGGGATGCGCCCCCACCGCGGTGGTTGAGTAGCCGGGGCCCAGCGTGTCCGAGAGTGTCTAGGTCGCCGGCGAACGGCGGCGCACCGTGGCATGGCGTGGCCGCGGCGGCGATATGGCGGGCAGGTCTTCCCGGCGTATGGTGGCGCCGCGAACTGGTGGTCAGGGCTGGTCCGTGCTCGTGTCGTGCGTGTGTACCGAAAGGCCGGCAGCGGCCCTCGACCTCCGCGCCGAAGCACCATGGTCGGAAAAGCAACGGCGAGGTTGGACAGGGGGCATGTCGGGCTTACAGTGGGTGATCGGCACCGTGGACGAGGAAGGTGAGCGCGGCGCGGCGGTGTAGGTCGAGGCGGCGCGACCCGTGATGCAGCGGAGAGCCGGGACAGGCGCCTAGTCGCGGTACAGCTTCATCTCCTTCAACTCCGGCGAGGTTGTCCCCACTCCGGCGGCGGCGGCTCCAGCGTCTTTCCTCCGCCTCCTCTCTTCTCCTTTCTCTTCCTTCTACTCCGTGGCTTGGCAGGGTGCGCAGTGACAGCACGCGACGGCGATCGGGGTGGTCCGACGGCCTTGGCACGGTGGCGCGGCTTGGCGTGGCAGAGCTCGCGGCGTGCACGGCGTCGTGGCGCGAGACAGTTGGGTGAGGGCGCGGGTCAGGTGGAGATGGAGGCCATCAGAGGCGGCGGCTAGGTGGGGAGATGGAGAGAGCGGCGACGGCGCGTGGGAAGGCGCTAGGGCTTCGGTGCTCAAGGCCCGGCTTTTATAGCCATGGACGCCCATGGCGAGCAGGGCGGACGGTGATCGCGGACTCAGCGAGATCAGGCGGCTGCGGGGAATTCTAGCGGTCGCTATCGAGGCAGAGCGGGTCCCGGCTGGCAGCTGCCGGTGGCGAGTTGGCTTCGCGGCCAAGGAAAAAAGAAGGCTGGTGGCCGGCAAGCGCATGTGCGCGGCGCGCGCGAAGAAGAAAAGCGTCGCGGCCGTGGGCGCGCTCCTGCTGGCGGTTCCGCGCGGGAGTGCTCCGGTGGGTCCAGCTCGTCCACGATTCGCGGCGCGGGACGCGGCTGCGGGGTCCGCGGACGGGCGTGGCCGTCATGCCAGCCAGAGAGGACGGACGGTGGGCGGACGGTGGCGCGGATGGGGCAGTTGGCCGTGCGAAAAGGCGAAGGAGATGACGGCGGGAGGTTGACGGGGCGAACGGCGTCCCGGTTGGTGCGACTGACCGGTGGGTCATCGTTAACGCCTCCACTCGCGCGGTGAGGAAGTTGAGCGGGCCGCTGACGTCTTGGGCCAGCTCGATCGGGCTGGTGAGAAAATGAAGAAAAGAAAATGCGGGCCGGATTGGAAGAATGGGCCAGCAGAGGAAATGGAAAAGGAGGAGAAGCAGACCGGCTCGGGTGGAGGGGAGAGCGGGCCGGAATGGGCCACGGCGCTGGCTCGGGCCGTTTTGGTCGAACAGGGAAAAGAAAAGGAAAGGAAAGAGAGAGGTTGGCAGGCCGGCGGCTTGTTCTTGGGCCAAAATGGCTTTTCCACTTCCTTTTCTTTTCTTTTCCTTTTCCTTTTCTGTTTGTATACATGTATGTATATACTTCGCGATTTACATCTCTTGTATAAAGTTCCATGGTGGTCATAATAGGTCATAGGCTTGTTGGAGTGTTAGTCCCATAATATTATTTCATCTATTTATTGCATAAATAAATAGATGTTGGATTGTTGATTTATTAACCAATACAAGAATCCAATAAAATCCAAATCCAAACCAGTCATGTTGTATAACACCTTAATAGATCTAGCAAGGGCCAAACATAAACATCGTATAAGCGACACGATGGTATAAAGCCTAGGCTATAAGAGGGTGGTACCTATGGGTGATCTGTGTAACTTGTCTAAGACACTAGCTCATGATGCATTGAGGAGTAAGGCTAGGTTTACTCCAACAAAGCGGCCATGGGTAGGTTTCTATGTGGCATATCATTCCCCCTAGAGTTAGCACTAGATACTCTATTTAGGTTGGCTAAGCAGCTCCTATTATCGACGTATGTGGTTTAGGCAACTACCTCTCAAGGATAGAGGTATTTTCCTGGGTTGGTGTGGGTTGGTCTACTCGGGTAGTTAGGCAGCTATATGTGTAGGTGGTTTTTCTAGTACCACGACACTAAGTATCAACATTCTCACGTGGAGAGGTGTTACCACGGTTGACATGATATCACTAGTCTTTGTCTAGCTAGGGTCAGGTAGATAGTCACTTGGAGTGGATAGGTTCTATTATCATGGCCTAGGGTTCAGGATCAATGCTCCTCTATGTGGAGTCATGGGCATAGGTCTGAGTCACTAAGTCACGGTTTGGGGTGGTAACACTAACCACTAGTTAGCTCTAGTTAGGCAGTGGTTGGTCGTAGGATTTATACTATAGGCAGGTGTACATGTATAAATATTACACCATGGTGACATTGCTACTAATTCTAGCATGGAATCATTGGGGTTTAGGTTCATATCCTAGGAGCTATCACTAGGGCATACTGCATTGAGTGGTTGGTCATGGACTCTCATCCTTAAGTATAGGGGGTTTCCCTAAGGTCCTAATCACATGTGGCTTAAGGACTATATTAAGACACATGTGATGTTGTTGCATCGCAATGCTTAACAACTAAACACAGGTTCTCTATAAGCAACTAGTGGGGTTTCCTATACGACAAGCAACAAACAAAGGTTTACTTAGAAAAAATTTTGTAGTTCGGATTTTTGGGATGTTATAGTCCTACCCTTTATCGAATCTCGTCCCGAGATTTAAGGTGTGTAGTACTCCACGAAGTAGTAAGGTGACACTTATCCATGAATCGACTTCCAGGTTCCTCATAGCTTGAAGTAGTTGCTCCATCGAGTTGCAAGAGTGAGTAGTAGAGTCTTGATTTCTTTGTCTAGATCCTTAGTCGATCTTGAGGGTTTACAAAAAGATACTTCAACGATGATCGAGGAGTTGTCACAGTAGGATGTTTCATCGCAGGGTTTAGTATGTGGGAGGAACACATATTAGTTTAGGCTATATCATGTCTTTCTAAATTTCAGAGGTGCGGTTTAGGCCCCTGATTTCGATCCAGGGTCCAGTGGGTTATGAGTTCACCACACTTCCGCTGCGCTACTCTGATAAGCGTAGTTGCTATCCTTGCCTTTTTGTCGGTGCAGCTGTTTAAGAAGATCTTGCAAAAGGAATTGTCGTCCTTTGCTTCATTTGGTGACCCGATCCAAATTGTGTACAAGGTATCCAAGATGCATACGCAATTCTAGAGTTATCGGTTGGGGCTGTCGTTCATTGAACCCTCATCGTCATGATGATTTTCTAAAATCTTATTTTAAAATAGATGGTGATTTTGTAGGCCTTGAAGCCCAAGGGAGATTTTTGAAGAGGTTTGAAATCAAAGTGAGTTATAAAATCAAATAGTTTCAAAACATGGTTTTACTCTTCAAACAAAGCGTGACTCATTTTCAATCATTTGAAACATGGGTAGTTTGAAAAATGGTTCAAGATCACCGCTCATTTGTAAATCTTGGTTTTCGCAATCAAATGCAATTTTTGAAACTAGGTTTTGAAAAAGTTCCTTTGGGGTAGTTGCAAGCAAAACCTTTCCACAAATATTTTTGTTTGGCAAACGTGTTGCAATAAAGATAAAGTTTATTTAAAATAGGTTTGGCTCCTTGGTTGAAATCAAAAGATTTTAAAATAAAACTTGAGCCATTTTTAATTTGCAAGCATTTATCAAAGGTTGGTGTGCAAGGTAAAACTTTTGTTTTGAAATGAAAGACTTTCGCAGCACGTTTAGAAACGAGCTGGCTTTCCATCGCACTCAGGGAGATAGATTTTTAAATCAGATTAGGTAGAGATACCTATATCCCGGAGATCTTGGAATCATTCACAAGTGTTCTTGTACAGAACGGAAAATCCTTGTATTTAGTGATAAGATGAACTCTCATACAATCTTGAAGACATGTTCAAGCATGTTACATCAGATAAGATTGAATACTTGACTACATGCTTAGCGAGTATCATTGTCTAGATTGAGGACAGGAGTTGTAGTAGGGGTAGTCTTTCTTTCTGGGCACTTGGCGATCATGTGGCCCATTTTGTCGCATCCATAGCAGGTGATGAACACGCTACTTGTGATTGCCACGAGGTTCTTTATACCAAGGTTCGAATTGGCGGAGTGGTCTTCATTCCTTTGATGTCGGCATCCCCGAGGTTAGAGTGGTCGGATCCATAGTAAGTGAACGGCACACCGCCCGTAGAAGTAGGTGCTTTGTAGCGTTCCACATACTTCGAGCCCGGGTACGATATGAGTCTGTGATTGCTCTCATTTGTCGTACTAGTGAGCCACTGAATGATCCATCAATGCGGCACCTCTTCCTTCCATCGACTATTTCATACTCGAGGAGGTCTTCTTCTACCTCAATTGCCTTGTTAATTACTTCTTCAATGGTGTGGTAGGTGCTTCCGGCAAGGACCATTCGGATGCCATCGTTTAGGCCCCTACGGTAGTAGAACATCATATCTTTCTTAGAGTCTCGTACGGCAGGTGCGTAACGCAACATGCGGTTGAAGCGGATGTTGTACTCGTGAACACTTCCTGTTCCTTGCCTTACGCTTCGAATCTCTCTTTTCAAGTCTTCCATTGCATCATCGGCACATAGTGTTTGCGAAAGGCTTCGCCGAACTCTCTCCATGAGATGTTGGTTGGGTTGGAATGGGCATTGCTTTGAATGTGTTCCACCATGTATGTGCGGAACCTATGAGTTGATGGGCTGCAACCTTCACGCTTTCTTCTTCGGTGTAGGTGGTCAAGTCTAACTCTTCGCCATATCATATAGCCGGTCTACGGCGGTGATAGGATCTTCGTCGGTCCGTCGAAAGTAGGGGCTTCATCGAGAGATGAATTCCCTTGCTCATGCTTGAGATTTGTTGGACGGTTCTTCGGTGGGGGTTCCATGGAGTTCTTCCTTCTCGGGGTTGAGTCCTGGGGATGGCTTGTGACTACCTTGATCATTGTCCATGGTGTCTTCGAAGGGGGTTGAGCAATGGTTCAAGCTACCCGATTACCGGTTGGGCATCTTGTTGTAAGGGTCATAAGGATTAGGAATCATGTGCAAGTGACATGATTTATTAACAATTTTAACTTGAGTTTAGATGATTTAAACAATTTAAAAACATTTAAATCTATCCTACACTCATACAAAGAAGCATGAAAAACCATAAAATCCGATAAAAACCAAGCACTCATTACATTGGGTTGATTACAAGACGATATCCTTGGTAGCTACACCAAAAGATCCGCGAAGAAAACGTACTACGCGTAAGTAGCTTAAAATGGTAGACATTCTACTCTACTCATGGTACAACTTCTAGCTATACATGGCTTAATCTAATCATCCTCTTCCTACCCCCTTATCATGATGAGTCTTGTCTAGAATTTAGATAGGTGGGGCCGAAGAACTTCCTTCCGTTCTAATGGTAGGGCACTAGTCAGGAATTTTAGCTATGTGCATTGGCGAGCTTCCTCCTATTTCGGGCGGATTCAGTGCGGGGGGAAGTAAGCAACGATGGTGAGGTTTAAAGGCTCTAAAGCAAATCTTTCTTCACAGGGGCTGCTTTTGATAGCGCTTTTGCAACTTGGTGTGTTCATGAGTCTATCCTGGAGAAGTAGGTGTTTCTCTAGTAATCATCGAGGTTGTCATCGGTCCCTTTTGCCTAGATGTGTTCGGCTTCATCCCATTACCCTATGGCACTATTGGAGGCATCGAGGGCACGGGGTAATAGACGGCGGAGGCCATGCTCGAAGAGTTCGTACGCAAGATTAGCCGTATGGACGATAAGTTGCACAACGAGAAGGACCGTGTCTTCTACCTTAGGAATGGTGCAAGGCTTTGGTACGACGTTTCCTTTCCTAGGAGATTCTTCGGGTCATCATATAGTAGACTACGGCTCTTCTAGGCACTACCTATTTGTGGCACGTCTATTGTCGTGGGTTCTAACTCTTGAAGCACTTCTTGTAGAACTTGGGCGTATCCATCATGGTACTTGAGGTAGAAGGCATGCTTCTAATAGATCACCATCATTTGCATTGGAGTCCAAGAACATGGTTAGCAAGTCCATTATAAGAGGTAAGCCATGCACGAAATAGTGCAAGGTCGGTAATATAACCGAAAGAAGGGCTGACTCATCCTATTCTATCGTCCAATCCTAAGGGTCTCGTCCTAGGGTCAAGCAAGGAGCCGATACCAACCGAAACATCCTCAATTTTCCGCGAAGGGAAAATCCACGTAATGATATACAACAGTTGATAATCAATTTCATACATCGAATTCGAGAATACGAGTACAAGTAGAAGGGTTTACATTAATAATTACAACGCCGCACCGGCGTAAACAAAATATTTCTAACATCCGAATGGCTTGCGAAGGTGGAAGAATAACGCGGAAGCGGCTTCAAACTCCAACTTGAGCGCAGCACGAGACCTTCTAATCCTCTCAACCCTAACATCACGAAAACCGCACACCGCCGGATGTGTGCGTGCCATGGTCAAGACCGAATGAGCTTTAGTGGAAAATAGAAAATAAAGGGATCTCGGCGATCCTATATTTGGCCGTGATTTGCATCCTAGCGCATGCGAAGTAGCATCAAGTATAATATAATAATAATAATAATCAAGTTTAACACATTCCCAAATCCCACACACACATCCATCCACCATCCCATCCATCCCATCCACACATCACCACACCTCACACCCCACACGCCACACCCCACCACGCTTCACGTGGCCGGCAAGACGACTCCCTCTCGTCAGGCCTCAACGACCCGTAGCCTCCCAGGCTTACGGTCGGATGTAACATACCCATATCCCAAGAAAGGCAGAAGACTCCTCTCCTAGTCAAGTAAGCATCACACGGGACTGGTCCATAGCCAACGAGTCAGCTATGTATCGATCGATCAACCATACACTCTGCAGAGGTTTCACTATTCCACAAGATAGCCATCATCGATGCGCGCACATCTAGGCGAGATATCGATCGCCATAAGCCTAGAGCGAATACCATCCCGCCACTCGACCCCGCCGCCGAGACCGTGAGACATAGTACCGCCTCGGGGTCACTATGTTGGTTAAGGAGGGTGTGAGCACTCTCGGCCCGTACCTCCCGACACATCCGCTTCCTCCATGCGAATGGCATTCGTTCTACCATGGTTAGACCGTCTCTCTTCCCATTAGAGAGCGAGTGGAAAGTAAGCGTCCAATGATCCGGTCACTAGCCCTCAAGTCCTTAGGTATTGGCCGGACAACGATGTCTCCCCCGTATGGGCTAATCTTTACCGTGCTTTGCCACGGCACCCCCTTTCCAAGGCTCCACCCCAAGGAGCTCACACCAAGGACACCTCAATCCAAACCAGTTACCCGCCACGGTACTCACAAAGCGGGGATACCCGGCCGTATCCCCTCGGCAAGACTCGCTCGAAGCTCGTCGTAATCCCCGTCCGGCCGACTCATCCCTCACCACACACCCAAGACTCACGCAAAGACACCGCTCATCACCATAACCACAAGTCCGGCATCCCAAGCCAAACCATTCCCGGGGTTCACCACCCGCACCACATATACAATGCGAAGTGGAGTTATAATAAGTATGGTGATAATAAATGCAAGCACGCGAAGGGCGGTAATATATAAGTGCGAGCGCAAGGCAGGGTAACATGGTAAAAGGGCTTCGAACAAGGTAAATATAGCTCGTGCAATATCATGCATCATATACTAGCAAAGGAATAAATATAAAGCGCTAGCAGTTCTAAACATGCAATGTCTAATAGGATTCTCTAAAATAAAGGTGCTGCCATGACACCTGCGATGTCGAGGAAGTAGTTGTACAAGTCCTCCGTAGTCGCATGCGGGATCTCCACCTCACGTCCTTAGGTCGCTCCTTTCCCGAATCGACTCTGAAACCGAAACGTAATTGTCGCGTTAGCGACTCCTATAGAAGCCACAAAGAAGCAAATGAAATATAGAAGAACCAAATGCACTCAAACATAAGCTTAAACTGTACATCTCGATTTTAGATGAATTTCCATATAAAGATCACATTTTTCGGAGCTCGTATGAATAAGTTATGAATTTCTGAAGTTTAAACAATATTCTGAAAATAATAAATGGCTGATAAATATGGGGCCGACACGTGTCAGCACTGGACTAGGCCACGTGGCGTCTGCGGTCCGGCTGACACGTGGGACCAGGGTGACGTCATGCTGACGTCATCATGACGTCATAGTTGACTGAGTCAACCCTAAATGGGCCGAACATGGGCTGGACTGGGCCGGATGTGGGCTTCATGGGCCGGGCTCGGCCCGCCACGTGTCACGCTGAGGATGCGCCACGTCACGCACTCGATCTCCAATGGGCTCAGGTCCACGGCTTCAGCAGAAGGGTTGGCTCACGGTGGACCAAGGTGGTTAGTCCATAGACCGCAACGTGGTGCACGAAGAACAGGGTCTATCCACCTACTAACTCTCACGGTTCACGTAGGTTGGGTGCACGGAGTTGGCTTCATCAAGGCATCCGGCTCACGGTTGTGGCGCACGGTGGACCAGCGAGTGCGGGGTCCGCCGTCGTCCACCCGGTCCACGAGGACAGGGTCCATCTCCACGGCGCCAACTCCATCTTCATCCCCATGTCTGCCTCTGCTCGGTTCCGCGACGGAGACGACACGACGGGGGTGGCATGGTGGCGCATACGGTCGCTGTGGTGAAGGGCTGGCCACGCTGGCGAGCGCACGGGCTCCGCGGCAGCATGGCGAGCACGTCTACGCCCAGGGACGGCGGTCGCAGGGGCGAGATGTAGCTCTGCCGCGACGGCGGCGACACCGTAGCGGCGGCGCACCGCGGCAGGGAGCGAGGAAACAGCTCCGGCTAAATTGAGGGTGCGGACGGTCGATTGATGTCTTCCAGTTCGCGTTCGGCTCGCTGGCGATGACCAAGGAGCACGGCGTCGCGCGGCGTATGGCGACGGCGCGCGGCGGCGCTCGGCGAGCTAGGCGGCGGGCGGCAATGCTCAAGGTTCCATCTTCAAGCGCCATCTTCACCATCCGAGGGTGCCACGGCGTGTAGCAGCCCGCGGCGCGGCTCAACGGCACGGTCTCGACAGTCGAGACGGCCGGAGCCGGCCGGCGCAAGTGCGCCGCGGTGGCGCTCCCGGAGCGCCCCGCGCGGACGTATCCATCGGTGGCGAGGTCTGGGAGGTTCCTCCCGTGGCTATCTCCTCCCGCTGGTGTGCGCATGGGATGCGCCCCCACCGCGGTGGTTGAGTAGCCGGGGCCCAGCGTGTCCGAGAGTGTCTAGGTCGCCGGCGAATGGCGGCGCACCGTGGCATGGCGTGGCCGCGGCGGCGATATGGCGGGCAGGTCTTCCCGGCGTATGGTGGCGCCGCGAACTGGTGGTCAGGGCTGGTCCGTGCTCGTGTCGTGCGTGTGTACCGAAAGGCCGGCAGCGGCCCTCGACCTCCGCGCCGAAGCACCATGGTCGGAAAAGCAACGGCGAGGTTGGACAGGGGGCATGTCGGGCTTACAGTGGGTGATCGGCACCGTGGACGAGGAAGGTGAGCGCGGCGCGGCGGTGTAGGTCGAGGCGGCGCGACCCGTGATGCAGCGGAGAGCCGGGACAGGCGCCTAGTCGCGGTACAGCTTCATCTCCTTCAACTCCGGCGAGGTTGTCCCCACTCCGGCGGCGGCGGCTCCAGCGTCTTTCCTCCGCCTCCTCTCTTCTCCTTTCTCTTCCTTCTACTCCGTGGCTTGGCAGGTGCGCAGTGACAGCACGCGACGGCGATCGGGGTGGTCCGACGGCCTTGGCACGGTGGCGCGGCTTGGCGTGGCAGAGCTCGCGGCGTGCACGGCGTCGTGGCGCGAGACAGTTGGGTGAGGGCGCGGGTCAGGTGGAGATGGAGGCCATCAGAGGCGGCGGCTAGGTGGGGAGATGGAGAGAGCGGCGACGGCGCGTGGGAAGGCGCTAGGGCTTCGGTGCTCAAGGCCCGGCTTTTATAGCCATGGACGCCCATGGCGAGCAGGGCGGACGGTGATCGCGGACTCAGCGAGATCAGGCGGCTGCGGGGAATTCTAGCGGTCGCTATCGAGGCAGAGCGGGTCCCGGCTGGCAGCTGCCGGTGGCGAGTTGGCTTCGCGGCCAAGGAAAAAAGAAGGCTGGTGGCCGGCAAGCGCATGTGCGCGGCGCGCGCGAAGAAGAAAAGCGTCGCGGCCGTGGGCGCGCTCCCGCTCGGCGGTTCCGCGGGAGTGCTCCGGTGGGTCCAGCTCGTCCACGATCGCGGCGCGGACGCGGCCGCGGGGTCCGCGGACGGGCGTGGCCGTCATGCCAGCCAGAGAGGACGGACGGTGGGCGGACGGTGGCGCGGACGGGGCAGTTGGCCGTGCGAAAAGGCGAAGGAGATGACGGCGGGAGGTTGACGGGGCGAACGGCGTCCCGGTTGGTGCGACTGACCGGTGGGTCATCGTTAACGCCTCCACTCGCGCGGTGAGGAAGTTGAGCGGGCCGCTGACGTCTTGGGCCAGCTCGATCGGGCTGGTGAGAAAATGAAGAAAAGAAAATGCGGGCCGGATTGGAAGAATGGGCCAGCAGAGGAAATGGAAAAGGAGGAGAAGCAGACCGGCTCGGGTGGAGGGGAGAGCGGGCCGGAATGGGCCACGGCGCTGGCTCGGGCCGTTTTGGTCGAACAGGGAAAAGAAAAGGAAAGGAAAGAGAGAGGTTGGCAGGCCGGCGGCTTGTTCTTGGGCCGAAATGGCTTTTCCACTTCCTTTTCTTTTCTTTTCCTTTTCCTTTTCTGTTTGTATACATGTATGTATATACTTCGCGATTTACATCTCTTGTATAAAGTTCCATGGTGGTCATAATAGGTCATAGGCTTGTTGGAGTGTTAGTCCCATAATATTATTTCATCTATTTATTGCATAAATAAATAGATGTTGGATTGTTGATTTATTAACCAATACAAGAATCCAATAAAATCCAAATCCAAACCAGTCATGTTGTATAACACCTTAATAGATCTAGCAAGGGCCAAACATAAACATCGCATAAGCGACACGATGGTATAAAGCCTAGGCTATAAGAGGGTGGTACCTATGGGTGATCTGTGTAACTTGTCTAAGACACTAGCTCATGATGCATTGAGGAGTAAGGCTAGGTTTACTCCAACAGGCGGCCATGGGTAGGTTTCTATGTGGCATATCATTCCCCCTAGAGTTAGCACTAGATACTCTATTTAGGTTGGCTAAGCAGCTCCTATTATCGACGTATGTGGTTTAGGCAACTACCTCTCAAGGATAGAGGTATTTTCCTGGGTTGGTGTGGGTTGGTCTACTCGGGTAGTTAGGCAGCTATATGTGTAGGTGGTTTTTCTAGTACCACGACACTAAGTATCAACATTCTCACGTGGAGAGGTGTTACCACGGTTGACATGATATCACTAGTCTTTGTCTAGCTAGGGTCAGGTAGATAGTCACTTGGAGTGGATAGGTTCTATTATCATGGCCTAGGGTTCAGGATCAATGCTCCTCTATGTGGAGTCATGGGCATAGGTCTGAGTCACTAAGTCACGGTTTGGGGTGGTAACACTAACCACTAGTTAGCTCTAGTTAGGCAGTGGTTGGTCGTAGGATTTATACTATAGGCAGGTGTACATGTATAAATATTACACCATGGTGACATTGCTACTAATTCTAGCATGGAATCATTGGGGTTTAGGTTCATATCCTAGGGGCTATCACTAGGGCATACTGCATCGAGTGGTTGGTCATGGACTCTCATCCTTAAGTATAGGGGGGTTTCCCTAAGGTCCTAATCACATGTGGCTTAAGGACTATATTAAGACACATGTGATGTTGTTGCATCGCAATGCTTAACAACTAAACAAAGGTACTTTGTATGCGAACTAATAGGGTTTCGTACATGACAGGCAACAAACAAAGGTTTATTTAGAAAAAATTTTGTAGTTCGGATTTTTGGGATGTTACAGATGTTGACCAAGCTCTGGTTCTCTTGGGCTGTTACACGCACGGTCACGCTTCCCTAGCCCACCAAAGCTGATAGATGCTCCGGGGAAAATTGCTCTCACGCCTCCATGAACTATTTATCCACCGAGTTCGCGGGACTAGTAGTAGGTCACAAAATTCTCGACATGGAAGAAGATTAGGGTATGTTTGGACCCCTTTTCTAAGCCATACAGTTAAAAAAAAACTTAAACTTTAACTCAGCTTTGAGAGCTAAAACTCTAATGTAAGATAGACAGCTTAAGTTTAGAGTGATCTTTAGACCACTTTGGAGACTTTAACGCTGAAGTTTGGAGGAGACCCAAACAGGCTTTGAGATCCCATTTGGATCCTATGGTCTAAGGTTAGTGACTTAAACTTTAGACCATTTTTAACTCTTAATGCTTGAAACAGGAGGTGCAAAGTGTTACCAGCTCATAAAAGTTTAAACCACATAACCGAGTTAAACTGGTATGAAGTTTTAGTCCTCAACCTTTAGTCAACTAAACTTTAGACCTGCCCTTTAATTTTCGCTACCTTTCTCACTTCCACTCATCTCACAATTGGTTGTTGTTATAATAATAAGGGGTACACAAAAAAGACTTTTCCCTCTTATAGTATCGAAAGTACGATTAGATTTATCATCATGAAATACATTTCTGATTATACATATTTAGTGCCATAAACATTAATATTCTTCTCTACAACTTGAATGAACTTTAGATAATTTGACTTAAAATTGCTCTGAGTTAGAAAATGTTCATCATCCGTGCTTTGAGCGTGTTGTTGCCAAGCAATTGTGGAAATATGTTTATGAAGAATGTGGTAGAGATTTTGGTGATGATTTTGTGTCTATTGGCCAGATGTGGCTTAGTAATAGAAAGTTCTTAGTTGAAAATATTGTTTTTGCTGCTGCCCTGTGGAGACTTTGGAAACTAAGAAACGATATACAATTTTTAGGGTTCTCAATGGTTAGATGTGAGAAATCGAGGATACCTATGGTGGTCCAACTTTGGGTGTTGTTGTGCCCTCAAGTAAGAAGATGAGAGTTCTCAATGAAAGTGAACAAGCTCAAGGAGATTGCTACAAGGCAAACAAGGATATGTTGGTAAACAAAAGTCAAGAATAATTGGGACAAGTTCATCCTTTCGCCCTGTCGGCTGAAGCGGCTGCATAGCTTTATGACTCCAAAGAAATTGCAAAGAGTATGGGGATGAAATGGTTCTACCTTCAAGGTGTGAATTCAGTGTAAAAATGGGTCTTATTTGTATTCGTTCCGGTGAGAGGAGTGTGTTTCATTCTGGAACTGTTTCCGGACCTTTTGGACAGGCGTGTCCCACCTGAGCGCTAAACAGTAAATATTTTGTCCTTGGTCATACTAAAGGCAGGGGCTTTAGCCCTTTTACTCTAAAAAATTTTGACTTAAAAACAAAAAAATAAGATATCAATATTTATGTGAAAATGTAGATATTATTCTGCATAAATATTGTGAAATTCAAGACAGATTGAATTATAAGACAAATAAAACGGTAGTCTTTCCGGAACAGAGGTAGCAGTATAAACTGGCCTAAGCAACGAAGCTGGATCAAGCCATGAGCAGGAGCAGCGATGGGCTCGCCGCCGGGCGACAGCACGCGGCACACATCGGCAATATGCCGTCTACTTCGGAACCCGGCCGGCGGCGAACTCCAGCAGAGTAAAAAGGGAGCAGGCCTAAGAAGAGACGGGCCAAAGGAACAATAATAATAAAAAAACGTCGTGCATGGATGACAAGCCCACGAGCAGAGAGAAAGGTTGCTGATAGTACGGAACACAAGGCCCACAGAGATTTCAGCTCGGCCCATAGATAACAGGGCGCGCTGCTTAATCGTGCCATCTGCCAACTTGTAAGGACGAAAATGACATCGAAAACACAACCAAATACCCCCAAACTATGTCGTGATTGGGTAAAAAATGAGATAGTGACTATGATGAGGGGCAATGGCATAGCCATGTGTAGGCCGTAGAGGGTCATGTCTTCCAAGCAATCAAAAAATCTTAATAATATCAAAGATTGATAGTTAGCAAGTAATAGAGATTTGCGTAGCAATAAAAACTTTAGGAAAATTTTATATTGACCCTTTCTTGAATTCCTTTAAACCTCTGCCACTACTAATGGAGTAGAGGGATAGGAAGACTAGGGGAGGGAGATAAATTTTGTTTGAAAGTCTCAGGAGGGGTTTAATCCCCTACTGGAAAATATATATTAAAAAAATATTGGAAAATTACAAACGAGAAAAAGGAGAGGGGAAAAGGAAGCCTAAAAGGAGAGATGTATAAGTACGTGATCGAGATATAGAAAACGACAACTGAGCTCTCGACGTTTCCAATCCATTGCGATTGCAGCAAATGCAAACGTGCTCATCAGTCATATCGTGCATCCTCACTTATTGAGCCTAATATTACGGGACGGAGACGTACTTGGACAGGATCTTTTCTCTTCTCTGTGTTCAGCGATCGACTCACATTGCGTGTGGGTAGTATGCACATCGAAACAGCTCATGGAACGTCCTCATCGATACCATTGTGTAAATCTATACCTATTAATAAAGAGGCAAAATTTCCGCTGCGTTTTTTCGTCCATCTCCAATCTCTACTCGGATTCCTTTTCTTTTCTTTTCTTTTCTTTTCTTTTTTTTGCAGAATTTCCAAATAAGCTAAATATAGGAATCCTACACTACGAATCAAAATCCACATAGATCTCCGCACTTCTAAATATGCTGAATATAGGAATACTAATCAAATTCTAAATATTTGTTGCACTAGATTTTTTGACCATATTATTCTTTTGTATGAGATGATGAAACACATACAAAGCGACGTTGCCCTCTCCAACCAATCAATCACATAAGTACACACGTATCCAATTATGTGCATAAACAAATCACCCTATTGGCAAGTAACAAGGCTCATGTTCCCTCTCTAAATCACGTATATGTACACTTTTTAACACAACCAGATTTTATTTAACTCAGAATTAATTGTTCCTTGCCAAGTGATATATTGTTTCCAAGCCATTTATAATACTTTGTTTCCTAACTTAAAATTATTATTTTGATATATCATTATTTTGGTCCCTTGTATAATAGAGCAAATTACAAGAAGGTAAGGTAAGCTCAACGAAGATATAAAAAATTAAAGCAAATATATATCTATTATTTACCATCTTCTACATTATTATTTCTCCATTTTAATTTATGGTTTTTCCTTATTTTCAACATAAATAGAAATAATAATAATAAATATTATGATACTTGAGCACTCGACCTCTTTCTTATAACAAAATATACTGTCACCACTAAACTATTTGATGTGGTAAATCATTGGTGTAATTATAAATCAAAACAAATTTTATCTCATTGCAACGTGATATAGCCAATTGTCCAATTAATCAAACGGTAAATTAAACTAAAATCTTGAGCAGTTTGTTGTCCTGTTTGTTCTAAACAAATGTGACTCTAAACTTTATGCATAGCTTTCTATTTTTTTTTCTAAAGTATACGCATGTTTTTTATGTTCTCTATTGGCCGTCGCAGGCAATCTTGTTCTGATTGAGGAGGCAGTGACTTAATGTCGTGCCTATACGCTTTCACGTACCCTGATAATGGGACCATGTATAGAAAATAGGATGGTTATAATGGAGTTCACTAGATACATGAATTGCATTGGCGTATCTCCAAACTTTTGAAATTATCATGGTGTGAACTAAAAAACTTTGAATAAATATTCAAAGCTATATGTTGTCCGTTTGATTTGAATATAAATTATATACCCCGTGGCAACGCACGAGCATTTTTGCTAGTGTTATATAAACTTGGAAAGATCAAAGGTATATATAAACTCGGAAAGGTCAAAGGTACCTATGCAGATCGCACATTGAAGTACGTGTGGCCTGTTTCTGTCGGAGCAATCAGAAGGCAGAATGTGCCACCAAGCCACATGCTTGGTCCTTGTGCAGCGTAACACCGGCCGTTCGTCCAGACTAGAATTCCGAAGCGGGTGGGCTGCCTGGCCACCACGCGCCAATACTTACCACCGAGCTATGACGGGTTCGTTCGCGCTTATATCAATCGGTCCGTCGGCCACGCACGATATATGTTGATCCGGTAGATCTTCTCTCATCTCTAGAGCAGCTCCAGTGCACCTGAGAATCAAACCGTGGTGGCAGAAAATCGAACCAAAAGCATAGCCGCCATGAGGTGTCATACGTGAAATCAGATCTTGCATGCACGTTGAACCAAGCTAAATTAAAAAAAAAAAATCCTAATTCCGATAGATTCAGTACACTAGAGAGGGTCTGAGTTTCCATGTAAATCTTAACTAACCATTAGGGCATCTGAAAGCATGTTGTATCGAACTTTTTTTCTCTCTACTTTAATATAAAGATGTGCAAACCTTTGGCATGATCGAGCAAAATATATATCAACCTAAAACTACATACGGAGGGAGAAACAAAAGTAACGGCCCCATGAGCTGAGGCACCATTGTTCCTACATAGAGTGGCGAAGCTAGAGCACACTAGAGGGGGGTACACGTGCCTTGTGGGTGCATGGACATGTGTTTTAGTGGGTGCCTATATGGTGAAATTTCAAACAAATCCATTGTTTTTATAAAATTTGGGGGGTGCCTAGGCACCCGCTCTCCATAACGTAGCTTCGTCCCTGCCTACATAGCAAAGTCTTTTCACTCTAGAGGTATCTGGACTAGAGATATGAAAGATGCACAAAGAAAAATCCATAAACGCAAAGCTAGCTAGCAGGTGCAAATGCAAAGTGTTGTGCTCTGTGGAGGCTGAATATTCAGCCAATCGCAATCGGGTTATGAAAGGTTTCCCTGTCATATCGTTGATGCGCGGGGTCCCAAGCAAAGGTTGTTAGGTGGGGCGCGTGTGGTGGGCAATATTGTTCATCTCTATGTCCGTCGCGCCACCCCGGTTGGTCGGCCGGTCTCAGGTTCTCTCAGCCTCACACACCCCCATCGGGCACGTACGCGACCACACGTTTTACATATGCTAAATAAACTTACGTGCAATATGTGCACTGGATTTCCGGACACGCATGCATTGCACCATAACGATCGACCCAGAGACGAAGTGCCGTGTATATATCAGTGACGATCCGTGTCTACCGTGACCCCCATCGTCCGTCCTCTAACCCCACGGCAGCAATTAAGCTCGTGCCGGACGACGACAAATCCCCCCGGCCTGTCGATCCACACAACGACGATGCAGCAGCTCCGTTGCAGCATGCCGAGCCCGTGTCTCCGCGGCTCGCGCTTCGCGGCAGGCGCGGGGCGGCCGACACGCCCGATGCTCGTTCTCGGCGTGGTAGCAGCTCGCGGTTCACGGTCCGCAGGAAAACTGGCCGCGACGGGAGGACAGCCCCGTCCCCGTCCCGTTGCCGATTCGGCGCTAGGTGCCTTGTCCGCGACAGTGCAGATCGGGGGCAAGGTATTAAGCTTTTTCACTGAGTTAATACAAAGACGCGCAAGCCTCTTGCGTAATGGAGACAAAAACAAGATCGGGGGCAAGCTGCTGCTGCAGAACTTCGCCGCCGCCGCCGACAGCCCTGACAGCCTGCAGCACCTTAGGCTCTCCATCCAACTTGTCAGCGCCACCGAAGCCGGTACGCGACGAACCCTTGCACTGTTTCCGGAGGTTATTGCCAGTACTTTCGCCACGCACACGGAAACTAGTAACATTGTGTTGATCTATGCATTTGTACGTACGTACATGCAGGTCCTGATGGGCGCGGGGTGAAGGCGGAGGCGTCGGTGCTGGACGCCGTCGTGGGCACCGGGGACACCGAGCTCGACGTGGACTTGATCTGGGACGAGGCGCTGGGCGCGCCCGGCGCCGTGGTGGTGAAGAATCACTCCGACTTCCCCGTGTACCTGAGGCTGCTAAGCGTGCCGACCACTGACCTCGGCGACGACGACGAGGCCGCCGTGCACTTCGCCTGCAACGGATGGGTCTACCCCGTCGACAAGCACCCATACCGCCTCTTCTTCACCAACGACGTACGTGCAGCCAACCCCTGCTCACGACTAGCGTGCATACATACGCTCGAAACTTTCAACACGTACGTACGGCTTTTCTCTGCTTGCAGGCGTGTGTCAGGGAAGTAACGCCAATCGCCCTGCTCAAGTACCGGGAGGACGAGCTCGCCGCGCTCCGGGGAGACGGCGAGACGACGGACCGGTCGTTCCAGCCGTGGGACCGCGTGTACGACTACGCGCTGTACAACGACCTGGGGAACCCAGACCTGCGCAGGGATTTGGCGCGTCCCGTGCTTGGAGGATCCCAGGAGTACCCCTACCCTCGGCGTACCAAGACCGGCCGACCAGCCGCCAAGACAGGTTCTTGCTTACGATCTGAGTTTCCCAAAATGAGCCGAAATATGCTGGAAATGTACTTGTAGCACTAGTAGGAGAAGACAATCTCGCTTGCTCTGAATTGCTACCTTATCGTACGTGCATCATCAGATCCTCAGTCGGAGAGCAGAACGCCACTGGACGAGGAGATCTACGTCCCCTGTGACGAGCGCGTCGGCTTCGCCCGTGTTCCCGCGCCAACGTTTCCGCCGCTGGGCGGGCACTTCAGCTCGCTCGCGGACGTCTACCACCTCTTCGGCCTTGACGACCTCGGACGGCTCCCGGAGGCCAAGGGGGTCATCAACAGCGGCGCACCGTTCCCCGTCGTGCCCCAGGCCATCTCAGGTACGTCCTACTGCGATCGATCATCGGTTGCAACGATAATGCTGCTTGTGGTGTCATTGCGAATGTACGTGCTCAAAGGGGAGTTTAATTTGTTTGACTGGTGCAGTGAACCCGATGCATTGGCGGAAGGACGAAGAGTTCGCGCGGCAGATGATCGCCGGAGAGAACCCGGTGTGCATCAAGCGCGTCACCGAGTTCCCGCTGACGAGCGAGCTTGACCGCGGCGTGTTCGGTGACCAGGACAGCAAGATAACCAAGGACCATGTCGAGAAGAACATGGGCGGCGTGACGGTGCAGCAGGCCGTGGAGGAGGGGAGGCTGTACGTCGTGGATCACCACGACTGGGTGATGCCATACCTGAAGCGCATCAACGAGCTCCCGGGCGAGGAGGAGAAGGCCGAGGTCTCGCAGAGGAAGGTGTACGCCGCCAGAACGCTTCTGTTATTGAACCGCGACGACTCGACGCTGAAGCCGCTCGCGATCGAGCTCAGCTCGCCGCACCCGGAGAAGGAGCACCTCGGCGCGGTCAGCACGGTGTACACTCCACCGGACAGCTGGGACGACGGCGGCATCATCTCTGACGGGATGTTCTCGGCTTGGGAGCTGGCCAAGGTCCACGCCGCTGCCAACGACACCGTCGAGAACAACTTCGTCACTCACTGGTACGTACACTCGTTCGTTCAGGGAGTCTTCTACACGACGAGATCAACGTCGATGTCCATGTGGTGTAGGCTCAACACGCACGCATCCATGGAGCCGATCGTGATCGCGGCGAACCGGCAGCTGAGCGTGCTGCACCCAATTCACAAGCTCCTCAAGCCGCACTTCCGGAAGACGCTCCACGCCAACGCCGTCGGGCGCCAGATCATCTTCGGCTCGGGTGACCAGAGGAAGGACGGCAGCGTGTTCCGTGGCATACAAGAGGTCACCTACTTCCCCAGCAAGTACAACATGGAGATGTCCTCCAAGGCGTACAAGGCCTGGGACTTCACAGTGTTAGTTGATCTCCTCCTGACTCGGTCCAACGACCGAGTCAGGGCCTTTGATCGCCCCTGATCGGGGGGAGCCCAGTTAAAGACTTGGCTGGTGGGCCCCCTGTCGCACAGTGCCTATAAGAGGAGGTGGGGGCCACTGGCTCTAGTTACGAGGTTCACTGCAGCCGCCACTCCCCACCGTCCTAACCCTAGTCCGATCGTGAGGGTGCACTGCCAGCGACGGGAAGCTCCATCAGCATCCTCACCGTCGCCCTGCAGCACCCGACTGCCGCGTCGCCGCTGGGACGCCACTGCTCCACCTCCGCTCCGACCGTCACTGCCCGTCCGCAGTCTTCATCAACGAACGTGATGGCGGACTCCCGATCCCGCTGGTATGTGCCCCTATGCTATCTCCTCTATCCTTCTATGGCCAAGGGCCTTTGTTTCACCACTGCCTTACACAAATCAGAGAGGATTGCCCCACTGTTTTCACTCTTAGTGATCCTAATAATCTAACAATGGTATCAGAGCCTATACTAGAGAGTGGATCCAGTTTTGGGGATGAAAGGGATCGGTTTCGATCCGAAAGTATGAACCCTACCCCTAAAGATCAGATCGGGGGAAGGGAAAAGAAAATGAAACGAAATCCAAAACCTAATCAAGTCAAAGAAAGAATCCGGTGCTTGGGGAGGAGGACACCTACCACTCACCGGATCCAAGCCGCCGTCGGCTCGCTGGCGCGCGTGAAGAAGAAAAGATCAAAGATGAACCCCAAACCCGCACAGCGAAAAGATAAGGGAGGGGCTTGATCTGTTTCGGATCATACCCTAACCTAGAACAGCAAGAAAGAAAGAAGAGACCTACCTGGGCCGCGCCACCGCGCGCGGGAAGGATCACGGGCACCGTCGCAAGGCACTTCGACGGCGGCGCGCTCAGCACAAGGCGGGCGCGCGCGCCGGCGACGAGCCTCGCGGCGGCGCCAAGACTCCACCATCTCCGGCCACCACGGGTGGTCGTGCTATCTACTTTTCGCACACAGAGGAGGAAAGGTGGAAGAAAGAGAGAGAAGAAGGGGTCCGGGGGAGCAGTCGGAGCGGAGGCATGCGGCGGCGGCGCCACCGTCGTCTTCCTCCGCCGCGCCGCTATGGGCGGCTAACCGCGCGAGGCGAGAACGAAGGGAAGAAGGAAGAAATGGCCGGGACGGAGGCCGCTGCTCTTGCTCACCTCGCCGCGCGCGGCGGCGCCGGGGTGCGCCCTTCACCGCTGGGCTTCGGCGGCGAGAGAGAGGTGAGGAGAGAAAGTGATCTAGGGTTTTGGGAGCAACTGCATGCCTCCTAGTTTTGTTCACCCGAGAATGAAGGAGAGCCATCCGATTCAGGTGAACGGCTGAGATCAAGCGACGGCGCTATGGGCCAGATTGAGCCTAGGCGGGTGCGGCACCAAGGCTGAAATTCCGGCCCAGGCCCACGTTAGGGCCTGCCAACAGCAGGCGGCGCAAATAGTGGTGCTGGGCCGGGCTGCTTTACCTGCCGGGCTGGATTAAAAAAAAAAGGATCGCGGCCGCTGCTGACCTGATGGGCCGAGCTGCACCGCTGACTGGCGAACGCGCGAAAGCTGACTGCGGGCCGCGACCCTGGATTTGGGCCGAAATGGCCACATACACAGTGAACATGGTTTCTTTGGTTTTTTAATTTTCCAGAAGCATATTTGATGCAATTTTAATGTTTCGAATTCAAAGTCGATGCAGCTAGAGTGCTCGCGCGCGGGGGGGGAGATGGGTCACTTGCCACGCGCGAAAAGGCTAGCTTGCTGATAAAGTGGGCCTTCGGGTCAAATTTTAAAGAAGAACAATTGAGAATATTGTCACGTTTTCCGCTGCAAAGTTAAAGTTTATTGTCTTCTTATTAAATTCGAACCAACGGGAGAATTTAATTTGAAGAGCAGTATAAGTCAATTGGAACCAACGGGAAAATTTTAGTTGGAGGAACATATGGTTTATTGATAAAGTTAAATTATAATATTGTTATTTTCGACCAACGTTGATGATAGCAATATTATAAGTTTATTTATGAGCTTAAAGTTTATTTCTCTCGATATATTTTGCATCAAAGTGACCAATTTTCACAGAATACATAAAGATAAAGAATTGTATTTTACATGTTTCCGCTGCAATGTTAATGATTATCTTCTAATTAAACTCGAACCAACGGGAGAGTTTAATTTGAAGAAAGTTATAAGATTATTGAGTTTTTCATATGTTGATTCCATTTCTGCCCAACGGTGATGTGGAATTAATATAGAAGGATGATGTTTTATTCTATTTCTACCCATCGGTGATTTAGAATACAAAAGAAAGTTTAAAAGTTTAATGGGTATGTTTTAACCAGACCAATGTAGGGTTATTTTTCATACTCATTATTGATTATTATTGTTGAATAATTTTCGGACAAATGATCTTCGTGTTTTCATTCTTGAAGGCGAAAAGAAATAAGTTGGGTACTTGTGACTCGGTTGATGAAAGGCCTAAAGGCAAATTTTGTAAGAAAGAATATCAATTGCTTAAGGGATAGTGTTCTCTTCAAAGAATAGCTTGAAAAGAAAAGTTTTCGTGGATATTGATATAAGAAAAGAAAAGTTTAGTTGTAGAAGTGACTTTCATGTATTTTTTCTTTTAACAATTGTATTATATATATTTATACTTTTATAAGGAATAAATTAATATTCAGTTCTAAGCACCCTATGATAAGAATTGTAATAAGTCATATACATGTCTAATTTGACCAACGTCGGATTAACCATGTGTGTGATATGTGGTACAAAGTATTCGGAATATTTTTTGATTCTGATGATTGAATATGCCCTGAGAGCCATCATGGCACTTATATCCCTTAAAGGGAATTATCTCGCATAGCGAGAAAAGGTTGACAAAGCAACCCCATGGCGGGGTAAAGTTAACATAGTGCAAATGTTGATCAAATCCTGCATAGCAGGTGAAGTTTTGGCATAGTACTCACCCTGCACGGCAGGAGAAAGTTATGATGACTCATGTGCTTTAGTGTTGACCGTGCACTTCCATTGTGTCATAGTCATTAAGCACTCAATGAGTTTAAGGAGAACAGAAAGTTACAGATGAACCTAAAGAAAAGAATGACACGCAAGTGTAACTTGCAGAAGTATTAAAGGAATCGTTGAGTTCATGAAGTGGAATGAGAAAATGTACTCCCAAAAGTTTTTTTTAGAAATAACTTTGTTTTGCATGACTCGATCATGTGAATGAAGTAAAGTGATAAATGATTCCTCATTCCTAAAAGTTATGAATGATTTCGAAAGTATGGCAACAAAGTTTATGCCATATTTCGAGGAGATATAAATCAGGAAAGTTAATTGATAAAGACGATTGAAAGATATTCCCCATTGAATAGTTTGAATTTAGAGCAAGTGTGATCTATAAAGTATGAATATGATCGTTGAGGGAGTACAACGGTCATAATAATGATACCCCAAAAGAAAATGAAAAGATAAGAAATACCAAGATAGTGCTTTAAGCGCCATATGAGGTATACATAATAAACCCAAATAAGAAAGTTTGAAGATACACTATCTTTGTAGAAGATGGAGTAATCCAGGGGAGCATGGTATGAAGATACGTATCCTATGATATAGGAGACTATAGAATCAATTGCCTCTTGGTGAAATTCAAATGGAGGGTAATACCATCTCAAAGAAGAAGCCATGAAAGCACTCGCTTGTCTAAATGGCAATGAGCTAAGCATGCTAAAATGAAATCAAAGATTACCGACGATGGTTGGGATTCATAAGTAATTCCTAATGGAGCCAAAACAGTAGGCCGTAATGGGTTTACAAGACAAAATATGTGACTCCAAAGGAAATATGTGAAGATATATATAGCATGTCTTGAATTGAAAGTTTTTACGCAAAGCAAAAGAATGCACTACAATATGTGTTAGCGATACGTTATGATGAAAGTAATGACGGCATTTCCCAATAGGGATTTGTAAGGAATTGATTACGTGCACAACCTTAGAGTTTGTCGAAAGCAAAAGAGCATAAGGGATGTCGCCTAAAGAAGTCAACTATCATAGTTGATTTGAATTAGAAAGTTTGGGTTTTAAAGAGAATGAGGGGACAATTGCTTTTGTGCAAAGTTATAGAATGGGAAATTCATTTCCAAATCCTATATATGAGGATGACATCTTACTTGCTAGTAATGATGTCAATCTACTATAGGAGAAGTTCTTGTCCTCAAGGTTCAATAGGAATGTTCTCGGTGAAATGAATCTTGTTATACGAATTGAAATTCACCGTGATAAAAGAAAAGGGGTATTAGGACTATCGCATCGGCATACTTAGAAAAGATTCTAAAGAAATAAAGTATGCAAGTGTGAAAATCTACGCTCCTATAGTTAAGGGTAATGGATTTGAGAACTATAATGTTCCAAGAATCGATATGAAATAGCTCAAATGATTATGGTACCATATGCTTCAGCTATTGGAAGCCTAAAGAATGCAAGTATGACATTACCCTAACACAGTTCACATATCCGGGTTATTTTGGCAAAAACCAGTCCAGATATAGATCACTGGAATGGAGTAAAGAATGTTGGCCTCATGCTAAGTAAGAAAGAGTATGTACTCTCGTTGTGGGTACAAATGTTTGTTTATGGCGAGATGTGTATAGAAATCCACATTCTAAACACTCGCGGTTGGAGTTTTATTGTGGAAAAGCTCCAACAAAGAACTATTTTGTATCATCGGTGATGCAAAGTTAAGGTATAGCATATAACAAGGCTACGGGACAGCAAAATGATTAAGATAACTTATACCCGGAGTTGATGATGGTGCACAACAGCAATAACCATTTAAGTTGTTCACTCCTAAGACAACGAGTCAAATGTGATGCCAAACACATTGACATAAAGATTTACGTTGTAAAGGAGAAAGTCCGGAATCATATTCAAGGTATTGAACATAAAAGTAACAAGAAAGTGCTTGCAGATCTCGCTACCAAAGGCTTACCACCCGGTGTGTTCGAACACACAATCGACATGGGTTTATGGTATAGCCTATGTTTTTCGGACAATAAACGGCCCAAAAGTTAAAGAACTTATTTCGGAACGGAGATATGTATTGTAGCTGTGAATTCTATCGGCAATTGACCGTGACGATGAAGCAGTTCTATGCATTAATTTGTGATGGAATGTGTAAAAGTGAAAATGTCAAAAGTAAGGTATATGTTGAGATCAAGGGGAGAATGTTAGTTGATCTCCACCGACTCGGTCCAACGACCGAGTCGGGGCCTTTGATCGCCCCCGATCGGGGAGCCCGATCAAAGACTTGGCTGGTGGGCCCCTGTCGCACATTGCCTATAAGAGGAGGTGGGGGCCACTGGCTCTAGTTACGAGGTTCACTGCAGCCGCCACTCCCCACCGTCCTAACCCTAGTCCGATCGTGAGGGTGCACCGCCCGGCGACGGAAGCTCCATCGCATCCTCACCGTCGCCCGCGCCGGCACCCGACTCGCGTCGCCGGCCGCTGGGACGCCACGCTCCACCTCCGCTCCGACCGTCACGCCGTCCGCAGTCTTCATCAACGAACGTGATGGCGGACTCCCGATCCCACCGGTATGTGCCCCTATGCTATCTCCTCTATCCTTCTATGGCCAAGGGCCTTTGTTTCACCACTGCCTTACACAAATCAGAGAGGATTGCCCCACTGTTTTCACTCCTAGTGATCCTAATAATCTAACACACAGACCTTGCTCTCCCCAATGATCTCATCAAGAGGTAATATTCCAGTGCTAAAAACGAAATGACATGTATTCGTTCATGGCACAACAACATCATGTCACTCACGACATGACGTACGTACAGAGGTATGGCAAAAGGAGATCCGAAGAAGCCAGAGACGCTGGAGCTGGCGATAAATGACTACCCGTACGCGGTGGACGGGCTCGAAATGTGGGCGGCGATCAAGGACTGGGTGGCGGACTACTGCGCCATCTACTACGCGGACGACTGCGCGGTGGCGCGGGACAGCGAGCTGCAGGGGTGGTGGAGTGAGGTGCGGAACGTGGGGCACGGCGACCTGTCGGACGCGCCGTCGTGGCCGGCAATGGACCGCGTCGCCGACCTCGTGGAGACCTGCACCACCATCATCTGGCTGGGCTCGGCGTACCACGCGGCCATCAGCTTCGGGCACTACGACTACAAGGGCTTCGTCCCGAACGGGCCCTCGATCACCACGCGGCCGGTGCCGGCGGACCCGGAGGTGACGGTGACGGAGTCGGAGTTCCTGGCGAGCGTCACGCCGGTGACCGAGGCGCTCGGGTTCTTGGCCGTCGCCGCGAGCCCGCTGGGGCTGGCGGGCACAGAGGTGTACCTGGGCCAGCGCCCGGACACGGAGCAGTGGACGAGCGAGCGGGGCGCGGCCCAGGCGCTTGCGGCGTTCCGGGCGAGGCTGGAAGAGGTCGCCGGCAACATCGAGAGGCGGAACGCTGACCGTAACTTGAAGAACCGGATGGGGCCCGTGGAGGTGCCCTATACGCTGCTCAAGCCGACGGCACAGCCCGGACCGGTGCTCCGTGGCATACCCAACAGCATCACCACTTGAGGCTTTGAGCAGAGCGCCATAGGCAGCTGTGTATACAATATATGGACTCGTGGTGTATCGTCGTCAGAATAAATATATACTGGGTGTTTGGCCTGCAGTCGCCTCACCGAAATACTGGGGCAGTTGTGAACACAACGCACAAGCCAAAAACATTTAAGGTCCATTTAGCACAGATCCAGCAATTCGGCGGAAATTTGTTTTACAAATCCTAATGGGTAATGACAGAACAGAACCGAAGAACAGGAGAGGGTACATATATGGAGTCGCTTATACAAACCCATCGGTTTAGTTGCTTCAGTAGGTAATAAGGTTTTTTTTTTTCGAATCATAAGTACAAGTTCATACATCACACAAACCCAGCACACACGAAAGAGATAAACGGGATATCTCCAAATCGATTAATTCATATCTTCATTTCATCCCCTCCCTCAGTCCCTCTCAATCATTTGGTCTTCTTCCTGCCGCGCTCGGCCCTCCGTCGAGAGCGGCGCAGCCGTCCGCCTGACTCGTCGTCGTAGTCCGAGTACTTCTCGTCCAGCTCCTCGAAAGATTTCTGCACATATATCGCAAGTCGCATGGTGACCATCATGCCCAAATAGCAAACAGGGAGGGATAGAAATTAGAAGGAAAGGGAACAGCAAAGCGTACGTCTCGCATCTCCATGAAGCTGACGGTGTAGAAGGTGACGGCGGCGGCGGCAACGATGCCGAGGACCGGGACGAGCATCTGGCCGGCGGCACCTTCCATGGCGGACTCAACTGAACGACTGCCGCGAGCTCCTTGTGAGCCAATCGGGACAGCCTTATCTAGATACACATCTCGGTTATGTGTTTTTGCACTCGCCGCCCCTGCACCAGCAGGAGATTTTGGGGCGTACTGACCAGGACGACGTGCGGTACGGCCCAGACGTACGCAGGCACAGTCCGGCCTGGACAGCCCAGTCCATCCTGTGCGGCCTTCTCGTGGCAGGTGATGGGTTTTCTGAAGCCCAAGTAGCCCCAGGCCAGTGGACCGATAACAATGGAACGGTTTTTTTATATTAAAAAAAAAAACTGAGCACAATGGAACACTTTTTCCCACTGAACGAAAGCGCCACTGCACGATCTATACCAGTATACCGGCAGGCAATGACAGTATAAAACACTAGAGATTCTAGTCTACTTATGCTTAGTTTTTTCAGATAATGTTTTAATACTTAATGACCACATACATTTATTTAACTTCTGGTCATCTGCACTTGCTTGCTCACACTGCTTATAGTACAGGAAATGATCACACGAAAGCAGTGTATGTGTATCTATAATTCTATAGTGCATAACTACTACTAGACATCGCGTAGCATCGGCCATCGGTCGATGAAGGTGACGTCGATGTAGTCGCAGTTGCAAGGCCCCTGGCCCTGCACGACGTCAGCATGTGAAGACTGCGACTGTTTTATACTTTTCTGCATACTGTATATGCATCGACGACCAGCGTTCAGCTGATGGCTGAAAGCAGGGGCTCTGACGACGGCTTCCACGCCGAGTTGATCAGATGATGTGCCGCGAGTCGAGGTTGCAGAAGAGTGGTCTGATTTCATGGAAATTGCTAAAATTCAGAGGTAGTCATATTATGCATTGTCATTGATCTGTTGCACTCGCCATAACAAAAATAAGATTCATTTTGGAAGGACAGCGTACACCACTTGAGACCCAGTTCATTCATGCTTATTTGTGCACATACTTTATTTTTTGGCTTCTACACTTACTTCATAGTTCAGTACACATAGCATTATCTAAAAAAGAAGTACACAGCAAACGCTCACTTGCATAAGTAGCAGTCCGCTTACTTTATTACTACTACTGGTAGTTAAAACATTACTATTACAGCCCATAGCTTCGGTCTGATGGAGGTGATGTCACTGTAGTCGTTGCAATTCTGCATATTCATGGACGGGCGATCAGATTTCAGATGATTGAAAGCAGTGGGCATGCACTGACGACTCATCCGTCATCAGACATCCATCATCAGTTATCCTTGGGAATGTAGCCTCCCAGGACCATGGCGTTGACGTAGTCGTGCAACCTGTGGAACGGCAGGCCCGGCAGCGCCACCGCCAGCACCCGCATCAGCAGCAGCAGCCACCCCTCCCGGAAGTAGGCGTCGCGCTGGTAGCCCAGGTACACGCCGCGGCCGAGCTCCCACGCCGACCTCACGCGGCTCGTCACCGCGTCCAACACCGACGAGGAGGCCGTCTCCTCGCCCGGGATCTCCCTCAGCACCTGCTTGCATTGCAATTTGCAGTTGCAAGGAGATGAGTAAAAAAGCAATAAATTAAAATTGATAAGTAAATCACCTTGAGCTTGTAAGATGTGTCGAAATGGAGGCCAAGCCCGAAATGCAGGAAATGGACGGGGGAGCTCTCGTTGGGCAGCCTTGGCAGCGCGTCGTCGCCGTAGGTGATCCTGAAGTGGCGCTTCCTGGGGCGGTCCAGGTTCCTCTCCACGAACATGGCGAGCATGGCGTCGCCGACGCGCGGCTGCCCGAACGTGTACACCCCCGCCACCCGGTCCAGCACCGCCTTCTCCCTGTGGTACGCCAGGATCGCCGCGAACAGCACCGCCAGCGCGCCGCCCGACCCGTGCCCCGTCACCAGCAGCCGCGCCCTCGTGTTCGCCCACAGCAGCTGCTTCACCGTGTCCCGGATCTTGTAGTATGCGTACACCTGCGGGCATCAATAATGCTCGCCGATCAGCGTCGCTGGCGTGCGTGCATGTGCGTCGACATGTAGTGCAGACGACGACGACGACGAAGATGGAGCGATGGAAGACCTTCTGGGGCTTGCCCTTGATGTGCTCGACCCACTTGGGCCAGCCGATGTTGCGCTGCGCGCCGAGGGCGTGACTGTAGGCGGCGTGCACGCAGCCGAGGCGCGGGATCTTGTACCATGATGGGTCCAAGTCGGTGCACCACCCCACCGCGTCGAACGGCCTCGTCCCGCGGAACGCCACCACCAGCAGCTCCGCGTCCGCCGCCGGCTTGTCGCAGAACACGAACGCCTGCGCCGTGTACGCGTTCTGGAACTCTGCATGGTACACGTACCGAGAAGAATCAAGAATGTCGGCTTGCTTGTTGCAATGCAAGTGCGAACACACAAACTTTCTTACCGTTCCAGCAGTTGTAGAAACGCACGAACTCCATCTGCATGCGCCACAGCGCGGCCGTTTCGATCAGATCTTGTTCCTAATTCAAATGAACGCACAAAAGGAGCGCACGTTACCTGCCAGTGGCTCGTGACGACGTCGCGGATGAACGCCTCGTTCTCGTAGGCCACTTTGGACGCCATGACGCTGAGCGCGGCGTCAAACCGGCTGTCCGTCGGCTTGATGCTCCGGTACAGATCGACTCTCCGGTCGATGAGCCCCGTCAGCGATCGGTACGTCGGCGACGACCTGTCAGGATACACCATCCTCCCTGCATGCACGGCCACGGTATAACAACGGCGAACTGCATCAGACACCGGACGAGTTCTCTTCTTTCGCACGCTCGTGTGGCGAGCAACCACGCTGGCAACAAGTTACATGCATGCAGGCACTGACCATGGAGGACGTTGTCGAAGAGGTTGAGCAGGAGCTCGACGGCGGCGCCGAGCGCGGCTAGCGGGCCGGTGAGCGAGAGGAGGAGAACCTGCAGGATGAGGTTGAGGAAGAAGGCGAGGCGGTGCGCGAAGCTGCGGACCTCGGTGCCGGTAAAGCAGTCGACGGCCCTGTTCCGGCTGACCTTGGCCGAGAATAGGAGGTGCAGGAGCTCCACGGGTCCGGCCCTGTCCGGCCGCAGCACCATGTAGTCATTGCTGAAGCAGTAGTCGAGCTTGCTCATGCTGCGCGCAATGCACTTGTGGGGGACAGATGGTCAATTTAGGAACTAGTGGCTACTGGCTAGGAGAGTTATGGAGAGAGCGATGCGTGTAAGCTCTTTATATTCATCGTTAATTAATTAAAGAAGGAAAGCAATTGCAGTCAATCCAATTCGCATCCCTTTTTCTCTGGACCCTCATCCCCTTGCTGTCTGCCCCAGGGTCGTGACAATGGCAGGGACTCACTAGCCATACATATGATATCATCACTCTTCTGACTGCGGTTACGGACACAAACAAGTGGAACAGACAACGCATAGGTCGATGAAAAGTTTGTTCTGATGTACCTCTATGCAATCATTTTATGATCCATGACAAGCTCACCCTTGCCAAGCACTTTGGAGACTGGATCAACATAAGCGGTGCAAAATATTATGACAATATGAACTATGAAGAAGAACATGTCTACAAGATTCCGCATAGAAGTCAGTACTATGGCCAAATGGTGGGCCTGCAAAGTTCGATGCTCACGGGAGATTTTGCATGAGCAGGATTTAAGGAAACTAAATTTACACTTCTGCTAATCTGGTCCAGAGAAACACCTTACTACCAGAACCTGCACCCGCTAGATGGCCAACTTTGCACGGGTGCAGCGTTAACCGGCATGGGACCTTTGGCATGTGTTCACTCTCAAGAAATGCCGTGTACGAAGCCGAGAGGCTCTTTTGACTGCGATCAACTGTGATAACATCTATTGCTCTTTCCATGTTCCCAGCAAATAGATTGTTGTCATTCCAGCTCCAGATTGCCCTGTGAGTGTGGATTTAAGTTTTATCACTGAAAATAATGATGGGTCACTCATCATTAAATAATGCATCAAGGTGTGAAACTCATCATACCTGAACTTTTGGAGTACATGAGTCCTGTGGTTATCATGCTTAAGAATACATGAGTCATCAAAGTCATCCATGTTGAAAACTTGGACAGTGTTATCAAAGCTGCAAATAGTAATAATAGAGTCATTTAATGTAACAAAATAAACTTGATTTGTGTCAATATAAATCTGTGAATGATTGCATGAGAAAAGTTGAGGAGCTAAACAACACATAAACTATATTGGACCAGATTAACAGACAGGCATAAGAACATATGTAGCCCCTCATTCTTTAGCAACTTCAGCAAGATAACCACTCTAATAGTTAATTGATGAGTGTTAATTTTGAGAAGAGCATTCTTGGACATTTGGTTGCGTTCCCGTTTCTCTCAATGAAATATGTGCAATGGATGTTCGTGTTAATTTTGAGAAGAGCATTGATGTACTACTACTTTTATTTCAATTGATTGTAGAAAGAAAATATTTTACTGGTCCTTCGATTAAACTGGATAAGAGTTCTCAAGAGAAATAAAACAGAGGTTCGGCAAACAAAAAGTGTTCCTATTATTTAGTTCCAAGCAATAGATCTGCATCACTATGATGTGCAGCCATTGAATGTGCTAGGAATATACCTATAGTAGGTTAGCAAATGCGCAATGTCTATTGTCTATAACTGAAGCATACTATTCTTGCTAAGTACTCCTGCACCCAAGCTAGAGGTCCCAGGATACATTATAGGCTATAAATCACAAAAAGAAGCTTGCTCACAGATGCTAAGAAGATAAGGTCAGTGAGCTAACAATTGAAAACAAGCAGATGTCTCAACACCTTTGTTACACGGTCATGGAATGAGAGGAATGTGACATGAACTTGAGTGTTCAAGTTAAAAATTATAATTGGACATGGGAAGTCTAACACAGTTGGAGGTGTTTGATTTGGCAAATCAGACTACATGTGTTGATGATATGTAGAATATGCATTTAGCCATGGTATACTGGCTCAATTTAAAATACATGTTCATTGTTAAACAAAACACGAAATGAATTGTTATGGACGTTGTTGGGGCTGCATGGATGAAAGAGAGAGTTGACGAAACGGTGGCTGGATTGACAGGGAGCGGCTGTGAGGGAGAGAGAGACAGCTAGGGTTGAGAGGGGACTTCCCGATCTCCCGGCTCCCTAAGGGAAGCCAAGCAAATATGATTGCTCTTGCTTCATTTATATTGTGCCTCATGGGCTGATTATAAAGAATACATAGGACTAACGCCTCTTGTAGCTAGACAATATGGCACTATTCCTATAAACATAAATAGCTAAGATAATTAACTCTAATGGGCTAAGGCCCAATAGGCCATTGACTCCTCTAACACTACACCCCACCTGGACATGCAGCTCATCCTCGAGCTGCGACCTAACGACGACTTGACGAAACACAAACCTAACACCTAAAAATAAGCCTTTTACATCTCGGCCTATTTTATTGACCTGAAATATACTGCGACTCTTTATTTTTGACTCGTGAAGATACGGCGGACACCCTCCACGTGATGGACATGCATGTTTGTAACCACCTGGATCCCATGGAGCCCATCGGAACGAGACGGGTGCACATGGATGGCCACTGGAAATTGGTCGCAACAACGACCAGCGGAGACGCCCTCGTGGCGGCCGGCGACGAAAAACAGCAGTGCTAGGCAAAGCATCCTCACTGGTGACAAGGAAGGGAGTGCCTCCCCTACTGCCGCTGCAGTAGAGGTGGAGTTCGCCGTCCGCGAAAACAATAGCATGCCCGCCGCCCATGGGGGAAACAGCATGCTGAAGATCCCCGATGCAACGGACGACATCACGTAGTCGCCTCACCCGTCGGCGCGCAAGAAGGCCACGTGCCGCCGCCTGCAGCCTCACCACCGCCGAAGTCTGTTGCTCAAGCACCGGCTGCGGCGCCGTCATGGTGTCCGACTTCGCAAGGCGACGCACAGCTTGGAGGAACTGCGCGGGGGTGCGGGGCGCAATCAGCTGCAGATCGCACAACCGCCTCACCCGCCGTCGCGCAAGGAGGCCGCGTGCAGCAGCTTGCAGTCGCACCGCAGCCGACATCCGAATCTGCTGGACGCCGGTACCCCTATAGAAGATCCCATCGGTGAATGGGTGCTGGAGCGGCGGCGGCGGCGCGGTGGAGGTGGGCAGCCAGGTCGACATCGAACCAGGAAGCTGGATACCAAATTGTTATGGACGTTGTTGGGGCTGCATGGATGAAAGAGAGAGGGTTGATGAAACGGTGGCTGGATTGACAGGGAGCGGCTGTGAGGGAGAGAGAGAGACGGCTAGGGTTGAGAGGGGACTTCCCGATCTCCCGGCTCCCTAAGGGAAGCCGAGCAAATATGATTGCTCTTGCTTCATTTATATTGTGCCTCATGGGCTGATTATAAAGGATACATAGGACTAACGCCTCTTGTAGCTAGACAATATGGCACTATTCCTATAAACATAAATAGCTAAGATAATTAACTTTAATGGGCTAAGGCCCAATAGGCCATTGACTCCTCTAACATGAATCATATTGTTGCCAGCCAAAGTGGCACATATAAATGGTCAGGAAAAATGAGCACCTGGTTGTTGCAAGCATACTGCCACTGGGTGAGAAATAAGCTGACTGAATGGCTTTGTTGTATTCCAAAATTTTCAAGCTCTCAGGACCCTTGTTTTTCATCCTTCTCATGTCCCATATGCAAACTGTCTGATCTGTCGAACTTGTGGCAAATATATATGGGTTCTCTGGACGAAAATCTATTGAGTTGATGTTGTCATCATGTAACCACCATGTAGTTGGTACCTTGCCTGTCCTTTCATCCAAAAGCTTTAATTCATTTCCCTCAGCAAAATATAGAGAACTGGGACTATTTGGTGCTTGATAAAGTGAGAAAATGGGACAGTCACTTAAGTGGACCACATTAAAGTTCTCTTTCTCAACATCCATGAAACAAATTTCACCATGATCACTAGAGCTGTAAATCTGCAAGCCCAATTTATCATAGATAGCAAAATCAGAAACCCCTAAAATAATAAAAGGTACCATATAGCAAAATTGTAGTGTCCTGTAAACATGCAAGTATTATTTGCCTAACCTATCATCTTCCTTTTGAGAAGCAACATATGTTGGCCAACATTCAAAATTAAACAAGCCAGATATGGATGATTGCATAGAACTCAGTCACATTTTTAGCACCAGCTTTACATTCATAACTGGACATTTTTAGGAAAAAGGGGTTTGTACTTTAGAATACACAATATAGAGGATGATTTGCAGCCAATAGTTATTCAAACAAATGCAGCAACGTTGGATCCACATAAACAGAAATAGAAACAACAAAATAGATAGCAATTTTGACGTAGTGCCAAAACAAACGAATTACCTTGTGCGGCGTGGCAGGGTGCATCACAATGCCCCCTACAGAGCCCCTGTGGGGAAAATACTCAAACACCCCGTCTGCACCATCTCCGTCCTCATCCTCCACGAGACGATCGACATCCCAGATCCCAATATGCCCCTGCACGCCCCCGACGGCCACCACAGTCTGGTCGTACAGCGGCAGGATCCACACGGACTTTGCCCAGCTCGGCACCACCTTCCTCACGTCCACGGGCCGGAGCACCAGCTCCCTGCTGGCGTCGAACCCGTCAGCCGCGCGGACCTCGCTCGCGAGCGATGGAGAGGGCTCTGCGGCGGCGGCGGCTCGCAGGGTGGAGGCGTGGGAGGATGAGAACCGTGTGGTGTGGGGCTTCGTCAGGGACGGCGGTGTGGCCGCGGAGGTGTTGGTGTCGGTGGCACGAGCGGAGGAACCGCCGGCGGGGATGCCGCGGTGGCTGCGCAAGGAGCGGCGGGGGACGACGGGGCCGTCCGTTCTCGCGTGGGGCTACTGCTTCTTCGGGCGCTTGGGGGAGGAAGGGGTGGGTCTGGAGGAGGCAGAAAACTCGGCGGCCTTGCGGCGGAGGTCGGCGAGCATGGCCTCGTTGCGGCGGATGTTCTCCTCGCGGCGGCGCTCGTAGTCTGTAAGCCCGACCCCCGGCGGCGGCGGCGCCATTTTGACACAGCGGCGGCGGCGGCGGCGGCGGCGGCTGTTGGAGGCGGCGTGTGGTTGGGGTCGCGGGGAGGGAGGGAATTAATTTGAGAGATGGACGGTCGTGCTGATAGAGATACTTTTTTTTTCTCTTTTGAAATAAACGGTGGGAATAGCCGAATAGATTCCCCACCTAAGAGCAACTCCAACAAACTCGTTAAAAAGATCCAAAAAGCTATATATAGCTAAGCCCGTTTGCAAAATTCTTGGCTGGCCATTTTGTAGAGCTCGCTGGCTAAAAATGGATAGGCTGTCTCGTTGGCTATTTGAAATATACCGTGCATGTACGTTTAAAAAGGTTGTTGGAGTACATATGTTATTTTTAGAAGATTGTATTTTAGAAGATGGATAAATTATGGATTTAGCAATCTATTTTTAACTCTAAGCTTTCATTTCAAATATTCAAAACCCCGCTATGAGTCAGAAGAAGTATAATGCAGAAGGTAAAGCGCCAGGTTTACTCAAAAGGAAAAAAAAAAAAAAAAAAGGTAAAGCGCCAGCTGTTTAAGCTGGATACATCAAGATCGTATCTCCCCATTTCTGGCGTCCCAACAGAGTTTGAAGAATGAAGGGTCACATCCTGGCGTCGTGTCTGCATTCCAGGTGTCCACGTCGTCCAGGACGCCAACATTGTTCAGGCCCAGGCGATCGCAGACGTCTGCGCTGATGGGGCATTGGAAAAAGACACCATGCCGGTCTTCAACCCCTCTTATGCATCGGCACTGATCATTATCGAGTACACTACATTCTTCGCATGTAACTACCATTCTTCGCATGTAAGTTGTATTGAGTCGATCTTTAAAAAACTTTCACTTTGTTCGGGACGCGCGAGGTCCAAATTCTATGCTGGCCATGGATGTGGCCCTGATGATACTTGCATCATCAAGAGCAAATTAGCGCCCTAGGCCGGCATTCAGACCGCTGCGCCTGCGCAGCTTCACGTGCTCTGCTCCCTGACCGCCGCGTGCTAGCAGGTGTCCACGGCCACCGCAGCTCGACTTTGCCTGCTGCCTCGAGCGCTCAGCGCTGCCCTCCGCTGTGTTGCGCGCCACCAACGATGCCGCCGAGGTGCTGGCCGTTGCCACGTACACGGAGCCGCAACCGCAACCCGACGGGCTTAATTATAGGCTTGCCGGCTACGGTGCCTGGATGCCCGCGGCGCGGCGAGTGACGTCGCCGCGGCGCTCCTAGATCCGGTTGTGCTCCAGGCAAGAGCAAGGAGGGAGAGGGGCGGCGCTGCCGGGCCAAAGGAGCCTGTTGGTGGGGTTGCAGACTTGCAGGACCTATACCAATCAAGTACAATGACCCCAAAATTACTTAATAATAAGTATGACTTGGTACTTTTAAATTAGAACTATTTATTCCTGTCGTCACCTCACCTGTGATGAGAGTGTTAGACTGTCCACAATGTTGAAAAATATCGATGCTAAAACCCACTCTGTTCTGTTTCAACTTCGGTGCTTGCCATTGTGGGCGATGCGGAGTTCGGGAAAAAGTAGGCACCGAATCATGTAGGTTCTCGATGCTTGAAACGATAAAAAAATAGTATCTGAGGAGGGGGCAGTTGTTGTGGGGCAAGCCGGGAGGCGCCGTCGTGGATGCTTTGGGTTCAGGACTCCAAGACTCTGGCGCCGAGCGCAACTCGTCGGAGGCACGGCTAGGACGCCGCCACCGGGGGCGCGAGGCCGGGGCGCAGCTAGGATGCCGCCACTGGGGGCGCGAGTCCGGGGCGTAGCTGCTGGAATCGCGAGACTGGTACGTTGCTGCCAGGGGCGCTACCAACAGAGACGTGGAGACAAGGCATTGACATAGGAGGCACAGTCGAAGGCGAGACCTTCGGGCTCACTAGTGCGTTCACTTAGGACCAAAAGATGGAGTGGGAGGGAGGCCGGGAGAGGGAGCTCCTTTGCCCCGAGCCGCGCGGGGAAAGAAGGAGGGATGACGACAAGTTCGGTGGCGCCACAATGCGGTTGATTTTGGGGAACAAACGGAAGGAGAAGCCATGGAATATCGAGACGGAAGGGGATTGTGTTTTTGTCAGGGTCCACAGTCTTAGGAAAGCATCGGTGATGATGCTATAGGAGGGTTACATTTCTTTAGAGCACCGGTAACATTGTGCCCAATCTTATGTGTATTAAAGAAGATAGAAGAAAGAGGTGATGAAAATTTCATTTGATCGTACCGATGGACTCATGTATGTACATTGTACAGGGTGTTTGTAAGTTGTGACACTGTAGTGCAGATCCAGGGTTTTTTTTTTTATAATAGCGCAGATCCAATTAGCACAGCGGCCCATGTTTTATTGGCCGATGGATCTAGTAGCGCACATATGGACACGACAATCATCCTTTTCCTCACGCCGACTGGACGGTGGACGCCGGCCGCGGCCGGCCACCCCCCGCTACCGCTAGGAGATATGCAGGTGGAGGTGGAGCGCCAAATCGGGCTGGGATTTATTTCCCGCTTTCCACAACGTAGCCCCACCTGCTCTGCCATGGCTGCCGATGCACTGCGTGTCTGCGTCGCGCGCGCGCCGCGCGGCACCGTGGTGTGGCAAACTCGCCGGCCCACTGCGGTCCACAGGTGCAGCAACAGTCCGGCGCCTGGCCTCTTGCGTGTGCGGAGCTGACCGCCATGCCCTGATGCCCCCATGCATGCCTGCTGCTTGGCCTGCTGCGTCGTCGAGCGAGGAAGAATTGGCCGCCCGGCCGGTGCACGCGCATGTTCGCTCATGTGCAGGGGTTAGAATGCACGCGCCTGGCCTTTTCCGCGATCGATTATTCCATCTTTACTGAAGCATCGGAAAGCGGATTCGATCGAGAAGTGCTCGCTGTGCGATTGCATTGCGAGTTTGCGACGTGGATCTCGGTCAGGGCTTCAGACCTTCAGTGGCTCTCACAGTCTCACTGTGCATGCATATGCATGCTTGCTAAGGAAGGGCGGGCATGGTGCACGTTCTGCGCGCAAACTAGTGGCACGTCAGACAAACTGAGAGTGACATTTCCATTTTTCAATGTTTTTCTCTTCTTCTTTCTTAACGTACGTGTACGTACGTATATGTTGAAGTGGTAGTATATTTTACGCGCATGTCACTGGACTGACGATGGCTTTGGATGGATGTAATAAAAGTTTATTCACTAGTGTATTCTACACACTAGCCTTCAGTGCCTGAATAATCGATGACGCAGGAGGACGCCTTGGGAGTTGGGATGTCAAGGCTCAAGGGCTGATGAACTAACACCCTGTTCAGCCTTTTACGTGCTCAGATCAGATCATGTAAGCACCAGCAGCCTGCAGCCATATGAAAATCTAGACGCCGAAACACACAATTTAATTGTGTCTAACAACCAACGAACAGCTTCCTGCACTGTACTTAAATAGAAACGCAACGGCTGGCGTGTCAATATGAGCTGCAGGACGACGCGCACGGGCTGGCTGCGCCGGGACCCCGAGAGCGTGCGAGCTCTGCTCGCGCGGCGCACCCTGCACTGCACACACGCATTATTTATACCGCCGGGCGGCCGAGCCTGCTAGCCAGTACAACGCCTCGATCCACAACCTACTGGCAGCGCGCGAACTGTAGCCTGCAGGTGCAGGGCGCGAAGCAGTAGGAGAGAGGCGAGGTACACATACGACGGTGGCGATGTCGCATCTGCAGGCGACGTCATCGTCATCCGGCGGACCTCCTATCCCTGCCCTCGAAGCCGAGCTCGAGGGGAAGCTCGTCCTGCACGACGACGACGCGCCGCCACCGGCAGCGCCGCCGCAGATCAAGCGAGGGGAGTGGCGCCAGCCTCGTGAGGGCGGCTCCGACGTCGCTGGTGACCACCTCGAGAGGTTCCTCCGCGCGTACGACCGCCTCCGGGACGAGCTCGTCGACGACGACTCGTGCGAGCTCACTGACGAGGCCAGGCGCTGGGTTACGCAGGTACATACATACATACGTGGCCCCGAAAATACGTACGGTAACGTTGCACACGTGTACGCAAATGTTCCTCGGTAGTGCACCTTGCACGTGCATGCGTTGGCATTGCTGCGTCACGTTAATTTTGGCCCAATCATCCGAACGTATTTATTTTGGCCCAATCAAGAAGTCTGTAGCGTTCTACCATTTTGTCCCATTAAGCACACGGCAAATTTGGGCCCATCTAAGAGCCTGACCCTGTCATGTTTCTCTGCTAAATTCGGCCCATTAAATACACGGTGTACGCAAAATCTGAAGAAACTGAACGTTTGTTGAGGTGTCAAAATAGAATTCGTTTGCTCCATGAACTAGAGTTGAGCTAATTCGTTGTCCATGCACCGTGCGGAGTCTCATCCATTCTCTGTTCTATTATTTCAGATGATTGACTACAACGTGCCAGGAGGTGAGGAGGCATCCATCAGACCACTATGTCTACACAGCACCAGAACCTCTGTTTTATAACACAACAGAGCAAAATTTCTCTGTCCATATCAAAGCAGAAGCTGACGACGACATATACGAAACAAAAAAAACACTTATGAGCTTTCAAATCTCAAGAAAATTCTAGAGTGAATCTCTGCAGCCACAAACTTCTTACCTGTACGCTAACCTTTTCTTTTGAAGGTAAACTGAATCGAGGTCTGTCAGTGATCGACAGTTACTTGCTGTTGAAACAAGGAAGCGAGGTTGCTGAAGATGAGTTCTTCCTTGCTTGTGTTCTTGGTTGGTGTGTCGAGTGGGTAATGTTGCTAATGACCCTTCTCACTATCATGTATCATTGTTCTGTTCAAAATCAAAAGAACGAAAATATTTGATTATTTTGTTGCAGTTTCAAGCATGTGCGTTGCTACTTGATGATATCATGGATGATTCTCATACAAGGAGAGATCAGATTTGTTGGTACCGACGGCCTGAGGTCCTTCAAATGACATCTCACTTTCTATTTTCTATTTATCCATTTTTATCATTTGAGTCCAGAATTTGTGTATTGAATTAAGCTTAAAAGTAATATTTTTTTTTCGCGACCGGGCCTTCACCCGTTTTTCATTAAGAGGGGGTAAACAAACGATACAAAACGCGACGCGATGGCGGAGCTAAAAAGTAATATTCATTTTCTTATTTTTTTTATAGGTTGGTCTTTCAGGCATAAATGACGGTATTCTACTGAAATGTCACATTGCACGTTTGATAAAAAGGTATTTTAGAGAAAAGCCTTACTACATAGACATCTGTGAATTATGGAACGAGGTCAGTCTCCTTCGGATATAGTACTACTGAAATCGGCAAATTTTGTAACAAGTCAATGACTACTAGTTGGATCTCTTGTTTAGATAGCGTTGCAAACTTCGCTTGGACAGATGCTTGATCTTATCAGCACACATAATGTGGCGAATGATGTTGCAAAATACAATATTGAAGGGTATGTCATTCATCTGACTGGTTAAATTAAACATTCCATTGCCTGTGCTAATGCATTTTCTTTTGCTACGTAGGTACCGTCGTATTGTTAAGTACAAGACATCTTACTACTCTTTTTATCTTCCTGTGAGTCTGAAGTTCAGAATTCTTAGTCATGCTGCTCATACAAATGAAAATAATATTTATCTTTTGTACTCTAATCAAAATTCATGTGATAAGATAAGATATATAATGTTGTCTAAAAGCTATTTTTCAGCACATATACTTAGTAGGCTTGCCAACGAAAAGGTGTTTCCCTTGGGTAGATTTATTGAGATATTTTAAATATGAAATCTTAGTGTGACGTGTGAACTGAATCCTAACGATTGAACACAAAGGTCCCTATCCAAACATGCACCAATGAAACATCATTAGCACACCTAGCAATTGCTTAATAAGTTTTCCTTTTGAATTGACCTTCAAAAAATTTTCCTTTTGGATTCTAAATTCAATACTCATTCCTAGTTTCCATGCCAATCCTTCCACAACAGTGATATCACTTCATAAGACAACTTTCGCCATGTTCGCTGGATCGTTTCTGATTGGCTGATTCTAGCCGATGCTGATTTGTTGTGAGAGAAAAAAATTGCTGAATGGTTGGCTGATAAGGCTAATACAAACAAGCGAACATGGCGTTTAAGTATATTACAACCTACTACTCTTCTGAATTAAGACACCACTCACATTTTGTTGTCTACGATGACTTTAGGTGGCTTGCGCATTGCTGTTGTATGGCGCAAAACTTGAAAACTTCAGTGGGCTAAGGGATGTGCTTATTGAGATGGGCATATATTTTCAGGCACAGGTATGGCATTTTTTTATAGAATATTATAGATGTTGCTAGTTTACATTTCCCTTTGACAGTTCCCAATGTTTTCCAGGATGATTACTTGGATTGCTTTGCAGACCCTAATACAATTGGGAAGGTAAAACAGATCGAGCTCAAAGTATTAATGGAAATTTATTTTTTATCAGGACATGTATGTATGTTCATGTTGTGCTCTTCTCCATTGTAGATTGGAACTGATATTGAAGATCACAAGTGTTCCTGGTTAATTGTACAAGCTCTTGGCCATGCCAACAGTGACGAGATAGAAGTACTGCTGGTAAGTAATTTGTTAATAATCATTTAGCTGATAGTTCAATGAAAAAATGACACCATACGTTGACTTCCAGGAAAACTACGGAAAGAAGGATTCAACTTCAGTTTCAAAAGTGAAAAACACTTACTCGACTCTTGATTTGAAGGTAACTGGATTAAGAATCTTGCACAAGTCAACACAAGTCAACACTTATTCAACTTCAGATTGTTGTGATGTTCATGTGAATCCCCTCATTTGCCCCAACGTGACTTTTTTGTCATGTACCAGGACATCTTCTCCGAGTTCGAAGATCGAGCTTACAAACACTTGGTCACGTCTATTGAAGCTCAACATAACCGTGCGGTGCAGGAGATCCTGAAAACCTTTCTGAAGAAAATCCACCGCCGGAAGAAGTAGATGACGACGACGGAGATTGCCTATTTCCCAGAGACCTGTATCTTAGGAAGACCACTACATGTGCACCTATGTTATCAGCGCGATTTTCCTTTTCCATTCATTATGATTATATTCATACCATGTTCAGAGCGGATTGATTAGCTAGATTGTGGTCGATGTGAAAAATTTATGGTTTATGTGCCACACACCACGCACTGTGTGCTTTGTGTGTGACGTTGGAGTGGGATTTCCGACATGTCATGGGCCTTGCAGTCGTAACTTAACTTGTCTCATAAGACATAGGTTTATTTTGTACTTGTAGTCAGAACTCTTATACCCCCACTGATAAGGCATGAGCGAGTCTTGTGACTACTACATTGTGTGAATGAAATATGTGAGAATAATGCCCCCTAAAAACCCTTAACTATTAGAAAACTGTTCACATATTTCTCCCTAAGACTCACCAAAGGCACTAAATACCACCCACAGTGTCATCAGGATGAAACTGATGCTATACAAGCCCTATGGGTCTCAATAGCACCAATTTAGAGCACCTTATGCGGGAGCCTTCCTCTCGTGGCTTGATATCGATCGGGTCACTCTAATGTGTAACATATCATTTTTTTACTATAAAACTTCTTTTTTTTTTGGCTTGATTGTGTGTTTATATGTAGATCTAGTGAAACGCCCCTTAGCTCAATTCAAAACCTCACCTCAATTTTTTATTTTAAAATTTTTAAAATGCTCGACAAAACCCAAACCTCTGGAAGGTGTTAGGGTTTAAACGAATAAACTTGTGCAAAAACGATATTTGTTTGAATCACCACTTACTTTAAAGTGTTATTTTTTTCAAACAATATCTGGACATGTTTGTCTTTTAAAATAGAGCCTTGAAACCAACATATTCTGAAAACTCACAATCGTTTCCTTTAGAGAAAAAAAACGCTTTAGAAATATTTACATAAACAAAAACCATTTTTAATTAAAAATTGGTTTTCAAAAAAACTACTTGGAATTGTTGTACCCATATTTTTGGAAGTTTGTGGCAGTGTTCCATGAAAAGAATAAGCACAAATCGGGAAGAATATAAAAAGTGCAAAAGAAGAGAGAAAGAAAAATGAAAAAAAAAACAAAACCGCAAAAGAATCGTGAAAAAGGAACGGCCCATGTCGCACTAGAAAAGCCCGTGCGGCTGCGCTCCCCCCTCGGCCGCCGAACAGCTCCCCGACAGGGCTATTGCCGCCGCCGCCGCCGCCGCCGCGTGCGCTCTCTTTCTCTCTCGCGCGGCGACGAGCCGACGACTGGCTACCGCCAACGTTCTACGCCAGTTGCCAGGTGCCCTGGTCTTCGTCGGGCTCCTTGCCAGCAGCGAGCTCCAACCAGGTATGCCTGCTGCTTCACTTCCCTCACTGCTGCTGTGCGAAACCGAGCACCCAAACCAACTTAAGCTCGTTGTCTATTTGTAATCGGATCTGATCTAATGGCAAGCGTATACATGTATTATGCCTACTAACTTCGAGTTTGTTTTTCAAAAAATTATCGGGTGTACATGTCTCGTGCACTCCCATGTTCTCTACTGGGTCGCTCCTGGTCGTGAGACCAGCACTCGGTCACTTGTGCTTGCTGTTCAGCAAGCTACCAGTAAGTCAATAGTATATGCGGTATATCTAGGAACAGCTTTTTGCTGACAGCATGTGTGTAGACAGCGTAATTATACTAGTTGGTGAAATTGGTTCTGGGCTTAACAGCCCTGTTTACTACATCAATTCTGTGTTTCAGCGATCTAGAAGACAAGTTTTAGCACTAATGGATGGCAAGTAGCTTGATTGACTACGCAGAGTTTGTATCAGAGTATCATCATTTTGCAGTAATAATCAACTTTATAGCTGCGTTGTAGCGTTGGTAGCACTTATTGTGTGTTTCATTGTTTAGTTGACAGGATTAGGGTTTGAAGTTTCAACGTTTGCACTAAATGTTCTCCCTCTCCTATTTTTAAGTTTAAACTTACCTATAAAGCACACTGACACAGTGAACTTGTGGAAAAAGTCACTTCTGTTTTTAAGCATCTGTACTTCACTTGAGAACTGTTTTGCATAAGTTTATTAGCAGCACTACCCTCCTGACATTTGAAATAATGGCACCATAATCTATGAGATCACAAATAAAACAAATGAAATGTTGTTATGTTGAAAAGAAATGCTCTTCTATCACTATTGTTTGATCTTGTTTGGATCGCCATGCTTAATCTCTCTGCACATTTATGTAACACCATTACACCACTTCTGTAGTTTCACTGTACACTTAACAGAACACTGATTCCTGATTGATCTGGTGCAGATCTCCCATTCATTTTTTTGAATTAAAAATTCTTGGGTTTGGGATGGCATCACCAGTCCAAATGACGGCAAACAAGCTATTACACACAGAAGGCTTTTCTGGAAATATGGTATGCAATCTATCATCTATGAAGTAACACAACTTTTTTGTGGCTGGCACTAGTTTATTCTTATGTTTCTTCTCTACATAGGGACAAAGATATGGTTTAATTGCTGCGAGAAGTCTTGGATCAAGAAGGTTGCGAATGACTCAACATTGCTTCCATCAACATCATCTTTGTTGGCGGCATGTACAAAGAGGTGTGGTTCATAATATCAGATCATCGTCTTCTCCTGGGGCTGTGGTATCCAAGGGGTTTGGCAGCCCATTAGTTGAGAAACCTGGCACTTCATTGGATGTTGGAATTATTCACTTGTACCGTATACCATTTCTTCAAGAAAGTGAAACCATGGAGCTGCTCAAGAAAGTGAAGGCGAAGGTTTCTGCTAATATTGTTGATATACTGACTGAGCAGTGCTTCAACATTCAATTGGATAATCCACTAACCCCTGAGAAGCTTTCAACGCTTCATTGGCTCTTAGCAGAAACTTATGAACTAGAGAAGTTGCAAAGTAGGAGCTCTCTAGAGGAGGAAGTATCAAGAAATTCCTGTACTGTCATTGTTGAGGTTGGTCCCCGGATGACATTTTCGACGGCATTCTCGACCAATGCTGTCTCAATTTGTAAGTCTCTCTCATTAGTGGAAGTGACTCGACTGGAGAGGTCAAGAAGATACCTTTTGCGCCTTGAGCCTGGTAGTGGTCCACTTGATGAAAGTCAGCTCAAAGAATTTGCTGCATTGGTTCATGATAGAATGACAGAGTGCATTTATCCCAAAAAGCTCACATCATTCCAGTCAGATGTAGTTCCTGAACCAGTCCATGTTGTTCCAGTCATTGAAAGAGGAGAAGCAGCATTGGAAGAAATAAATGTGAAGATGGGGCTTGCTTTTGATAAACAAGATATTGACTATTATACACACCTCTTCAGAGATGATATTAAACGCAATCCGACTACAGTGGAACTTTTTGATATTGCACAATCCAATAGCGAACATAGTAGACATTGGTTTTTCAATGGAAAACTTGTTATAGATGGAGAGACCATGCCAGCCACTTTGTTCCAGTTAGTGAAGAGCCCCCTAAAAGCCAACCCCAGTAACTCTGTCATCGGATTCAAGGATAACTCAAGTGCAATAAAAGGATTCCCAGTAAACCATCTACGGCCAACAATTCCAGGTTCCACTTCACCATTATCCATCATGATGCGTGAGCTTGATATTTTATTCACAGCAGAAACCCATAATTTTCCATGTGCTGTTGCACCATACCCGGGAGCTGAGACAGGTGCAGGTGGCCGTATAAGAGACACGCATGCCACTGGAAAGGGTTCTTTTGTTGTTGCTTCCACTGCTGGTTACTGTGTTGGTAATATTCGAATTGACAATTCAAATGCACCCTGGGAGGACCCTACATTTTCTTACCCAGTGAATCTGGCCTCTCCATTGCAAATTCTTGTCGATGCTAGTGATGGTGCGTCTGACTATGGGAACAAGTTTGGTGAGCCTCTAATTCAGGGGTATACCAGAACATTTGGGATGAGGTTGCTAAATGGGGAGCGGCGTGAATGGTTGAAGCCTATAATGTTCAGTGGAGCTATTGGGCAAATTGACCATGCACACATATTGAAGGATGATCCAGAAATTGGTATGCTAGTTGTGAAGATTGGTGGTCCAGCATACAGAATTGGTATGGGCGGTGGTGCTGCCTCGAGTATGGTCAGTGGCCAGAATGATGCTGAGCTTGACTTCAATGCTGTACAGCGTGGAGATGCTGAGATGGCACAGAAATTGTATCGTGTGGTCAGGGCATGTGCAGAAATGGGCGAGAATAACCCTATCATTAGCATTCATGATCAGGGTGCAGGAGGAAACTGTAATGTTGTTAAGGAAATAATATATCCAAAAGGTGCTGAAATTGATATCCGTTCAATCGTTGTTGGTGATAATACATTGTCTGTCTTGGAGATATGGGGTGCTGAGTACCAGGAACAGGATGCGCTCCTTGTGAAACCTGAGAGCAGAAGCCTGTTAGAGTTGCTTTGTGAGAGGGAAAGAGTTCCAATGGCTGTCATTGGGAAAATTGATGGGTGTGGAAAAATTGTGTTGATTGATAGCGCTGCTGTGGAGCATGCCAAGCTGAATGGCCTCCCTCCTCCAACCCCTGTTGAAGAACTTGAGCTTGAAAAAGTTCTAGGAGACATGCCTCAGAAGACCTTCAAGTTCAAGCGTGTTTCTCATGTCACAGAGCCTTTAGACATAGCACCTGAGGTAACACTTTTGGATGCTCTAAAGCGAGTATTAAGGCTCCCATCTGTGTGTTCAAAGCGTTTCTTGACCACAAAGGTTGATAGGTGTGTGACAGGTCTTGTTGCACAACAGCAGACAGTTGGGCCTCTCCAACTTCCACTTGCTGATGTGGCTGTGATTGCACAGACATACACAGACCTAACAGGTGGTGCTTGCAGCATTGGAGAGCAACCAATAAAGGGTTTGCTTAATCCTAAGGCCATGGCTAGACTTGCTGTTGGGGAGGCCTTGACTAATCTTGTTTGGGCTAAGGTTACATCACTTGCTGATGTCAAAGCAAGTGGGAATTGGATGTACGCTGCAAAGCTTGATGGCGAAGGTGCAGATATGTATGATGCAGCTGTCGCATTGGCTGACTGCATGATTGAACTTGGTATTGCAATAGATGGGGGGAAAGACAGTCTTTCCATGGCAGCCCAATGTGATGGTGAAGTCGTCAAGGCTCCTGGAAATCTGGTCATCAGTACTTATGTGACATGTCCTGATATAACATTGACAGTAACCCCTGATTTGAAGCTTGGTAATGATGGAATTCTTCTGCATATTGACCTCGCTAAAGGAAACCGCCGTCTTGGTGGTTCTGCTCTTGCACAAGCATTTGATCAAATTGGAAATGAGTGCCCAGACATTGATGATGTTCTGTACCTGAAGAAGGTATTCGAGGCCATTCAGGAACTGCTCAGTCAACGTCTTATTTCAGCAGGCCATGACATAAGCGATGGTGGCCTTATTGTGAGTGTTCTTGAGATGGCATTTGCTGGTAATTGTGGTTTTAAGCTCGACATAGACTTGGAAGATAGGAGCCTTCTCGAAGGACTTTTTGCAGAGGAGCTTGGCCTTGTTATTGAAGTGCACTCGAAATATCTCAATATCGTGAAGCAAAAGCTTGAAGCAACAGGCATTTCTGCTAATGTGATTGGTGAAGTTACTTGCTCACCAGAAATAGAAGTTTTTGTTGATGGCAATCTGCATCTCAAGGAAAAAACTTCAGATCTCAGGGATCTCTGGGAGGAAACGAGCTTCCAGCTTGAGGAGTTACAACGTCTGAAATCTTGTGTCAAACTTGAGAAAGAAGGATTAAAATGCAGAACATCGCCATCATGGTCTCTGTCTTTTACTCCCAAATTCACAGATGAGAAACTGTTGATTGCTTCCTCGAAACCAAAGGTCGCTATCATTCGTGAAGAAGGGAGCAATGGGGACAGGGAAATGGCTGCTGCATTCCACGCTGCTGGGTTTGAACCATGGGATATCGCAATGTCAGACCTCTTGGCTGGGAAGTCTTCTCTAACAGAGTTCCGTGGGATTGCGTTTGTTGGCGGTTTTAGCTATGCAGATGTGCTAGATTCAGCAAAAGGTTGGGCTGCATCGATCAGGTTTAACAAACCTCTCGTTCAGCAATTTCAGGATTTCTATCATAGGCCAGACACGTTCAGCCTTGGAGTATGTAATGGTTGTCAGCTTATGGCTCTTCTTGGCTGGGTGCCCGGATCTGATGTTGGGGGTTCTCTTGGTAAAGGTGGAGATATGTCCCAGCCCAGGTTTATTCACAATGAATCCGGTCGTTTCGAGTGCCGGTTTACCAGTGTGTCCATTGGGGATTCTCCTGCTATCATGTTCAAGGGGATGGAAGGTTCTACCTTGGGTGTTTGGAGTGCTCATGGTGAGGGAAGAGCTTTCTTCCCAGATGAAAATGTTCTAGCTACTGTTGTGAAGTCTAATCTGGCACCTGTGAGATATTGCGATGATTTTAACAACATAACCGAGACCTATCCCTTCAATCCTAATGGTTCCCCACTAGGTATTGGAGCCCTTTGCTCCCCGGATGGGAGGCACCTTGCTATGATGCCACATCCAGAGCGTTGCTTCATGATGTGGCAATACCCATGGTATCCCAAGGAATGGCAGGTTGAGAAGAGCGGCCCCAGTCCTTGGCTGCGGATGTTCCAGAATGCTAGGGAATGGTGTTCTTAATGCAGGTAAATTAGTCTTATTAACTGATTTCTTCTTCTGTTTGTGGCATTATGAAAATCAGTTTTAGTAGAACCTTTAACTTCCTGTGAACCGTTACATTTCCGTAGAACCAATGGTTAGGACTGAGAATGTTAAGTTTCATTTCGTAGAACCTTATTCTCTCCTGCCAGTTTTCTGTCAAAGAAGAACCTTAAACTTTTGGATGTGTAGAGAAGCCATGTGTTGGTCTGTTGGAACTCTTCAAATAGATTCATTGACCCAGTTAGCCTAGCTCTCAGACAGTCACAAGTTAGCAGGACAATCAATCAGTCCAAATTACCTAATAGATTTAAAAATTCCAGAGCCTCGTCAAAGCAACATTTACTCTTGATTTAACTTTATCTGCTACTTTGTGTATGATCTATGAAGTTGCTGAGCACTTTATTCTCTTTATGTTCTATTGAATTTTGGTGTCTGTGTGTGTGTTTTTCTCGAACATGTAGGAGAGCTGTGTATCTTTATATTATTAATAAGAAAAAGAGGCAAGAACCCTTGCACCCATAAGGTTATCGAATTTTGTGTTGCAGCTGGACTTTGAGCTTTCTTGTTCATTTCCGTGCTCTGTTTGGTGCAGCTTGCTATATTATGCTTAATAGTTGTTCTCAGTTTTGTGTAGCTTGCCGTATTGTGCTTACTCTACTAGTTGGGCTATATGATTTTGCAGGGCAGTGTCTGGCTTCAGCGATGTGGGCATCACTGGGGTAACCAGCTATTCTGGGGTTGTTCTCATTAGATGACCCCCTTTTTTGCGGAATAAAGGTGTTTGACCAGCAGTGCGATATCTGATAGCTGATAACGAGTTTCATGTTTGAAATTTTAAAAATGGAAAACTGTCTGGTTCTTAGCCTGTGAGGACGCTGGATCTGACTCCATGTCTTGCTGATGGTTGCCATTGGCAAGTTGCCGATGATATAACAACTGTCACCCCTCATCAGCGAAGTAACACAGAGAATGCTTGTTGTGTTACCCGAATTAAATGCTTATGTGATGTTTTAGTTTTTGTGCTGTCTGCATGATGATTAGTAACTATGAATCAGTCGCAAGCAGATAAGTCAGTGTTAGCTCGGCAAAAGAAAAAATATATTATAGTCATTTAACTATTTTTTAACAACTACAAAATCTGTTTATCAAATGTTTTCCTACTAGAGGTACCGAAGAAAAAGAATACTCTCTTCATTTAAATTATAAGACGCTTTGGTTTTTCTAGATCGATAACTTTTGCTATGCATCTTGATATACATTATGTCTAGATTCAAATTAAAAGCTATGAATCTAAAAATGCCAAAAGGTTTTATAAATTGTGACGGATGTAGTACAGCTGAAATTGTTCTGGTTGAGCTCTATCACGGGTCCTAACTTCTGAACGCGACTGCAGCATAGAGTTGGATGCCACAATTATTGGTCTTTGGAAATGGCCGTGCTAGCAACTACGTTTCCTTCCGTATGAAGTCATTTCTTGTTTTTCTCTCAACCCAAAAGAAAATACTCTATGGACTATGGTTCGTGCAAATTCCTGACCAACTAGGTGCTATGGTTCCTGCAAATTCCTGACCAACTAGGTGCTATATTTCCTCCGTGATTGAAGGAGCCAACTTTCGCTTCCAACTTTCAAGGCACTGATACGGGGAAGAGCTACACCTATTCAAAGAATGTTCCTTCCTTTTTGCTGAAAATCTTGCACCCAATTTTACATGACAGAGGCATACAGCTCAAAATACACTTCACAGTTACCCGAGCAGTGGCATGGCCGCATGGGGCGGCAACGGCATACAGCTTATCCGGCTGTTGCATATGGCTCCGGCACAATATTTAACCTTTTATTTAGCGCCCGCCCCTCCAGCTTGCCAAAGGGAAAATACCGAGCAGTAACAAATCAGGTGTTGCATTTGCATGGCTGGTTAAACTGGTACTGATAGGACAAATTAGAATCCTGATTAGGATTTTGTCAAAAAAAAAAAAAAAGAATCCTGATTAGTGCTTCTAGTATCCTACACTACGGAAGCGGAATGATTTCACAGTTGGCAGTGAATTTCTCTCAAACAAAAAGTGAATAAAAATTCGATAGTTTCAGTAGAATACTGCACATTTGCACTGACCACAGGGGGCATGGACGCATGGTGCGCATGGACACCACACCAGCTGCCGCGAGACGGTTCAGGCAGAAATGGCCAAGATCCCTCGTATTCTGCATTCTGATGGGCCGAAATAAACAAAAGCGTTTGTTTCGCTTTTCGTCACGATCGATCAGAACGGAGGCAGATGCGCCTGCCCTGGACATTACAAAACACCGCGCCCTATGCGGCTCTGGAAGCAGGGTTAACACAGGATTAATCTATGCTGTCAAGTTGCTTCCATGGCTCAGCATTCGCCAATCCAACGAAGCTAGGCGCGCATCGCGTCGGACCCGCAGAAAACACTCGTTTTCCCGAGAAAACAAGGCACTAGCGATGCATGTTGGTCGCCTGAAACACTCGGACTCGGAGCAGGGGGAGTTGTTTCCTGCGTCCGATGCATGGCCGGCCTGGTAAAAGTAGCCTTGTTACCTATGCAAATGCTAGTATGTATGCGTGCAATAGTGGGTTAGTGTAACTGCCCTTGTACTTCCATTGTTAGAATAAGATTAGCTGCAGCAAACTAATCTACTCTTGGGCCAATGGCCACAGCTAACACTGGTTGGAGCGCTAGAATATTTCCAGCACAAAGAACAGCAGATTTAGCACAACATTTTATTAATCTTTTTAACTACTTACCAGGTTAGTACGTTTGGGGGTAGATGACGCTGACCGGACCAGGAAGGAAGGCTGCAGGAGAGTGAAGAAAGTCACAGTAGCTGTGGGATCAAATGAAAATGATAGATGTTCATGGCGGTCCTTGCCTGATGAATGGATGAATACCTGAATGATGTGCTTTATTTGCAAGTCCTGGTCCCAACCAAAGACGGTGTTTTTCCGGTCTCATTCTCATGCCCTCTCTGAAACAATCATCGGCTACAATGATTGATGGATGGGCTAACAGCTACCCTCCTACTAGTACGCTCATTTTACCATGACAACAAGGCTCGATCGAGAAAGGGAATTAGGCACAAAACCAGGGACAGGAAGAGCCCGGGACCATGGATGCATGCCATGGCATGGATGGCACGCAGCCGTGCCGAGGCATGCATGCACCTCGGTTCGGTCTGCCGGGTTCGGTCACTCACAGTCACCGGCGATGATCCTGACAATCTCGCAACGGAAAGCGTCCCGTGTTTCTCTGCACCATGTCCGTGAATCTTGTTGCGTCCCCAGGTCGGCCCTGGCGCCTTGCGGCCTTGGATAGAGGACACAGGGAAGCGGAGCGCTGCCTGCCCTGCCTCGCCACAGTCGCCACCATACCCATGGGTGCCGCTGGCCACGAGCTGGACGCAACGATGCCATGTGAAGGAGCTTTGGATGCTAGCAGCTAGGCTAGCTAGCTGCGAGACTGGACTGGCAACGTGTGCGTGCCGAGCTCTGCGCAGAGGGGACGCGGCTAGCTAAAGCTAGCTGCGCGCACAGACACAACAGTGCCAGTGCGTGGTGCTGTGGGTGCGGTGCATGCGCACCATGTCACCATCCACGCACTGAGGTTCTTGTAAGCAAGCATGTAGCTTGTCTTGGCTGGTCTCGACACAACAAAAAAACTCCCAGAGAAAACCTATATCGGTACTCTCTTAGGCCTTAGATGCACCCTAAATTCTAAGTTTTTTCGACATCCAGATTAATTTTTAATCCTACATAAATATTAAATCTAGTATATCGGTTTAATTATAAATACTCCCTGGTCCCAAATTAATCGTAAACTTTTTTAGCTTTGGTTTCTATAATAAATTTGGCTCAATTTATAAAAAAACATATTATAAATCATAAGATATTTATATAATGAAATAAATTCATTAAAAAAAGGCTTAGAAAAAGTTACAATCTAAACAACCTTTCTGATAACAGACTTTTGTAAAAAAATATATTTAATATTTGTATCAAATAAATTTTTTAATAGATTAGATTCAATTTTTCATGTATATATATTTTTAAATATAAAGTTTAAATTTTTTTGGGAAGCAAAAACGACTAGTACTACATTTACATTAGGAGCTGAGCTGATGATGATGAACCATCTTTGTGGCATGTCTGATCTGATGGATCCATAAAAAATGGTCATCGGTAACCGGAAAAGGTAAAGGGCATTCCGTCCCATCCGCGCCGAAGATTGTGTTTGTGTAGCCACCACACTCTCTCGATCTCCGCCGTGACGAGGCCGAGGCCATCAGGCCGATGCCCTCCTCCCCCACGAGGCCACGACGCACCGCCGCAGGCCGCCGCAGCAGCCCATAGCGCGGCGCCCCATTTTGGAGTTGCCCCATTTCCCGTGGCCTGCGAGCGCGAGCGCGTCGTTTGTAACCACCAGCACCAGCATCCGTCGTCCTCTCCTATATATCCACGGCAACCTCCCGCACTTTTCTCCTCGCGCCAGAGCCCCCGTCCCACGCACACGCACGCACCCTACTGTCAGTGGCACGCCGCAGCCGCGCCGCGCGCACCGAGAGGCGGCCAGGCGACCCAGCGAGCTAGCGACGCCACCGAGCGCGAGGGGCAGGCAGGCGGCAATGGCGAGAGCTCGAGCCGGCGCCGGCGGCCTCGTCCTCGTCCTCCTGCGCGGCGCGGCGCTGGCGACGGTGGCCGCCGTGCTGCTGCTGGGCGGCATGGTGGGCGCGGCGCGGGCGCAGCTGCGGCAGAACTACTACGGCAGCTCGTGCCCGAGCGCGGAGTCCACGGTGCGCTCCGTCATCTCGCAGCGCCTCCAGCAGAGCTTCGCCGTCGGGCCCGGCACGCTCCGCCTCTTCTTCCACGACTGCTTCGTCAGAGTAAGGGGGCATTGCCGCTTGGTCCGGTCCGTGCCTGTTCTTCCTCTCTCAGCCTAGCTGACCGAGCTTTATTTTTGCATTTGCTGCAGGGATGCGACGCGTCGGTGATGCTGATGGCGCCGAACGGGGACGACGAGTCGCACAGCGGCGCGGACGCGACGCTGTCGCCGGACGCCGTGGACGCCATCAACAAGGCCAAGGCGGCCGTGGAGGCGCTCCCCGGGTGCGCCGGCAAGGTGTCGTGCGCGGACATCCTCGCCATGGCCGCACGTGACGTCGTCTCCCTGGTACGCTAACCGCTCGCTCTTGGCTCTAGCTTGCTCGGACCACCCAGCCAGCCAGCCATCCTACCGGTTTCACCGCGTCACGTACACGTAGGGCACACCGGTGTCAGCGTCAGCGGCCAGGCACCGCACGGGACCACGCCCAAGCCCTTCGTCGTGCTGGTCGGTTCAGTTCACCGTCCGTCCGCCCCCCCGTGGTGTGGTACCCCGGCCAGTTAGATTAGGTCGCGGCAAGGCCCACCACCACGCCGGTCCGCCTGATGGTATGGTACGCACCGGCACTGTTCCAAGCCTGCGTGCCAGTGACTTTTTCCTCGACGGCTGCAGCCAGCCGGTCGCGGACTCGCGGTCCAGTAGCGCCGGGGTCGGCATGACAGCGCGGCGCACCATGTGCTGCGTGTCAGCCGCCGCTGGCGAAAGGCACCCGCGGCCCGCGCTGCCGCAGTGCATCCCTGTTGCCGCGCCGTTCCGAGAGCGGAGAGCATGCGCGGGCACCGGGGCTTTGGGTGGGCTTTGGCCCCTCTCGATCTCGAGACATGGCGGGCAACGGTTTGGCTGGCTTCGGTCAGACCAGACCACGCCAGCGCGGGCACGGGTTGTTGAGACAATGACGTGACATCCCATGAGACATATTAGTAACAGCAAAACCTCTGTGCTCGTTCTAGGACGGTAACACTAGCACCTGTGTGGGAGTGTTGCCTGCCCGTGACGCCCGGTGCTGCGGCCGAGCTAGCGTGTAGCGAGTTTCCGTCACGTAGCTAGTAGGTCCGTGACGCACTGACGACGGCTGAGCCGCAATGTCCGCTCTTGCAAGCGTCTGGACTGAGAGGCCAGCAGGGGACAAAGTTTCCACTCCGTAGACTGTAGCCACGGGATGCGGACAATTGTATAGCTTATTGGTAGTTGTACAAGCTAGTACTACTACAGCCAAAAGACCCCAGTGTCGTCGTCGACCATGCACAAATCCACCAAGAGCTGCTACGGCATACGAATACGGACGGTAGCTTTCCTGCAAAACGAAAGAAATTCACCCTACATTGCACATGAAAATTTTCATTTTTGCTGCAGTTGGGCGGGCCGAACTACGCGGTGGAGCTGGGGCGGCTGGACGGCAAGACGTTCAACAGGGCCATCGTGAAGCACGTCCTCCCGGGCCCCGGCTTCAACCTGGACCAGCTCAACTCCCTCTTCGCCCAGAACGGCCTCACACAGACGGACATGATCGCCCTCTCAGGTTCGTGGTTGCTCTGCCTGTGCTCACCCTGTACTGTATTTATATTCCTTTGCACAGCACTGTCAGGTTAGTTCGTCGAGACTACTGGGCGTCGACGAATCCTGAGGTCACAAGACAAGCTAGCTATGCTGTCAATTAGATGAAAGCTAAATTAAACTAACCGTAGGGAGTGAAGTAACAATGCCTCCTCGTTACTGTTTTCATTGGTTGTAGCAAGAACTACTGTGATAAGGTAGGTTGATCACAAAGCATCTTTCTCGTGCACTCTGTGGGTCACGTGACTTTATCCTCTGTTTGCGGCACCAAGACAAAGTGGTCCGCTGTTCTATACTGCAACCCTCCCTGTTCTTTTCGAAAAAAGCCAGAAAACCTTCCCCCGTCTTGTGTGATTAGGGAAAACAATCACGCAGTACGTACACAATACACAATAGAAAACGCGAGTGCAGAGTACTCTGTGTTGCAAGAACAGACTGAAAGAGAGGTGGGAAACCGACACAAAGTGGTAAAGTAATCCCGCAATAACAGACGCCGGCCTACAGCTTTGCAAAAAGTTAACCCTGCTGGCTTCTGGTTCATTTCTAGCTAGGGAGGTTGATTTGGTTCTTTTAAACAATGGTTTCTGTTGAGCTTTTCGGGGCTTTTAGTATGTTGTTTACTGACAATTGGGGTTTAGTTACCTATTTTAGGCTTTCATGATCTTTGATTCGATGTTGGGAATGATAAAGAACGACGTTTATAGTACATTGGGACAGGGGGGACCTTTGTCTGAATGTTCATGTTCTTGGTTGCTGTCAGATCCTAGTGTTTAGCAGTAGTAGTAAAATAACCTCTTGATTCAGATTTGAACACATGAGGCCTTTTTCCCAGCGACAAATCCAAACGAGCAGCAGTTACTTTTGACTGAACCACCTAATTTTGTCCATGCAAAGTTGGAGTAGTATACTAGATCACAAAGAATGGATGACTAACAAAGGATAAAAGCTAGCCCAGGAGTCCATCCAGGACTTCAAATTCCACATGCTTTTAAACACGAAAAATTCAGACATGCATTGTGATTTGTGAGGCAACAAGGGATCATCATCATGTGTTCTATACACTATTGCAGGCGCGCACACGATCGGGGTGACGCACTGCGACAAGTTCGTGCGCCGGATCTACACGTTCAAGCAGCGGCTGTCCTGGAACCCGCCGATGAACCTCGACTTCCTGCGGTCGCTGCGGCGGGTGTGCCCCATCAACTACAGCCCCACGGCGTTCGCCATGCTTGACCCCACCACGCCCAAGGTCTTCGACAACGCCTACTTCAACAACCTCCGCTACAACAAGGGCCTGCTGGCGTCCGACCAGGTGCTCTTCACCGACCGCCGCTCCCGCCCCACCGTCAACGCCTTCGCCGCCAACAGCACGGCGTTCTACCAGGCATTCGTCGCGGCCATGGCCAAGCTCGGCAGGATCGGCGTCAAGACCGGCGGCGACGGCGAGATACGCCGCGTCTGCACCGCCGTTAATTAATTAACTAGCCGTTGTATTTCAGATATAATCAGTAGTAGTAGGCTAGCTGGTTCTTGCAATTGCATTGGGGGTTCCTTCAATTCCATTCGTTGGCGTATGTAGACACGTGCGTGCGTGGGTTGAGGTTGATTTCTTCTTTTGTTTATGTACCTACGTTTGGCGTTGTAGGATGGATTTTGTTAGCAATGAGATGAGATGAGATTCTTCTGATGAGCTAGCTTAGCTGCTTCCCGGTGGATGATGATAGAAATTGATCCAGATGTTCTCAATTCTGATTCTAATGGATGCTTCCATTGACATGGTTACGCCTACGCGTGCTTGGATCAGATCAAATGCATGTCTGATGGACGATTCCCTCTAATGCTCCTAGGATCAGGATTAACTGAACAAGCTTTACATTACACGTGTTGTGATCAGCTAACAGAAGCAGGCAACACTAGGACAGTAATTTTGTCTCGTACTAATATAAACTGTTGTAACTTTTTTTTTTGAATCGTTGTTTTCATTACTCATTGGACTCAAGCCAAATCGTTGGTCTGTGGTTTCATAAAAAAAAACATTTCTAGATATATCCCTTTTGCTACTTATCAAGATATGCAATGTCTAGTACATAGTACACGTCCAATTAGCTATGTCCAATTAGCTAGTTATGACAGTTAATTACTGTGTATCTTGTTATTTCTCTCTACCTATAAATCTCTAAGGCATCTATATACTTTAATGAGGTTACCTTTCTTTTTATCTTTCCCTTATATTATGTTCCTATTTTTAAAGTATTTTTTGCTTATGAATTAGGTTAGTTGAGTGGAGATTAGAAACTTAAGGCTAATTAATTTTTTTGTTCCTTTATCTACAACTTTTAGTATCATTTTAGACTTTTAAATTTCCTATGTATCACAAAATAATACTAATTTGATTGTTTTCTATACACTTGCCAACTTTGGTATATGTATATGCACGTGTGCGTTAGCAACCCCTATTTGGGAAATGAAAAAAAAAATGAAAAGTGGTAACAAGGTAAGCCGTAGCCTAACAGAGTAACTCGTAGGCCCAGGAGAAATAGAAAAGGAAAAGCATGAAGCTCCGTGGGCCTCCAAAGAAGTGCATAAAGTGGCCCAACAAAGCGTGTAGCAGAAAAATTGGAGAAGGCCGGGCAGATGCTTGTCTTTTGTCTTACAGTAATGCTTCTCTTTGGACGTTCGACGCGTCGAACGCACGCGTCGGGCTCTATTTGGGCCGAGTGGAACGGTGGCCCGCGAGGACACCAGATACTACCCCCCCCCAAACCCGACCACCCCCTCGCCCCCTCGTCATTTCCGTCCACTCCTCTCCTCGTCATTTCTCGCTCCCCGCTTTTAGCGTCGCCGTCGCCGCCGCGCCGATGCCGCCGTCGCCGGCGCGCACCACCACCTGTGCCCCTGCGCGGTCCTCCTCGCCGCGCTCGCGCCCTCCTTCTCCCTCTCCCCACGCCGGTGGGGCTTCCTCTCCCGTGTGCGCCACGCCGCTAGGGTTTCCTCTCCCCGTGGGCGGCCATGGCGGCGCGATAGATCCGCCGCCGGCGCACGCGGATTTTGGCGACGGCGGATGCGGATCCGTCGGATCCGGCGGCGGGCGGCCATGGAGGCGGCCGCGGACTGCCACCGCCACCTCCTTCCCCCTCCCCTCTGATGGCGACTTTTTCTCGATGGCGGTGGCCTCAGATCCGCCGGATCCGGCAGCGGCGGACGCGGATCCGCCGGATCTGGCGACGGTCGCGGCCGCGGACCCGACCACATCACCTCCTTCTCCCTCCTTCTCTGGTAGCCACGGCGGCCCCAATGGCGGATCCCCTGCCACGGCGCGCGGCTGCGGTCGCCTGCACGTCCTCGCGCCTCGCCAGTGACGAGCTCACCACTCTTCTCGTCCCCGCGCGTCGTCTCTCCCCGTCCCCGGCGGCGTGGGCGACTCCCGGCGAGGTAGGTGGGGTGATCTGGATCTGAGTCCTCCCTCCCTGTCCTCCCTTCCTCTCGATCCACGGTCGCCCCTCCTCCTCGTCCCCCTCCCCTCCTCCCTCCCCTCCTCCCGGATCTAGTGTTTCTGCGGTGTTCCGCCGATGGTTCACGTGCGTTTTTCAAATGTTTCGGGCGCAACTGATGAGATGTTTCGTGCATAGATGATGGTATTCTCTCTAATGAGATCCGGTCTTAGATGTTTACGTGCCCGGTTCGCCGGTGTTTCATTTGCCCCGTTCTCAATGTTTCACGCACAGATGATGAGATGCCCCTCGATGTGCAACAATCCTTCCCCCTCCCCTCCTCCCTCCCCTCCCCTCGGATCTAGTGTTTCCGCGGTGTTCCGCCGGTGGTTCAAGTGCGTTCTTCAAAATGTTTCGGCACAGCTAATGAGATGTTTCGGGCATAGATGATGAGATCCATCTCTGATGAGCTCCGATTCTAGATGTTTCTGTGCCCGGTTCGTCGGTGTTTCATTTGCCCCGTTCTCATTGTTTCGCGCACAGATGATGAGATGCCCCTCGATGTGCAACGGTCCCCCCCCCCCCTCTTCATCATCCTCTACTCTGTTTTCCACCTTTTTTATCCCCATCGCATGTTTCAGTAGACTCTGTATGTGTGTTTCAGCAGCAGCCCCATGGTGTTTCAATGGGGTGTGTGTTGAATGTATCCGGCAAATAAATCAAAATTTTTGTCATCTGGTTCGATGTTTCTGGGATTTTTCAGCGATGTTTCACTATGATTTCTTTCTCTGTTTCAACAAACATCTGCTGTTGTTTCTTATATTTTTTATTTTTTTTTAGGATTTTTTCGGGGGTGTTTCAGTTTGGTACTCATGCGTGTTTCATATTCTGGTTTTATTTTGTTTCTGTTATTTTGGCGTTTTGTTTCACGTTCGGCGTTGGCGGGGGACCTGTCACGGAGGACCATGGCCGTGGGTGTGCGCGGCGACGGGGTGCCCCGTGTGTGGTCCGCGTCGCGCGTGCGGGGGAGATGGGCTGGAGGACGCTCGCGTGTGCTCCGTGCGGTGTGTGCCCCGCGTGCGGGAGGAGGCGGGCGTGAGGCGGGCGGTGTGTGTGCGATGCGGAGGGAAGTGGGCCGGGCCCAGCTAGCGACGACCGTTCTATGATTGAACGTTCGATCGCTAGCAGCTCCCTTTGTCTTAACATACCTCCTAATTTTACAGCACTAGGCTGAAATTTGTTTTGCTTGCTCTATTTTTTGGTTTTTCTAAGAAAAAAGTGTAATAACTTTTTTTTCGAACAAAGGGATCCCCCACTTACATTAATCACTTAACGGAAATACAACAGAGTTTTAAGAGTGTTTCAGAAAAGAAAAGACTGGTCCAGATAGGTGTGACCAAACAAAAGGAAAAACAGGCTGCTAACGCGACAAACTTAAGACTTTTAAGCATCTGCACTACCTCCCCCCATGCCCACACACTTTTTCGCATAATTGAGTTGAGACAACGCACGACATAAAGCTTTACTTTGATCACTCCTGCCTTGCATCAGCGTGGTTTTCTGGGCGACCTCCATCTTGGTCTTCCTCATCCTCAGCGTTGTCGGTGGTGGGAGCAGGCATCAGCATGAGTGGCGTCGACAGCTTCATCTTCAGGAGCTTCACAATGATGTTGTACATTGCATTGACTCCTCCATTCATTGTTTCCTTATCTTCCCCTTTCAACAGTCCTGCCCAGATTTTCATAAGAACACAAGCATGGCTAATGATTGTTAGAGGAGTTTGAATAACCTTTCCTTCAAAACAGATGTTGTTTCGTCTCTTCCAGATAGACCAAAGGACAACACTAACACCAATAGCATGAAACTGTTTAGCATTAGAGCATCTCCAAGAGTTTGACAAATATTACTTGGTAAATCTTGTGATTTGCCAACTCTCAAAAGAAAATGCCGAGTCAAAAAACAACTCTTCTACAAGAGTTTGGCAAATTTAACTCCTCAAATTCAAAATTATGGTCCCACATGATGTTTTTTGCCGGGGCTTTTCATCTGCGCACCGCATCCAGGCCGGTCGCGTGCTATTCCTCCCGCGCCATCACTAGGTCGTCGAAGACTCCATGTTCGGTTACAGCACGGCCTGGTAGCCGTCGTTGCGTGATCGCCAGTCAGGACCCAGGTGCGTTGCACATCTTGTAGAGCAGCCGCACGCCCATCTTTCCTTTGAAGAGCAGATTGCCAGTCACTTCACGCGGACGAAGAACAGCGGCGGCGGCCTGCTTCTCTTCTCAGGATGATTCGTATTTCCTTTGTATTTGTATATTTATTTTTTTAAAGGAAAACGGCCAAAAATCATGTCCATGACGTGATCAAGCTAGCAATTGCCTCAGCAGGCTAGCAAATAAATTGAGAAGCAGAACAGAGAGCTCGCACGACGGATGGAGGGACGGTGCTGCGGCGGTTCGTCGGCGAGATGCCCAGATCCATAGTGGCGGCTCTCGAGTCTCGACAGGGGTACGAATAACAACGACGGGAGTAGCGCGAGAGGAGCGACTGATCGTGTTTGCCAAGCGGTCCGCGGCCTCGCAAATATGCCAAGTTTCCTCCGTCAATTGCCAAGTTGCCCAAATTGCAAAACCCAAATGCAAAGTTGTACCTTATTTCGAGATTTTTTGGCAAATTACAAGAATGCAAACCCTAAATGTAAAACTGTTGGAGATGCTTAGGCAGCCAGACATGACACCAAGTCCAGCATTGGTCAAAATTCACATGAACAAAGTGCAATAACTAATGAAGTCAAAAGTTCAAAAACAAAATACAAATTCTATGTTTCTTAATTCTCCCAAGTGAAATTGTAACCTCTTTTTGTACTTGAACACTTTTTTTAATAAAATCCAGTAGGGGCTCCCACCCCTCCTGATACCTTAAAAAAATATAACATAACGCAAGGTTTAGTAAATACATTTGAAATCCCCGTATAGGTGCAATTAAATGATAGATAAATAGGTCCTTTGCTTTTGAATGGAGTTCTTGTGTCTTTTCACATGTCTAGGCTCAAAATAATGATGCCTCGCACTGCATGAATCATACATGAAGGGTGTGTTTGGATTGCATCCCGGCCCAAACAACTTCGGCTAGATATTGCATCCAATCCTTGCATCCAAAATTGGACGGCTGGGAACGCTTTGCCTGGGACAGGCAGTTCTCACGCGTTGAACCAAACATTATTATGTTCGAAAAGGTGGTATCATAAGTGTGTTGAGAAGGCATATTTCACAAGACGACAAGAAGTAAGGCCACTTTTCCTTTTTGCATTTATATATATGTTACCGGACCAACTCGGGTTGACATATATTCTCTATATGAGTGATATTTTTTTTAAAAAAAAAAAAGAATAGGTCGATCTTCACCTATATCCATCATGATTTTTCTTAAACAAAAAAAACTTTATTAATTAGGTGGTATATTATTAATTATTAATATGACATGTGTACCAGGAGTGATTGGCGCTTTCCACTAAAGTACGTAGTTGCATGACACATGTGTACCAACTGGAGTGAGTGGCGCTTCCACTAATATAAACAGTGACATGGCAGTAGTTGCCAAATTACGTCGTACGTGGTACGTACCGCCGACATGTCCTTGATTGGATAGCTTCATTCCAAGGTTAAGATGGAAACCTGTGGCTTAATTAGCTTGCAGGTCCAGTAACGTCTCCCACTGAACAAACAAATTACCATTAAGTGCTCGCCAATGCAGGTTTAGGCATGCGTACGTGTGCTCATTCGTTTGGAGCCAACCACAATGTTTCACTCCTCGCTACCTGCAAGAGCGCCGTACGCCTGTTGTACATACACATATGTAACCGTAACACCACGTGCACGTACACTCTTTAATATATATATATATACCATAGTAATGTACAATATATATGTGTGGCGGTGCACGCATGCAATTCCACTAGAATGTAATAAGTGTTGTACACAATGCAATGCGATGCAAACAACGACGGCGATCGAGTGGTATTGCATTGCTGTCCACCATTGATGGATCGGCGATGTGCACTTGAGAAACAAGCTGGCCGAACGATCGAGCTGATCGATCAGCATTAAGACGCCCGGGGTTAGTTGCAATGCACAAGTCAACTTTCAACCACCGCTACCGTAACTTGTTGTGCTATTAATTCTTATTGATCCGATCCGATATATATTTCCACGATTAGGTTGATGTGCCAAACTTAACAGTAGCTTTCTCCAACTATATAAGCACGGTTAACTAGAAAACAATATCAAAGCTACCTGTCAATTTAGTAGGGGCCAGCGTGTGAAGTGATCGATGATGATGTCATATATATATGCTACATTGCATCTCCTCATTCAGAAACATCACATGTTCATTGATCATTTGATCTTATCCATTCTTGCTCTTGCAATGGGTCCATCCATCCTTGTGACAGTTCCAGTTTACAATGCAGGATGGACCATTAAAAATTAGCCAGGATATCCACACGAAAGTACGTCAAAGTGTGCATGCATGCATGCTTAGTGGTTGTACCTTGACAATCTCCATCCTATATATTTCTGTTGTTATGTGTACTGGAAACTAATGATGGCTAATTGGACGTTTACGACCAATAATATAATCCTAACCGTAGAAGGAATATTGTATCCATATATATAATGATGTTGCGTTGACATTTAAAGTTATTGAATACTGGTTTTTCTGGCTAACTACCAAATGTAATTATAGCAATTTATTAGCTGAACATACTACTAGTCTAGTATATGAAAAACAGCAACTGGTCCAAATATGTGCTGTTTAACCAAAAGTTGCATGGCAACGTATCCTATGTAAACCAACATATATCTAGCTGCTTATAACATGAATTCTCCACCATATCAATGAAGACTGCTACAACTACACACGCACGCACGCACGCACGCACAATGATCTATAGATTTAAACTGATCTCTTTGAGCAAAGTTCAGAAAGTCTATAAATCAATTTGGTTGGAAGTTGAGTATAGTTTTCTACTCGTCATATATCGCACCATAAATTTGCTCTGCTACCTGTACTATATATACTCCTAGTCATTTAATTGTTCCAGAATTTAGTAGTTAGCATTGATGCCAATGGAACGGATCAAAAACATGCATGTTTATTGTACACATTGTGTAATGCCCTAAGTTGAGTTTCACATGCACGCCTCCACGAGTACTAAAAAAGGTCCCATACCATGTATATAGCAGAGCGTGAAAAGATAGCTTGACATGTTTATGTGTATTCTAAATTCCTCAGCTAATATTGTTTGTCATTGTTGGATATTTACCTTGTACTTTGAAAGTAAAACTTAACCACTCACTCATAATAAGATGGGGACTCGTATCTGTCCTTGCATGAATAGTTATTGAACAAATGATGTCGACAGGTCTGTGTATTAAAGCTTAAGCAGGAAACATCATAGTAGACACATTTTTGTTTCGCTTTGTTGCACACAGTGATTTCGATGCGGTAACTATATAACCTGCTTACCCTTACTCGGCCCATAGGGGAGCACAAAAAATGGTTATAGCTATATATGTTAGCTAGAGACGATTGCAACAAGTACACATATGCAGCGCAGGAAGTACTAGTATAATGAGCAATGAAATGATTGATTAGGCTAGTCTCAATGCAGGTTTCATGGGTATTTCATGGGCATTTAATATGTGCCATATCAGCAAAAGAGATGACATGGCAGGAGATTTATTGCAATTTTTTTGGAAACAGAGCATACACGTTTCATCCCCACGACACTCGGTGGGCACTGTTTCCAAGCCGTGAAACGCCGATGAAATTCGCGTTGAGAGCCTTTCTGTTTCTTCCCGTCGATCCCGTGCGAAACGTCTCAGCCCTGCTTCACCCCACAACTTGATGGAGCGGTGGAGGGGAGCTCTGCACGGCGTGTCTCCGGCGGAGGATCCGGGCTCATCTGAACCCCGCCGGCCGCGTCGCAAGCTTCGTCGAGCGGGGGCGCCGCCGGTCACGTCGCGAGCTCCGCCGCCGTCACGCTCCGCTAGCCAGTCCGATATGAGTGAGCAGGAGGGTCAATCGAATCTCGGTACGAGCGAGCAGGCTTCTCGGCGGCCCCGGCGATCCGCTCACCCCCTGTGTTCTGGCTGTGCACACAGCCACCCGACCGACGGCGGCCAGGTACAGGGACGGCACTAGCAGCGCGTGGCAGGCCAGGTACGCCGGAGTGAACATGGCGGCTGCCCTCGTATAGATGAGCCAGAACGCTTGGCCGCCACACCAGCGGTGCGAACCGTTTGGGGTTCGACGAACTCAAGCACAATTTCCGGCTCCCGACTCCATGCTGACCCCTATGCTTTACCTTGATAATCTTGCAAGAAACAGTGCATCTTTTTGCGGCATCTGCTTGCTTCAGTATATGGGATGCACGTACGTCCATTCATGTCGTATGCTCGCTACATGCTTGATGTTTCGTCTCTACGAGCTTGCATACAACACTTATAGATCTTCAAATGGCTACACAGATCATATGTCACATTTGATCACAACATCATACACGAATTAAATGCTAATGGTAGCCTATGAAATAGTGAGATGAAACGGTGCATTGAGAGGGCCAATTTCATTCTCCGTTTCAAATCTACGAAGTTGATGTGGCAGCTTTGGAAACCGAGCCATGAAACTTGCATTGAGACTAGCCTTATAATATATATAGATGATTTCATGGCAAGCATAGACTATCATTATTATGTCCCCACATTACAGTAATAACACAGATAATTTAAAAAAGTAGAAAAATATTCAGATTACGCGCACAAACAAGGGAGGGAGGGAGGGGTGAGAAAGAGAGAGTGCATCACACATATTGACTAGTGATCGAAGTCGAGATCAAACATAGCCTGGCCGAGCTGCAAGATGTTGCTGTGTTGGTGGTGCTGATGGTGGAACCCTAAGCTTGGCTCTTGCACTTGAGCTATATTTGATGTGGTGTCACTGGAGACTGCTTGGGTCTGGGGGAAGCAAGATCCTGCTGACGATGAATGGAAGGGGAAGCCGTGATGCTGTTGATGGATTCCGTGGTGCTGCTGCATTGATGCTTTACCCTTGGGATCCAGCACTGCTTCTTTCACCACCTCTCCAAGATAAATGGCTTGATCTTGTTCTTTGGACAAGAGTGCACTTCCCAGTATCTGTGTACCCAACCCATCTCCAATGTCCATGTTCTTGCTGCTGCTTCCAGCTTCTGTTGAGATTTTTATTCCAAGGAAATGGTGTCGATGTTACTAAAACGAACAGTATGTATATAGGTCAATTATAAATAACCATGCATGTGCATGTTGTAGTGCACAACTGAGAACCTTTTGTGCGTGTGTGTGTGTGTGAGCATTTTTTTCTTGAGAATACACCTTTGTGTGTTTAGCTCTCAATGAAAGAGGAAATTAACTTTCTGGAGAAACAGCAGTAGTAGCAATAGGAAAATATAGTGTAGAGATCGAGTATAGCATATATCACGTACTGTCCTTAGCAGCAGCAGCTTTGTTCGCATGTGCCCTTTTCTTGTCTCCGGCATCAGCATCCGATGGCTTTGACTTCCGGCGGCGACGGTTGTGGTCCGCTAGGCGTTTCCTACAGCTCTTCTTGGCATCGTCGAACTCATCCAGCAGATGGAATCTGAGTCCGGCAAAGATGGACGGTAAAAAAGAGAAAGAATGGAGGCAAAGGGTATTACGAAAACATGCATGCATACACATGAAATACCAACTAACCAGAGACTAACCAGAGCAAAGCCATGCAGGACATGTATGATTCCATATATTGTAGTAGGATTATTTAGATAGCTAAACTTAGTATCATCACCCACATATATAGCAATATTAATGCATGATGGGCTGATAATGCCTCATACATGCATGATGGGAGCTGATTTCAGTCCAGGAGGAAAGCATTTTCTCAAGTAAAAACATTTGAAACTGGAGGGAAAAAAAAGGAACACTCGTCCGGGGACCAATTGCATGTTACTAATGATGATCCAGAACATGAGAAAACATATAGCTACACTGTTCTTCCCTGCAGACAGCTTGGAGTTTTGCAACTGACTCATATGGTGTGTCTCAATGTGGTGAATCATTCTGGGAGAGACCCTGTTTTCCCTTAAATGCATTGCCGGTTATTACTTCACACGTGCATGCTCTTCAGACGAGATCTATTTGCAGGTCCTGCCGGCCGGTCCATGAATTGGCTGATAATAACAGACGTATATGCCCTCTGTAGACAACGGATTGCTACTATACCAGCCACTTGCTGGAGGAGAAATAACATAAGAGAGAGACATGGTAGAGAGAATTAAGGCGTACGTTGTTGCTTGCATTTGCAATTTTCGCTCTCGTACGTACGTACGCTGGCTGTACAAAGTCTTGCCATACTTGGAAGAAAGTAGCCTTGCTTCTGACTTTTGGGAGGCCAATACTTGTACAGCCAGCTCACACACTGTTTCAAGTAATAACTTCCGATCGAAAATGTGAAGGAGAAGTCAAGGAAATAAATGGAAAAGAGTAATGCCAAGGAAGAAATAAGTGCAAAGGAGTAAATATTGCCAAGGAAGAAAAAATTGGAAGAGTCAAAAAATCAAGGACACATTTCTGCAAATGGAGAACAGAAAAACGCCTTGTTGAGGACTAATTTCAAGGGCAAATTATATATTAACTGGGACATCGAGAGAGAAAATGGCTTGTAGAAGAACTTTAGCTTTGCAACTGATAAGTATTATTACGCATTTTGGGCAAACTGGATTTTGTCAATTCAAAACATTGGCTCTGTTGTTGTATTTAATTGTCATAATAGTAATATGTAGGTCGAGAAGTAGTGGTTGCTAAGTAGGAGTACAACCATTTTGGATCGATAATCTAGCGGTATTTGTCTCAAGAAATATAAGTTTTTTAGGTGTAATTAAACCTCATGAAATGGAAACATAACGAATTGAAATGTAGGTCTTCCACGGATTAATTCAATTGAAATGCAGCTGAAGAAACGAAGTCAGAGAGAAGAAGGGCAACAAGGATGATATCATGCAAAGTAAAAGCAATAGCTTTCACCCTTTGTTGAATTTGACTTTTATAACTAAAAATAAGGATATCATGAGACAAACAAAGTAATCTATCATCCCAAAAGAGTTCTCCAAGAAAATCCTCTAGCTTAGAAGAGAGCCAAATAAAACGTGAGAGCATGCATGAAATCAGATTCGATCAAGCTGGCCAATGAAGTGAAGGGGACTTTGAGATCACTCAATGCAACTCGTGATGGTTTTCAGACATCTATGTGTGGACAAGATCTATATAGATATCTGATTGAAGTATTAATTACCCAACCCACCGTAAAAGTAGCTTATTTACCCCTCGAATTAAGTTGCCAGAGATCGATATGCATCATCGATGAATAGAATAGAATTGAATTGAATCGAATCCACTGACTGACTGACCTGCTGCACTGCTGGCAGAACCTCTGATGCAGTCCACCGGCGGTGACGACGACGGGCGCCTTGGAGTGGTGCTCGCAGACCTTGTGGCGTCGATGGTAGCGCTTGGCGCTGGAGAGATCGGCCTTGCAGCCCTCGGCCTGGCAGCGCGGCGGGTGGTGGCCGTAGGTGTACCCTCCTCTCGGCGGGAAGTAGGTCCGGTACCCGAGGTTGAGCCCGAGCTGCGTGGCGGCGAAGCTGGCCATGTTCTCCTCGGCGGAGCTGACGAGGGTGGGGAAGTAGTACTCGGGCGCGGCCGGAGGGTAGTACGACGCCTGGTGGAAGCTGCTCCCGCCGGTCCCACCGGAGCCGAAGTGGCTGTAGGGGTTGCCGCCGCCGGCGGAGGCGAGATAGTGCGAGGCGGAAGCCGGGTAGAACTGGAGGATGTCGTGGGGGCTGTGGCCGGCGGCGATGGTGGTGGCGTGGTGGTGCGCGGCGGTGTTGGACGGGGGGGGCAGCGCCAGGGAGTTGGCCTCGAGGTTGTAGCCCAGCTGGTGCTGATGCTGATGCTCCCGCTGGATGCTGCTCTCCTGCTCCATGATTGGGAGCAGGGAAGGGGGAGCGGCGCCCGGGTTGGATTGCACGTAGGGGAACTCATCGCAGGCGGCGTTGGCGGCAGCCGATAGGTTCATCATCTTCTCCGCTCGCTGCTTTATGATCGATCGATGGACCGGCCGATCTGTTGTGCAGGTGGAGGTCGTCGCGGCTAGCTGGGACGGAAGGGGAGGGAGCAGGAGGAGCGCACACACGAGCACACGGAAATGGAGTCGTAGGGGACGGAGGGGAGGGAGAGGACGGCGGCAAGGACAGCTCGCTCTTGCTCGCCGTGGCTGGCTAGCTCGAGATCGATCGCTAGCTCAGTCGCAGGTGGGACACTAGTATGGTGGTGTTGCTCGGGACATGGTGGGTGATGGCGATGACACAGAGATATATGCGCGCACGGGGGCGGGGGCGCCGGCCGGCAGCGCGCGCGCGCCCTTCTCGGCCGGGATCTCTGTTGCTGTGGGGTTGGGGAGAGGGAGAGACGGCGAGAAAGTGAGGGTACTTTTCGTCTAGGGTTCCATGAAACGAGTGGTAGTGGAGTGAGTTTTGGGTTATATCTAGCGACGCCCGCAGGCCGCGCAGCTAGCTAGCTACAGTGGTAGCCACTAGCCAACAGGGCCGGCCGACCGGGACCGGCCAGTAGAGAGAGAGATCGATTGATCGGAGGGCCGGTGAGCAATGCAGCAAAGCGATCTTAGGCCTTGTTTAGATCTCAATTTGGGATGTCTAAACTTGGGGAAAACACTGTAGTAATACTGTAGCATTTCGTTTGTATTTGGTAAAAATTATCTAAACTTTGACTAATTAGGCTTAAAATGTTCGTCTCACAAAGTACAATAAAACTGTGTAATTAGTTTTTGATTTCATCTACATTTAGTACTACATACATGTACCGACATTTTGATGTGATGGAAATCTTCTTTTTGCATAGTGAAATTTGGGGGAGAATTTGGGGAACTAAGCAAGGCCTTAATTGGAGTTGGTGCGCGGTGATAGCAGCCGCGCTGCCCCTGCCCCCGCCGCTGCTTGCTGCTGGCTGCTGCTTTATGGTTTGCACTCCGTTTTTCCTCTCCTGCATCCGTATGCTAGGCTGGGGGTATGTATCCCGTTTCAACGTAGCGTACGGCACTGTTGCATGTGTCGCCTTGAAGACAGGAGGATCATATCGGAGCGTATATATGATGCCACGCCCCGCAGAGATGTACATGTGCATTGCATTGCGTTGCAGTTGCACATATGCATCGCTGTCCAATCCTTTCTGCCGCCGTCGTCAGTGTACGAGCCGGTGGGTACGTACATGGCGCCTGCGCCCATGTACGCGGCCTCCGTGACGCCACAGCCAGGGGCCGGACGGTGTTTCTTCGCTCCACCATTCCATGCATTCATGAGGCGTGATCTCATTGCCCAAGTACGTACCGCCGGCGGAGACCTCCGATCCGCCATCGATCCCAATACAGTGCCGCGCGTAGACTTTGCACCTGCGTATGTACGTACATGAATGTAAACAACATTTGCTGCCTGCCTGCTGCACCCTGCAGCACAGAGCCGGACTGTGTGTGTATTCTCGATATGGAGCAATGAGCAGCTAGCAGGGCATGCATGTATGCGTGTGTACGTACACGGGCGCGCGTGTACCGGCTGCCGTCTCGATATCCTCGCTCGCTCGATCTGATCATACGGCCACGAATTCTTGCGCTATAGCTTGCGCGGGTGAGGTGTCCGTCGGGTACACAATTTCCAGGGTTCGTAAATCGCAACACTGTTTTGGCAATCAAAAGTTTGCGCGTCACGGCACTTGCTTTTATTTAGGGCCTGCCAGCCTAGCCTGCTGGTGGGGCCTTTAACATTTCATTCATCAGCTGGTGCTCTTTTTCTCTTCCTAATTAAGCGGGTGGAAATTTTGGTTTTTTGTTCCACCGTGGCATTGGATGCGACATTCTTATTACTCGCCACCTTCTTCAACCTATAACCCACACTCTCCTAGCCCTAATTGCCACCGTAATTTTATATGCCCACACGTAAGCACCTCATCATATCATTATTAACTTTTTGTTATCCCCCTGGAATGCCACTGGATTTCATGTGCCCCCAAAATTCTTTTTCCCACACATCGCTACTGTCACCATATCTCCACTACTTGGTCGCCTAAAGAAGAGATATACCTAAACGCAAACACTCAGACATGTACATAACCACACCTCGTATGCACGCGTGTACACACCCTACTCTATAAGTATCTTTGAGCTAATAGATATTAAAATGGATGATGTCATCATAGCGTCCTCGATATTTCAATTGACAGGTACTGAAAGAACGATATGGTTAAATCCAGTAAAATATGAGCACTCATGTCAAGTCAAACCTGGATGAATAGGTTATTCCACCACAAGCAACATTTGCAAAAAGATGTGTTGGCTTATGTGGCAGGCCGATATTGGCGACCATCAAGGCTCATGTCATCCCCCCCCCAGGGCCGTGTGGAAAGAAGAAGTGCTACATGTGTGGTTTACACTTTATTACTACCTATATTCACTAATCTAAAATGAGAGGAATATAAGGTGACACACACACACACACACACACACACACACACACACACACACACACACACACACACACACACACACACCCTAAAACAAAAAAGAAGAAATGCAACCCATGTCTTATCCTTACAATCAATCCACATTTACTAGATCCCATATGTATAAATTGACATTTTCCTACAATTCTTCTTAATTTGAGGCTAAAAGATGCATTTCATATGATGGTTTTATTTATTACTCATAAAAATCCTGTAAGACAGATAGTGGAAAATCAATATCTATTGTTTCGCGGGTTTGCGCCTCAAAACCCGGGAGGTCCCGGTGCGGACGGACGACACGTGGCGGCATCGGGGAGATCGCGTGGAAGTGAGACTACCGGTGAGAAGGCGTGGTGGCCGTCGGATCAAGTGAAGCCGGAGTTGGACACTTATGCCCCTGGTCAAGTGGTTTAGCTCTTCATGTATCCAAGGGCAAAAAGAGAATGTGTAATAGGCCCTATAAATAAGGATGAGGGGTTCCCTTCCCTCTTCACCTCTTGCATTTTCTATTTTCTCCTTTAGGCTTTCTTCCTCTAGTTGCTTTGTGAGAGAGAGGTCCATGAATCCTTGATTCGTGCTCGAACCATGTTGCAAGGCAAGCGAGCCGCCTAGATCTCGTTGTTTCCTTCGGCTTAAAGATTTGTGTCGAATCTTGTTATGATTTTGGAGTTGATCCCGAGTTTCTCTTTCCCCCCTTTGAGAACTTTATGATTTCTCCATTTTGTGTCGTTTTACTCCGTTCTTTTTGTGCCGGATCAATCTATGATGTGAGTTGAGTGTTTCTACCAAAGGAATCGTGCTAACTCCTCACGAGATCAGAGATCCATGCATTTCTTGCTCTAGGTGTGCTCAAGATCCACTTTTAGGTGTTTCCTTGATTTTTCTTATTTTACTCCAAATTGAGCGATGATCTCCTAAAGATAGCTCTGAACTGCCTCAGGAACACCTCTGTGAAATTTAGTTGCAGTTAGAGTTGATTTGGAGAAGATACAAGGATTTGAGGGATTTTTTGGGTTGTCCTGCAAGAACCGGCTAGGCCGGCTTAGCCGGCCTTAGGTTGCCTGCTAACCACTCCCGGCTAAGCCGGCCAGGCCATAGCCAGCCCAGCTGGCCAGAGTCGTCCAGGCCGACTCTCCTAGCCGACCAAGTTGCCAGGAGTGGTCTCCTTGCTTGTTGCTTCCGGTTTTGTGCATCCGGTCTCTGTTTTGCATTCTATTCAGTGCTGCGGTTGTCTGTTTGCGTGTAGATCATTTCGGTGCAGTGTCGTTTCCACTGACTGCACTCTGGAGCTTTGCTGCCTCGCTTCTCCTCGATAGAATTTGAGGTTTGCATTTGCACCGTTTCGATCCTTTGGTGATCCGTTGTGTTCCTAGGGAACATCCACCTAAGGCTGGATGAAAAACTCATAACTCGCTAGCTCACTCGACTCGCTCGTTAGTGGCTCGGCTCGAGCTCGACTCGTTTTATAATGAGCCAGATCGTTTTATAACAAGCTAGCTCGTTTTATAATGAGCCAGCTCGAGCTGGCTCGCGAGCTTCTCGCGAGCCATAATGAGCCAAGATAAATAATGAATATTGTATGAATTAGTGAAATTGATCAACAAATAATGGTGGATCATGGTCATGAATAATAGCATATTTATATTTTTTATTATAGAATTCATATGTATTTTATTTATTTTATTTTAAATATGAATGTGGTGTGTTTTTTGTGGATTTGCGGTTATAATATATATCTATGTATGTGTTTTTGTGCTCTGGCTCGCGAGCCAAACAAGCTAGCTCGAGCCACTAACGAGCCGAGCTGAGCTAGCTTTCTGGGTCGTTTGTATAACGAGCCATAACGAGCCGAGCTATAACGAGCCGAGCCACTAACGAGTCGAGCTGGCTTGATATCTAGACCTACATCCACCCTTCTCCAGGGTCTGTGATCACCACACCGTGTTGTTTTGGATCTTGTGGCGTGAATCTGGGACAGAGGATCTAGATTTGAAAAGAAATTTTAAAGCTTCCATTCACCGACATCAAGCATACATACTATAGCTCTCGATAGAAATTGATGTTTTACATGATAACATCAAGCATCGTTGAAATCCTGTAGCTTCAGATTTTTTAGGTGGTAGTGGTTTGCCAAAAAACAGTTTCTGGTAAGCATTGGTTGGTTGGTGAAGGACCGGTGAACGGCGACCAGAGGGGGGGTGAATGGGAGCCTCAAAATTTCTTTCGAAACTCTTGGTCCTTGGCTCTACAAAGCACCCCAAGAAGCGATACACAACCGGTGATGATCACGACCCTATTGCGAGGGTGGATGTTCCCAAGAAACACGGGATCACCACAAAGCGGAAGAAGCGGTAAAACAATCGGAGCTCAAACGAACGAGGCCGGGGCGAAGGCCGCGGACTTACGGGAGCCAAGTGCGAAGGCCCCAAGCAAAGCGGGAGAGCGAGCAAAGGCCGCAGACTCTTGGTAGACAGTGCAAAGGGCTCAAGCGGAAGCGGAACAAAGGCTACGTACTCTTGGTAGCCAGTGCAAAGGCTTTAAGCAAAGCGAGAGCAAAGGTTGCGGACTTGAGTGAGCCGGGTGCAAAGGCCCCAAACCAAGCGAAGCTAAGGGTGCGGACTTGCGGGAGCTGGTTGCAAAGACCGCACGCAAAGGCTACGGACTTGCGGCTGCGGCCGCGGACTTGCGGCGCGAGAGTTGTGAAGGCTCTTAGCAAAGCAGACGAAGTGAGTGCAAAGGCTCCGGAAGAAGCAGTCGTAAAGCACACCAAACTAAAACGGTCTCGAATCAAAGAAGACACACCGAGAACTAAAAGGGGAAGTGAAAACTCGGGAAGAACCAAAAATCCATCACAGGAAACAAAGACAGGTGATTAATCCCGGAGGAAACGAGAGACTCGGCGCTCGCTTGCCACACAACTTTGGTTCGAGTACAAATCGTAGATTTGCGAGACCTCTCTCTCACCAAGAAACTAGAAGAAGAAACCTTAAAGGAAAAATGCAAAATGAAAGAGGTGGTGGGGAAGGGAACCCCTCACCCTTATTTATAGGGCCTATTACACGTTCCCTCTTTGCCCTTGGATACATGAAGAGCCAGACCGCTCAGCCAGGGGCATAAGGGTCCAACTCAAGCTTCACTTGATCCGACGGCCACCGCGCCTCCTCACCGGTAGCCTCGCTTCCAAGCGATCCCCCCGATGCCGCCACGTGCCGTCCGTCCGCATGGGACCTCCGCCCGGGTTTTGAGGCAAAGCCCGGGAAACCCTCCGTCGATGGTTTTGAGGCAAAACCACCAAACCCTCCGCGAGTAGCGTAGCCCATACGCGTCCCCCGCCGTGTACACTTGCGCTCGTCGATGTCCCAATTGTCAGCCACCACGGCTAGCCGCCCGGCTTCAAGGTCCCTCAGTCCAAGCCTAACGTCCGCCCTTCACCGCACCCGGTCCGTCAGCACGGCACGCCCTACTTGACCTTCACCGCACCGTCGACCACCGTCTCTGAGCTCGACACCTGCAGACAACACAAGCCAAGAGACACCGTTGTTTGGCACGAATCCGCGTGCCACGGTTAGTAGAACGCACGCACACACACACTTTGTGTTGCCATGTTGACAATCACTCAGCACACCACAGAGGCTATGGAAAAGCCATGTGTTCGCGGTTGGTGTCAACCCCCCCCCCCCCCGACCTCCCCACCCTAGGTAACCAACACAAGCAACAAGTTCCCCAGTAGCATTTTGCTTTCTTTCCTCTTCTTGGTGTGTGTGTGTGTGGTGGTGGTGGTGATGGGGGTTGTTTCATGTCTCTGTTTTCCTTCTAATAAATTAAATTAGCAAAATTCTTGCTGAGATTTTAGGGAAAAAAACAATGGAAGCATGCGTAAGCATAGTGGTCCATGGGACAAATACAAGCGCTTTGATTCTATACAATTTTTAGGCCATGATGTTGATTACCGAAATTGAGATTACACATTCAAAATGTTAATTTATACAAGTATATATACTATAGAATACATACGACTGAATTGGTCAAATTCCATTCTTATTCTATGTCCATGATGTGATAGTGAATTAGTGATACAACATTACTACAATAAAGTTGGATTGACAGTGATATCCATGAACTCTGAAGGCATCCTACCAATTATTTTTAATGTATGTTAAAGAAAAAAATCTTAGTCAAGCTTTAATTTAGCTTCTTACCAAGATGAAGCAACAATGGATTACAGATATCGGTGTCCTTGTTCAAGGTTTATATAGGCCAATATCCTTTGTAGTACTTTAGGGGTATTAAAAACAGTGAGCAGGCTCATATGCATGCCACCGGCTTTCAATAATGCAATTCTAGTGGTGCAAAGTATGTGTTTTGATAGTGGCTATAGATCTGAGATAACAAAACTAACCTCTGTGTTGATATAGTATAAAAAATCTTTATGCCTCTTTTCACCCACAATGTACAAGCACACGGGGAAGTATGCCTGGCTCACTGGCTAGGTGACTTAATGTGGCACTACACCTGGCCATCTAGATTCGAATCCCGTCAGAAGCGAATTTGGGTGCCTATTTTCTAAAAAAAAAAGTACCGTGGGGAACTCCCCCACAGTCTTTTCTTGTAAAAAAAATGTACAAGCACACAAAAAAAGAGGGTATGCAGCGGTTCCAATCAAATAGAAGTTATATATGTTTTTTATTCAAATTGTTCGATTATCTATACAAGTGGCACTTTATTCAAATTGTTCGATTATCTATACAAGTCGCATTGTTATTTTGATTTAAAACCAACTTTGATTTGTGGATCTCAATGTAGAGTTGGTCGGTTGCTTGGTCTATTGTTGACCAAAGTGAATACAAATTAAAATGTTATTCATGTTTAATACTCTTCCTCCACCAGAAAATTTAAAAACTTTTATTATTCTATCATATAATACAAAAAGTTCTAAGTTTGTAAAGAAAAGTATTAGCATATGCCATAAACTAAGGAGTAAATATAGAATGAAAATATACTTCATAATAACGGATCTAACAAGCCTCAATATATGTATAGGTAGAAGCAACGTAACCCGCTAGTCTTTTTGGTACTTGAGTTTGAATATGTTGTGGGCTCTGGTACGTACTAATGTACCATGCGGACGCAGGCGTATAATAAGCTGGAATCAGCCGCGCATATCCGTGGGTCCGTGCCCTGTTGTTGGCTAGCTAGCTCATCGACCCTCCTTGCATTGTTGAGGTCATCAGTCAACTGTGTAGAGCTACTCGATCGAGCACGCTAAGCCCGCTCTTCTAGTACATACGGATCGGAGTACACGCGCAACGACGTCGTCCTGTCCGTCCGTGGTGTGTAAATATATCATGCATGTACCGTCCCCCCGTCCTGGCCAAAAAAGATTACTCCCTTTTACTTCACCGGCCGGCCGTCGTCCTCTCGACGACAAAATACCCGTGCCAGCGCGATTGATCCAGTAATAAGCTTATTATTATCTCACGTCCTGCATGCCCCCATTTAACTCCGGTTCTCGTACGTGTTTACTACCAACTACAACATGCTCTCCTCCTCCTCCAATCCGTAATTAGCCAGTGCAGTACCCTTGTTTAACTTGGCCGTGGAAAAAAGAGACCGAAATGTAATGGCGATTTGCCGATTTGCTGTAGCTAACGGTTAAATAATTTATTGGTCGATCGAACGATCAATCCACAGGCCGGTCCACCGGAGCCCCCGCGCGCGCGTACGCGCCGGCCGTACGGAGCGCGACGAGGTGCAGTGCAACTTTGCAAGCGAGCTGCCGTGGGCCGGGCGGCAGTACGGGCACGGCGGCGCGTTGCGTTCCGGCCGGCCGCACCGCACCGGCGCACCGCACGCACGTCAAACAAACGGCTGAGAATGAGAGAGTTCGCGCCGGGCGGCGGCATATGCATGGCAAGGCCCGGCGCCCCGGACCGTGGGATTGAGGATTTGGAACGGGCTGAGCTAGTAGGCACCGTGTTGTAGCGAATTTCCGCAGCACTGCAAGGGGACCCAGTCCGGCTGATATGCATTGAGTTTCAGATTATACCTGTCCATCTCTATATCTATGCTCCGTTCCGTGGAAAGAGGCCCAGACATGCTCCACTGTACTATACGCTGGAACAGCACAGCGAACGTCCATGCACGCGCATTCTCACGCTCTGCCGGACGGACGACGAGGCGACGTACGGAGGACTGGAGGAGGAGCAGCGCAGGAGTACAGCAGGACGCATCGTCACCGCAGCAGAGCAGGCGTTTTCGGCAGATCCGCGGCCGGCCACCTCGCTCGCTCCGGCCTCCTCACTGTGGCAGCGTCATTGCCATTGACTCACCCACAGTAGGATCGCAGCAGGATCTGATCTCGGCGTTCGTCAGCTCTGCACATTAAAACACTGCACGCTCCAGAATTAGCAGCCTGTCCGCATCGGCACGGCGCGCGTACGCCCTCTGTCAATCGGCCGTGTCCGTGTGCGTGTGTGTGCCTGCCATGCTGTGTTTTTTTTACCGGTGGCTCTGAACCGACCGGCCGCCTCCGGAATCGGCCGAACCGGCCGGTTTACCGGAAAAAACCGCCCGAATTTGAATTTGAAAGGGCCTGTTCTTCCGGTTTATACCGGTATACCGGCCGGTTTGCACCGGTTACCGGCCGGTTTTTCCGGTAAACCGGCCGAACCGGGTTTTTTTTTTTCGCTTGAATAAACACTTTTTTCGGGTAGTTTTTTGTCACCTATTAATGTTCACATACAACACAATGTGGTACTAAATAGCATAAGTCAATAAAGCAATAATATTTAGTCGAATACAAATACAACTACAAACCGATACGTAGTCTCATACAAATAAATCGTCGCATACAAATACAACCACGTCGTCGCATACAAACACAACCACATAGTCTCATTCACTCCGGAGGATGTATGGGAAGACCCCATATCGGCACGACGCTTCATATTCGGCGGTGGACATAAGAGATACCCTGCTCCTGGAGCAGTTTAGCCTTGTATTGTTGCCAAGTTTTGCCCATCCATGCTGCTGTTGTCTCCCAATCCTGAACTAATGTTCTATAAAACTCGGGTCTTCCCATTCAAACACCCATTTATTAGCGTGCCGCACGCTCACGTCGGGAATGGGATAGCTATAAGTAGGCTGTGAGGTATCACCGCATACGAGGAAGAAGAGTACTTGTGGGGTGTCGTAGTCCGTCGGTGCATTCCATCTCCTTTGCGATGACGGTTGCCCATGGTCACGGTCTTGAGTACAATGTGTGAAGTCGGTCTCGCCTGCAATCAACCATAATTAGTAGGCATTGATAGAAAAAACTGTGCGAATGTAGATGCAATGGATACCTGTGAAATGAAGAGCCGCGTAACGAGGATCACCAGCATGACTACCACCACCACCACCACCTTCATAGCCACCACCACCACCACCTGCATACCCAGCACCACCGCCACCTTCACCACCACCGCCACCGCCACCGCCACCGGCACCGCCACCGCCACCGCCACCGTCACTGTCATCGTCAGTACTGTCAGAGTCACCACTAGCACGAGCCTGGCTATCCTCAGAATAGTATGGCTGGCTCTGATTCTCATCCTCGCCTACGTGTCGCCGGTCACCGGCTTTCCTTTTCCTTTTTCCTTTTCTCTTGACCCTTAGGAGGCGACATGTGCATCTTTCTCTTCCCGAGGTGACCGGAACCCACATTGTGTCGGGCCCAATCACCGACGTTATCATGCCTTGTAGCCCGACGTAGATCGTGTGGGTCTATTTGGTCACTGCCAACACAAACAAAAAAAAGTCACGCAAGTCAAAATACAAGATGTCATATATACCCAACACGACATTTATATATATATATATAACGTACGACAACATGTGATGGCGGAGGGACGTCGACGTCGTCGAATCCTCATCAAGAACCGGATCACCGTTGGATCTACCATACTCCATCCATTCTCTAATCGGATTCCTACGGTCATACACCGAGATTTCGCGAACTGGTCAATAAAATCTACTTGTTCATGCCTTGGTGGGGTCACATCCGCAAGTCGCGGCCGAAGGTTGTACTTGGACATAAACAAGCTTGTTTAGTTTCTTATGGGACAACCTATTGCGAACCTTCGTATGCAGCAAAGGCAAAAGTACTCCAGTTCCGCTCGCATCCACTTGAGGAGACACATTGTGAAACAAGCCACAAAGCAAGGCGCCGCAAATTAGGAGTATCTTTCCCAAATATCGTCCACCACCGGGCCGCAAGTGCAACAAAGCATGTTAGCTATGTATCCAAATATAGGAAACCAACAAGGTGTCGAGGGTTCTCTTACATGCGGAGGTCCCGTAATCCTTTGCCATTCTCTCCGCCGCCCGTGCCAAACTCACCAACCTTTTGTCGAAAAACCTCGGCCTCCCCCGCAACGCCCGCATGGCGGTATTCACATCCGTCATTCTCGGAAAAGCCTCCTTTAGTCCGTAAAACATCGTCAAACTTGGTTCCATAGTGTATGCGGCCTTTGGATTTAGAACAAGAATGCAACATATTGAGTAAAATAAGCAACATGTTGAACATATATAGCGGGAGGAATAAATATAAGTCTTATATATCATACCTGGACCCACATACGTATGTATGTACACATCACGAATCCGTCGGTCCATTATAGCTTCATACTCTTTCCATGTGTGCTCATTTCTTCCAAAGAACGACGCATCTCGATTTGCGTTACGGTACTCGAGTACCACTTGACACATGTTGGCCTCCTTGTCTTTATCGGCGAAGCGAAGGACCCCGTAAAGTGGTGCAACCGCTTTTCACGATGTATCCCAATCCATCCCACCACTGCACGTTTGACATCCTTGACTGAGCATAACGACCTTCATCTGTGTTTGCCCATTTGCTTGACAAAAACTCAGGAGATGACATCCACTGCAAGAACTCTGAACGTTTACGACGAAAGCTCTCTAGAAACATGTAGTTGGTCCCAAATCTAGTGTCACACCACTTGACCAACTCACCGCCGATTGCTTTCCTCATCATTGCATTCAACTTATTATGGTTGTGCAACCAAGTTGAAATTCGCTTGCATGATTTTATCGTACCTGCATGATCGGTCCTCTTTCCAATATCCTTCAACATCAAGTTTATGGTGTGTGCCGACATGGTGTCCAAACAATGTGTTCAAACTCATCTTTCGAGCGTTGCAAGCTTTCTTGAAGTTGGAACCATTGTCGGTGACCACATGGACAATATGCTCGGCGCCAATCTCAAGCACCACCTTGCGAATCTCCCGAAAAATAAGCACAACATATTAGCCTCTTGTACGTATCTCGCGAAAAAAAAAAATAAGAAGACAACAATGTTTAGGAGGTACCGAGTACAGATAGTCCGCATCTTGAGTTAATCCAGTTGCATCAATAGATTTGTGAAACCATGTGATCCCATTGCAATATATCAGAAAGTTTATAACACTCATTCTAGTGGGCCCAGTCCAAGAATCACACATCAACGTGACGCCAAAGGTGGGCCACTCGGTCTGAAACTTTGCGTACCTCATCTTCAAGTCTTTCTCATTCTGATCGAGGTACTTGCCATCAATCTCCCTTCCACTGGGTGAATCGATGCCTTCACCTGAAACCATAGGCAAATAATGAGAATATGCAAAGATAAAAAATGCCAGAATCTACAACTATAGGTACTTACCATGCTTCGTGTCTCTCGGACCGCACCGACAAAGAACGGATTGTCCGCATTTCTTCCCCGGGACTCCTATGTAATGGAACCACTTTGACCAAGCTTTACCAATTGCTTCCTTTGTATTTTTCCCCTTTTGTGTCCACTTGCCGCATCAATCCTTGGTTGGTACATTCCTCTACTCCCACCCATTGCCGCATTATAGTCCTCCACCACCACAGAGTCTCCCTCTCGTGATCCCGCTCTTCTACTAAACATCCTCTCGAATAGGATTCCCCGCACGAACCACCACCACCACCACCACCACCGCCACTACCACTACCACCTACACGCTCGTAATGACCTCCTCTCTGTCGAACAGGTTTGTTCGTACTCATACCGTGTTCTCGACATGTTCATTGCCGATCGCATCCGAGCCTCATATTCCTCATCACCAAGGGGCTGGTTTCCCTCTTGTGCGGCCGCCTCTCCGTGCCGGCTTTACTCGAGCCCGCTCGGTGGTTCTTTGCGCAGCTTGCGTCAAGCTCTCGTCGAAAGTAGGCACGCACATCCGGTGGCACTCGTTGCAATGCACGACCTCCGCCCCGCCCCCGCCAAATGCTTTGCTTGAATCTAGTGCAACCACCGCCATGTTTCGTCACTTTACAGTAATTGCAATACCATCCAGGAGAAAGGTTTTGACCATGCTCCCATACACGATCGTGGGGTCTGCCCGACATTGTCTACCTGCATGAACGAACAACAACATAGACACACCAATATATAAATACACCAAGTGCACGAAATGTATGTCAAGAATATATATGAAGTCCCTAAGTCACTAAGTCATACCTAAATTCCATGTATCTCGACATTATAAAACAAAAAAATACATGCATCCTACCCCAAATCCTACCTAAATCATACCCTACACTATAAAATCCTACCTAAAGCGTAGATCGGGCCCAAAATCATACCCTACAAGCATATCCTACCTAAATCCTAGAGCTAAAAGTACTCTAAACAAAAAAAAAAACAAAAAAAAAACTTACCTACCACCCGGGCGGTTCCCGCGCTTCCCGCTCGGTTTACCGCCCTAACCGAGCGGGAAACCGGGCCTCCGAGCCGGTAGCGGACGCGGCGCCGCGCGAGCGGTAAGCCGGCGCTCCGGGCCGGTTTACCGGGCTACCGCGGCGGTCCGGCGAGGCGGAGCGAGCTCGGGAGCACGGACAGAGCGCGGGGGGTGGCGGAAGGAGCTTCTGGGGGCGTTGACCCCCCCCCCCCGCGAGCCGCGCCGTCATATGCGGCCTCTGGGGCCGATTGGGCCTCATGGGCCGTAAATGGGCCGGCGGGTTTTTTTTTTCAACCAAGTCAAATTTGAATTTTTTCATATGAGACGACGTCCAATTTGAAAAATTTTTACACCATTGGGTTCCATAATTCAAGAGCTATTTTTAGGAATTTTTTCAGCATTTTTTTTTCAAACTTCAAATTTGAAATTTGGGCCGGTCCGAACCGGACCGAACCGGAACCGGACCGGCCCGGTTCGCTCGGTAACCGCGGTTTACCGCGGTAAACCGTCCGGGAAAAAAAACGCAGCTGCCATGTCGCTGTCCGTGTGCGTGGGGTGTGGCCGTGCTGCAGTCTCGTCGTCGACTGTATCGTCGTCGCGCCGTAGTCCGATCCGATCCCTTCCCTCCGCACTTGAACAGATTCTGACTACACGCCGGACACTGTAGGCGATACACGCCGGCGGCCGGCGGCATGCATCGACTGGAGAAGCTACGTGCGCATGCAAACGCGCTGCATGCATGCGGTGCGATGGTGCCGGTGCCCCTGTTGGCTGTTGCCTTGTGTTGACGGCTTGACGCATGCATGGCCGGCACCCAACTCCCAACAGTGGTGTGCAGTACTGCTACAGCCCCTCCTTTGCCTTGCCCGGCGGCCGGCCGCGCCAAAAGTTCGTGCGAAGCAAACCGACCGGACGAGCCCGGAATCGGTTTACCGGCCGGATACCGCTCGAATTCAAATTTAAGTACCTATAACCTTGGTTTTTTTTACCGCCCGGTAAGTCCAGTTTACCGTCCGGTTTGAGCGGTTTTTTAAATTCAAATTTATTTTTTTTAAAAAAAATGTTTAAAAAATTTCTAAAAATACTTCATGACCGGTTTACCGCCCGATAAGTCCGGTTTACCGCCCGGTAAGTCCGGTTTACCGCTCGGTTTGAGCGGTTTTTTAAAATTTAAATTTTTTCAGCATTTTTTTTTCAAAATTGAAATTTGAATTTGGGACTTACCGGGCGGTCCGAACCGGAACCGGACCGGCCCGGTAAGTCCGGTAACCGCAGTTTACCGCGGTAAACCGGGCGGTAAAAAAAACCCAGGCACGAGCAAATCACAAACGGCAGCTAGAGCCTAGACCTAGCTAGCTAGGTAGCACACATTTACAGATGCGGTAGGACGACCAACGTGCTGCGCAGAAAATATTCACTACTGTAGTCAGGGCCGATAGATTATTCACTGTACAGTGTACAGCGGGGGAAGAAACAGAGAGAGACCAGTAGGCAGTTGGGGGACAGGCACGCAGCTGCAGGTACCGGCCGGCCGGGCGCGCGGGCAGGCGGGCCGGCGGCCGGAAGCAAGCGTGCGAGAGATTTTTCAGCAGCACTGCAGCAGGCAGGGCGCCTTTTGCGTGGAGCACAGTGCGCGAGCAGGCGGGACGCTGTGGCTTAGGCGAGCACTACTGCCACCCGGCTGCCACCTGAAACCGTTGTTTCGGCGGATCCGGACGAGCGACCGCAGCGCGCGGGCAGCTGCCACCGGCCAGCCGTCAGCATGCATATGAATTGGAACGGCGCTGGCCAGGCCGGCCGCACGACGTCGCCCCTGCCAAAATTTTGCCTGCACGAGCGAGGGCGCAGCGCGGCCGGACGTACCCACCGCCCGTGCGCCCCTGCATCGATCGCCTGTGGGGGCCAGGCCGGCCGCCAACAGTCGCCGCTCACTCGATCGAGGCGTCGTGCACGGCGCGCGGGCCGCGCTTGCTTCCGCTTGCGTTCGATCGCACGAGGGTGCTAGTGTACCCTCTGTCGCGCGCGCGCATGCTTTGGATCCGCCCGCCCGTCGTTTCGCCCGCCGCGGCGCCGTGCCTGCGATCGAGCAGGGTCCATGCAGCCGTGGCGCTGCCTGCTCGGCCGGATGGCCGGTGGGAGTGGCTACGCCTGCGGCGCGGCGCTGGATGGATCACGGTCCATGGATGCATGGATGGCGGTGTACGGGTGGCGTCGCGCACCAGGCCTGACCGCCTGATGCTGCCCACTGGCCACCGGCCGATCGAGCAAAGCAAGCGATCGTCGATGGATGAACATATGAGGGCGGGCCGGCCAGCCGCGTAGTAGGGCATCTAGGGGGCTCTGACCTACTTGGCACTTGCCATCTTGTACTCCGCCGAGTTGTCAGGGTGGTCATCGGATAGAGTAACTAGCGGGCCGGCCTGCCGCCCGTCGCCGTCGACAGAACCGTCCTTCGCATACTACTGCTACTGTACATGGATCAACTCCAGGGCACGTCTGGTTGTTGGGGGATGTCAATTAATTCAGCACAATATCGATGAAGACAGAGATGATCAGAGCCATCGTTATTTCCCATGCATTGGGAAAGCGAACAAACTTGCACTGAGCTCTTCGTTTCATGTCATATACTTTGCATGCTCCATCGTTATTTGGCCTGTTTATTCGCTGGTGTGACATTTCGAACATAAGGGACGGCCATATATGATAAACCATGTTTATTTGCTCATGTGACTAGGTTCTAATATACAAATATTTAGAGAAATATCAAATGGATATAGTTGACATGGCACATTTAATCACCACACAATGAAAAAATTGAATTACGTAGCTAGTTTATTAAAGAGTAAAATGCACCATGGGTACTCAAACTATTGGGGTAGTATCATAAAGATGCTTCGAACTGAAAAAGCTACCACCTGGGTACTCAAACTATTGGGATAGTATCATCTGGGTACTCGAACTATAAAAGCTCTCACCTGGATACTTAAACTATTGGGCAGTACCATCCGGGTATGCTAGGAGCGCGGAAAAATGAATTTTTTATTTTCTAAAAATTGATGAATAGCACTGGAATTTGTTATTTTTGAAAAAACATAATTAGAGCTCTAAAAATTCTAAAAAAATTTATGTAGCCTCTCCATGATGTACTTTACCTACGAAAAATATGAAACTTGAAAAATAAGTTGTTTTGTATGTTTAAAAATTACCTATTTTAATCTAACTTTTATTTTAATCATTAAAATTCATGTAAGTTCATTTATTAATTAAAAGAGGTAATTTTTAAATATACAAAACTATTTATTTTCAAGTTTCATATTTTTTTCTTAGGTAGAGTACATCATGGAGAGGCTACATATTTTTTTTAGAATTTTTGGAGCTCTAATTATGTTTTTACAAAAATAACAAATTTCAGCGCTATTCATCAATTTTTAGAAAATGAAAAAGAATCAAAATTCATTTTCCCGCGCTCCTAGCGTACCCAGATGGTAATGCCCAATAGTTTAAGTATCCAGGTGAGAGCTTTTATAGTTCGAGTACCCAGATGATACTATCCCAATAGTTTGAGTACCCAGGTGGTAGCTTTTTCAGTTCGAGTACCTAGATGATATTAACCCAATAGTTTAAGTATCCAGAGTATATTTTACTCTTTATTAGACATTGAAATAAAATTGTAAAATATGACAAATGTTGTTTTATGTCCAGCTTTTAAGACAGTGCCCACTTCTTGAAAACGAAGACATGCATGGAATCTTGCATTGACACTGTCCTTACAAATTTCTTGAACATAGTAATTATTACAACCATGCCTTTTTTATTTTATATACGGGGGTATATATATGTAGTGATGTGTTACTCCCACAATTTTACCACTAGCTTCCAACCAAGTAATTTTTCTTCTGCTTTTCACACTAAAGATTGAGTCTCTTCTTTGCTTGGCTTCGGTTTATGTCGGTCGTGGTACCATATATAGCGTGTTGTACCATACTACGGCCGGCACATAGTGGTCCTTTCTCCTCTCCAAATGAATTAGGGGACATGGGGATCGAGCCAGTGAATTGAAGCCAACGAGCGAGGGTCCACCAATTCTTACTCTAGTTGATGAATAGTGCCAAGTTTGAAACCATCCAAAAATAAGTTCTCGAACAAACCCTAAGTTCACCATTATTTCGTTACGTACTTAACGATGTCAATTCAATTGTAAAGGAAATCTAAGCCATTTATATTTTTCTCCCAATTTTGTATGGTAATATTTTTTTACATATTTTCATAGGTATTTTTTTACAGCAAAATTTTATTGGATTTGCGTATACTAAACCCGCTTGTCTTGAAAATCATTTTCAAATGGATGTCTATATATATTAGTACATATAGGCGGTTCTCTTAAGCCTAGCATCATCAGTGTAAATCAGATTTGTGCTGGTGATTGGCTTAAGAGATCCCAATTAATAAGTTATAGAAAATAGTTTTCACTAGCACTTTGTGTAAACATGCCGCTAGTATAGACTGATTTACACTAATGTCATTTTTTTTGCGAGGATGATGACATCTTTTTCACCGGTGGTACGTACACACAACACCAGTACAAACTGAAAAATAAAAAGGTCGCCAGTACAAAATGTTTACAGAACAGCAGGGGGCCCTAATAATCCTTGAAGCTGGAAACTAAGATGGTTAAAATCACAACTGTAGTCGAGGATACACGTAGAGAAGACCATTAATTATGCCCACATTTTATATAGTCTGGGTAATCATTTATAACATTCTACAAGAATGAGAAGAAGATAAACAGTGTGCGTGCCAACTGTTTTTGAGCAGTCGCTGATATGTCATCCAGGGATTTTCCGTTAGAATATGCCATCTGCACGGCGAGTACAGCAGTTTCACTGGCCATACGAGCAGCACCCCTCCAACCCGCGCGGCCTTGCGTCTCCTAAAGAAAATGCACTTTTCAAGAAATCAAATATTTTCAGATTTAACCCGATGTATATAAAATGTTAATTAATGTCGATGGTACATACTTCTTCCGTTCTAAATAAATCCCTATCTCGTACTTCAAGAAGTGAATCAATCTCAACTTTAACTAAATTTATAAAAAAAAAAAAAATAGTATCAACATTTGTATCTTCCAATATATTATTATTATGTGGATATATGATGCGATCAAACTAATGATGCTTATATTGAATCACAAATATCATTAGTTCCTAATTATAAAAGTTTTGTTGTTTCGACATTTCTAGAATTCATAGCGCACAACTTTACTATGTATGTCTAGGAGCGTCACAAAGTTGAATCTAAAAATGTAAAAAATGTTTTATAATTTAGAACTGGAGAATATTTTTTAATATATATTTGATCAAAAACAATTTGAGGAATCATTTGGTCAAACTTTTATTGCCTGACTCATAAAAATCTGAGATGGAGAATTAATTTATAATCATTTGGTCAATTTTTATTGTCTGATTCAAGATATAATCATATAAATATTATTAACTTTTTATAAATAAATTTATTTAAAATCAGCATGTATCTCATGCACGTTTTGTTACCTGTGCTTCTGCGTGATAGCGTCGAGTCGAGTGGAAGATTGTAAGGCGGCGCAGCCGTCAAGACCGCCGGGCGTCGTCGTTGTCGCAACGGCGCTGCCTCCGTATTCTGCAGCAGTGGTCGTTGGCTTTTCCCAGGCCAGGGCGGCAGGCAGGCAGACCGGCTTTTTTGCGAGAATGCATGCTGCACCCATGCATGCGTGTCTGGGCTGGGCCCGCGGCCACGCAACTCGACACACGTCACTTGGCTTTGGGTCGGAACTGTAGCCCATGTCACCGGACCTGGCATTGTGGACTCGGGGGCCCTGGGGTCCATGGACGATTCTCGGGATCTTCTGCGTCCCCCTCGGCCCCTCCCCCTCCATCCACCGCCACACACCCACACAAGCTGCGGTTAATGGCGTCCCCCTCGTATCATAAGTGTTACATCTAGGACATGTTTCCCACAACAGACGGAGTGAATTAGCAACCTTCCGTTTAAGTACTATAAAAAAATCTGCCATCACTTTAAATGTCACTATCATCTCTTAGGAGGCCATACAAGTAGTATACATCTTCAACGGTCCCGTTTTAACAAATGATATTTTTTTCCATCCAGTATCACAACAACGGGAAGGAGCTAGAAAGCACCCCCGCTTTTAAATAAAAAGATGCAAGACTCGAATCTGGGTCTCTAGACTGAGAACATGCTACATTAGCCAGTCCCGCATGAGAACACCTGCATCATTGTCACCCCTTTTCGTATTTTGTTGATGTATGGTGGTTTTAACAAAATATAAATATTTTCCATTAGTATCTTCAAATGAGAGTGATTTCATTTAATTAAGGGTAACTTTGCTAAAACAACTTGCTTGGGTGGTCCAAAGTATTGTTTACCTAACTAACAAAATAATTAAACACTTTTTTATTCTCAGCATATTAAGACAGTATGATATCGAGTTAACCTTACCTATACATCCACAAAACATATGCTCGAGAATTTGTTAACCAGCATGGGGGAGGAGAGAAATTGGATTTTGGTGGGTCCGTCCCTTTTCTTTAGTCAATTTGGTGTGCGAAAAATGACCTTTTTATTGAAAAGAAATGGTATAATTTTTGTGCACACTATCTTCAAGGTAACATATTAGGTGCGGGTTTAGATACTACAGGGATGCACAACAGACAATCCACATAGTGAGAGTGGACCATTAGAGGTCTTTGTTTTGGATAATCAAGAATGATAAAGGGGCAATAGACGACTTTGTTTGTGATCATTTTTGAGATTTTACAATACTTGTGGAGAATTTCGACGGCTCACAACGACCGATCCGACGGCCAGAAAGGCCAAAGGCGATGGGAGGCGATGGGAGGGAGGCGATTGCTGTGTCTATAAAGGTGGGCCATATGCGCTAAATCGCTTCCCATCGCCTCCAAAACTGAGGTGGGAAGCGATGCCAAATAAAGGAAGGGTAATTGCATTTTTGTAATTCTTTTTTGTAATTAAAGGTATTAAGGTAACTTTATAAATACAATATTTTATGTTTTGAGTACATTAATTAAGGCTATTACTATTGTTATTAGATTTTTTTTGAGGCGATACTATTGTTATTAGAAACAGCGACGTATGCGGCTAGGGTTCCTTGGGCCGCCGGCGGCGGTCACGCGCATCTGGAGGAGCCGCGCCATGCTTGGACGCCGCCGGGGCGTGCATATGGAGGCGTCACGTGGTGGTGGCGGCGGGCGGCGGCGGTCGGGCGGCGGCGCGCGCGGGCGGGCGTCCTCGACCACGCGCGAGATCGTGGTTGACCTCGTCACGATCCTGAAGGGCGACGCTTGCTCTTGGCCACCGGAGCCCCGGGCCGCACATTCCGTCGTAGTTATCTATTGTGCCTGTACTGTCGTACTGAGATGCAACTGACCGGCACCTGCATTGTTTTTTGCTGCTGTATTCATCATTCAGAAACCAGATCACCGAACAAGTTTGTGGCCGTACACACGAATTCTTTCCTCTCGCTTTCTCCCCTTGCTACAGTTGACCAAGGCGAAAGCGAGGTGGAATCCGTTTCCGGCGGCGATTTCGCCGGCCTCTTCCCCCTCCGGCGACCTACATGGCGTCGGAGTGGGGGATGGGTCGGGAAATCGCCGTGCGGGTGTATATAGAGTAGGTAGGAGTCTACCTAGGTCTAGGTTTAGCTCGTCATCGTCGATGGCGGTGCTTGTGTTCGCCGAGGGGGTGCTCCTCTACGGCGTGTTTGTCCGAGCGGCGTCGAAGTGGCGGAGGAGTCGATGTCGCCGGGAATAACTCTTGCCCACCTCTCCTCCGTCCCGGCGGCGTCCTTCTCCGGCGCCTTCGGTGAGGTTGGGGCCTCGGTACGGGAGCTCTAGGCCGGCGGCTTATCGTCTTCCGGGTGATGCTTTGCTACTGCCTTTCTTTTGCGTGGATGCGAAGCGGTCAGTGTGGGTTGCGGTTGCTGGCCGGCTGGATTTGGCTCTCTTCGTGCTCGACGACGGTGGTCGTCGATACGAGCTCGGATCTGGGAACCGGAGTTGTTGGGCGCGGCCCCGGTCGATGGGCCACAATGTTTTCATCCGGTTTGCTCATGGCGGGTGTCTATTTCGATTCCAATCGAAGCCTGCGGGCGAGGGACTTCTCCGGTTCATGGAGGTGCTCGGCTTCTTCGATGCCGGCGGCAGCGGCGGCGAGGTGGTCGACCACCGGTGGTTCGCGAAGATCCTGGGGGCATCGATGTAATTTTTTTCTTTCTAGGGGTCTTTGTGAAGTTTGGCAGGGACAGCTGCTTCTGTATCCTTCCAGAATGTACGTGTCTGTGTTTGTATGATGGATGTTTTCCTTAATATATAAATACAGATACGTTATCAAAAAAAAAAAAAAAAAAAAAAAAACCAGATCACCGGCCTTGGTCGGAGGTGAACGGCGCACAGCCACACAGTGCTGTGTGTTAGTCACGGTGGAGAGCAGCCCGTCCATTGCAGCCTTGATTTTCTCTCTGCACTAGTTCCTCTGCTATTTGCTTTTCGTTCAGCGAAGCAGCAGCTGTGCTAGCTTCATTCTCATCCTTTCCAGGAGCAGCTCAAGCGATTGGATTTTGTCATATGGCCATGTGTAGGGTGTGTCAAATGTTGTCGACAAGTTGCTGCAAAAATGTGATATTTTCTACCATGAGCAGATATGATGCTCTAGCAAGTAGTGATTCTGATTCATTGCCTAGCTAGCAATCCTAGCATCAATGTGATATTTTTGGTTTTAAGATGGAGTCACGTCGGTTATCAGTGAACTACTAATTAACTTTCATCAGTTAAGAACGAGCGGTTGTGACACCTGTTGCTTGTGTGACTGTTATAAATCCTGGCCATGCAAAAATATTCAGAAAAACTGAGAAAAAAACAAGATTTCAAAAATGCGAACAAAACACGAACTGGATTGAAAAAGGTCAATTAATAATTTATGTGCTTGTTTGTTGGCCCAGCGATGCGTGGCACAATTGGTAAACATTTCAAGGTAAACCAAAAGGGTGCGGTTTCAATCCACACAACTGTACTTATTTTTTTTTTGTTGATTTCATTCTTTTTTATAAGCAATTATTACGTAAGGGTAGCAAGTAACGGGTCAGGTACCCACAGGTTGCTTATGCCCGACAAAAATCAGCTTTCGCATGCATTTTATAGAGGTGGGTGTAGCTTCAGCTGTACATGACCAACCGAGTTGGAACTAAATGTGTTTGCTACCTGTGAACCACTAGCACTAGAGCCTGAAGAACAATACATTTCAGTAGTTGGGCCCTATGGGTCAGGCCCATACTAGGATCAGAGCGTATATGCTGAATATTAAAAATTGGTCACTAAAATTCAAAAATTTTAAAATGATCTCGGATAGATAAATGATCAAAATAAAAGTTATGGGTCTTAAAAGGTTATAAAACTTTGTTGTTAACCACTTTTCTATTTGAATTCATTTGATGCTTTAAAATGTTGTTTGAAATTTAATTTCAAATTGTCGAAGAACGCTTATTTCTCTTTTTAATCCATGGCTAAAACTTGTAACTAGTCTTTCTCCCTCATATTAACTCCAAATCATGTGGTTTTTTTTTTTTTTTTTTTTCTAAAGTTTTCTAAAATCATGGTCTATCATGTTATTGTGTTTTTACTACTAATCGTTTGGTCATATATTTTTTGTGTATATTTTTAAAATTTGAATTTAAAAATAAAAACTTCAAACAATATTTTTAATCATCAAATGGTTTCCATTGAAGAAGTCATGAACATAAAAGTTGTTGAACTGATCAAGATGTACAATTCTTGTTTTGGTCATTTTTCAAAACACACAGTGAAACAAACATTGTTCACAAAATTTACATCTCTCTCTTATATAGTTTATGAAACTAAAAGAAAGATATATAAGATTTGCGAATAATATTACTACAACTATGTCGGATGAACAAATGACCAAAATAAAAATTATACAACTTCAGAAATTATGAAATTTTGTAGTTGACATCATTTTGATTTGAATTTGTTTAGAGCCTCAAACAATCAATTTACACTTGATTTATTATAACATGTGATGAACTGAAATGACCAATAGATAGAGATAATTGTGTGGTGCAGTGGCTTAAGAAGCTATGTTTGAGGTGAGGTTGTGGGTTCAAATCCTTGCAGCTGCAAGTTGTGTTATTTTTGCGTGAAATATTCTGTGAATTTTTTTCCTTTTCTTTTTACTTTTTTTTTCGTGATTTGGCGGCTGGCTGCCTAGTTGACACAAGTTAAACAACTTTAGTACCATATATCGAGCTGCTAGACATGGGGTTACGTGGTCTGTTATAAGATCACATAGCGATCTAGTCTTTAGGCTTGGGTGTTCTTAAATAGAAGGACCATAACTATGTGAATTTATATTTAAACTTTGTGTATTTTTTAATCGCTTTTGCATTTGACATTTGTGTACACTCGTCCAAAACTTATAACACCCTATAGTCATGATCCACCAGAATGAACTACAGATACCCTCAGTAAGACAAAATTGGTTCCACCAAATCAAACCACCATGGCTAACAAACAAATTGCATGACAGTTAAGATAAAATAATCCTTAAAGTAATAGTCATCAATCTTCACAGGAACATTCGTGAAGCAAGAAACAAGTAAATAGCCATGGTGGTTACTTGTACTCATAATACAATGATAAGGCATGAAAGCACCAGTACAAAAAAGCTAAAGCAAATAAATTAGGCCTTCTAATGGAGGATCCATTTCTTGGAACTGGAATTTGTCTACAGCAGAGCGGATTCTTCAACAGTGCTGCAAGTACAAGAAAAAAATTGTTTAGAAGGTTCACAGGGCTATCTTGTTACATCAAGAGAATGAAAACTCAAGAGAAACTGAAAAGATTATTGTGATAGTTGGCTGATGACCAGACAAACTAAATTAGAAGACATGAAGCACACATGTTAAATGGACATACAAACTAAATTAGAAGACAGGAAGCACACATGTTAAATGGACATACAGATATATAATTTCTCATATGAAATTTTCTTCTACTGATGTCATGAAACAAGGTATAACTTTAAAATCCGGTTGAAAGGCATATGGAACTAATATTTAGTGTATATAGCAATTGTAGATAAGATTTATATATAAATTTATCTTTGCATGATGTCATATGGACATAAGATTATATAGCAATTGTAGTGAAGATAAGATGTAGACTTTTTTTTATTCACACCATTTATACTAAAGGTTACTTTATCTTATTCATTGGTTAAAAATTATACATTTATCATAATTATAGAAAAATACACTAGCATGTACAACATAGAATAGTTTCATCTAAATTTACTTGAGATATATTTTCATAGTGCATTTGTTTGAACTGAACATTGTATAGATTATATCGGAACATGATAGCTTGAGAAAAGAAATGTACTCGAAGAAAGACTCCACATCCGGCATTTCCTCCTGGAACATTCGGTATATAAATTTCAGCAAAATTCATCGAAGGAATTATTATTGCATAGTACAAATACAGAAAGACAGTAAAACTCTGAACCACTTTAGAGCAAAACAATATGTCTCTGAAACCATCTCATTTCATACTCCAAATAGGAGTGAGGTCAGCACATGCATTATATTGCTAAACTACTGATAGTTCCACCGGGCTTTGGAAAGCACATGTAAAAGGAAATAAACTGCCACACTATAGCAGATAAGAAGACAAGCAATCGTGTGAATAAGATCAAGCAGGTGCAGTATTTCGTACCAACTGTGTATAGGAAAAGCAAATGATATTGCTAGACATGGCACATGATAGCATGGCTGGAAATGAGAACAGTTAGCTGAAGATACAAGCACTTGAGAAAAGGATATGGACAGGGAATGGGGCAACCTTTGCACAAACATACTATAGAGCAACAGTAAAGGAACTTATTAGATGCAATGAGAGTAGAGTTCTTCACTGCTAAACCCAGGAGATTGTTTAAGATTTTAAATTCATGCACACCAAAATACATGTAAACACTGCATCACCATCTAGAAGTTTACATGCCTACAGAACAAATTCTTAATTTCATAGTCCTATGTGCAAGTAAATTACAGCCAAACCAGTGGTACTTAGATCGTTGACATTTGAACTGAATCCATAAGAATACCAGTGCAAGTTGCAGTTCGACTCCATTATTCAAAAAAAAAAAAAAAAAAAATGCAGTTCGACTGAAGCAAACAATTACGCAGGTCTCCAATTCTTGCAAAACGAACTACGAACACAATTTTCTTACATAAACCACAGGTAACTACCATCTGAATTTTGCATTTTTATATGGAACCAAATAAACCTACGAACTTACACATGAATTACAGGAACAATCCACAAAGCATCATCGGCTCCGATGGACAAAGGCGCCGCCTTTACCACAAAACTTTTAAAATTAAACGCGACAAGGCATTTGGAATGGGCACCTGATCGGGGTGGCTGGAGCGGTCGACGCCAACATAGTCGGTGACGACGAGGGTCTCGCCGTCGCCGGTGAAGCCAAGCTGTCGAGGGAGACAGAGAGGAGGGAGCTGGCCGGCAATAATGCGTTCTTCCAAACAGATCCTAGTTACACGATTCAATACACAGGGCAATGAAATCAAACAAACAGATGCTAGTTTCATGACCCAACAGACAGAGCAATGAAAGCAGACAAAGAACTGAGTTAGCAATTACAGATGTAAGATCATAAATCAAGAAACCTTAAGAGATAATTTGATCCCAGCTATTTAGAGACAGAACAAATGCTATTATACAAGAGATAATTGAAATAACAAACACAACACAAGCGTGCGGAAACAGGGAGAGTTGCCAGATTGGCTTGTTACGTGTAGCTCACCAACCAAAAAAGATGGCAGCCCTTCAAGCACAACACAACACAAGCGTACCGACCCCAAATTTGCTTTGCTTGCGCCAACCCGCAGCTTCGTCTTCCCCAATCCACCACCCTGACGTTCGTCCCCAACGAATGCTTCGCCCTGCACGTTCAGCGCACGCGTGGCCCGAGCCGGATTGCGCCGGCGAGGAGTCAGACAATAGCGTGGGAGATCTGGGGGGAAAGCACGAGCATCGGAAGGACGCAGCACAGAGCCGACGGCGGATCCAGAGCGGGAGGAAGGGCAACAAATGAAATGAGGCTGGCTCCGCTACGTACCTGCTCTACGCCTCGGGAGGAAAGGCGGGCAAGGACGGGCCGGCTGCGGCGGCCACGGCGCAGGGCGAGGGGTGGCGACTGCGCCGGCTATTGCGAGGGGCGGCGGCGAGAGACACAGGGCTATCCTCGCCGGCGGCGGCCACGGCGCAGGGCGAGGGGCGGCGGCTGCGCCGGCTATTGCGAGGGCGGCGGTGAGAGAGACAGGGCTATCCTTGATGTTGGGTTGGGCCGGCCGGGGGACGACCGCTGGGTGAGGGAGGGGTTTACCCAATCATATTTGCGCAATTATTATGATACCCTTTAGCAAAAAATTTAGTAATTTATAGAGACGATGGGAGGCGATAGGAAGCGATTTCAAGTACTTTCTCTTAAGTTCTCTTTTCTGATCAGCTGAATAGCTTAAAAAATATAAATAACTCCTTTTCTGATCAGCTAAATAGCTCAAAAAAACATTTAAAGAACTTGGTGGTTGCTGAGGCCTGAACTTTTTTTTCTTTTTTTTTTTTGCTATAAAAGAACATGTTCCCTGCTGTTAATTGTGGTGGTGGTTTCGCAGCCGATCCGAGTAGCCGCAAACCTGCATACAAAATCCAGTGGCATGAAAAAACCATGTGTGCTTCTCTATTGACAGTGTACGGCCTGCCTACCTCTGGATGCGTACTAGGTAAATAGCAGAAGGTAACAGTGAGTGATCTCATGGACAAGATCCAGGCCGGGGCCTACACCCCAGCTTTGTCGTAGTCGCCGTTGGTTAATCTGATCCGCAAATTCCATACAATAGTGTAGTAGTACTATTAACTCCAGTGTCCATAAAAAGGTAAATAGGAAAATGGCCAAATAAATAGTGCCTTTTCTTAATCTACTATTTGGCTCCTTACTTGTCTGCAGTGAAACCCGTGGCTTTTTTATGGAATATTTGGATCACATTCTAAACACCACTTTTGGACCTAACGAGATAACATAATGAACTCTCTTTATTTGGATCACAGTATATGTTTATCTATGGTCTTGTGAGTCAGTTTGAAATGATTGACAATTGACAATGCTACCCACTTTCTTGTGGCCATGATATTCATCTATTATCGCTCTCTAAGAGACTAAATGCAAACTATTGCGTGCACACAAGAGAAAAACATGAATACATAGTACTTATCATATCTAAGATCCATTAAAATCTAATACATGGGCAAACTAATATCTAATACATGGGCAAACTAATTGTAGATCAATTATTAGGTCCTTTGTGGAGGAACCTGTCCACCTAGGTTTAAGTCCTCGACTTGCCACGGGTGCTCGCATTCTCCTGAATTTATTATAGGATTTTGTAACGTTATACTTTAAGTGGTAAGTGACGTTACCGTCAACAAGTGTATTCATAGGTGTGAATGTACGTGCGTGTTGTGGGAGTCTACATTGTACTTTATAATTCTCAGAAAAATCTAATACAATGGCACTCAAATGTAGAAACTATGGTTATATAGACATTGAATGCATTGCCACAATTGTTGAGGTGGCACACTATTTGTTTTGGACCGAAGTCAATAGGGAAAACCCTAACCTAATTGTTTTACTTTTATTTGAGACCTATTTTATTTGCCCCCGCGCGGAGTCAAATCTTGGCCTGCTTGATGCTACTCTGGTACTCTAACCACTAGGCTAGATGCATTTTTGTGTGGCACACCATTTGTGAAGTGTTCTGTTGTTTGAGATGATATTGTATTGTCCTATTAGCTCACCCTATTTTATTAAGTTGCATGTATAAATTATTTCAACACAAAGACTAAGCTGATAGAAAATGTGGCCAATTCACATTATACTTCAATACACACCAGTTAACCTAACCATGGATGTTGATACGGTTTGCACACCAAAGTTTCAATACTTTTTAGTCAACAATTTTTTTATTTAGAGTCATATAGATTTTTAAATATTTATGCTCTAAGATTTCAAAATTCAAGATTTAGAAATTTTTAGATGACATCAAACGTTAACGTGGCATACCAAACATTGTAGTTATCAACACAATCTCGACTTCACATTTGACAACTTTTGTATTTGAAAAATGTTTAGAGTTTCAAATATTCATTTTAAGATTATCATATTTTGATTTTCAAAATTTTCAAACTATTTCGTATGGAGGCACACCCTATACAGAAATTATAGAGCTCAACAAGATCTAATACTTTAAAATTTGAAAAAGAAAATTCAATTAAAATCATTTTGAGGCTCAAATATTCTATACAAGAATACTTAAAGTTGCCTATGTAAAGTCGAGTTTTGTAGTGTAATGTTAGGGAGCGAACAGCGAACATATATGCTATATATTAAACTCACCTCCTAAAGGTCAGATGCCTGAAATTATAGATTACTTACTAGGCAATTGAATAATATTATCAATGCCATGGAAGAATACATCTATGGGCCGCTTGTTCTTAAATGGATGATCAAGATTGATCGCCTGAGCGGAAACTCAATTCTCAGACGACTGAAGGATAGTTGCTCTATATTAAAAGTCACATGCTTGATTTTGTTTTAAAATCCTTTTACAAAGGTGGGTCTCGTGTCTGTGTACCACCTACCTGAGTGCTCATTAACACACATTATTTGACAGAAACGGTGGGCCTCTAACAATGCTTAGCTCTGCTTTTGGGTGATGCTAGCAAGTGCTGCTTTTGTGATGTAAAAAGTTCCCGCATAAGACAAACTCTAGCGACCAAAACCTGATTGGGACAGAGATATATGTGCATATAATACAGTGCTTCTGCTGCCACCAAAAAACCCTATCTGCATGTATGCAGGCAACCATTAAGCTCTGGTTTCAAAGAGCCACAGCACACGCATCATGCATGCCGCGCGCACCACCTGCTCTGATCAGACTGGCTGATGAAGCAAAAGTCAGGGCAACACAGTGTCGAGGGTGGTCATCAGTTGGCTTTGAGGTCCACAAAATCTCAATCGGACTGGGGGGAAATCAATCGATCGATCGATCGTCTCCATGGATTGATATCGATCGACCCATCACCAATCAAATGCATGGAGACGGAGCTGCTTTTAGCGTGAACAAAGGCCGTGTCCTGCCATTCCAATAATTTGTTCTCGGGCAGACAGCTTTTGAGCAAGGTAGGGGACCCCCGGCCCGGCCCGATCGATCCAGAGTTACTAGCAGCACTGTCTCTTTTACTCACTTTCACGGGTACACGCATATGCATTGTGTGAACAATGGAGCGATCGTTTTGCCAGAAGAGAATACGGCGACAGCACCAGCAAGAGATATAGGTAGGAGCTGAGAGAATATCTGTTGCCTGAACAATGTCATAGCCAGAAGAACTGGTTGCCGCCGAAGTGGCTGAACGTCACCCAAATACTGAAACAGAGCAGGGCAATGTTCAGCAAGGAGTGCAATGTCTTCTAGGAATAGCCCAAATACTGAAACAGAGCAGGGCAATGTTCAGCAAGGAGTGCAATGTCTTCTAGGAGTAGCTAGCAGCTAGCCTATACATATCTCAGAACGCTGGTGTGCCGTGTGCGTTACCTGCACAGGTTAGGTCGCGATCGATGTGGATGGGCATGACAGGCTCGTAAAACACACATTTAAGTATTTAACACTGCCGCCTACTTATATCTTATCGAACGCCGACCATGCAGTACGCGCACGTACCGTCGTCGTGATTCGTGAACCAGGCCGGCCTGCACGCGCACGGCGCACGTTACGCCATCCCTCTCCCTGCCGGCGGCCAGCTCCTAGTGCTATATAGCCTGCATGCATGATGTTGAGCATGAGGCTGTGACTGTGAGCATAGTGCCGATCACTTACTTGGCACAGCTAGCACACATCTATTACGTACGACGATCCTCTCAATTAAGCCGAGCGTGGATCGGAGCATGGACATTGGACGAGACAAACGAAAAAGCAAAGCTCATAAAACGCTACGCTGCGCGCCTCTGAATGAAGAACAATGTTCAATATTAACTATAAGGCTGTAGCTATGCATGCATGCATGCACGGAGATTGGACGATCGAGCGCCATGGGCACGGCGACCGCCGCCGCCGATGGAGGGGGGTATACTCGATCGCGCGGACGTGGAACTGTGGAAGTGGCGCATGTGGTGTGTCGACGCCGCCGCGCGCGCAGCCATGCATGCACGGACGGCCGTCGCACATTATTATCCAGGAGATAAGCATGCTACCATTTTCCCCGGCCCGGAAAAAGAAGCCGCCGGCCAGCCGGCCGTGCGATATGATGGATCCTGCAGGATCGGAAACGTGGGCAACGGGCCATGCATGGCCGCGCGCGCCTCCGTCAGCATCAAGGGGCCAGCCGGGATGTCATCGAGGGGCCGGCGGAGCACAAGAATGGAACGCAGACACTGCGACTGCAGTGTTGTAGTGTGGAACAGTGTGTCATCAATCAGAGATAGAGCGCGCGGCCTGCACTGCACACGTACGAATTGCTAATCAATAATGGACCAGCACTGGCCAATGGATCCGGTGATTGTCTCTGTGCTTAATAATAATCGCCGCTAGCTGTACTTACTGGAGGATCAGATCGTGCTGTCATTGACAAAATAAGACTAAGACATAATACAATATAGATTGTTGAGAAACGCTGTATCTGATAGATACTTACACAGTTACGTGCACAGTCTCGGATAGGCACTCGTCCAGGAGACAGGAGTGCCGAGCGTGTGGAGCAAAATCACCCGTACTCAACAAAGATCCGTGGATTTTATTACACCTGTGTCCTCGGGACACGTAGACTGCGGTTTACGGTTAAATTTTTCCAATCGATAATTATAAAAGTTATTGGATTTTACCCGTTCCGTCCCAAAAAGAATACAATTCTAGTATCTAAATAAATGTTGTCCTACAACTCTAGCTTAGTACTAGAATGTAGTGTCATATAGACAGATAGTGACAATGCAATAAGAGTTTGTTGATACAATCATTTGACTTGGTACAATCAACATATGGGGGCGAAGAATAAAAAGTGTAGGGACACACACGTCATTTTCGTTACTAACTAATTTTATCCTCAAAATGTGAGAATTTTGTTCTTTGTGGAACCAATGAAGTATACACACCGAGTATGTAATTAGCATTTGAACATATGAGACTTAGTGACCTCCTTTCAAAAAAACATGAGACTTAGTGACATAGCATGGCTTTTATTTGACAACCACATCTAGTCTCCATTCATCTGGGACTACAACGCGCTAAGTCTAGGGTATGCAATTCTGCTCAGCTACGCGGATACTGAGGCACCGGGTGTGGATAGTGTTCGGCCACCTACATCTACGCCGACACGGGAATGGCAATCGGACGACGACGATGTTTCTCCTTTGGCCCTCTCCCTTGTTGACGTTGTGGTAGTAGCCACTGACGACATCGAAGTCAAGGCACTCTTCATCAACTTCCATCTGCTGCCGCTATAGGAAAGTCTCGCCGCAGTGACAAGCTCGCAGCTAAAGCTGCTTTCCACGACCCCAACCCAGAGAAGAAAGCTAAACGCATGTTGGTGAACAAGTGGGAGCGCAGGTCGGACAACGCAGTTTTCAACACACCGCGTGACACGATCGCTATCAAGTTTCATGACGTGTTTGATGAGCCCGTATCCCCCTGGAAGTGGGAGGCGATGGACGAGCTCTTGTGCTTGCAAAGCGCTGGAACGTGACCACAAGCAAGGTGACGCCCTGAGCTGTCGCCGCACATCTTGTTCCTCCCGTCTTTGTCGCTTCATTGTTTACTTAGTTAGTACAACCTTGCTTCCCCACCTTTGTGTTCCTCCAAGGTGTGTACGGCTCCTCGCTGTGACCCTCCTTGGAGTATGTAAAATTCCCCACTTTCACTTAACGAAACACATGCCATTGCATGCTCTCGAAAAAAAAATTGGCACATGGGTCCATACCTTGTCTAATGCGGGGGTGGAGGGGCCGGCCTCCCTCAAATTGTGTCTTTTCTATTACATCCACTAATTGTCTAACTAATATAAAATGTACCTATGTAATTAATATAAAATGTAAATTAAGGATAAATGGTTCTCCAATAGAGATATTGTCCCTCCTAATCCTAAGTTTGGGATTCACCATTGGATCCAACTAATATCCCTAGCAGCAGTGTTGAGTAGCAATTAAGTAGGATTAACTCATGAGATAGAAGGTTACGTTGTTTATAACCATATCGACATAGTGTACTATAAAACAAATCAACTTCTGGAGTTTTCCTAAGTCAAAATATTGATTAAATTATTAGAAAAGAGCACCTATATTTGTGGTATCACTACCGGAATCGGCCTATTTGCCGATGGCCGCGTAGTTTGCCGATGGCAAAGTGGTCAGCCATCGGCAAACTACCGGCTTTGCCGATGGCAAAGTGCGGCCACCGGCAAACAGGTCTTTGCCGATGGCCCAGCCATCGGCAAAGCACGGCCTGGCAAAGCCATACTTTGCCGGTGGCCAGGCCATTGGCAAACATCGGCCATCGGCAAAGCCCTATTTTTGCCGATGGCCGGGCCATCGGCAAAGCACGGCCATCGGCAAAATTGGCCCCGAGCCGACGCCGTCGGGTGTCGGCCGACGCCGTGCCTTTTGCCGATGGCCGAGCCGTCTGGCCATCGGCAAGTGCCCTCTTTGCCGATGGCCACGGCCATCGGCAAACCAGGGCCACGTGGCTGCCTCTGGAGCTGCCGGGCCCACGCGCTTTGCCGACGGCCTTCACTGGTCGTCGGCAAAGTTTGATTTTTTTTTGATTTTTTCTTCCAGTTTTTTCTGGTAACTTCCTACACCAAATACAACCCACCTGCAAAAATTGGGACCATTTTGAGTTTTTTTTGCTAGATTTCGTGAATTATTTCTGTTTCTTTGCAATTTTCCGGCAACTCCAATTTTGAACTGCAGGTACATGAAATAATAGGATTTTTTGATTCAAAAGATGGTATTCATGATTCCCCGAGTATGTTGAGGCCCTATCTAGGACCTCGCATGAAATTATGACCATTTTGCCATCGTAACATGGGGAGTGACGTGCGCGAAAAGTGTTTTTAAATTATATAAAATCCAAACGAAGTCGGAAATTGACGAAACTTGACATGTTGTGTGGCCATGGCATGCGGAGTCCATGGTAAAAATTTCAAAAAGTTTTGAGCAAGTTGTGACGTCGGATGGCCAAAACCCAGACATCTCCATAAGTGATCACATGTGGAGATGTCTAACTCGGAAAAAAAAAATTCCAGGTTTGCCGATGGCTAGCCGTCGTCGTCGGCAAACCTGGGATTATGCGTCAGCAATTCCCTAGGTAAGCCATCCCAAAGTGTTTTTTTTTTGAAATTTTTTTGCCGGCCAACTTATTTTGCCGACGGTCAAGGCCATCGGCAAAAAAATTTCAAAAAAAAAAATAAAAACAGACTTTGCCGATGGCCGCGTCAATGTCAGCCATCGGCAAAGCCGCCGTCAGCCTGACGGCGCGTCGGCTGACGTGGCGGGTTTGCCGACGGCCCACGTGGCCATCGGCAAAGGTTTGCCGATGGTGATGTCAGTGGCCATCGGCAAACCCGGCTTTGCCGATGAATTTTTTGCCGATGGGGGTTTGCCGATGGCCACGTCAGATTGCCATCGGCAAATCCTTTGCCGATGGGATTCCTGTGTTTGCCAATGGCGGCCCGCCATCGGCAAACAGCTCGATTCCGGTAGTGTATGCCATTAGTGTAACTAGATGCAGGATGAAGTTAAGTTTGACCCGATATGTTTTCATAATCTACTTATATAGCATTTGGTTAAAATTTGTATAATGTAACCTTATTACAATGGTAAGGAATCTTGTTTGTTATTGTTTCATTTGTTTGCTATTGATTCATTGAGGTGTGCTATAAATAGGTATCCCAACATTTTACAGGATAAAATCTTGTGTTCCCTTGGTAGTGTTTGCAATTAGGTTTATAATTCCATTTACATTCTCCAATCGAACACTATTTAATTTGGTATCATAAATGTTATTCTCCACTATAAACTTGGTCAAACTCAAGACAATTTAACTTAGAGAATTTTTACGGTGCTTAGGTGGAACCACCGGTTCCTCCAGTTAATCTTCTTCTGAGTCGGTTCCTCCCCCTAATCATACTTAAGGGTAGTTTAGTACTTTTTCTTATCCCACAGCTTCTTGGCTCCTAATCCCACTCCACACACAGCCTGCTCCCATATAGAACGTACGGTTCCGCCGCCACGAGCCATGACTTGAGAAGGATTGAGGGAAGCGTCGGAGGATGGCGACGTTGCGGTGGCGGCGTCCGCGAGCGTTGGTCGTGCCTGCTCGGAGAGATTCAGATAAGACTCTGATAAGATTTGGAAGCATCACCCTCTTTTTTTAATTCAGCTTCTTCTTGATTCGTAGTAGAATTGTGATTATGAGAAGCAACTCATAACACGTAAAAATACAGTGATACCCTTCATCCACCGGTTCCGGACCCAAATTTTCTTGTTCCGACCCACAACTTAAGTTTCTCTCATTTGGTTCCTCCTATTTTTAGACCATTAGATTTAAAGAAATAGATAGCTCACATTATTTCCAAGCGTGCTTAAAACATCTCTTTAACTTAGAGAATTTTTAGAAGTTCATTTATTTTGGGTCAAAGGCAGTATAAAAATAATTGTGCGGTGCCGACGGATGGATGTGGCCAAAGTTGTCGCCGGCTAAATAAATTTGCCAGTGTTATGAACCGAATGTACCTCGCCACTAATCGGATATGGAGGGATATCACTGATATTACATTTATTTTCATATTTCTATTCGGATTTAATCAGATTCGAGTATGAATAGTGTCATCTATATCGAATAGGAAATGAATGGATATATTGACTTCATAAATGTGTGATCTGAGTATTCGGATATGAAAGAATATTTGGACTCGGACAGTCTGAACTCGTCTAAATGATTCAAACTCGATTAAGAAAGGTTGCTGAACTGTCGCTAGTTCAGAACTTAAAATCGATGATTAATTGTGACGTTTGTTTCCCAATTCAACGAATCTTGGCTAGCATTAATAAGGAAGCGAAGCAGTCATCGATCAATCATCATCAGCTGTAGAGGAAAGGCATGTGTAGCGTTTAGGTAGTGACGGTCAGTTCACACGAAAAATGCTGTGGTTGTCATCGATCTATGGTTGAAACGCAAGGCGGTGGACCTCCGATTCAAACCCTTCGCCATCGAACAACGCTAAATGCTCCGATGGGGCCATATTCTATCACTTTCCTCGTGTCGGCCGTCACTGATGCATGCTGCTGGCTATGTATGCATGTTTTTTTTTCCTCTAGTGCTGTGGGGCCTTGGGTGACGACGTTGCACTACGTTCGGTAAGCAAAACTGCTTCTTAAAAAAAAAAAAAAATTTGTGACTTACAATAAAACAAATGCCTGTGCTTGATGCGCCGATGACACCAAGATGATACCGTGCCAGCGAAACTTGGACAGAAATTCAGTGTAGGCTGTCTTCGCGCATCGAACAAGTACACTAAGCCCGTCCCAACTAAAATAGGCCCGTTAGATTCAGCACACAACATGGGCCGTTGAGCTGTCCAGCCCGCACGCTGCAAGCAGGATTCGACTTGGCCCGCCCTTTATTCGTCAGAAGTCAAAATGTACTGGACCAGCCAACTTGCACAGAAATTCAGTAGGCCGTTTTCGCTCGTAAACAAGCACTAGCCCAACTAACGTAGGCCCGTTAGTTTCTCTAGAAGTTCGTACCAATCCGGCCTTTTTCTGTAACTAAAGCCCGTGTGTCACTGCAGCACACAACCTGGGCCGTTGAACTGTCCAGCCCACTCCTCTGCCTTTCCAGAGCCCATCCCGCTCTCCTTGAGCATAAAAACGGCCCGCCCATCCCAAAATATCAATGCCACCAGGGAGGAAAGGGGAAAAAGAGAGAGTAAAAAATTCTCCATGATAACAGGAGGAAGAAAGTTGAGAGGTACTCGAATCTCAGGATTCGGCTTGGCGCGCCCGCCCTTTATTCCAAGCCTTCGCTCTCGCCAGAATCAAATCACGCCCGGCCAATTCCTCCCGCGCATCATTTCTCCCTGTGAAAGTTGGAACGCGATGGACGTCAGTGCATGGAGGCTTTCAGCATCGAGTCCCACTCGCTCTCATTCTCGCGACGAAACGGACCGGGGGATGTTGGCATACACACATGTTGCCGCCGGCAGATCCTGCCTGCACGGCTACTGGTAGAAGTACTATATATTATTCTTCTTAATAATAATGCATGCAGCTTTTTCCCTCAAAAAAAAAAAAATGCATGCAGCTTTGCTTTGCTTGAGCCAGGGCATCGATCAATCAGCCTCGGCTTTTGGTTGGGTGGTGCGAGACGAGATGCCAAAAGCCCAAAATGCGTCGCCAACCTCCACCTCGACGGATAGACAGAAATCTTATCCAGCGCACTGCGCACGGGCTCAGCTCCGCATGTCCCCTCTTTTAAGCTCCTCCAGTCGATTCTGGGCCCCCGAATAATGCAGCAGAGTACATGGCGATCGGAGACCGTTCCGTTCGGCAGCTCGGCACGCACAGTGACGCGATCTAGCTCTGATCATCGTCATCTCTGCCCATGTCTTTTTTCTTGCCCAACGGAAAATAAAGACCAGATTCACGAGCTCAAATAAGTGACTCGCTTTAGAGCTGCCTGCCTGGCTGGTCCAAACGGATGCCGCAAATGAAGCGTACTACATGGCCAATTATGCTCCAGCCGGCTAAAAATAAGAATAGAAGGGACAGACTTGTGGAGCGATTATTGACGGTGAGGTACTTGTTCTTGACCAATTCAGAGCATCGACTTGGTTGGAGCATGTACTTGTGTTCCTTGGACACTTGTCCGTTGTAGCTAAGGTCGAGGACGATCAGCTAGTAGATAGCGTTGAATATATGCTACAGCCAACAAGGGCTTGCTCCAACCAATGACCGATGAATACGTGGCATTAATAACTAACCGCAGTGTACTGAGCCCGTATGCGTATAGTATGGGATACCCTATTCTACCCCTACCCTACCCTGGAAAATGACTCAAGTCTGAAGCTGATCCAACAGTACGAGATGCCTCCGGTGCTGCGTTGCGCACTCGTCTTTCCCCAACCAGATCCTCAATTCCGCGTGAAAGCGTGCAAGATCAAGATGGCGGCACCGGGAAAAGTAACGCCTACAGTACCTGCCTGCCTACACCAGCTCGATCGGTCATCCATTCAAACCCCAAAGCCAAAAAGGCAATCAAACGGCCGGGTTGCATTATGCATGACGACGCCACACGACGTGACGACCGGCAGGAAGGCAGGTTAGTGGAGTACGGGGCAGGCCAGCATGGCATGGCATGGCATGGCCTGCCCGCCGAGCACTATGGATGGACGAGCTTCGCCGCCGCCCGTCGGTCCGCGTAGGGCGCAACCGTCCGTAGGAGCTAGGGACCGGGGAGAGGAATAGGAATAATCGGCTTTTCCGCGCTACGGGTAGCTGCAGCCACCCGGTGACGCCCGCCAGCGCCAAGCGGTACGACGGACGGGACAGCCAGCGCCGACGCGCACTACCACCGGTCACCGGTGGGTGCGCATCCCAGCGCACAACGCGCGCGCGCGGGCAGGCATGGCCGGGCGGATCGCCACCGCGCCCCGGCCCCAGCACTGGCCTCGTGGATCGACTCGTGTTGCCGTCACGTTCGTTCGCGCAGCCCAGCCGGACCGGATCGATCGGACGGCGCGTGCCTCTCAGCCGGCGTCCGGCCGGGCGCCGGCGCGACGTGACTTCCGGGCCGGCGTGCACGGCGCGCGTCTGTCCACACGCCTCTCTGCGCTTTCTTACGTGCTTTGTTTACGTGGCGGCGTCGCTGTGGCTTTTGCCGTCTCCCGGTGTAACGGAGCTGTGGTTCAACTTGTTTTGGCAGCGAGAGACGATAAGGGAGGATCGTACGAGACGATAGGGCAGGTCGTACGAGAACGATTCCGCTAGATTTCCCACTTGGGGAGGATGATTGGGCTCCGGCTTGGTTCGATTCGCTTGGAATTGGAATTAATGGTGTGCAATCCTGATCCGGCGTACAGAATCTCCGAATAATACAGGCCAGCGCTTTTGCTTTGCGACAATATACAAAGCCCTTTATATTCCTCTCCATCCACACTTTTTTGGAGTTGCACTGGTCGATCCATATGCGTTGCAACAGGAGTACAGGACACAAAAAGTGTCCACAGTTCAGTGCCTAACGCACTCGCACATGACAAACCACCCACACCGGCACACCCTCCGGTGTGATGACGACCTTACACACACACGCTTGCAGAAATATCAGGCTTTTAAACTCCAATAGAACAACCTCATCACACAAAACCCACATGACCTTCGGCATCCTCGCTTCTACTAAGTTCTCGAGAAGTGAAGCGGAACATCGGTCGGCTAGGTGTCTTAAGCATCTTACTATTGTGTTCATAGTCTGGAAATGTAATCAAACTGATGTAAATAAGGCTTGCTATTCCCTCTGATACGACATGGTACACGCTACACGGTAGTGTGCTCATGCTAAGTTAAATACTTTATTGGGACAAAACAGTCTCCAAATGTAATTGCTTTTAGAGGATCCAGTAGGATAGGTTGTTCTCTGTGTTTCTCAGTAATTGTTCGAGGCGCCTCGCTGAGAACGGTTTACTGGCCGTGTTTTGTACTGGACTTTGGTTTTCCCCCTCTTAATGAAAAACGGGTGAAGTCCCGATCACAAAAAAAATACTTTATTGAAAAAGGCTCTTATAAATGGCGGCTCTAACATGGCAGCCTACCAATTAAAAGGCTCTAACATGGCAGCCTACCAATTAAAATACTCCCACCCACCATGTAGGAATACAACCAAAGGGTCTAATGTTTTGTCCCAAGACGGACCCAACTTTAATCCTTACATATTTTAGTGGAGCAGACACTTCTCTTGATGGATACAAGTGTGGAAGTTCAATACTCCCACCGTCATTTACACATCCTATTAGTTTTATTCTAGTAATTCGTATTTTGTGAACCAAGATAGTAACGTTAAATTATGACAAGCTAATAATATATACTCCATCCATATCAAATTGTAAGTCCTGATAAACAGGTGTAGTCTCGCTCTCGAAAAAAAATTGTAAGTCGTTTTGACTTTTTTGGTACATTGATTTTACTCTTCGTCTAGATTTTACGTATGTCTAGATACATAGCAAAATAGATGTATCAAAAAAGTCAAAGTAACTTATAATTTGAAACGGTGGGAGTAACCTGTAGAAAGGAGCCGAGGGATAGTATTATTTATCTTGAATTTCCTCCTGCTGGTATGCGATCTCAATGAGTAATCATTCATAATTACTTACGAGGTTTTTTAGAAGGCGGCAAGAGCTTTGTCGAATTAGAAAAAACTACAAGAGGGAAACAGGCCACTAAGCGACACTCTAACAGGGCCCCATGCCGTCTCCTTAACCTGTTTGCCCTACCCATACCCAACGACTTAGAAGGTTGAAAACTGTACTATGTGTATGGGCACACTCGAATTTGTACTTCAACCTTTGGTTTGGTGAGCCCCAGAGGTAGCCCCAGGTAAGTTAAATGGAGGCTGCCAGTTGAACATCCAAATGTGGCAGAAAGGTTCTGTAGTTTTTCTTCAGACCCTCTTGCCTAACTGCTCCTTTGGAAAACGATAGCTACAAGCCTTTTCCGGATATAAAGAGTCCATGGACAAGGTTTCAACAGGGCATCCTATTGATCAGATAATTCTATGAGGCTGATCCTGTCCCCTTTTGCAGCGTCAAGATATAGCCTATGTATATAAATTTCATAGCACGCTATGATTGCTTTGTTAAATATTTCTTTCATATTGGCCTGCAGCGTAGCGAGTGCGTGCCTAGTAGGCAACTTTTGTACAATGAGAATGAGAAGGCATTGTACTGCAGAACCAGGAGACAAGACACCAACTAGATAACACACAGAAAACCATTTTGTTGTCTGCATCATCAATCAGTCAGAACAAACACAATGCTCTTGGCAGAAAATTTTTGTTGCATTATTTCTTCACCTCGCTTTCCACGAGATCACCGGCTAGTTAGGGGAAAACACGCAAGTAAAACGGTTACAACACGCGCACACTCCACTATTGATTTTAAACATATAATAAGAAGAGGGGAAAAAAAGAAGCTCCCTACAAAGACGGGGTACCCAACCATACCATCATATAGCAGTATCTGGTGGTATAGCTCTTTACAACTAGGGCTGCTCAGTCAGAGATCAGCCACACGGTTCTTTTGTTTTCAATTCATCACCGGAAAATTTTGTTCTGTAATAATAATCAGATGACTGGTCGGGCGGCAAAGGGTTTTTTCGTCGACATCGCAGCAGCAGGGTCTCACACCGTGTAGTTCTGCTGGATGGTGTCGATGTCCAGCCCCTTGAGCTTCACCACCGACTCCACATGGCCCTTGAGGGTGTTGAGCTCCCTCAGCCTCGCGATCTCAGCTCGTCTCTTGGCCTGCTCAGCAATCTCCGACAGCTCGCGGTAGCTGCTCTTGTCGTTGAACAGCGTGTTGGTGGCAGCCTCCGGCGGCTGGAGACCGTGCAGCGTCCTCTGCGCAGTGGCCCATTGAGCTTCCCTCTCTTCCCGTCCGTAATCCTTCTTGGTGGTGAAGGCGGTCTGCACACAAGTATTCAGAAAAACATTAGGAAAAGGCTTGAGAAAGAGCACAGTTCATTTGTTTGCTTCACCAGCTATGGAGAAAAAAAAAAATCCTACCTTGTTCTCAAGGAGGTTGTCCCATGCCCTGCCGCTGAGCACGAAGCGGATGAAGAACTTGAGAACGTCCAGAGGGAAGTAGAACACGATGCTGTAGAGCCAGACGACGCCAGCCCAGCCCCAGCCGATGCCCTTGATCCTGGCAAAGCCCCAGTTGGCGTAGACAGCGAGGAAGGTCGCAACCTGCACATCAATAAACAGGCACAGATTAGGCATGTGGTGTCTTCCACGAACTTCCATTCAGCTCACAGGCAGCCCGGTACTTACAAGTTGAGCGAGCAGGAACGCAGTGACCAGGAGCAGACCAGGGCGCTCCACGAAGGACCAGCTACGGGCACGGGTGACGAAGATGAGAGCCTGGCTCACAATACTGACTTGGAGGTACAGCGCAGACATCATCTCATGCTCGCTGTCCCTGATTGACCTCACACCGAATTTGTCCTGCACAGTGTCACGTTTGTGAGAACAGACCAAACTTCACAAGCAGGAAAATCCATACTGATCGAGGAGATCGGTGCGGGGACATTTATTGAGAATGTACCGTGAAGAAGTCGGTCTTGTGCATAGCCCAGAAGAAAATGACAGTCATCAGAGCAAGGTAGCTTCCAAGCACGATACCGGTAGCAAAGATTTCCTTCAGCTTCCAGCTGTCAGGCAAGGGAGATGGCTTAACTCTGTCCTTGGAGATGGTCATGATAGTACCTGCAAAAACGTGAAGACGGTGAGAAATTGAGAAGTGATGCCTATATTATGATACTATTAGAAAAAAGAAAAACAATAACACATACCGTCATTGAGAATGGCAATGATAAGGACCATGAAGGGAGAGAAATCGTATTTCCAGATCAAAGCAATGAGCAAAAATCCAAGCTGCAAAACAAAATACACATTAGATTGCAAACACAGTAAGCTTTTCATTTTTGTTTTAAAAAATATGCCAGGTACTTACCACTATACGAATTGTGATGGAAACAGCATAAATCTGCAGTTTCACAAGATGAAGCCGGGAAAAGAGTCAGAACGTAGATCATATGCATGCTACCATAAAGAAGTGGGAGAATAGATGCTTAGAAAAGAACTAACGGTGTAATTCTTCATCCTCTGGAAGATGCATCTGCTGGTAAGTACAGCGCTGATAATGACACTAAGACCTGGCTCAGTAAGGACAATATCGGAAGCACTCCTTGCAGCATCAGTAGCATCCGCAACAGCAATACCGATGTCTGCCTTCTTAAGAGCTGGGGCATCGTTGACACCATCTCCAGTCATACCAACAATATGTTTTTTCTCTTGCAGCCTCTTCACAATCTCATACTTATGTTCTGTGTAACAAAAATCCCATAAGCAAAAGATACTTTACGTAGCAACTAGACAGTATTTATGGGCATGTGACTCACCAGGGAAGACTCCGGCAAAACCATCAGCCTTCTCAATGAGCTCATCAACAGGAAGTGCTTCAAGCGTAGAATCCTTGTTTTGGCCGAGCAATGCTGAGGAAGGATACATGTTGGTACCCATGCCAAGCCTCCTGCCGGTCTCCTTACCAATAGCAAGCTGATCACCTGAAGTATAAAAAAGGTGTCCAAATTTAATCATCATGCAAATACTAGAATAATAAATTGTATGATCATTTGTTAGTAACAGGTTATGTACCAGTAATCATCTTGACGTTAACACCAAGAACAAGAGCCTTGCGAATTGTCTCAGCACTGTCGTGCCTAGGTGGATCAAACAGGGGCAACAAACCAACGAATTGCCATGGTCCACCAGGGGACTCCTTATTTCTCTCAGGCACTTCCTGTGGGAAGGTCACATTTGGAATGAGAAAATGACTCAACGATCACCAAAACTAAAATAACGTGAAAAAGAACATCAGCCAAGATACCTGTCTGGCAACAGCAAGCGAACGAAGACCACGCTCGGCGTACTTGTCGATAATACCATGCACCTTCCGCCTCAAATCCTCCTTGCAGTGGCACAGGTCAAGAATCTGTTTGGGTTTCATCACAGGAGCAATTAATTAGTCAAGCTAAAAGAATTCTTTTTTTTCAATTTCCAGAAAACAACATTATCACAATTTTCTCACCTGCTCAGGAGCACCCTTGCTGACACGGTGCCAGTTGCCATCGCCGTCAATGTATGTCAGAGCAGTCCTCTTATCAACAGGGTTGAAGGGCAAGAAGTGGACTTCCCTGATACCAGCCCTAGCCTCCTTAGGGTCAGCAAGCATGCCAACCATGGCTGCATCGATGGCATCCTGGTTCTCAGTCCTTGAAGCCCTTGCAGCCAACAGCAACACATGCTCTTTGTCGACGCCCTTGCAAAACACCTCGACAAGGTTCTTGTCGACACTAAGCTTGTTCAGGGTGAGTGTGCCGGTCTTGTCGCTGCAAAGCACATCCATACCAGCCATCTCCTCAATGGCAGTCATCCTCTTAGTGATGGCACCCTGCTGTGACAGCTTGTGCGAACCGATGGCCATGGTGACTGAAAGCACAGTAGGCATAGCAATGGGGATACCACCGATCAAGAGGACCAACAAGTTCTCAATTCCGTTGCGGTATTTGCGGTGCTGGATTGGGAACATGACGATGATCTCGACGATGATGCCGACTGCTATAGAGCAGATGCAAAAGTTACCGATGGCGGTCAGGACCTGTTGGAAGTGTCCGACCTGGTTGGTGCTGTCCACAAGATGAGCAGCCTTGCCGAAGAAGGTGTGCACTCCAGTGGCAATGACCACGGCCTCGATCTCGCCCTGCTTACAAGTGGATCCCGAGAAGACTTCGTCCCCAGGGCCCCTAGTAACCGGGAGCGATTCTCCAGTAAGCGCAGACTGGTCAACCTTCAGAGGATCACCCTCGAGGAGACGAGCATCAGCAGGAACAATATCACCAAGCTTGATGCTGATGATGTCACCAGGAACCAGGATTGCAGCCTCTTGCTCGCCCCATCGGCCATCTCTCAGAACCTAGAACAGGTAAACAAATCTGATGAGACGAAATGGATAGCAAAAATTTTAAAATAATTATCAGCTAATACAACATTATTACAGTTTATTTTAAGTAATCATTAGTACCTAACAAATTTCAATTTGTTTGACTCGCCACAAGTTGGATGAATAAAAGAATATTCAAATGACAGCGATGTTTTGTGAGCAATGGCATGTTTTTCTTCTTCTCTAACATAATTAAAAACACCGGAACAGGTGGAGGATGCCAATCCAAGTTGGGAATTCTGAGCAAGTTGAATGCCACGTGCAAGACAATAATGCATCCTCCTACTTAGATACCTTCCAGCCATGGATAAGACTAAACCTACATATGAATGGAACTGAGACTTGACTTCTCAGAAAAACGTATGTCCTGTATCCAAATAAGTTGCAAATGCCAAGGCGCACCAAACTATTCCAATTCTTTACGCCAATTATAAACAGCATCCAAAAGATGTGTACCTATCTTTTCCTCAATAATGGAATATATTCCCAATCATGACCCATCCAATGGACCATTCAGAACTTCAGTTTTTTGGACATGACATAACTGTACCCATTTTTCAACCTAAAAGCTCGTACAGAAAGATTCCTCCTTCCACTACATTGCAACTTGTCCATGAAAATATCATTGCTCACTTACTATGAAATAATTCATGTATTTTTCTCTCTTTATATTCTCTCAGTGCCGTTTTATTCCTTCATGTTTAAAAAAGTATCGTTTCGTTAAGTACAGCTTGTTGTGCTCACCTTGGTTTTGGGAGCAAGGTTGGCCATGAGTGCAGCAGCGGCGTTGCCGGCATTGTTCTCCTCAATGAAGGAGATGGTGGAGTTGATAACCAGCAGCACGATGATACCGACGAAGTCCTCCCAATCCGGGGGCTTGCCACCACCGTTGGCGAGGGCAATGGCCATGACGGCAGCCATCTCCATGACCCATGACAGCGGGTTCCACATGAACCCGAGAAACTTGAGAAACTTGCTCTCCTGTGAAACACAAGACAACCAAGAAGCTTCAGCATCGCAGCCAGTGCATAGGTGAACTCAATCCAAAAGTGAAAAACATGTGCATCCGGTCGTTACCTTCTTCTCCTCGAGCTTGTTGGGGCCAAAGATCTCGAGACGTTGCTGGCCCTCGCTGGCGCTCAGCCCCTCGCGGGTGCATTTCAGCTGCTCGAACACCTCCTCGATGGGGATGTTCTCCTGCAAACATACACAAACGCCGTTAGTGAGGTGAGATCAAATTCTTTTTGCACGGTGTAAACACGTACTAGTGTCAGTTAGGTAAAGCCAGAACTGTCAAAGAACACTCCAAGGAAGCATGTATCTCCGCGGGCCCACGGTGTCAGTGACTACCCGCTAAAGTTAGCGGTTGGAACGTGACAAGGAAGCGCCCCAAAGGACAGGGCGATGTACGGGGCCAATGATTGCCGACAGTACGGCCGTCCGATCTCGATCAGAGGCCGCTGGCGCAGGGCGCCCGTCCCAACAGCCGCTCCGCACTTTCCGTCGCCTCTACCACGTGTGACCCAGCAAGCACGGGCCCGGGGATGCGTGCGGGCGCGTGTGAACCGAACGGAAAGGGAACAAAAAGATGAACGGCAGGGGCCACCGGTCATGCTCAGGTGGCTGTGGCCTACTGTGGCTCTAGTGCAGTAGTGCTCCACTGGGTCAACACGGAATATTAAATACTTAAATAATAAAATACTCAGTGAAAGGTAACAACTCAAGGAGCACGGATTTCCTATTTTTCCTCCCTGATGACTTGATGAGGCCTATCGCCGTTAGCGCCTAATCTCAGCAGCGTGATTCCTGTCGATTGGTGTGCGCCGCGCTAATGACTTTTCAGATGGCCAGGGGACTTTCCCGAGTTTGACTCTACGTGCAATTTCGTAGCAATTTCTTATTTTATCCTATTTGTTATGTTATTAGGAATTGAAAATTAAATACATGCCCGTACTTTTACTAATAAAAAATCTAAAAGGGACTGGTACTGCACAAATTCAGATATTTTAGGCTTCTATTCTAAACAATTTCGAACCATCGGAGCATGGGCAGCAGATCGGTGTCTATATATAGGCGAAAAGCCGAAAAACCAGTAGATTTTGCTCCATGATCAAATCAGGGAGCGTATATTAAATACGGCAGATCATGAGAACAGCAATAAGTGAGCGAGCGATTTCAAAGGCATGGCTGTTTCTCTCTTCAAGATAGTAAGAGATAGTAGGCGGCGTGGGCAGCGGCGGCCTACAAAGCTGTAAGCATTCAATCAAACAGCTCACATGAGCAAGGCACGGGAGGAACATGCCCACCGCAGCCAGGTGGCCGGCCCCTCCGGTCCTCGGCTGAAAAGCCGGTGGTTGAGAGATAGATTGAGCGCGTGAAAAGGCAGCTTCGTTCCAAGCCCCTCGTCCATGGCTCCATGCATCGGCGGACCGCGGACGGGACGGAAAGAAACCGGTAATAATAAAAGGCACAAAATCTTTTCGCAGGAAGAGGAGGAGGATTCCCTTTGGTTTTGTTTCCTTTTGCAGGAAACATGCTTCCTTTTCGTAGGAAACAAATTCCTGCTCCTGCGTGTGAAATCCGTAAACATGTTTTAGAGAATCAGAGTTCAGTTCAGACTCTGGCCTCTTTTGGCCTCTTTTGCTCGGTGTTTTCCTCCAGGATCAGCAGGACGGGAAGTCAAAAGGGCAGGCAAAACTGACCGCCGTTACTCGTTCATTTTAGAATCATAGTCAGCGCTTACGAACAAACTACTACTCGAAATATTTCAGTCAAAATCAAGGCGCAAGCAAAGGAGTCAGTAGTGGTGGTAGCGGCAGCGAGCAGTGATTCCTCACCAGATCGACGGCTTCATTCTTGATCTCCTCGAGCCCACCCATGGCGGCGGACGGCGGCCGGTGTTCCTACAGGCGAAGAAGAAGCCCGACGGCGGACACGGGCATACGCCGCGCCTCCTGGCTTCTCTTCTCGTCGCGCGAGAAGGAAGGGAAGGGCCCGTCCAATGAACGGGACGGGGCGGTGGAGAGAAAGGGCAAGTGGAGGTGGAGTGGTGGTGGTGCGTCGAGTGGAACGGGGAGGCGATGGGTGCGGACTATATAGCCCGGCGCCGCTTTATACCCGCAGGCCGCAGGCCACCATCCATCCCTAGCAGCCCTACCACCACCCCCGTGGGGGCCCACGGAGCCGCCCGCCAGGTGGGTCCCTGCGCTCCCTCGCGGTCTCTGTTCGCGTGCCCCGTCGAGTTAGGCCGCGCCCGCCGCAACCTGGCCCGTTGGCACCCGGTGAGATCTGGCCTGCGCGCCGGGCGCGGTGGTCCTGGCCCCGCAAGTCAGCCGCGTGCGGCTCGAGCGGTCCCGGGTGGGCGTGGAGATGGACCAACGGCTTCGGCGTTCGGCTCGGGGGTTTGACCCAACCCGCGGCGGGTGGGGCGCGGGCGTGGGCGTGGGCGTGGGCCGCCTCGGGGGATGGGACCCGCCCCCAGCGGAACGGAACGGAAGGCGTGGGTGTCAGCCGGCCACTTGGTGGTGGGGCCACACCGTCACAGGGTAACGGGGCGGACGGCGTGGTGAATTTACGAGCTCCCCGGTGTGAAATTTTTGCATTTTAGTACTTTTTGGAAACTTTTTTTACAAATAACCCCCAGGTAAAACTTTGTCTAAAACGACCCGTTTTCCGGCGTGCGATGCAATGACGCCGAGGTATGGGGGTCGGCGTGCGGTCGGCTCACGCCGAAGCTCGCACGCCACGTCGCGTCGACCACGGTCCGCCGCCGACGGATTCATGGACCGGTCCCGCAGTCGGCGTCATGTCACCGCACGCCGACTGCCGGATGATTGGCGTCAAATGAGAACACGCCGAGGTCTCGGCTATGTTGTGGCCAAGGCCCACGAGGCCCATTTTAGACGCACGGCCCACGGATCTCGGCGTCGTTTCGGTTAACGCCGAGCCACATAGCTCGGCGTCCGACGACTCGACGCCGAGCTTTGGCTGTATAGGCCGCGCCGAGGCCCTCCTTCTTCCTCCTCCCTTCTTTCTCTCGGCCGAGCTCCTTCCTCTCTCTCTCTTCACCTCCGCCCTCAAACCCTAGCGCCGCCATGCTCATGTAGGTGGACGGATCGAGCTCCCCATCGGTTCCCCGAGGTAAAGCTCCCTCCCCTCCTCCAATGTGTCCATATGGATTTGCTTGGTTCGTCCCAATGTTGTGGAATCCTAGGTGTATGGTGTTGTGGTTCATATGTTGTATGATGTGTAAAATGTTTCGATTTGTGGTATATATTTGCATTGGTGGTTGCTTCTAGATGGTAGAATTGACTTTGTTTTATGGTTGATGTTATCATTTTGTTGCCATATGAAGTAGTCATGGTTAGGGTTGAATTTGTACTATTAGTTGTATTTATAGTTTTTTTTTTATGGAATGAGATTACATTAGCATCATATATGACTAGTATTGTTGCGTGCTGGATGTAGATGGACAGATTAGTGAGGTTGCATCATGGCGGTCGTGTTGTTAAGACGAAAGATGATAGTTTGAAATTTGTGGACATGTCCGAAGAGTTGATTATCTTTTCGGAATCACCCTCTTTGAGCCGGTTAGTGGACCGAGTCGGGCTACGGCTAGGTTTAATCGAAGATGTGAATGTGAAGTTAGAAGGTTTGATAGATGTAGGGTCATCCAAGGGTCCACGGATCAAGAGGCTGTTGAAAGTTAATAGCGAGTTGTCCTGGAATGATTACAAGGCTGTTGTGTTGTCCTCGGAAGTCCGTTCTTTTGACGTATTGGTTACTAAGGAGTCCGGCTTAGAGAATGTTAACATTGACACATGGCCATGTTCCCCGGCTCGTGGAAGTGATGGTGGAATGTTTGAAGAAGAAATTGATCTCACTCAACCACGCTATGATAATCACGATGGTGAAGGGCCCGATGATCACGATGGTGAAGGGCTCGATGATGGTCCCGATGGTGAAGTCCCCGTTGGTCCCGACGGCGAAGGCATGCATGACACTGATGAGGAGGATGTTGATTATGTAGTCGGTGATGAAGAAGGTGCGATGGATACTGATAGTGGAGATGACCTTATTGATGATGACCTTAGCGATGAAGATGACCTTAGTGGTGAAGAGGACTTTGGTGATGCTAGGGCCAGGAACCAGGTTGATATTGAAGTCGCCGGAGACGATGAGATGTTTGAAGAGGCCTTTGCCGATGACTCTGATGACGATCGGCCCGTTCGTCAAGTCCATGCTAGGGAATTAGAGCTATTGTCTAGGGTCTTGCCTTGGAGGGATGTAGATGTTGGTGATTTCGAGGACCTTAGCCATGCTCATCGTGCGTTTGCTGATGGAGGGGCAAGTGATACCACGCCCGGATGTCAATGGTTGCTTCATCATACGGAAGGGCATATTGTTCGCTACCATGGATCACTTGAAATCATGGTTGCAAGAGTACTCTATTGTCCACAACCGTCCGTTTCGGGTCCTTAGGTCGTGGAAGAAAAATAGGTACACCGTGGCTTGCGAACAAGAAAATTGTGATTGGAGGGTATGTGCTAGAGCGGAACAAGTCATGCAAATGGAAGATTACCTCGGTCGGGCAACCACATAGGTGTGGCACCGCGATGCGAAAGAGCCATTTGCGGTTGAACTCTAGGTTCATTGCCGGGCGCTTAAGTCCCGTAGTGAAGCACATGCCAACAATTACGGTGTCTGCGTTGGTTGAGATCATTTTCCAAAGGTACAATTACTATGTGAAGTATGGAAAAGCATGGAGGGCAAAGCGCGTGCATTGGAACTCATCTTTGGTGACTGGGAAGAAGCTTATGAGCGTCTTCCCGTGATGTTGAATGCAATGAGAGCTGTGAATCCCGGTATGCACTTTGAGTATTTACCTAAGGATGGTGAAACTAGGAATGATAGGCAGGTTTTTGGTAGGGCCTTCTGGGCTTTCGGGCAGGGCATTGAAGCATTCAAGTATTGCAGGCCCGTTGTCTCAATTGATGGCACATTTCTCACTGGGAAATTTGAAGGCACGATGCTTATTTGTATTGGGACAGATGCAGAAGACCAGCTTGTCCCTTTGGCCTTTGCGCTTGTTCGGAACGAGGATACGGATAGTTGGTCTTGGTTCTTGAGACTTGTTAGACAAGTGGTGATTGGCCTGGGACGTGAAGTTTGCATCATATCAGATAGGCATGCTGGCATTTTGAATGCTGTAGAAGAAGAGATGCCAGGTTATGGGCAAATACATCACCGGTGGTGCACGAGACACCTTGCTCAAAATCTTATAAGGCGTGACCACACAAAGGACAACTTTAAGTTGTTTGAGGAGGTTTGCAGGCAGCAAGAGGTAGAGTTGTTTGAGGAAGAAGAAAGGGCCTTGGCTCGGGATACAAAGCTGACACCTCGGCGTCGAGTCCGAGCACGCCGAGGTAAGATACCTCGGCGGTAACGGGCCGCACGCCGAGGTTTTGGGCCGAGGTGCACAGGTGGGCCGCTTGGGCCGGTAACCCGGGCTCGGCGTGCGGCCAACTCACGCCGAGGGTTAAGCGGGTCGGCGTGCGCCGACATGACGCCGACCCGTGGGACCCGTTTTGTCAAACCTTCGGCGCGACCGTGGTCGTCGGCCCGACGTGCGAGACCTCGGCGTGGATCGACCGCACGCCGACCCCTATACTCGGCGTCATTGACCGCACGCCCGCGGAAAACGGCCATTTTTAGAAAGTTTTTTCGGGAGGTCAATTGTGAAATATGTTTCCAAAAAGTACCAAAATGCAAAAATTTCACCTCCCCGGTAGGCGTGTCGTGGGATTCGGGAGTCGGGATGGAAATCACGGAATAACAACTGAACGGACGGACGGGCGCGGAGATTCCTTGGCGGAGCCGCCGCCGGCCCGCCGGTCGCCTCCGTCCGTCCGTGACGGGCGCGTGGATAACGATCGTACGGCGCGGTGGCCGATCCGTGCGGCCCGAGGACCGAGGCCGCCGAAGCCGAACCCAACGAAACGCCTCGCCGCGGCACTGTGATCTGTTGCACGCAATAGCACTGAAGCTGGCAGTTGGCCGTTGCGGCGTTGCCGAGGCCGGCTGGATCGGGTCATCGGCGCGGTGGACGGCGCAGCGCAACAAGGCTGGCTGGAAGAGGCAGGCAGGCACACAGCGCCTCGTGCTCTGTCCAATGAGGATGCGAGTTGTCAGCGCGAGCAGACATGTGCAGCTGTTGAGTGAGAACCGGCAAGAACCGAGGCCTAATCTTCGATCGTGCAGGTCCGAAAGTTTCTTGGCCTCTGGGGTCCCATACCACGCTCGTACGGTACGGTGGAGAGGGATGCTGGACGCCCTTCTTCGTTCGTTCGCATCTCATGGAGCCATGGATGGATGGGTTAAAGAGACGCACATGGAGCCATGGAGATGAGATTGCGCCCCAGTTGACAAGTGCCACTGCCGGCACGTTCCAATCAGCAGGGTCCGTTTCAGAGCAGGTGCGGTGAGCATCGGCGGCCAGCTTGGTGTGGCTTGGAGCACGAATTAAACAAACGATTCCAGGCTCAGGCTCCAAAAGAAAATGCGCGCCGTTCCTACTCTACAAACTTGTGCGATTCTTTTCTCTTTTTTTCGTTTCTTTTTTTAGAAGATGCCACTTGAATTATTTCTCGACAATCATGGAGCGCAGGATAGTAGGACAGGGAGAGAGGGGAGGGGAGGGGACGGACTAGCTAGCGGAGCAGGCCGGGAAACAGGTCGGCGACGGCAATTTGGGATCCGAAATCGCGGCCGCTTCCGCTTGCATGCATGTGTCCGGGGCCTTATCTTCACGGTTTTCACGAGAGATTCCGCCATTCCGGTGCCTGTAAATGAATACACTAATCGGGTAATCCCAAACCGGTCGCTTCCATGTTGCTGCTGCAGGCTTGGGCCTGCACTCTGCAGCAGACTGCACTGCAGGGGCGGCTTATTGCGAACGGAGTAAGTACATGCCGTACAAAAATTGGAGCTGTTCGCCGTCCTGTATCGCACCTGCAACTGGTGCATGAATTGGACCCCCGATCCCAGTGGGATGCATGGGCGGCCAGGCTCGCATATGGGACCGTCGTCGTTTCGCTTGGGTTTCATCACTGCCGGCGCGTCCTCGGCAGATGGGCCAAGATCGCAGAATATCGCGTGCCAGCCAGCCACACCCACAATGCCACGATGCCTCATTCAGTTTGGAGCGTTTCTTCCTTGTGCTCGGTCTCGGTTCAACGTGAAACAAATGCTTCGGATACGGTACACGCCCGTGCGGCGGTGTCCTCGTTCAGATTTCTCTTTGACCAGGCCTCAGCCTTCACAGGCTGGCTTTGGCATCTCGGATCAGAGGAGGATTAGCCTGGGCCCTCTCACAGTCTCACTGCGTAGCTAGCAACAATGAACCAAAACTCCTCGTGTAGCTCGAAACGGCAAAGGATAAACCGGCCGCCGCCCGTCAGTTTGGGCGTCTCTCTTTGGAATATGAGACGGGATCCTTTGGTCTCTTCGCGTTCTCTCGCTCTCGAGGCACGCCATGCCTGCCTGCCTGGCATGAGCTACAGCTGCACGGCCACAAAACGGCGATTCAGAATTCAGAAAGAGGAGACACGACTGATTAAACAACCGGGGAATTCTGTAGTACTTGGTCAGCCGGGCGTCTTGAATGATGCACGGTGAGCCGAAGGTGGCCATTGCTGACGTGGCCGTCTGCCCCAGCCCGCATGCTGTGCCGCCAAGCCGCCTTCCACCCCTAGGCTCTGCGGCTGGCTTGGTCAGCGGGCGGAGCCCCCACGAGGTGCTGAAAACGAAAGCGCCCGGACAATGCTGACGCCTGACAGCAGGCGCAAGTCGTCCCGCCGCTCCCGTTTTCGTCAGCGATTCACATCAACGCTACACGGAGCGAGTTATTATTGGACCATTATGACGCGTATCTATTTAGAAAAATCCTAACCAAGCCGGACTCTTTTGATGCATATTTCGTTTCACACTCACACCTAATGGCCAGGACACTCTTCTTTGGCAAGCAAGCGTGATGGTTTAGCTCAGTGCTAGACTATGCTAGGTAACTGATACATCCATCTCTCGCATGATATGATCAGATCATGGGTGGCAGGACGGTACAAGATAGAGTGTTCTTTTGGGATCTAAAAAAGATGGCGACAATGTAGCTCCATGGAAGAGTTTTCAGTAATGCGTGTTGCTTTCACGCGCATGCGGCGAGTGCTTGTCCTTCTCGATCAATAGGCACAATGTGGTCCTGCCAAAGCACATCCTAAATCCGATTGCTGTGGGCACTATGGTCCGGAATTGGATCCTCATTTCATTAGCTTAGATTACGATGGTTTCAGGCTTTCAGTTAGATCCAAAGTTTTTTTAACGAAAAGATCGAATTAACGATGTTCAAAACTTTATAATGGCACTCGTTGATGTGTTAGTGAAACAATTAGTCAGATTACTCCTCCCGTTTGCCACATTTTAGTTTATTCCAAGTCAAATATTATTAGTTTTTGCTATATTTATTAGAAAAACACCAAAAATTTATATTATAATACTAAATGTTTTTTTTTCGAAAGCATGCATTTTGCATGTATTGCTCTAAGAGGAAAAAGGAGTTTTGTTACAAGCTTGACATCCCCGGGGCGAGTTGCCGCAGCAGAAGCAAGCGAAACACATTACATAAATCACCGGCTCTAACGGTGGTGCAAGGCGGGTGTACTAAGTAAGTAAATTGTGGTGCGACGTGGAAGCAAAAGCGTGGAAGCTACACTGTCGAAGGTCGAATAAGGCGACCAACTCCCTCAGATGTCTGAAACCGGCGATAGTCCAGGCGTCAATCTCCACCAGAATCCGAGCGAGGATCTAGGAAGAGTTTATGCTTCATCCCTTACTAGAAGAGGAATTAATCAATAAAAAATACTAAGAAGTGGCACGGACGTCCGGCTGTACAAAGTGCGGCTGTACCAGTCGACCATCCAAACACAACCACCATTTACCAAAGGGTGTCACGTTAAATTAATCATATTACAAAAAAGAAAAAAAGACGTCCCTCATGAAAAGCGAAAAACTACATTCCTGCCAATTTTGTTGTGCAACGTGGTTGAAGGATCAACTTCTTCTGGTCACCACATCTCCCCGAATAAGACCGCCAAAAAGTTCTGTGCTTTATACTCGTAAAAAAAAATCATTTCGTGCCAACCAAAAGTGCACGGCAAAAATGTTGTTGCCACTATCAATAAATAGTTTTTGTACGTTGTAGCCCATACTTTCGAAGTACACAACATTCTAAAGAAAAATGCAACAGCTTAGTTTTCAATGAAACATGTTTCAATGTTAATGTTTTTCTCTTGGTATTGGCATTGTAAGCTCAATCATCAAAGTTAGAGAAATTTGATTTAGATTAAAATTATTTGTATTGAAAAGAACTTGGTATGAGAGTTGCCAATTATATTAGAAAGAAAAATACATTGAGACTAAATAGCAAAACGAAACAATCATGAGACAACTATGCAACAACCACCCTAGAAATAGCAAAGCTTAGGTAACCACCGCAACACCTCTCAAAAAAAAAAAAAAAAAAGGTAACCACCGCAACAGCCAAAATAAATTAGCAAAAACGGAAGAAGTAGCCTATACAATTGAGAACACAGGGAACAGCACTTTGATTATTGATGGTGTGAGACTGAATTTCCAAAATTGAAGGAGAAAGCCAAAAATAAATTAGTCCCAAGGGTCAAGGCTGACCCTATCATCGCTGCTACCGATTACTCTAATACTAATGGCACGATGCAAGCCGCAGCAAAGCACCACCTGCCTCCCAAATTGTGGTTTGTTTAGCACAATCATTGCACACCTTACCCAGCCCATAAAAACACAAGAAATAAATGGAGCTGTCACCGTTTCAGGAATTATGCACAGTTTTAAACTACAAGACCGTTTCATTCACATAAACAAAGAGTGTCCTACCGTCACTGTTCTTCTTAATAAATAAATAAGTTCATAAATTTACTAATAAATAAGGTATAAAACAAGTGATTAAACCGAAACATTTATACACTATGCAGAAAGTCAACTGTTTATCCTAGCCACTCCTCCTTTTTTTTTCGAAAACGTGCGCTGCACGTGCCTCCATTAGAAAAAGAGAGTTGTAGAGTTACAATCCGTTCATCCCCAGCCACTCCTTCCAATTTGAGCTTTCGTGCTTCTCTCTTCTTTTTGTGGCCAATAATTGCATGCGCACACGATGCATGGAATTTTACAGGTCGGACCTCACCCAGGTGACGCCGCCGTGCCGTTCCGCCGTTTGCCGTGAGCCGTGAGCTCGAAAGCCTGAACTGAAAGGGAGGTGGCCGCGAGCTGCAGCCACCCGACTCCAGCATCCGCCGCTCTTTCTCCTCTTTTTTCTTCGTTCACGAGCTTCAAGAGGCAGCAAAGTGGAACTGCTCCTCTCCTGAGTCCTGACCTGCAGGCCTCGGCACAGCACAGAGCAGCAGCTTCCCTTTTTTTTTTTTTTTTCTTTTTTTTTTTCCTGAATCCATCCATTCGACTATTCAAGGTCTCCTCTCCTCTGCCTTGTATGCCTCCAAGACGACTTGGAGTCTTGGACGGTGATGTGCGTGGATAGATTTCGCTGTCGTCTCCCGTTGTGCTTCTTGGATCCGGGCGGCAGGTACGTGCCTGCGCGTGGCCAGCCGTTTGCATTGCAGGTTGCAGCGGTCAATTTCACCCTCCTGGTGATGCTGGGAGGCGCTGAATAAAACGCCACCATTTTGGAAGGCCACCCTCACCTCCCTCCCCTTGACAGCAGGTCAGGGCTCGGACGACGGACGGGTCCGTCCGTCCGGCTTCACGGCATCTTCCGGCGCCGAACGATTGGACAGCATCGCGGCTCGGGAGGCAGACATGCTTTCCTCTTTTGCTGCCCTGTTTCCACCGAATCGCATTCCCTGTTCTGTTCCTGACGGCGATCTTAGCATAATGTTTTCCTTTGGTGACTGGCGTTTCTTTTTCTTTTCTTTTTTCCTGGCCAATTCTGACTGCTACTTTGTTCTTCGTTCACTGTCTCACTGATGCAGTGAACGATTATAATGTAATAATTCAAATCAGTACGCCCATATCTTTCACTCATGTACATACGAGGTTTGATTGCTGTCAAGCACTGACGCCCATATCTTTTAAGATCCGTTTGTAATGTAATGCAATTAAATGGTTGTGAACCTGAGAAATCCTAAATAAATCCATGCACGCCTGCAAAACTCTAAATAAATAAATCCATGGTCATGCATGCGGCATGCCTGCAAAAAGGAGACGTACGGCTCTCAACCGGGTCAATTCTGACGGGAAAGCGGCCGGTTGAACCCAGTCCAAATCCTACGATCTCATTCGTCTCATCCTTTTTATCATCCTCTCCTAATCCCTCTTTTCCCCTTGGACTGGCCTCAAACCTGTATTTTGTTTTGGTGACCACTGACCACAGCGGATAGGGCCGGCCACGTGCTCCACAAGTCCGACAATCTGGTCCGGCCCAGCCGCCCAACTAGCGCATGCAGCTCCATCAGACCAGCCAGACCATCGTCATCAAGAAGTTCATTCAAACAAGGCAGGCACGTCCCAAGGAGTTGTAGTATGGACTGTGTGTGCGAAGTGTGAAGCATGCCGATTGAACGACGATGATTTCAATATGATTGTCACGATGGCGATTTCGAAAAAAATAATGGTTGATGTCTGAACAAAACCCCTGCCTGAAGTTTTGGGCTCTTCAGACTGTCGTGCAGACACGGTGCACACGTCTCGTCAGGAAGAAAGAAGAACACACGCACACGCACGCATTCAGAGTTCCGTCGTCTGGTCACAGTTTGGAATTTGGAAGTCTTTGGCAGTCGGCATCCCGAGTCCGTATTTGGTCACGTTTCCTTAATGAGCTTGCGTCACCTCGACTCGGTGGTCAACAGAACGGAGGAGATGTCGATCTTTTTCTGAAAGTTTTGCATTGCTTTTCCATCTGCGTCTGTATGTAATTCCAAAAATGTGGGCCGTGGCGAACCAAACCGGAAAATAAAGATACGTGTGATCGATGTGTGTCTCTTTTTTCCCGGACAGATTAATCGACGCAGTGACGAGACGAACATCTCTGACCACTGTCTCTCGTGCTGTCATAAAGGTACACCCCTCCGTCTAAAAAAAAATATAAATCTGAAGTCCTGTTTGGTAAGTAGTTAACCATTTAATATATCATACTTCCTCCGCTCCCAACTACAAGTCATTTTGACTTTTTTAATCCATTTTACTATATATTTAGACATATTAATTATCTAGATACATCTAAATTAGATAAACAAAAAAGTTAAAGCAACTTATAATTTACAACAGAAATTAGTTGGATGAGATGTTCGAGTGGAGACCCGGAGACGCCACGGCCATCTGCGAGCTCTTCCCCAACGAGGAGAAGAGACGGAGGACGCGGCGGCGCCGCGGGAGCCGCGCATGAGCGCTGGGATCAACGCGGGGGCGTGCAAGACAAAATGTTTAGTGCGTGAGTAATGCGTTATGTATCCAAACCGAGGGTGGCGGAGCATGTTTAAAATCTTGAGACCAACCCAAAAAAAATTGTAAAAACTCTATTCTTATTAAATACAATGATGCGCAAGTCTTTTGCGTATTCGAGAAAATTTACAACAGAAAGTGTGATAGTTAATTGCCTATTTGATCCTTGTGGATTAACAATTACTAGTTGTTAATCCTATGGATCCAAACATGACCTTAGTTGGGTATTTAGCTAACAATTAGCTAGACCACCCATCGAGATCCAATGAGCTAATTATTAACAACCAACTCTTAGCTTTATGGATCCAAATAGGATCTGTTTGGATATACATGACTAGTTACTAGCTAGACTAAAAATTAACTCAGTATGAATGTGGTTGGCTAGCTAGTTGGCTAATAATTTTTTTTTAAAAAAAACTTGACTAAAAAATTAGGCCACCTATTAGCTCCCCTGTTTGAATGCACTAGAGCCGATTCAAGCTAGAATTAGGTAGCTTACAATTAGCTCATAGTATTTAACATGCTTTAAATTTGTCAAGTCAAACTATCTCAACTTTGGCTAAAAATATATATAAAAATATTATCAATGTGTGCTCTAAATTTGGCAAGCCAAACTATCTCAACTTTAACTTAAAAATATAAAAAAATATTTTTTTTGAACGGGTCAGCAGGGGAGCCCCCTACCTAATTTTTTTTTTTCATTTCAAATAAAAGAGATAAGAATTACAAGTAAGATTACAAAGGCAGCAAGGCCCAAAAAGAAAAAATAGCATTACAAGAGGCTATCTCTCCAAATGGATAACTGTCTGGCTTTCGCTTGCTTGGCTTTAATACACACTAACCCAAGCTCTTCTTTGAATTGTCTCTTCCACAGATTGATGTTTGTCTGACCATTGTCGAAGATGACCGCATTTCTTGTCTTCCAAATAATCCAACAAGCGGTGATGAAGATTTCCCTGAAGATGGTGTTGTTGAAGTCTGCCCTTGCTTGTAGGACCATGTCAAGTGGCGGTAGAGTGAGGTCCCAGTTGATTTGGATTGAGTTCCAGCACTGCTGACTGAAGGGACATTCGAAAAACAGGTGGAGACTTGTTTCTTCGGTGCCCGATTGGCATAGAGGGCAGCTGTAGTCATCTAGGATTCGGTTTTTTCTTTTCAGCAGATTTCTTGTATTCAATCTATCCCTCAAAAGCAGCCAAAAAAAAGAATTTGTGACTGCCAAGATTGCTCCCTTTCCACATCCAGTTGAAGATTGGTGAGGCCTCCTGTTCCCCAATTAAGCTCATGTATGCCTTTTTGCTGCTGTAATTGGAGTTTCCCCATGTGTAAATCCATATGTCATTGGACTCTTGGTCCCAATCCAGGTTGTCAAGAATTAACCGGATTTCTTCTAGTTGGTCTGCTGCCACTGTACTGAGTGGTAGCCTGAAGTTTCTTTCATCTCGTGTTGTTCAGGAAGCCTCTCAGACTGATTTTAATTTTTCTGCTGAAAGAGAGCAGTTCAGAAACCTTTACGCGCAGAGGGTCACCTGTCCATTTGTCGACCAAAAACTAATTGAGATACCTTTGTTTGGGGCACGGTGTGTCAAGTTTGTGTATTTATCGAAGAGCTTTAGGATGTCTTTCCACCAAAAAGATCCAACTGGGCATCTGGACTGGGGGGCTATTTGATCATTAGAGTAAAATTTCACCCAGGTTAAGTTAACCCAGGGGATGTTGGCTTTGTTGTAGAATTTGTCAAGGTGTTTTATCAGAAGAGCATTGTTTTGAGCCTCTAGGTCAATGATTCCAAGGCCACCCTGGTTTTTTGGTTTGCAAGCTGTTTCCCATGCAACCAAACAGGTTCCTTTTCTGTTGATATCTCCCTTGCTCCAAAGGCACTGTCTTTTGTAGGTATCAATCTGGTGTAGGATCTGTTGAGGGAGTTTGAGGCTGCACAAGTAGAAAGTTGGCAGGGCTGAAAAAAGTGAATTGACCAAGATTAGTCTTCCATGGTAAGAGAGAAATTTGCTGATGCCACTCAGTCTTCTCTCCACTCTATTCAGGAGAGGTGAAAATTCATTAATATTTGGTTTAGTAGTCCCTAGGGGAAGCCCTAAGTAGGTAAAAGGCATGGCTCCAATGCTGCATCCAAAAGTTCTTGCAAGGTGGACGGTTCTTTCTTCCTCCATGTTGATTGGTACAATATAGGACTTGCTGTAGTTCACATGTAGGCCAGTGCTGTCAGAGAATGATCTGAGTAAACCTTTTAAGTTAAAGAGCACATTTGCATCAGCAGGCAGGATTAACAATGTGTCGTCAGCATATTGCAAGATGGGGAAATCTCCTCCAAACTCATCACTTAGGGGGTGGTGAATAGTGCCACTACACCAAGCCTGGTTGACAATGGATTGCAGAAGGTCTGCAGTGAGAACAAATAGTAAAGGTGATAGGGGGTCACCTTGTCTGACTCCTCTTTTGCACCTGAAGGTTTTCCCAGGTAACCCATTCAAGAGCACAGAGGAAGAAGCAGTTCCCAGGATATTCTTGATCCAAGCTATCCATTTGCCTGAAAATCCTTTATGTTTTAGTACCTCTAGGATGGCTTGGTGTTCTAGTTTGTCGAAAGCCTTTTCGAAGTCTAATTTTAGGATAACAATTTCTTTTCTGGACTTGTGGCAAAGGTGGAGGAATTGAAAAGCCCAGCCAAGATAGTCATGTATAGTTCTTTCTTTGATGAACCCATACTGGTTTCTGTGGATTAGATTGGTGATATCCCCTTGTAGCCTGTTGGAGAGGATTTTGGTGATTGATTTCAGAGAGTAATTGAGCAGGGAAATTGGCCTGAAGTCATTGACATGTTCTGGGTTTTCCTTTTTCGGTATGAGACTTATCCAGGAGTTGTTGATACAGGTTAGGTCAGTGTTATGGGTGGAGAAATCATGCAGAAGCCTTGTAAAATCACCTTTTATTATGGGCCAGCATTTCTTGATAAAGTTTCCATTGAACCCATCAGGGCCAGGTGCATGGCTCTTGGGGAGGTTCTTGATGACCAGATCTATTTCTTCATAAGAGAAGTCATTGTCTAGATGACTCAGGTCAAACCTATTCAGGATTGTACTTAGGTTGTAACTCATCTGAGAGTAGTCCGAGGTTCCAAGTCTGTCTTTAAAAATTATAAGTGACTTTAAATAGGTATATTGTGAAAAGCTATTTTATAATAAATATAGTAATAATGATACATATCAAATACCTACAGCTTTTTTTTATTAAACTTAATTAAGTTTGAAAAGTTTGATCGAGCATTATCATAGAATTATATTATTTCTCGACGGACGAAGCTGGTATCACGATACCTGACATGCAAATGATAAAGATAAGCTGTTCTATTTACCACTTCAAAGCTCGAGGAAGCCTGAATGCCTGATAGGCTTATCACATCACATGGCACGAGCTCTGACTCTGATGGGGCATTCTGGTCGTACGCGCGTAGCATTTTCATATCGCCGTTAAATTCCATATCTTTTGTAACTTTCTCTACACCAGTGTCAGGCAGGTGGTACTCTGTATTGTGGAAGAAAAATAGGTTCCTTAATATATTCGTCACATTTTGGACGATAGTAGAAAAATGGGGATTAATAAGATGTCAGGACCCTGGATCACTTTCCATCAAGGAAGCCACTATCAAGTACAGGGACGTGTTGGACTCTCTCGGCAAGGAGATTGTAATTAACAGACCATCATCGTTGATCCATCTCGGCGGCTAATTGTCGCCAACATGTTTCACGATCGCAGTAGGCCATAAAAAGATAGTATACATATATTTTTTTTGGACCAGCAGACACTTTACTCGAACATGAATTCGTCTCTTGATCTGTAGCTTGCTCTCTCAATCAGAAAGATGGGACGGTTTGATCAGTGTCTAATCTATTTTTCTACTAGTCAAATTGATTCTGTCCCAGAAATCAGAATGTTTATTTTTTAAAAATGAAAAACAAGCAGCGTACCAGACCGTGAACCGGCAGAGTGGTACACAGGACTATTTGAAATCCAAGGCATTTACGATTCAGGAACTTACATGAGATCCGAATCTTTTTGTCTCTCTGTCCAACTCGAAGGTCTTCCTTTACAATGTGAAGCAGCACTTCAGACCGTAAACTGACGGGTACTTAAAAAAAAAAGGCACAACAAGGCTAATTCTTCGAAGGCATTTACGGTTCAAACCCAATTCATCTGGTTTTTCTACGCCCAATCGAATCACTCCATTTACCCGTCGGATCCAAGAATTGCAGAAAATCACTCCTGCCATCATCACGCGCGACGACATTACCCCAGCACGACCTGTTCTAGACTTCTAGTGGCTTCAATCAGTGTGAGAAAAAAAATTACACACTGTCAGTGTGCCGGTGGCATTTACTTTACGGTTCCGAACCCTCATTTCAACCTATTCTTCAACGCCCAGTCGAACCCCTCCACTTACTGGATCAAAGAATCGCAGAAAATTACTCCTGCCACTGCCATCATCACTCGCGACATTACCCCTGCCCGAGACCTGTTCTAGCGGCTTTAATCAACGTGAGAAAAATTACACTACTGTCAGTGTGATTGTGGCTGACCGGCCGGCCCTTGTCTGCAGTCAACTTATCGGACCCAATAATCGCTGAAAAATTACTCCTGACATCATCACGGGCGCGACATTATTACCCCAGCCTGAGAGAGCTGTTCTAGCGGCTTCAATCTCATGGTGAGCAAAATGACACTAGTGTCAGTGTGCCGGTGGCTGACCGGCCCGGTCTGCAGTCAACTTATCGGTATTAACAATCCGATCCCTCCATCATGCATACAGTATCGCTCAGTTTCTGCCATTTGCGTGCGTGGGTACTACCCGCGATTCAAACCGTTGAAATCACCAATTCGATCGGTCGATCGATCCGGATCCCCGACAATTCCTGGGGGTCGCCCAAATCAGCCGGTGACCCAGAGGCCCCTGACCCGGCATTTTCTAGTGCCGGACCGTAACGTTGAAAGCAGTGCGTGCCCCGGTGAAGGGCCCAACCGCGCACAAGCAAGGTCACGGGATTGGGGCGTCCCGTGACACGCAGCGCGGCCGCCGGGATGCATGCCGTCACCGTGGCAGACTTGCGAGGCGTACGGTTGCGCCGGCCCCGGCCCGGACAACCCCAGCTAGCGCTGCGCTCCAGCCTCCAGGCCTCCGGGTCAACTCGGGCAACGCCCGCATCCGCATGCCGCCGTCACCCGAGTCGCTGCCGATGCGACGACGAGCGCGGCTGGAACTCGCTCGTTGGGCCACATGCGTCCTCACAAATCTGCATGCATCTCGGTGTTGGTCGCTGAATTCCTGCAACAATGATTTTGGTGGCTCGATCGCGCCGCTGTTTCCAAGATGTTGCTATCGCTGATGTTTCCAAGATGTTGCTATCGCTGATGGCTTCTCGGAAATGGAAATGGAAGTCCATCGCTCGTTGGGGTCTTGGGCTACGGCCTACGGCTGCACGACTTTGCTGTGCTGCGTGACAACTGCTAGCTACTGTAGTGTTGGCTTCTTCGGTCTATAGCACTGCAGCTAAAATCATAGCGTCGGCATGATGGAGGAACCGATGGAGTGAGAGTTGGGTTTTTCTGGCTTCCTGCAAGAGGGTTTCTCATCAGCACTCTGAATTTCTGATGACGTGTACGTGCATCACCTGGAATAGAAAGTAGAAACTCAGACTGCCAGGTAGACAACAGGCCGCTGCGCGTAGCAGGACGGCGGATCATTCATCATCGTCCTCCTGCCCTCTCCTCTCTGCGTGGCCTGATTGATAGACCCGCCATGTTACGGTAACATGTCATGGTCCCTGAACAGAGCAGATTAGGTGGTGCATGCCGTGGTCTAGCGATGATGGATCATGAGGACGTACTATGGTCATTGGTGGCGAATCAACGCGTACACACTACACTCGCGCCTCTTGGGCCTCCTCAAAATGACGACTGGCGACCCAGCATGGACCATCTGTACTATGCTGCTGACAATTTGGGTGCCAAGTTGCGTGTGGTTCAACGGCACGCGATTAGGGCCATGTTTGAGATCTTTTGCGTATTTGAGAAAAAGAAAAGACTGTGTCTGAAATCTTTTGCGTATTCGAGAGAAAAAGACCGTGTTTGGGATGATGTTGGCATCACAATTGAGCAAACACAGCTCCGAGGCCGTGTTGGTGTTGTGATTGCGAGAACGTGACATCGGTGTAGATCATTTTCCCGCGTTTCTTTAAGTTCCGGTTGCCTGGCATATATTAATAAGAGAAACTAGAGTTCATCATACATGCGCTAGGGGCACCATCCCAAATGGCAGACCGCCACCTGGGATGTTATTTTCCCACGTTTCACGCTACGGGCGACGTGTTCATCACGGTGGTTTTGGCAAGATTACTCCGCTTTTCTCGCTCAATCCCGAGTAGGTGCGGATCAATGTTCATGGTAGTAGGTGCGGTGTCACCCATGAAAAATCACAAAAATAGTGATGATGTTCAATTTTTCACCATATACTACGCACTCATACGGTACAAACTTATGTAGTCACAAAGAAAAATGTACCATCTTGAGTGTGCTCTAGCTCCGCCCCTGACCGCGACACCAACGCGGAAACAAAAAGGGCCTAAGAGGCCACTGATTAATCCGCGTTACCCAAAGCCAACGTCTCTCGAAGAAGCCAACGCGATCGCGATGTACTTACGCGACTGCGACTCAGGGCTACCGTGGTTGCCCGACTGCGCAAGCAACACATCATTTCAGCCAAGAAAACTACTGCTGCTGCCTGCACGACGATGTTCATCAGTCTGAAGAGCAGAAGCAACTCCTATGGTGTACGCGCTTCTGTATACGTCATCCATGTCCTCCTTCGTCGTCACTGTACGGTTTCTGAGACGTGTTTTTGGTAGGCTGTCAATTTGCAGGCGTAAAGGATACCTGGAGGATCAGCATATTTTATCGCATGATGGCCACATAGATAAGGTTTGTGTCAAACTTCAACTTTGTTGCTGAATCGGCCTTTCAGTTTCAGATTTTTTAGATAATGGATACGCATATCCGGCCTCTACATCCGAGGATGTCGCACTAATTATTACAGGTTTTGAAAAGAAACAAAGTGAGAAAGCCTGCCGCCTTATAGAACGATCCACGCTAATTCAAACAATAAAAATGTTTCCATCCTTTATTGGATATCTCTAGAGCAATAACTTTTAACTTTTTGCTCATCATGTAGAAGTCGTCCTTGGCTGCCCCATCATCTTCTAGCCTGTGCCCACGAGCGATCAAGATGCTCCTTCCTCGAAAATGACCTGCATAATAGAGTTATATTTCATTTGATTAAAGATAACATCATTACGACATCTCCAGATAGCCCAACACATTGCTGCGACCCCCACCCAAATCAATTTTCTAATCTTTTTATGTTGATTAGTTAGCCAACTCCCAAACAAATGGTTGATTGAACTAGGTGGGGTTAGCTTAGTAGCAAAGAAGATAATCCTCCAAATCATTTTAGTAAGGGTGCAATCTAGGAATAAATGTTGAATATTTTCATTCTCATTGCCATGCCATCTTGGGAGCTGTTTTATGCAGGGGATAGGCTTTTGGTGATTTAACAAGGCCGGCATGAATCATTTTAACCTTTTCTTTACTGAAATCATGATAGCCTTTGAGAGTAGTAAGGAGCATTATATTTAGGTTGACCTCAGCATAGCACTTGCCCTCACAACCAATCAAAGAGCTAATTTGGCTTGGCCTGTTAGAAAAGAGGGGAAGGCTCAATTATTAGCACTTGTTTTCTCGGAGGCCCATTTCCTACGGTTTGACTCTCCTCGCCTGAAAGTATGGTTCTTCAACATGCTATTATTGCATAATAATCCGGTCACTTCAACTAGTAGTACCCGTGTGTAAAACTTGTAGATTAATCTCTCTAGCTCCAATCATCTCTTACCATGTGAACACGGTAATTTTCTCAAAGTATATACGTGCACTTGACGCTACTTCAGGTAAAGAGACCTCTGATCATACAGTTGCATCCATTTCATTAACTTTTCAGTACGGGGATAATGAACACAACTCTCTTCAGGTATATTTGACATTTGAGACCTCTGTATGTATGCAATGATTCTTGAGTAGAGTTGACCTTCCAAGATGCCTCATCATCCTATATGCTTGTTCAGGCCGGCCACATGATTTGAGACCCTCCACATGGGCACATGAGTTCGGTGCACCAGTGCTTGGAATCCTATATTATCAAAATCAAAAGCAAATAGAAAAACGGAAGCGAATAAACAAACTGAATCTTGGCAACCGTCGACTACTAGATATTTTTAGACTAAGAAAGCATCTCCGGGTTAGGCGTTTATAGTTTGGCGTTTGAAGCGATTTGTAGCCCCCAAATGAAAATGGTAAAGCGAAAAAAAATGTGATCTCCAAGGGTTAGGCAAATCCACTTGGCATTTGAGGAAATTTTTGGGCCCACCATTTTATTTTCCCCGAAATCTATTCTTTGGCGCGTGTTTTGCATTCGCGGGAAATTGTGATCATGTCTGCTTGATGTGCCGGCCAACATCAAATGCACAGCAGCAGCAGGCACAACAACAGCACGTCGCTTTCAATAATCCTGCTGCTATCCTCCTGTCGTTTTCATGCATCTTTGTGTCGCTTTTCGGCAATCATCAGCACAGCACGATCGAGGACGATTTGCCAGGAAGCAGCACAGCACCGGCAGCATATTCAACAGTATGACAAGACATTTCACGGGAGAAGAAGGCCGCCTCGCGCGTGGACTCTTCTCGCGGGAAAAGACGCGGGAGGGAGTCACGGACGGAAAAAATCGCGGGAGGGGGTGCGAGTGAAACGCGGGGGTCAAACGCCGTTGGATTCGCTTGGCGATATACGCCAAGTCTTGGCTCTATTCGCGCTTAAGGAAAAACGCCAGGTTGAAATCTGAAAACCATCGGAGGAGAGTTTTTAAGAGTTTTTTGAAATTAGTAAATCGCCACGCTAATTGCCTAACCCTTGGAGATAGTTTTAACTAGATACGTTGCAGTCCAAACCCGTTTGTTTTTATAATTACAAAAAATACGTGTCGGAGACGTTTCTATATTAAACCTAGCGTGATAGTCCTGGGATAGTAGAGTAGAAAAGTGTTCAACAAAGCAAAAGCTAAAACTCTCTTCCAAGTCCAGGTCAAGTGTTCGGTAGAAATTTGAAGGGTGTGACGTGGATAAAGAACACTTGGCACACCACATGTCCATATCAGTCCATAAACCTTGCCATTACGCCGTCTAGGTGTGTTGGAAAGGTAGTCGAGCTAGGTTTAAACTAGTTGTAGCTTCTAGCTAGGCTCTGTCGACATGCAACAAACAGATGCACGGACGATAAGATATGTCAGCCTGATCAGATTGTGCAAGCCCACTGGCATACAGATTTGTTTTGTCTGTGAGCGAGGCAAGAACACAAGGAGAAGAAGATCATTTTGTTTGTAATATAAGAAGGAATATAAATATCGGCAAAGAAGGTATGGTTGAGTTTGGGTTCTTAACTGCTACTGCTGTTGTCAATCTTGATATTTTAGGGCTTCGGCGGCGCGGCGACATGAGAAATTTGTTGCCGTATGGCCGTGCAGTTTTGAATATCTTGCTTCTGCATTACTACAACAGGACTGTGCTGCTGGCTTCTTTTGAAAAATGGATTTCTCCAAGCACTTGTTCCTTTCAAGGGAGCACTTGAATCGGTTTGATTGCATTGTCATCCGGCAGTCTTTGTCGTCCAGAGGACGTCACAGCCTTTATTGTTCTGATGAATCCGGCAGCCTGCAGCCAATCTGAGTTCGGAGTGGTAATGAGTTTTAGAGACAGGAAAGAACCTGCCGAATGAATACTTATAATCTGCAGCCTGCAGGCCGCCGCAGGACATCAGATTTGGAGGCGGCCTTGATTGCATTGTCAATTTGTCATCCAGCAGTCTTTGTCTCTACGTATTGTCCTGATGAATCCGGCAGCCTGCAGCCAATCTGAGTTCTGAGTATCAGAGACAGGAATGAATGAATTCTTATAATCTGCAGGCTGGCTGGTCGCAGCACATCAGATTTGGAGGTGGCCTTGACTAGCAATTAAGTGTTGAGGCCTACAGTAGGTAGCTCTCCATTGATGATTATATTCATGGCATTTCCTTGTCAAGTTGGATGGGGCTCAAAAATATCTGAACTTGCCTGCACTGCACCCGTCACCTGCACTGAACTGAACGCATCATCTCACCAAATGGCACTGCCACTGCGACGTCTTTGTTCCTTTCTCCATTGTAACGTTGTGTGATTAGCTCAGCGTCACTGAATAATCTCGGCCTGGGTTTGTTTGTTAATCGGCGAATGGCCTTATGTGTCGCTAGCACAGTGATCGCCTCTTTGTCTGAGTGTTTGCTAACGCAGGAGCCCCAACTGAACAATTTAAAATATCTGGTTCATGCACTTGCCTTGGCTTACATCTTAGTGCTCGCTTTCAGTTGCCGTACTGTACTTTAGCCAGAGGCAGATACTAATCTATCTACATAGAAAATACTAGCAGCTCGCAAATCGAAGTCATGGCTGTACTCTGTCGCCGGCTCATTCTCAGCATTTTCTCATAGGCTGCTGATTGCTGAAATATCCAGCGCACGGACGCAATGGCGCCATCACTCGCACGCCGACCTGAAAACTTGAGAGGCAGAGGAAAGAAAGCCGGGCACCGGGCGCTGGTACGTGCGTGTGCGGCGGCTATTGCATTGCATGGTCGCCGGCCAAGTCTACGGCGGAGCGTGCGTGAGCGATGCCTGCGGCCAGCGGGCGACGTTTCAATGATTGGTCGCTGCTCGTGGATCTGGCTGATGCTGTCCCTGGCGTGGAAAGTCACGCTAGACTCCGGCGACTTCTCCGCGCTCGTGGGTCGAAATTTCGCCGGGGCGACGCCGAGAGGCCTCTGCGCCCAGCGGCGGGGGTGATGACCAGAGACCGGCAGGGTGCTGCTGCCTGCTACGTCGTCGTGTCTGGGTCGGGAGTTCGGGACTCGGATCCGCAGCTCGTTTCAATCCAATCATTGTCGATGTCGTGCCCATTCGTGCAAACTGACGTCGTTGTTGACTGACCGATCGGCCGCCGACCGACTGACTGACTGCCGTGGAGAGTGGAAAGCTGCGGTTCAGCGCGCGCGTGTTTTGACCACGACGAACCTGACAGTAGTGACGAACTGTTTTTTTTTTTTTTTTTTTTTTTTGAGAAACATCACTCTTTATTAAACATTTTGGACAGCAAAATTACAAATTCCTTCGGGTGGTGATATCAACCAAACTCTTCTACCCAAATCAAAAGATACAGACCCCTTAGCTATAGAATGAGCATCCACATTGGACGTTCTACTCTCATGGACTAAAACAAAGGACTCGAGAGATCCCGCTCGCCCTAATTTCTTGAGTGATCTGGCCATAAGATTCGAAGCCCTCTCCTTTATAGCTGTTCACCACGCTGCTGTTATCACATGCCATGTGAACTCTTCTTAGCATCGTCATCTGCGCGAGCAAGCCCCTCTTTGCGGGCAATTGCCTCCACTGTCTCCGGGTTCGAAATTCCTTCGAGCACAAGAATTAACGCTCCCCTAAAAGCGCCCGTCACATCTCTTGCTATAGCCGCAGCTGCTGCTCTGCCTGTGTTCTTCGAGATAGCTGCGTCAACATTGATCTTGAAGGTCCCCGGGGGGGGATCCACCTCGGCGCTCTATGTTGTGCCAATGTCGTTGCTCGCTGTTCCGATTTGACAAGGTTTAATTCAGCAATATACCTTTCAATGAAAAGGTGTGTGGACAGTGGACTTTGGAAGACATTTTCATATATAGCTTTCCTCCGCACATACCAAATAGCCCACATTGTCACTGCAACTCTGATGAAAGCCTCGTTCGGCATTGTTTCCATAGCTTCTGCCCACCAAGTGCGAGCAGCTGACTCCTGGATTCCATCTAAATAATTAATAACTTCCTCGTCCTCCAGCGCCCACACGCATCGGGCTAAATTGCATTCTAGGAGGGAGTGCTTCCAAGAATCCTGAGCGCCATAAATTCCACAAGAGCTTCTCGTGGCCATATTTCTATGGTGGAGGACATCGCCTGAAGGTAACGAATGGCATGCCAATCTCCATAAGAATATCCGAATTTTGGAAGGAACATTTAGCCTCCAAAGTGCCAACCATTCCTTTTCTTCAGCTCTTGAATCCGATCGGCCGGCAGTACTTTCAAAATAAGCTGTTGCACGTTCTTTGTTCATAACCAACATCCTGTATGCCGACCGTACTGAAAATACACCTTTACTATCATAGTTCCAGGCCCAAAAATCCCTTTGTCTCCTAGTACATAGGGGTATACTGAGAATTCTCTCAATATCAACCGGTGTGAAAAGAGCCCGAAGCTTCTGCTTATCCCACCTCGCTGAAGTAGCATCAATCAATTCACTAACTCGGTGGGGAGTTGGGCTAGAATCCCGTCGATCGGTCTCAATAAACCCTCTCCCGGGTAGCCAATTGGTGTCCCAAATACTTGTGGACTCTCCCCGTACCTATTCTCGCGAATCAATCCCTGTTTGTAACACATCCCGTCCATCCGTAATCGAACGCCAAATACGGAAGGGCGAGACCCAAGGCGTGCTTCCGAAAATTACCAGACGGGTAATAAACTGCTCTCAAGATACGGCGCTGAGAGAGCTGCCATCCCGAAGGATTCTCCATGCTGTTTCGCGGAAGGGCTAAGTTAAAAGTTCTATATCCCTAAAACCAAGCCCACCAAAAAATTTCGGCTTCACCATATCCTCCCAGGCCACCCAACATGTTTTCCTCTTCCCCTCTTTACTGCCCCACCAAAAATTGCGAAGCAGACTATTAATATGCTGGCACAAGCCTCTTGGCAATCTAAAGCAAGACATCGAAAAGGTTGGGATTGCTTGAGCAATTGATTTGATAAGAACTTCCTTCCCTCCTGCCGAGAGGCATTGTTCCATCCATCCTTGGACTCGCTTCCAAACTCGATCTTTTAAGTACTTGAATGCTCCGTTCTCCTTTGCTTGAAAAGCGGCGGGCGGAGTTCCCTACGTCGGATGGTAAACCCAAATATTTCTCATTCAATGATTCATTTTGCACATCCAAAATTTCCTTTAGTTCGTCTCGACATTTGATCAAGTGACCGCCTACAACCCTTTCCGAAATGAATGGAGGACTTATTTAAATTTATCACATTGCACAAGTTGTCCCGAGGCTTGACAAAACAATGAGAGGTGTAAAACATCATGACATCACTCCCACAAAGATCCCAATGGCGTTGGAAGAAATGCGCCGGATACCACGTCACAGTCTGGCGCCTTTGTGGGAAACATTTGAAAAAGAGCACTTTTAACCTCTAATTCCAAAAAAGGGGCTAGCAACTGAGTATTCATGTCCTTCGTGACTCTAGTCGGGACTGTGTCCAATACGGACTCCATGTTACTCGTTCCCTCGGAAGCATATAGATTTCTGTAAAAAATAGTAGTCATATTTGCCATCTCCACAACATTTTCAGTAAAAGACCCATCGACTTTTTTAGCTGGATATTTGGTTTTCCTCCTCCTCACGGAGGCTCGGAGGTGGAAGAACCTTGTGTTCTTGTCACCTGCTTGAAGCCATTCAACTCGAGCCCTCTGCTTCCACATTATTTCCTCCTGTGTTAGCTCGACAATCTTTTCAACTATCTTAAGTTACGGCTGAGAAGGACCGACCCGAAGAGGATCGTTCTAAGGTGATTCTACATTCACGCGAAGCGAGAGCCAGCCGCGCCCGCCAAGGCCATTGGCCCAGGTTGCCACCGTGCTCTCAACTAAAGCCCACGTTGCGAAGATTTGCTGGGCCGCTAGCACGCTTCTACTACCTGAACGACTCGAGATGGGCTGCATCCCATTAGCTCGGCCTAGCAGAGTAGCAGGCCTTCTTGGCCCGTTGGTCCAGAATGTAGGCCATAATAAACGTACAGAAAAAGTTTGTTTTTTAAAGGAAAAAAATCTATTTAGGCCTTTTCAACTATCTGTTTCTTCTTCGATGTATATAAAATAAAAAAACAAGATGTCATATCATACACCCTATAAGCTTTATGGCATCCAACAAACTGCACCCCTGATCCGGTTTTGACCGTGGTTTCGTGACAGTATTAGCTTACAAGAGGTTAGTAAGGTCTCCTTTAGCACGGCTCCATTTTACTAGTGAAATCATTTTTTTTGAATCTGTCTATATACTATCCGGCTATTTTAAGGCTTTTAGAACATCCGGCTAAAATGAGAGCAAAAATAGCCGGATTCCTAAGTCTCCAAAATCCGGCTATTTTGACGGACCAAAATAGCCGGATTTCAAAACTATCGAGATAGGGATCTAATGGACCAAATTAAGAAGAAAAATTATATTAGAAAAACAACAATAAATACTCCAAACAAAGACAAAAATACATACAACTTCATTTTACAAAGAATCAAATTCGATTTACATGAATCAAAACTTAAATTTACAAATCCTTCTGGAAATCTAAAAAATAAAGAACACTATACTGTATACTGACAATGGATATGAGCAGTTTTGATACCTACAAAAAGTAGTTAAAAATGAGGATTTGTGATATTATTACACATTTTGCACACTGCCTAACAAATTACACTTAATGTCCAAATGGACCAAAGAGTGAACATTGCAAAAAAGCAAAAATTCAAACGATCCAAATTAACAGATTATTTATATCTAGGACATATGACAGATTATACATAATGTCCAAATAGACCAAATAGTGAAGGTGGCATAAGCAAATTGATCCAAATTCACAGATTTTTTCTATGTTAGACATATGACAGATTAGACAAAAAGTCCAAAATGGACCAAAAGGTACATGTTGCATAAACAAAAAATGCAAATAAAAAGATTTTGAAAATTTACATTACTGAAAAGCTAAATTTACACCACCCTATCACTAAACTTATAATCAACAAATTGGTGTAAATATTATGGAACAACATTGTAAAATTGTATTACAAAGCATTGCATACAGTTTATTGAGTTTGTGTTTGTGTTTCCTATATCAAATTTTCAAGCTCAGTTTCCTTTGTAGTTTTAGTGTTGTTCAAGTGAGCTTCTTCATTTGTACTTTTACTCTTCTTTATGTCATATTGAGCAAAATCAAGCAATCGAATAGCATGAATGAACTAAACAATTAAGAAAAAGAAAGAAATAAACCTGGGAAAACCAAAATTGCTGCACAGATGAAACAGAGACATGCCTATTTCGCCCAACCAAAACTGAACCTAGGAAGAAATTAATAGTGAATAACAAAGAAATGCACAAAAAAGATAAGATGCCAAATCTTTTCTATGCGGGAGAGATAGTACATAACCACAACTAATATTCACATGGTTCAAATGGTCATGAACCAAAAAAACAGATTTTTTTCTATCTATCACATATGATAGAGTTGACATAATTGTCACATGGACCAAAGAGTGTAGATTCAAGTAGGAAATCCAAAATGGATCCATAACAAAATTTGAAATTTATATTACTGAAAACCTAAATTTACATCACCAAAGCACTAAACTTACAATCACCAAATTTGTGTAAATATTATAGTACCACATTATAAATTTGTATACATTAACATTGTAAACAGATTGAACAAACTCACCTGACTTAAGTAGTCACTGAACCTTCAACACAATTGGAACAGCCAAAACTTTCCACTATTCTTGCATGTTCCTGTAGATCTACCTCAAGACAAAGAACACCACGCCATAACACGTTATTAGAACAAAAAAGACAGTAGATCAACTATAAAAATGCATATGTAGGGGAAGATGAAAATGAACTTGCTTTTGAAATCACTTTGCTAGAATAACGTATACCCACATTCAAGCACCATCATGAAAAAGATTTTGTCAAATCTTCAAACATCCAAATTCTTTCTATGTAGGACGAGATAGGAGAGAGAAATATTACACATGGTTCAAATAATCAAGAAACAAATATCAACATCCGATGCTCCGTACTACACTCAAACGCCACTCAAAAGCTAAATTTACATCACCCTTACACTGAACTTAGAATGACCAAATTGATGTAAATAAATCATGACCCTAATGTAAATGAAGCAGATATGGATACAAGGATTGTTAGGTTGATTGGTTGGATGGTCACTAGATTGGTCATATCACAATCCCACTATAACAGAACCATTGCACCAACTTATTTAGAAAGATATTTAGAAGTAAACAAGATCCAGAAATTTCTAACCTTGTTGTCATCTATAGTACTCTTGACAAGATCTGAAGTAAATTCTGCAAAAGAATAAGACTAAATCAGTTTAACTAAATGGCATTTCGAAAGAGGGAAAAAATGGACTTACTAATGAACAGATTTGAAGAGATCATATTGAAGTATTCTTTTTAAAACAAATTATTCTAAATTGTATACAATTAAAAATGCTTCCTTTAAATAGATCGTAACATGAATGGATCAATATTACACTTCGAATATGAGAAATATAAAAAATTACAACATACAAAAAAGAAACGGTGGAAGAAAATAATCCCCAAGAAACGAGATATTGGATATAAAAGAGATATATGATTCAAGAAATGAATAGAAGAAAAAAGAAGAAGAACTCACACTCGCACAAGAGCGGACAAAAGAGAGGAAAAAGACAAGAGAGGAATCAGAGTTGATATTATTCTCAGCATTGCTCCAAATTGAAAAACAACGGTTGCAATTTCATTCAACTTGAGTCAACACAACATCAAAGAAGGAACCCTTCATCTAAGAATTCCATATATGCTAAAAATGAACATATAGACTCCACAAGGCCATAAAGCTTACGGATTAAATTAAACTTTAAGAAGATACTAAAACAGAACATGCAGACAGGGCATAATGCTTATGGATTAAACTAAACCTTAAGAAGCTAGTAAAACAGAACATGCAAACACACAAACCAAAAACAAACCCATCTAAGCTCAAGATAATGCATATTTAATTCAACTTATCTCTGAATTAATAGGTAACTCAGATAACACTTCATCTACGAAAGTCAAAGTTATCATATCACAAGATTTCAGCACACCAAAGACCATCAAAATGTTTGAATATACATTACCACTAGTAGAGACCTCAAAAACGACCATGGAAGCAAGCTGAATCATATATGACAGATTTTACAAATTCCAACGATAGTAGATTCAATCAACAAAAAACAAATTAGGGACAAATGATCAACATACATAGCTAATAGCCAAAAATATAGCCACAACCCACATCCACTAGGCACAAAGGATCTAAAGGGGGACACCAAAACAATAAGATGATTTAGATTCAGGGATAAATGGTCCACAATGCAGCTACACTATCACCAAAAAACAACTCCCCCTGCACACCATCATGGCATCCTCTGACTCAAACAAAAACCAGAACTCTAAAAATAACCATTCCAAAGTATCCCAAACAAAAATATACTATGCCAAAAATCAGAAATACACAAGCCTTTTAGTGAAATCAACTGTTAGCTAAACTAATTACATGCATAAGTGAAAATTCTGGAGTAGCATAAGCAATAACTAATCGATAAAAAGCTCCTAATTATAACCAATTGGAATAATTCCACACTAACAATAGAACCATCTCGACGAATCCCTATTCAAACATGATAAATCACACATCCAATCTACAAATAGATAGCCACGAGATCTACAAATGCGAGCCAAACATCTCCAAAGAATTGAACAAAAACCAACTACGGAATTGGGGCATACAAATCCATGGCTATTATTGGAGTTGGGGCATGCAATAATCGTGGATGCACTACGGCTGAAATAGAGTTGTCTAGCACAACCTTGCTAGCACCGCAACAATTCCCCACAGGCGAATCACACATGCAAAATAACTGACCGCACCATGGAGAAACCACATACCTGGTCAAACCATGGCGAAACCATGCGCAAAAGTAGAGAACGGAGACAGGGAGCAAATCCGCACCGCCGCGCCATCAATCGCCGTCCCATCGCCTAGCAGAATCCAGAAAATCACCAAATCCACCAACAAAATGAAGGAGAGAGAAATAGCAGCATCAGAAAGGGCAAAATCATAGGAAGGCAGAGGGAGAAATCGAGCGAGCACGCAATCGATGGAGCAGGTACCTCGAAACCCTAGAAGCCGAAGAAGACCACGGCGGAGGAACCGGAGGCGGAGGAGGAGCCTCCGGAGAAGACGACGAACGAAAATGAAATGAGCGGAGCAAAATGAGGAAACGACGGCAAAATATACGGACGCCTTGATCCAAAATAATAGAACAATGGCGCCGACATGTAGACCCCGCTTTGTCATAGAAAGAAAGATAAAAAGCCAGCGCGCGTATAGAAAAACTGCTCTCCACCAAACCAAAACCAAATCAAACGCACGAGAGAGCGCCACATCGCCAGATCCGATGGCTGAAAATCCGGCTATTTTTATCCAACAAATCAGCCGGCTAACATATAGCATTTTCGTTTTTTTCTTTTAGCTCTATGAACAATCTCATGGGTGGAGCTACAGCTGTTTTGGAAAATTTCGTGGCAAATGGCTCTTTAAAACATGCTCTTATAGAACCCCATGCGAGGCCCATCAAGATGAGGGAAAACCACTTTTTTTTACTCCATCCCACCGCAAACATCTATGTGAAACCTTTTTTTTGGTCAATCCCACCTCAACATCTACGAGAGCACGATTTACGGGGGCTTTCCCGTAGCTGTTATGTTTTATCCCGTTTGGCACAAAATGGTTTCGAAGGGATCCTGAAGCCGGTGGAGAAGTTGAGCCAAACATGGCCTAAATTGGACTATGTTAAAATAGTTAGGAGTAAAAATAGAATTTAAAAACATTAATATCTATATGTTTTTTAAAAAAAATCCAAATATCTTTCTAGGAAAAATCATGCAATTAAAAATCATTAAAGCTAGTTGATCTAACAAAGCCTATATTAGTGTTATTTAAATCGTCTATGGTCTCTTTTCTATGTTTATTTTCTAGTAGCCGCTCTTGTTATCTATTATGACTGTCTAGTCAACATTAACAATATGGAATGCCTAGAGTCCAAGTGACTTGGACAACAAAGTAATATACCTTAGTGGTCTACTATAAACTAATGGATTTTTGTAGGAGTCATCCGAACTTGAGACATCACTTTAGATCACCTATTTGGAGCCTCAAGAACTAAAGTTTAGTAGCTAAACTTTAGATCGATCACGGGATCCACACATGGCATTAGTGACTATGTTAACTATTCAATCAATAAAATCTAGTATACGTGATAGTTCGATGCATAAAGGGAAGTATTTACTAAAGAAACACATTTGACGATGACAATAAATGGTTTTTATAGTAAATCTCATGTCATTCCATCGGTAGTTCCATGGACAACGATGGTAATCCATGGGCGGTCTGCTCTATTACTAGATCCTTTATCCCCTCATTCGAGTCCCATTGGAGTTAAAGTTTTCCCTCACACTCCACACGATCACAATATTTGCACTCCTTGCCACACAAACAAATCCCCCTCAGGCTTATAGCTCATTCCATGACAAGCCTAAAGGCACTTGGGGTTAGAAGCCTCCGAAGTTAACATTTGTATCAATTAGGGTCATCCGTGTTCTATTTTCTCCATGTTTTTCTCCATAGTTGTTTTTTAATAGAGTTTTTCGTGAGGTGCACATGTGTAGGTTGTGAAGGACAATCCTCGTGACTAGTGTTCAAGTTGTATTTTTAGATCATGTTATACGACCACAACCTAATGGATGAGTGGCTATTGTTAGGGGAGCCCATGTGCCTATTTTTTGGATGCAACAACCGTCAAATATAGTTTGATTCCTTTGCTATGGGAGATCATAGTACACCATGCAATTTTGAGAAATAATAGACCTAGACTTGGATCCAATTAAGTTCACTCAATGAGAAAATGTATACACAATGGGTGTTGTTTCTCTATGGTGGGCCAGAAAATTTCATAGTAGCGTAGTAAGACCAACAAGAATGTTCACTGAAGTGTATGTGCGATGGCACAACCGAGGCACCTCCAAATGCTCTGACTCTACATCCACCTCTGGTTTGCCACCGTTGACCCATTTTTCCATAAACGCAGGCAGAAACTTCATCAAGCGTCTCAAAGAAAAATTGACAGGATTATTCCGACTCGTGTGCTCCCACTAGAAGGTGTGCCCAAACCCCTGGTGCTTCTCCACTCGACGTATTGTTGGCATTGGAGTTGAATCACCATGAGAACCTACTCCACCTCGAATCAAGAAAAAGGTCATGAGATCTCTTAATTTAATTGGTGAACATGAAGAAATTGATCTGCAAACACTTCAAAATTATGCCAAGGCTTTCGCTCAATCACTCTCCACTGCTCACATTTGAGTGTTGACTGTCCTCTTTGGTTTGGTGTGCCTTAGGAGGTGGAGAGTTTAGGTATCTGATGTCTACTGGCTAGAAGTTATCCTGAGTCACCCCAAATTGTCTCCAATGAATCATTCAAAGATCATTTCAGGGAACATGCATGTCTTGAATTCAATGTCCCAGAAAAATTCTCATACATTTATGGGCTCTTACTAGGCTGATATTGTTTGTCTCCGGGAAACAAAGATGATAGGAGTTTATCGGTGTACCTTGCTCTCCTTGCTTGGGGCAAACTTTGGCATATTCAAAGTCTTTTTTTATATACATATTAAAAAAACAAGTCTTTTTATAGGAATTGAGGGATGTCTGAACTACATGTCAGGGCTCGTTGATAATATTGAGTGGTCAATCTAATCTACAAGGATGAGGATAAAAATAATGATAATCCAAACTATGCCATGATGGGAAGATTTAGAAGACTAATTAATGACTTATCTCTAAAGGAGATTCCACTACCCGGATGTAAGTTCACCTGGTCCAACTTGCAAGGATTCTCCAACTCTAGTCAAGTGGGATAGAGTCCTGTGGTCTTTTGATTGGGAACACCTCTTAACTAATTATCTATTGCAAAGTGTCGCAAGTGATGACTCATACCACTGCCCCCTAATTCTTGCGTTGCTAGATACCCAACTCGGGAAGCCAAGATATTCCACTTTGAATCCTTGTGGCCTAAGCAAGATGACTTCTTGGAGTGTAGAGTTGGCATGGAACTATGTTGTCTCTTCTCCGTGCCCTTTGATTCTTTGTCAAGAAAATTCATAGCCACGGTTAAAGTGCTACACAGTCAAGGACAAAAGAAAATTAGGCATGGTAACAATCAGTTGGTTTTGGCTAGAGAAATCCTGCATCAATTGGAAATAGCGAAGGATAGTCATAATCTTTTGCCTGAGGAGAGATAGTTGTGCAATAGTGAAAGGTCCTAATTGCTAGAGGAGGAGGAGGAGGTGAATAGCCTATTTAAAAATCCACAAATACACTAAACAAATTTAATTAGTAACACAAAAGGCGAAATACAATTTTGCCTGGCCTAGAATTGTGTTGCAAGCCTCCTATCCAACAATTCTAATATATTATGATCTCTAATTCACACAAGGCTAGGATGCTACTTTCTACATTAGAGAGCAAGCAAGATCAACTAATTACAACTAAAACCAACAAGCTATTCAACTAGCAAGTGAAGATATAAGCTCTACTCAAAATATGTTAGGTAAAGTAAGAGCCAGAGAGGATGGTGATTTTTATACTAATGTTGTAGAGAGGAGACAATCACCAAGATGAAATACAATTCAATCAATCAAAGGGAGACAAGTTGACACGATGATTTTTCTCCTAAGGTTCACTTGCTTGCCGGCAAGCTACGTCTCCATTGTGTCGACCAACATCTCGGTGGTTCCTCGGTATGAGGCCCTCAATCCAATGCTCCGCAAGGCATCGCAAGAACCCACACGCAAGTGCGGTAACTCGATGACACGAGCAATTTACTAGAGTTGCCTTTACGAGCAATGTAAAATAAGATTTTAAAATAGACAAAATAAAGGTTTGTTTCTTAGGTTTCTTGTAGTGATGAAACATGTCCATCTAGTTCCAAAACACAGCATGGTTTCCATCTAGGATCGAATCTCTATCTATTTGTGGCTTATATTCATTCAATAATAATTTGCAAAAAAATTATTCATTCAATAAAATTCAATGCACTCTATTGTGTCTTGATCAGCAAAACAAACACCCTTTCTTATACATTTGCGTTTACTCTATATAGGGTTTTATTTTTCTCTTTCTTCCTTTTCAAGAATTGAACACTTGATCACCAATTGTGGCCACCAACATCGGTGTGGACTTGACATATCTCATACACAACTCTAGGATAGAGGTTAGTTTATAAGTTATCTCAATTCTCAATTACCGAAACCAAACATAGGGCTTTCTTGATCTTTTTTTATTTTGCGAAACAAACATAGGGCTTTCGAACTTGAAGGGCTATGAAAGGATGGCTTAGGGCCAAGAAATGTACATATATAATGAATTATTTATCCACAGCGACGAGAATTGTATCATGAGATGCAGATCGTGGGGTTCCTTTGACAAAATCTCGAGAGTAACAACAGCTCACCACGCTTGATCTGGCACACCGCACATGCAACGGTTGAAGCAGTCTAGGGTGTCATGTGTTCTGTTTTAGCTTGTTGATGTATACAGTATATACTTCAGACTGCTAGAGAGTTTTGAGAAAGAGTAGTACAGTATGAATGGAGCATGTAGCCTAAACGTCCAGTTAGTACTAGTAGACTTCTGTGCATCAATTCGTCACGGCAGCTTAAACGTCCAGTGCATGGCGCTGTAGTAATTCCTGCGATCATTAGTTGGTTCCTGAAGCCTCGCTTAGCATGTAACCATGCAAACTGCTTAGCATTTGAAACTGTAAGTGCCACAATTGCAATCTTGCATTTGAGAATGGCAGACTTAAATGTCACCATTTCAGATGAGGGGCACATTTCTTTGGCAAAAAAGAATGAAATAACTTTTTTTTTTTAAAAAAAAGTATTATAGGGTGAACATGTTTATTTGCCTAAGACAATTGCAGAGAGACATACTTTTTCGCAAAAAAAAAAAAAAAAAAAAAGCAGAGAGACATATGTAACGACTTTTGAATGTAATAATGCTACTGTAGTTTGAACCGCCACATCCGTAGGTGCGCTTTATCTGAAAACGCCCCCATGGTGATCGACTACACAGAAAGAAAAAACATCTGACGCACCAAGAAAAGGGAAACAATGATTAGGCTCTATTCTTTCTAATGGTCTTATTGTTTATCTCTTCTAGTAAACCTCGTACTAAACAATGATTAGGCTCTACTCTATTCTTTGTAATGATCTTGCTTATCTCTTCTAGTAACCTCGTACGTACGTACTACCTGAGTGATTACCTCGGCTAGTATAGATGAGATGACATATCATATGAGTCTATAGTAAGTCAAATTCAGTGAAATGGACTCATTCCTAATTATCAGTTCGTAGAAAATGAGGTGACCATGGATTTTCTATATCCCACGATTAAAAAAAATGTACCATGAAGATACTAAACTACACTGCATTTGTCAAAGTATAAACATCTCATCGGCATCCTAATCCTAGCTAAAACCTAGTAAAAGAGACAGGGCAGGCAAGAGCCGGCAGATTAGTCATACATATTTACATCGTCGGGCAAGCGACCTTTGAAAAGATCTGTACGGAATACATTGGATGAGAAATGAAATGACAGTACCAGGCAGTCTCACGTTCGGTCCATCATATCAGGTGGCCGGCGACGGAACAGTTCCAAAACGTTTGCCAGTCACGTCCAACAATTAACTAGCGTGCATCGTCCCTGCGATTTTTGGTCTACATGAATGATAGGTGCGTGGCCTGCCGCGGATAAGGCCCAGGTGGATGTTGACGACGGGTGCGTGCACATGTTCATCTGCCCGCGGAAGGTGAAGAGGATCTCACATGGTCGAGCGAGCGATGCTTGCGAATTTGCGATCGAGATGCAGGCCAGGCGGAATGAATGCGCCCGCCACTTGCATTTGATCCCCACCATGTTTATCCAAGCCAAGTGTGCAGCAGAGATAATTATGCGCTGTTGAACAGGTGATCGACACGAGAACGAACAAGATGAGGCACGGGCATCAGCTAGCCGGATGCAAGACTGCCTCATGTCCGGGAAAAAGCGTGGACAATTGTACGTTCGCAAATGGGTTCGTCTGACTGACGACCGTGTGCCTGCTGCTAGCACGAGCTGACGAGGGTCCATTGGCCGTCTCCCATGTGTACATCCTGTGTACGCTTTGCTCGCCAGAGCGTACGACCCACTAGCTCTCAGCTACGACGTCGTACGTACTAGTACATGCACAATTGCACATTGATCGAACATGTCCGGCCGGGCGGACGGACGGTCGGCGATCCGGCCGATTGCTGCGAACCCCGCACGAAATCGTTCACTGCACTTGCGCCGTTGCTCGACGTACGATGTCGCCGTGTACGTTGGTGACCACTGGCGAGAGCGGCGCCGCCGCGGCGTGCCCCCGACACCCCCGTGGAGACCGCGGCGTGGCTTGTGGCTCGGCCGCCAACACGTTCCCCGGTCTACTCCAGCGGCCGGGCGGCTTTTCACTTTTTCAGACACCCAAGGACGGTTGCGCCCCGCGGCGGCCGGGGCCCGGGTTCGCTGCCCCCGCGACGCCGGCGCGTCCCCTGTCGACACGCGTGGCCGATGGCGACCGTCCGATTGCGGCCCGGACAGCCGGACAGGCGCAGATCGTGGCACGACATCGGTGGTTTCGGGCATGCGGCTTATCTTCACGTGTCGGATTTTGTGTCGCTCTTGCAGACATAGGAACACCTCTAGTTGAACATTACGGTGGTTTCGTACTTAGTCTCAACACGGTGAGTTACCACGTAGCCCGGGCTCTTTTTTTTTTTTTTTTGAGCGGAACGTAGCCCGGGCTTGCTAGGTTCGGATGCCACGGTACGCTAAAATCATACTCTCTCTAGTCCTTTTTATCTATCGTTCTCGATAGCTTTGACCATATATAATATATATATAAATATAAATATTAATGTTTATGATACCTAATAATTAGTATCATTAGTAGCTTACAAAAAAAGTATCATTACAAGCATTGTTGAATCTATTTTAATAATAAATTTATTTGAATATACAAATTATACTAATAAGTTTTTACAAAACTAGTCAAACTTGGAAAAGTTTGACTATCATGTTTAATATTTCCTACAAAACTAGTTTGACTAGCATGTTTCATTTAGCGACTAATAATAAAAGACGGAGGGAGTATGCATCGTAGCTGTCAGAGTACTCTACGGAGTCTACCATCGTTTTTGGAGAGGGAAAATGATATGATGTGTGGGAGAGGAGAAATAGTGCAACAAAAGCGACATGTGAGAAAAAAGGTGTCCACACAATGAGTAAAAAGAAAGTGTATTAGCTTTGGTTGAAAAAGTGGTGGTTCTACAATCCTATACCCACATATCACATCAACTTTTGTTCTAAGGCTAAGGGTAGCTCCAGTCGTGACATCGTACCGAGACTGACATAGGTCTATAGAAAGTCAATCTTGTGAATGGTACGATCCTTTAGTGTAAGCATTTTAATGGGGCTCATAAAAAAATTTAACAATACACACTTGCCTTGTTTGAGCTACATGTGCAAATGACTTAGGAGTTGCACTTATTTTTTTATCGCCCATGGTCCAAATGAAAACAAGAGTTGGTTTTGCTTTGACATCCCATGGTTTGTTGTCTTTGCAGTGTGTTTTATTCGGCAATCGAACATCTAACTCAACACATGGTTCAGTTTGAAGGCATTTTGGGGCTACTCTAACCTCTAATTAAACTAATAATATTGGTGTATGCTTGCATTGGTGAGCGCCTTATTTTTCATAGGACTACTGGATATCCCAAGTTTTCTATTTGGATCCTAAGATTTGATTATATAGTACTCTCTAGATTATAGATGAAATTATAATAACCTAGACTATATATGAACTATATTAAATAATACATTATAGATGAAATTATAATAACCTAGACTATATATGAACTATATTAAATAATATTGGTTGTGTTACAATTATAGAGGAGGATTATTGTTAGTTGTAATACAATTTTTTTTGGCTGAAGTCAGCAAGGGAAACCCCATCCTATTTTTTATTTTTTTTATAATGCAAACTTGTTTAAATTCACTTCCACCGGGAGTCGAACTCAGATCTGCTGGGTGCTACTCAGATGCTCTAACCACTAGGCTATAGGCCCTTTCGCAATTGTAATACAATTGACTTATATAAGCTTAAAAAACATTTTAGTTAGAGATGGGTCATAGGATTACAGTAATTTTGGTAGCTGGATTGTTATAATTCAATCCATAATCTGAGATGTTTGGATCACCATTAGATTATTTTATATCATTATTGTCTATGATCCAATTGGACCAAATATGCCTATAAGCTAGCTAGAGGGACAAAATTCGATATTTGCAGCGAGACGCTATCATGTTAAGATATTTGTTAGAAGATGCTATCTAGTAGTATATATCTAGCAAAAATAGATGCAGCCTTTTGCTGCTAGATAGTGTCAACAACTAATATCCACGGACCTACAGTGTTAAGCGGCAAATGCCAATATGTAACCTAGCTTTTTGCATTGTTACGTCTTTGAGCAAACTTTTTCCATGTTTGACGGGGGTTTCTGGAATGTCGTTCAGGATTGTCACATCTCCATGACACTGTTCATGATAATGTGTCGTCGTTGCTTCATTACTGAGGAATTCTGTTTTTGTCCACAACATGGATGGCTTGCGGAAGAGTAGTGGAACACGTACAATGGTCTTTCGTCTACATGCAACTAATACAGGCTAAGAATGTACCAACTGGTAGGTGCCATTGCCTGCCCTATGCGATAGTAAACCAAAGCTGCAGGTTGCTGGCACGTTCGGCTCATTTCCGAGTTCCAGCCCACGGAACAGGGATCTCTCTGCACCTCTACGACCTGCCGACACGTGTACTTGACACTACACCTCTGTGGCTCGCTCTGTGGTTCTGTCGTCGTCGTCCCTAGGCCAATGGCCGTTCAGGCCGGTGCTCCGACTTGGCAAGTGGCACAGCGACTGCCAGTGTTCGGCAACTGTGCATGCACCAAGATCAGGCGTGCGGGTCCCCCTGCCGGCCGTGTCTCTGGCTCTCCGCGAGATGCAAGCTGACCTTGCTCTATCTATCTGAAAGAACAAGCTATAGCTAGCAGCTAGGGTGTGCTGTCGTCCTCGTCACCCCTATGTTTGTACACTTGGTACTTTGTTTTTGTATACCGTGGGTGATGATCAATGCTCCAAGATGGTACTAAGCAAGTAGCCATATTAATCTTATCTCGCAAGCTGAGCAATATCCATCTCCAACAGAGAGCTGCGTGCTATGTGATGTGATTGTGATCTCATCTATCTATGTCTAAATGGCTAAGCTGCAGTACAAGCTAGCAGTAGCTAGCGTCTATCCATCTCTTGCATATATACTTGCAGGCCACCCTGACCCGGCGGCCCCTTGGGTATATAAGCAGCCGGCACCTGAAGCATCTCTTGCTATCAAGTGGGACTGTGGTGTGTATCCACCACCGGCACCGAACAGAGAGAGCATCGATCGATCGGGCACTAGGGAGACAGCGGCAAAGCAGAGAGTGGGCATCGCCAGCCATGCCGAAGCTGCAGAGGTTCAGAGGAGTGAGGCAGAGGCACTGGGGCTCCTGGGTCTCCGAGATCCGCCACCCACTCCTGTAAAGTTCCATCTTGCTCACTCACCATGTCATGCATGTTCAGTTCAGAGATGCATATATATAGGGAGTACTATAGCTCTGTTTCTTGTCGACGGTAGTAGGCTAGGCACCTCTGCTAGCTGTAGCTGGTGCAGTTTTGTTCTCTTCATTCGTTTCCTTCAAGGCATGCATGCGTGTTGTCTGAACTCTGAAGTCTGTGGCGACGGTGCAGGAAGACGAGGATCTGGCTGGGCACGTACGAGACGGCGGAGGACGCGGCGCGGGCGTACGACGAGGCGGCGCGGCTGATGAGCGGCCCAGCGGCGCGCACCAACTTCCCCCTGAGCGTCAGCGGAGGCGGCGGCATCCTCTCCCCGACGCTGCGCGCGAAGCTGGAGAAATGCTGCACGCCCCCGGCGCAAGAGCCACAGAACGGCACGGACATGTCGCTGTCGGGCGGGAACAGTAGCCGCGGCGCTCGCCGGCGGGACGACGATCAGGAGGCTGCTGTGAAGGCCGAGCCCGACGCCGACGACGGCGGCGAGGAGTACATCGAGGAGATGATCAGGGAGCTCACCTACTACGGCCCCGTGGAGATACAGCACCACCCGTCCGCGTCCTCCGGCGCCGCCGCCTGCTCGAGCTCGGCGATTCGGTGACTGATGAGCTAGCTAGCCGTCGTAGCCGGTGCAGTCGTCGTCACCATCTACTATAGCGTTTGTTTGTTTTGGTAGGCAGGCAGGCACATTAGCCGTCCGTTAGGTGGGGCCCGCCCCGGAGCCGGAGGAGGGATGGAATGGAACGCGAGTCGCGTTTGCCCTGCCGGGGCCCGTTCCTGTTCCTGTTCTTGTTCCTGGGCTGGGGATTGGGTTCCGGGTGTACAGAGCTGGAAGGGGACCAAAGGATCTTTCGTGATAAGGGTTCTTGATTTGGTTCATGATGTGAGGCTTGTTCTCGCCCTTGTTGTCTACCTCCTTTGGTATACCAGCTCGAGCTCCTTTATCTCTCTCTTTCCATTGCGAATCAAATCTGCGAGAGCTCTGGTTCATGCATTGACATGACGTGACGCGCGGCCGATCAATGCATCGGATGCCATCTTCGGTCGAGTTCCTGCGAGAACCCGACGCATTGTCGTTTCCATTCTGGTGGATGGTAGTGTGGTGGAGTTGCATTTTCTTTCGAGCGTGCGTCACGTCTTCTTCCATCGATATGAATAGGAATAGGATCGGCATCGGCATCGACCACACGACACAATACTAGTGGCCACGACGACAGGCATTGTGACTCCAGAGGCACGCCGGCAACTGTTCCCCGAGTGCACAGTGCTTGATCGTATCAACAGTCAAGGCGGGCAGTTAACGGGACGTCACGAACGAACCTTCAGGAGCGATCCGTTCCGCCGTATCCGAGCACGATCCGAGGCCACTGTTTGGCCCATACACACAAGTTGTTTGCTACACAACAACCTGGGTTTGTGGTTGTCCATGCGAAGACGAGACCGCCCAACATGGCAGGGGTCAAGTATCAGAAACCATCGTGGTGGTGCGACAACCTGCAGTGCTTGAAGCACAGAAAAAACTGGCCAACTTGTTATCGTAAAAAAAAAAAAAAAAAAAAAAAAAAATCATGTAAGCACAACACAGAAAGGTCCAATAGCACAAAACAAGGGTTACATGATTACATCGACTGAAATACCAGCGTCCACCAAACAGAGGAACAGCTCTGTTGCTGGATTCACTACACAGTAAACATACCTGATGGCTAGAATAGAACACATGCTAGTAGTCTGCTGCAATACAACCAATCTCTCCCCGATTGCACAAACTACCCAGACTAAAGAAAGCTAGACACCGAAACACAAATTAAGCAGCTACTGGTCCTAATGATCAACTCTAACCAGTACACGTGGTCATTATAAGGCCTACAATAATACAACATGGATACAGGTTGATGCACAATGCATCGCACGAGGAAACGACCAGTCGGCGCTAGCTCTAATTAACCTAGGTATCATGTTGCCCTTTTGGGCCGTTAATATTAGTGTACAACCATATAGTGCAGCAATGCCCCTACGTCGCTTTTCCTCTTGTGCTTCGCAAGACCCTTTTCTGTCCTCGGGGAACATTGGATGATCTCATGGCCCGCTTAGCCGGTCGTTCTGGTTTTGTACCTGGGCCATTCTCAACAGAATCATCTATAGCAGGGGCTGCAGACTCACTCAATTCAGTACTAGTGAGTGGCATAGCACTGCTCGAGTTAGTGTAGCTAGGATTATCCTTTCCCGAAGATTCTAGCCCAGAGTTGGCATTTGATTGATCCGGAAGACTGCATTGCCAAGGGAACTTGATTACATAAATGCAAATTCCAAACAAAAAAGGTGTGAAAAAAGTAGAATCTGCAAAGTTGTGGTTACCCATTGACAATTGTTTTCTTGGTCGACCCATTCATTTTGGTCTGGGCTGGGGGACCTGCATCATCTGGTATGGATTCTGGGAAAGTTTGCATAAAACCAGTAAGCCATATAAGCACACTACCCCCTCTTCCAAAATATAGTAGAGATTTACTAAGATAAACAATCTTGGATTCTGCTTCTTCTGTAGCACTTTCAGAATTCATACCAAAAGATAATTTACTAACCAAAAGATAGCACTCTTCAATTAATTAACAAAAAAAAAAAGGCAGCCTCCAGAAGCATTTGGGATATCTAACAAATTTGTTGTACCTACAGACAGAAGGCTACAGCAGTATAAAAAGGACTACCTATATGATTTATACCAATGTTTAAGCTTTCACCAAATCTCAAGCAGCGTAATGCCTCACAATGTTTTTTTATCAACAAGCCTCACAGTGGTTGCAAAACCCATATCAACATCAGCTACTTCCCTGCTCTCAACTGGATAATCTAAGTAGAATACTGGACTTCCGGCCAATGCAAGTAATTGCAGCTCAACAACCAGCAGGTCAATTTGGCAAATTGTGGGTGGCTGATGATCAAGTAAGAAATCATCTACCTAATGAATGATACTCCTAAGTACCACTGAACCAACCAAATGCTGGCAATGGCTACACAAATGGTTAAGGTTGATATTTAGCTAGTTATGTCTGGCCTTTGCCTTTGCAAAACCTAATGCAACTCAGTGGTTGTGACAATTATTAGAACAAAAAAAGTAGGTCTAATCTGGTACAAAAGTTGCTGAAGCTCAGAAACTTCTCTTCATACATCAGTGATCAGTTCATTAGACAAAACCAAGCTGATTTAACCCCATACAAAATATGAATGATGTAAAAGACAAATAGAATCAAGACTTGTGTGATTCTGTCAGCAAGGAATATCCCTAAATACCTGAAGCTGAGTTGACATGTGTTTCCCCTATATGTGGTTCTGAAGTGGGAGCTTTAACATCTCCACTATGACCAGTAGTATCCTTAGTAATTCTGAGACACGAAACATGAGAAATTCAAGGAATAAATGATACTATGTTAGTTTACGGTATAAAAAACAAAATGACACAAGTATAAAATAATCCAGAATAGCAATTTGATTATCTAATGCTATCAATATCAACTGAGGATTATATGATTTCATGAATACAAAACTTTCCAATATGAAGAACAGTAAAAGAGTGATACAATACATGACTGATAGTGACATCGACCATGTAATCACATAAACATCATTATTTAGGCTAATTACACAACTTCTGCGAAAAATTATTATATGTTTAAACTTCAAACTGGAATCAGATCTTTACATAGAGAAACATCTATGCAGAACCAAAGTACAAAATCAGTTTCTTAAATAAGTTCATGCTAATGTAACTGTAGGTGCCTAGGTGGATGGTGAAATTACAGCTCAATTTATATTACTGCGTAAGCTTATAACAGATGGTGCTGCTGATATTTAATTAACCGCAACATAAGCTTGTAACTGATGGTGCAGTAAAAACTGAATTAAACAGTAAGAGTTTTATTATGCAAAAACTGACCCTGTGGAAGACACATCGTTACCCTCTGCAACTTTATCTGCACATGTACCACAGTAGAATATTTTAGAACATGATATTCACAAAGTCTATTATCATTTTACATGGTTAAAAACTGGGCAGAATGTCACGAGATAACCAGGGTGAGGAGTGAAGGACAACTGAATAAGGAGTATTTACCTGGGAGAATTTCAGATGCAACTTGGTCTTCTTGGGGTGCATTCCCATTGTTCTTTGCAAGGTCCACGGGCTCAGTAGTACCCTTAGGACAACAAAAATGCTTTAATAAATAAAAAGTAGTACTTGTGAAACAAACTACGGGAAAAGGTTTTGAGGACACATGTCAATGAATAATGATTTTTTTCTGAATTCACATCCACATTTTCAACAAACAGAGGCAAGTAGATTTTATACTACAAACTGAGAAAAGTAAAATACAGCCAGAGGAAACATAGATGATCATGAATTGTGTTAATAGGAGCATCTAGGGGCAACAGCTTAGTGCACAATTTATAAAAAAGATTGGTATGCACATTGGCCACAATTTACTATTTTTGGAAGATCAAAGGCATCATGTGCTCTTATCAATAAATGTATAAGCCAGTTGCTATGTAAATGTTGCTACTGACAACACAGTACTGTGCTATATCAAATTGAGCCCAAATGTATACAAGTATAATGCAACAAACATAAAACAAAAATCATGAACTACTCACATCAGTTTTATCTTCAGTTGGTGTAATAGGTAAGGAGCATTCACCGACTGGTTCTGTTGCTGCAACTTTCTCAGAACCTGTAGCCAGTATACAACAAATTAGTTTTTCACAGTAAAAGGGTGCAACTAAATAAAAGAAATTAAACATCAGTAGAAAAGAATAAAAATCAAAGTATGCAGCCTGAGTGAATTTGGAGTCAGAAAAGAGCCCATAAGTGTAATGAAATTTCACCATTATGGGTTTCGGCAGGATCTCCAGTGCCCAATGAGAATATAGAGGTGTCATTCTCAAATAATCTGGAAGTAGAACCATAATTCCAGTATTTAGGAGCATCAGCAGAATTAGATGATCCAATGTGAGCTCTTCGTGATTCCTCCAATTTTGTCCAAAAGCTGGAAAGGTAGTCCTCCTTTGTGGTTACCTTTACAAGGTAAATACTTGGTTAGCAGTGAATATGCAAGCACAAGTGAGGCATCATTTAACCAGACAGGTGTCAAGCAAGATAGTGATTAAAAAAGGAAAGCCTACAACATACAACATGTAACACAACGTTTTCCTGCCTAGTAGCATGGGTTTTGGTCTTACCAACTTCAGTTGGTTTTCCTTTTTCTTAGAAATGTTGTGAATTTATACAGTTCATATAGAATGCAGTAATTTCAAGGTATAAATTTAAGACGGTTGAAAGCGACCAGTAGCAGCTCCACCACATCTCATTCAACACCATGGAATACAGATCAATATAACAAATCATGAGTACTTCAAGTTCATCAATCTTAGAACAGCTCTAGTGTGAGCAAAAACCTATCTGTGAGCTGTCAGCTGTGTAAACAGCACATCAATATAACAAATCATGAGTACTTCAAGTTCATCAATCTTAGAACAGCTCTAGTGTGAGCAAAAACCTATCTGTGAGCTGTCAGTGTCAGCTGTGTAAACAACACTTTACACATTGTAGCATTTGACTGCTATGTGTTAGCTAAAATCAATGGCCAAACACGAGACGAACTGAGCGGATAAAACAGCCCAGGAGCTAATTGCATGAGTGCTATGAGAGTTTTATATTTCATGTACAGGGCCATCAAAACGATGTCCACGCTAGAGTCACCGAACTGTCATGGGTCGAACTTTACATTCTTAAATCAATTTTACAATGGAACTGCCCTTGTAAGAGAGTGACATTTTGTAAAACTATGAATATCTCACAGATGATCAAAATATTGCCACAAAAGCCTAGGCTGTACATAAGTGTGCAATGCTAAATTCTATTCAGTGACCTTGACCCAGCATAAATTTCTTTTATTACCTTTGTTGGCGAGATAGAGTATTTAGAGGGTGATGTGTCAAACTTCTGACGGCCTAAGAATGGGGATTGCCAAGGAGGTAATGACTGCATGTATGATTTCGCTAAATCAACTGGAGTACCCATGTCAGAGTCATCGCGCTGCATGAGATGGTAATACATAAAGGGTAAGAAACAATTTATCCAACCATAACCAGCAGTAAGATCGCCAATCACCAAAAAGCAATAGGTTCACAAAGAATGGAAGGAATATATATATTTATACTCACAGAACTAAATATATCAGTATTTAATGTGCATGGTCCATTGTCTTCAGGCTTTAAGCCCAGTCCCTGCCTCTTCTCTTCCAACCATTTTTTTGCTTCTGTAACTGCTGCAGTGCATAGCTCAGGTGATGCTTGGAGTGGAGAGCCTGGAGAAAAACTACCAGGACCCATTCTCATACTAGAGAGTGGAACTGATTCAGGGAAATTCCGGTCACGGTTCAAGGAGCGCCATGTTCCTGTGAAGTCATGAGCAATGCCTGCATTCCTACTTGGGATTTCTTCTGACTTTCCATACTCACGGGCTTCAGGAAAAGTAGAATCTCTAACTCTTGATTTTATTAGCTCTACCATCCTATCACATTCATCCCTGAAAAAGGAAAAAAAAACACTAATTGTTCCAAGGGGTAGTGCATCTGCTGAAGATATCACCCCAATAAATCAGGTTTAAAATACTGATGGATCTACCCATAGCATCTAGAACAGTAATGATTTACAGTGCTTGAGGTATTTAAGGGTCGCTACATACATCTACGTTATCAGGTGCAAAGTTAGTATGAATTTTAAAGTTTGCCCATTATAATCCATTGCACAGTATACACAACAAGGATTACAAGAACTTGACCTTAAAGAATCTAAGGATGCATCATCAACAGACTTGATGAATGAGATGTCAATAGAAAGAATTATTTAGTGCCACACTTAAATGTGGTAGGTTGTCCAGAGAAAAAATGACATTATACATTTTAGACCACATATAAAAGGACAATAGCAATACGGTACCTTGAGAATGTTTCCTTCATAACCATTTGCTCAATAGCAAGCTTTGACTCGCTAAAAGGAACTATTGCTCCATGAGTGTCATGGATATCTTCATTTTCATCTGTGTGGACAGCAAATATAGTGATGTGAGGACACAATTAATAGTCAGGAGTACACAGAGGGCAATGATTAGATGATACAGAGAGCAAGGTCTATTATTAAATAAATTCGTCTGTAATAAGGCATCATAATTAATAATATGATGGTACAAGCCTAAAAGAAATTCCAACATTACTAAGATTGTTAATCCTCCCTTCTGCTTATTGGCTAAAAAGATTGTCCAGTATTACTAAGGTGAAGATTGAGATACTCTAGCCACTTTACTTGGAAAAATACATGAGGTATGGAAATTCTACACTGAAGAATATGTAAAGAAAATCACACAATTTCCATCCAAGTACCTGAAGCTCCCAAATTATGTTCACTCTATAAGTTTTTTTTTTTTTAAAAAAAAAAAACTCTGCTCCACTTATCCTGAATTTCAAGGAGTAATTAGGATGGTGCCATGTTATTGCATTCATGACTTCAATTCTGATTTCTGACACATTGACTGATGCGATATTGTACCAGATGGATTGGGGGTACTAATACTGAACTTTGGTTGATAGAAGCCATATGCCACTTCAATGAAACCATTTAACGTACAGTATGCAGTACAGAGATATAGTATCTCGGCATTTCATATCCATCCATGCTTGTCCCTTGTGGCACCTACCGAAATTAAGACAATATATCTTCGGACAGCTTCTAGGAAGGGGAGGTAAGCCACGTCACCTGAATTGTTTTGCGCCGTCGGATCTCAAGTCTACGGTCAAGATCTGAAAAATCTGTTTTTTTACCAGAAGCAGCTTCACCCCGCTTCTCCTGGCTTTTACACAGCTTCCACCTCTCGGCTTCAGCTTCCCTTAGAATCTAAGCAAACAAATAAATACGGAGCTTCTAATTCCAGGATATTCTATTCTCTTCCCCTACTCTCCATCTCTCTCCCGTAAAAAAAGAAGACGACGCGAGCGGAGTCGGGGCGACGGCGCGGGCGCTGCAGAGGCGGCGCGACCACGCGGCGGCGCCGGCGAGGGGGTGTGGCGGCTAAGCGCCACGGCGGCCAGGTGTCTCGGCGGCGCGGCCAGACGGCATCGGTGATGGGGCACGGCGGCGCGGCGGCTGCACCGGCAAGGCGGCGCGGGTGGGCGGCGCGGCGGCGGCATCACAGGTCGCCCTCTCCCTTTTCCCTCTCTCTCTCTCTCTCTCTCCGTCTCTACCTCTTCTCACCGCGCAAATCCTCAACGGTGACATTCACCTTGTGCCCTAGGGTTAGGGTTTCGATATGGTGCGTGCAATGGGCTCCAGGATGTGCTGACTCATGATTGATTTGGTGATGGTTGGGCTCGAGAGAGGACATGGTTGCGGCAATTTTGATTTGAACATTTCGATTTGGTGTCTCGAGTACAGTGAGTTGATTTCTGATTTTTTCCGTTTGGATTTGGTGATGACAGGTTTTTTACCCAAATATTATGGAACTAATGAGTGATGACGGCAGCGCAGGATGTATTCTTCTTCAAGGTTTGTCAGCTGCTGCAATTTTAAAGCTCACAGTCATTTTGGTCTCGTGATGCTTTATAGGTCTGAACCATCTCAATCTGAATGTTTGTGGATGCGTCACATCCCAAGGTTTACATGATTGGTTAATGAACACATGTATTCTATTAATAGGAACCTGCATGGACTCTTGCCTTGCATGATTGCTTCTGAAAGTCTGGTTCATATCTACGGGATAGCTTTTTATCATTTTAGCTTAAATGATTATACCGATAACATTGCAGCATGTTCCAATTATTACTTGGTCACCCCTATTTGTCAGGCTTAATATATTTGCCTAATAATCCTTAATCCATATACGCAGGCCAGTTTGCCAAGATGCATATCCCATGCCAATTATCCTTAACCCATTATCAACCTTGTGCACATCTGAAGAAGCCAATAGCTGATTACCTTTCTGCACTTCTAATCACTTGGTGAGGCTAGCACTATGCCTTATCTTGAGGTTCATTAAGTTAATATGGAATTATTAGTTCAGTGAGAAGAAATGTCATTTATGTTCTAGATAGTGAGAATTAGTAGAGCGATAATTGGCATTTTCATGTATGGTTAGCCCATTCATTCAGTGATAGCAGCGGCGGTGAGAATTAGCTTATGTTTAACGTTTTGAGACTACGACAAATAAACATCCTCATCCTTCAGCTTATCCGCTTCTCTGTCCAAATTTCCCCAGTTCATGTCTAATTTGAGACGATTTCAGTTTGTTTAGGTAAAGCACTTTGCCCCATTTATTGAGCAGCTAGACCATGTGAGGTCACTTTTCTTGGTGCACTGATTATTTTTACTCCCCATGCAGCTGTGCTCATGCAACTGTGATGGTCCAGCCATCTTTCATATATTATTCATTCCAATCGAGTTCGAAGCCACTTATGTTGGATTTAATGGTAATTGCAGGTGTTAAGATCCTTTTGTTGGATTCTTATTTACTATTGCCATGTTGCAGCGACAATTGCACAGTGGCGAAAGCCTGCTTACCAATACGAAGAAGGCAATGAGGTAATATATTGTCAACCAAAAAGTACTACATTAGAAGATTACAGATTACTGTTATGCTCCCATTGCCTACCTGAGGCCTTAATCTTATTTGTCAAACCTTTGGAGATATCTATTCTTCAAGTTCAAATTCAGGGCCATAGGAAGAGTGAAAAAAAAACATATATATGTTTCCCTTCCTTGCTGCTACTTGGTACTGCCCTTTTTGCCTTTCTACTTATCTTCCCAACATATACCAGAAAGTCATTAGGTGTTTAGGATTTCATTAGTGTATCGTTCCTGATTTACTTTACGGTTCTGTGTTCCACTCGGTGTACCAGTACACAAAGTTTCCTCACAGATTCAAGAATCATAATTTCTGAATGACGCCAACCAATGTTTTTGCAGGATTGACACCGCAGATCAAGTTGAGTATATGGATCGATGATTGCCTTACTGATGCTACCTGTAAATGCTATTTCAAATCCATATATAATCAGCATGTCTTCTCAGGTAGGAAGGCACATGTTTAGAACTCACAGCTACCAATGAATTGGTTTGCTATGTTCTCAAATAGTCAAGTAGTATGTACTCTGATGTTGACTGAATCATCAAATGTGGCATCATTTTCCTACGAAAGCCTATTGCCAAATGCTATTCTTAGTTACCAACATATTTGACACATCGGATTGTTAGTGTTTAAATTTTTGCGCCTATGGTTTGGCAGGATACTTAACCGATGCTAAAATAGAATCACAGTTCCAGGTTAGTGCTCCACGGGTTCCTTTTTGGCATTAATCTCTTTTTTAATCCAACACATAAATAGTACTACGTACTAAAAGTTGTAGAGTTCCTTTTTTTCAATCCTCTTGTGACATAATACAGGACGTCGGTCCGTTTTTGCAAGTTTAATCTTATATTGCAGTATCAGATCTCTTAAAAAATATCACTTTTTTGTTGCTTGCTGAGAATGTACATGAACCTAAAAAAAGTTATCTTCTTTACATGTGTTGCGACGGCATCGCGAAGGCACCAGGTGAGTGTGTCGGCGGCTCAGCCGAGCCTCAGGCAAGCACCCCCCGGCGCAACAGTGCGGGGGCGCCAAGCCGGCTCCTTCCTGTTGTTTCCATCTATTGGCACCGTGCCCAAACCTTAGCTCCCTTTTTTTTTGAGTGCACAAAAATGTGAGCTTCGTGGGCTAATGTTTCATAGTTGCCTGATGCCTTGGTTAGCTTGAAGAGTGAGATTTCTTTGTGCATGGTGAGCAATTTTATACTAGAAAAATAAAAATCCTGAAATGTAAAGTTTGTGCTTCCCTCAATTGATTTGTCTCTGTACTTTGCTAATAAAGGTTTGGTTTCCATTTAGAATGAGAAAACTTTTATTAGTGTTAACATGCTTAGTTCAATTGTCTTCATATAATGCCAGCTGCCACATTCTGTGTTTTAGTAGATGAATAAAAGCCCTTTGTTCTTCATGATGTTCTGTTCTTTATGTTTCAAAGAAAAACATACATTGAATTTAAATTCAGAGGTTATCTAAGCGGTCCCTGATTTTTGGAGTTCTCCGATGTTGATATTCTATGAAGACACCCTGTGTCAATATCTGCTATAGCCTGCAATCTCTTAATACATTTGCAATTTTTAATGTCATTGCCAATGGATTTCAGTTACCACAGAGTTCTAAGTGTAAGGACTTTTACTCTGCAGCAAGCAAAGGACTACTCATCAGAGATTTGTGGGAACGCTAAAACGGGCAACTAAAAAGAAATGTTTCCTCATCCCATATGTTCCATGTCATATATTTTATCTTATTTTCTTAATTCCTTTTTCATTGCATGATTGCATTTGTGGGCAGATTTCAAAAAATGAGCAGGTCACCTTCTACATCAAACACCATGGCAGAGTCTTATCAAGGGACCCGGTCAATTTTAAGGAGCAACTAGGATATTTGGACAAACAGTAGCAAAGGCTGGCTGCAAGGATTTCGATTTTAACCTAAGGTAATCACCCTTTGTTTCAGTTGTATTTTGGTAAGTGATTACAGGTGCCGCTTGCAGCCATAACTTTTCCTACATTGTTAATATGGAAGGCACCTTATTTGTAGGTTTCAGACATTAATGCAAACAAACTTTGCTATCTGCACCAGGTTGAAACCACGGTCACTGCATCCTCTGTGTTGCAAAAACACTTCTATAGGTGAGTTGTAGTCTCACAGAAAATAGGACCACCTATTGAATCAGTTCTATTTTAGTTGAAAGTAATATTGTGTGTGTTAGTTTCAGTACTGTTAATATCAGTCCTTGCGATGCTTCATGAGTTCTCAGCAAAAGATAATAGTATATAAAAAATGGCTACATACCTGTGAATGATAGAACCACTGCATTTGCTTAAAGTAGCAATATATAATTGACAGGCCAGGATGAAACCTTACATCATGAATATATCACTTACGGAAAGGTGCCATATATTTATTTCCTATTTATTCACGAGATTCTAATGGGAGTCCTGTGCCTAGCGGATATGTTGGGAATATTTCTGGTGGTGTCTTTCTTGAATCTTGAATTACCTCAGAGATGCCTACATAAATCATTGTCGAGAAGAATTCCAAAACGGTTTAGTATTCCAATGGAAATTTTGTACCTGTTAGATATGTTGGCTTGGTTTGGTTCAGGGATGCCTAGCAAACATACTATATTGGATTTCTATCACTGAATCTTATGGTATGGTATTGTTAAGCTAGAAACATATGTCTACCGTTTCATAAAAAACTTGGTCACTGAATCATATTTTCTACGGTTCTCCAGTACATGATTATATTCAAAAGATGGCATTATTCAGACAGTTATTTAGTTTTAAAAAAAAATTGCTAAAAAGAGCGGTTGTAAATTTGAACCTTCCATGCCATTGTGCTTCAGATCGTCCATCTACCTTGCCTGCTCATTAGTCACTGCTGATTGTTTCATTCATTGTAGACAGGTCATTTAGATGCTCATTTTTTTATATGTTGTTTCTCTTTTTTTATGCTCATCTCTTTATTTTTTCAGCTGATTTGGTCATTTTATGGCTGCAGGATAATTATATGTTATTCATAGCAGTTTTGGCCAATTACCCAGCTTAGTGCACTTCCATGCCTGTTGAAGCATTTATGATAGCCAAGAGAAGCTTTAGTTCAGTGAGAAGCTCATAGGATGCTTGGACTATGATGATTGTTTGGACAATAATCCTACCTCTGTATAAATGAGATAGATGAGAAGGTGAGATCACCTATGTTACTTATACGGTTATACCAAAGTTTGGTCAATTTAGTTGAACTGTGATACTAATCCTGTTTCATGATCCCAGCAAGTTTGGTCATTCCAATCTCCACTTCAGATGAATAAATAGGCAGCTTGATGAGTAGCTGGATGGCCCAATGCATTTCAGATGGATTGCTACAGTTACAACATGTCTTCTGTTTTCTCTGATATATGTATTTTTGCCAACCTATTATATATCAATATTTTTTCGGTCTCGCCTATTCTTTGTCATATGTATATTCTTTTTACAGATAATTGCAGCTACTTCTATGTGCATGTTCTCATGATTTTAACTAGAAATTGCGTTGGTCCTTTATGTAATCCAACTTTCTTATGTTTCTATTAAGACCATAATTTACTGTGCTGAACACCTAGCCATGTCATGATGATCCGAAGCCACACAAAATTATTGCCTACCGCGCGCCAAGATACTAGTTCTACTCTACTGGAGTAAAATTCTAGCGCAATTCAGATGTCCAAAGTCCGAACCCATCCTTTCGCCAACTGTGACACCGAATTAGCTAAGATTCGAAATCTCCTAGCCTAATTTGAGCAAGTCAAGACGAAACCCTAGGTCGCGAAGTCGAAGCAGAGCAGCAACTCGTGCAGAGTACTCGAAGCAACAAAAGCACAGCCAGACAGCCAAGCGGCTCGCTGAACTGAACGACGGAGCGAGGGAGCGAGAGGGGAAGAGCGTGGACGAGAGGAAGGAAGGAGGAATTACTCACTCAAGCCGACGCCCTCTTCGTCGTCGTCGTCGTCCTCCTCCTCGTCCTCCCCCGAGCCGGTATCCTCGGGCGAGGAGAAGAGTAAAACGGAGGAAATAACCCTCTTCGCTCCGGAGACGAAGCCGGAGATCCAGCCGGGGCTAGTCCCCGTCCCCGTCCCCGCCTCCGCCGGCGTCGCCGCGGCCTCCTCCGGCGAGAGGCGGCGGCGCTGGGCCCTCCCGCCGCCGGATCTGTCGTCCTCTCCGTCGTCCTCCGGTGATCGCCGGCGGCGACCCCCGAAGAGGGACGCCATGGGAGGGGCGGAAGGATGGGGAGGGACTAGCAGCAGTGTGAGGCGACGAAGAGTTCGAAACGGAGGCGAGTTGGGAAGAGGCGCCGGCCGCGAACTGCTACGGCCACTGCTTTTAGCGGGAGCGTGCCGGTGGTACTGCCAGTGACAGGTGGGACCTCTGTCTTGACTCCCGTTTCGGGGCCCACACGGCAGTGAGGGCGGTTCGTTAGGTTAGACCGTTGCCTTGTCCGGGTGACGTGGAAGTAAATCTGGCAAACTGTGCGGACGACGGGCTGTGAGAGCCGCCGTTTCAATTTCCAGTCTATCTGTTGTCAAAAAAAAATCCAGTATCTCAATCAATACAAGCAGTAACCGTACCCTAGAATGAGGAGTGGGACCCAGTCTGTTTAATGTTAACTTGGGCCCAGGTGTCTGTACCTGTGTAGTAGCTTATCCAGTGTACGAGACTGATCGTGTGAACATTTTTTTCTGGTAACCGCCGGTGTCTGGGACTATGGGAGATGGGCGTTCGAGCCAAGCCACTCGATGACAAGTGGGCTCCACTTTTGTGTAAAGTATAAGCTACAGGCCCGCATGCGTAGGCTCGTCACTAGTGACCGTGAAGTGCGTCTAGCGTCTTATTGACTTGACTGAGGTTCACGGCGAAGAATGTTTTTCCATGGAAAGAGTAGCGGGCTGCCGGTTGGAAAATGCCCAACAGGTCGGTGCCTTAACTCCAACACTGCCCTAAACTTCACTTGGCAAATCTATAGTTTTACCAAGTGTTGAACTCATTTGCTAAGTGAAAAAAAGGAACTTCTCCAACAGTTAGCTATTTAGACTTGTGTAAAGGATAAGCTTGTGGCCCGCATGCATAGGCTCGTCGCTAGTGACCTCTTGGGTGAAGGGCGTCTAGCGTCTTGACTATTGGCTTCACTAGGTTCACGGTGAAGAATGTTTTTCCATGGGAAGAGTGGCGGGTTGCCGGCTGTTCCCACGGGAAATTTCTAACAACTTCATGAAACTGTTCACAGAGACTAACCTAAACAATCAAGAACACCATAAACATGGTATATATTCTGAAAAATGTTGTTACTATTAATATTATAGTAAAGCATCCCATCTAGTCAACTATCCATAAACCAAGTTTTCTAAAAAGGTTTTCAGATTTAGAAGGTTCTTTGTATATAGCCAAAGTACAAACAAAGAACACGCCATAGCACGTGTGTTTTCACAAGCGAGAATGTATGACTGTATTTCATTAAGAGGACAAAAATGTCAATAGATTTACAACATAAGCGTAGCGAGAAACCATCATCAAGGAAACTGTAGCCCTAGCTACTGGGTAACAAAGTTGTATTACATGGCCATCGAATGATGCGACCATGTCTGCAGAACCCAACAATGGTGGAGTATCATGTTTCGCTCCAGTCCTCGGCTTCCCGTACAATTGCCCGGTAAATCTGCGGCAAGCGCGACATGGTTTCATTAAAGACTGTTGTTCCACTCTTTCCATACCGTCCAGGTGATAAGCAGGAGCAAAGTGTCAAAGGATGGTCGATCATGGGTGTCTAGGCGTACCCATTGGCCATTGCCACAGCCACCAAGCAGCCACACAACCAACAAATAGGTAATTGTATGTCTCTGGACTTTGGTTGCATAGATTGCAACCATCACTCCATCAGTCCATGCTGCATACAGCACCTAGCCGTCCAAAGCCTCCGATGGAGCGCCAACCGTAGAAAAAAATTCACTTTTGGTGGCGCCTTGGTCTTCCAGAGCTCTTTGGCTCTAGGCAGCGAAGAAGACCCCTCGAAGAACGCTATATAGGTTGCCCATGCACAATACTTCCCATCTAGCAACCATTTTCAAATGAAATGATACGTGGCTAGTGGATCAAGGACGACGCTGTGCAAGATAACCCATACCCGTAGGTATTGTACTAGCACCTGGACAGTGGGCGCACCAACCATCTCTCGTGAGCACTAGCAAGGAAATCAGCAACGTTCAGACTCTACTCTACACAGCCACTCCCAGCTTAGCCTGAGCGCAAACTCGAAGAACCGGAGATCAAGGACACCGAGGCAGCCCAAGCAAGTCGGCCGACAGACACTCGGCCAAGCGACCTCACATTTGCCCTCGTGATGGACTCAATACCACTCAACAGGAATGCCGTTCGACACTTGTCACTTTGCTCAATGGCCCAGCCTCACAAACAACACACAATGCTAATGTGGACATAATAAATAAGTGTTGTTGTTGGTGTGTGTTCCACAAATGTGATTCAACTTTACAAAATAAGTGCAACATTTACACATCTAAATAAATTTAATAAAAAACTAGATTTAAAGATATTTCCAATGATATTAACCATGTACCATAAATATTAATATTTTTAAATATATATTTAGTCAAAGTAGTTGTTTTTTTAAAAATTGCAAACGCCAGTTATTTAGAGATAGAGGGAGTATACTTTATTTTTATTATTAGTAGCGAGCATGTTCACCAGCTAGACTGAAAAGAAAAGAAAAACATAGCAAGGGATAAATTGGCATTGTCCCTAACGCCTAAATATGTATATGGGTTTAATTTGCCCTGAGATCGATCATGAACTCTGTTTCCTGCTGACAAACCCAAATTTGGACCAATCCACTTGCGGCAAAAGGAACCGAACTTGAAAACGTGTACACTTATAAAGAAAATAACCGAACTTGAAAAGGAAAAGGAAACAGTTCTAATCCAACCACTCTCCACGTCGCGATATATAATCGAGTATTTTTAGTTCCGGTTTCCGTCCGTCCTGCGCCGCGCCCCTTCCGCAAGTTCGCAACCCGCCGCCGCGCCCCTATCGCAAGTTCGCAATCCGCTTCCATGGCCACTGATCCGCCCGCGAGAGGCTATCACGTCCTCAAGGTCGACGGATACTCAAGAACCAGAACCAGCTCCAAGTACAGCGGCGCCCCCGCCTTTGAGTCTGGCCCCTTCCGCGTGGGAGGCCATACTTGGATAATCGGCTACTATCCCAGGGCCAAGGGAACCTACTCGGGATACATGTACCTCTCTTTATGTCTCCATCTTGTTGATCCTGTTACTGAATCCGTGAAAGTTAGGGCTACATTCAGTTTTCTCGGCCATGATTTGAAATGGAAACAATTTAGTCTTCAGCCCATCACGTTTACCTTCTCGGAACGATGTCATGGATGCCAAACATCCGTCAGAAGGCCAGAATTGAGTAAGCGTCTCAAACACGACTGCTTTGCCCTTAGGGTCGATGTAGTTATTATCAAGGAGGGGGGAGAGCCATCATCATCTATAGCGCTGCCACCATCTGACATGCACCTTCATCTTGCCGATCTCCTGTCAAGCAAAGACCACACTGATGTTGAGTTCCGCGTCGGCGAGGAAACGTTTTTAGCACACCGACTATTGCTTGGGGCTCGATCACCGGTATTCAAGGCAGAGCTCTCTGGCGATCATAAAACCACAAGGGTCATACAAGTAGATGATATGGAGCCACAAGTGTTCGAGGCTATGCTTAGTTTCATATACACAGACACATGGCCAAAGCAGGTCACCCTTCAAAAAGAGTCAGCAATGGCTCAACGGTTGCTTGTCACGGCGGATCGGTATGGCCTGCAAAGACTAAAATCGATGTGTGAATACAGGCTGTGTAACCACATTGATCTCCATTCTGTGGAAAACATCTTGCTTCTAGCAGAGAAGCATCAGTGTGCTACTCTCAAGGAAGTATGCTTTGATTTCATTGGCTCCACGGCAACTCTGCTTCCGGCTCGAGAAAGTATACTTACACTTAGGAGAACCCGAGAACTTCGGTTTAATCGCCTCGTCTCGCTTTGCCCTACTATTACAGAGGACCAGATTTTGAATGTCCTTCGTGAACCAGATCGCAAGAGTGGTGGAGGCATCAACATGACTTTAGACATCGTGTAATCCCATAGGTCATGTATATGTTTTAAGTTCATAGATTTGAAATTTAAAATTTAGAATTTTCAAGACCCATTTGAATGTTTACATAGTTATAATACCAAAGTTGTAGCGAGAAACCCAATCTACAAAGTTTGTTGCCGATAAGTTTTTGAATTTCAATTTGTTTGGACTCCAATTATTTGTTTTTGCGATTTCATATATTTTGAGAGTTAAATTCTGATTATTTTCAAACAACCTCAAATGGAGACACACCCTTTATTATGTAGAGCGTGGAAACACATAAAACTTTGTAGTTTAATTCAGATCATTTAGAAGCTGAAATCTTGAATATTACTGAGACCCAAACAAAGATTAAAGTCTAAATTGATGCAACTTGTGAGTAGACCGGCATAACACACCTAAGACAAGATTAATTTGTAAATGAAAACAGGGCAATTTCTGGGTACATGAATCAGCGTGATACATTCAATCAAGCTTGAGGATCCACCATGCACTTTATTACTTAACAATTACTAACAAAAAAGAGTCCGTCTCCAGTTCAACTCGTGTTAGCAGTCGCAACTAGCAAATTCTTTTTTTTTTTTCGAAAGATCCGTGTTACCGGCTTCGATTGATAAGAAGAGAGCAAATTATGTACAAGGCAGCCAACATGGTGTGAACCACCATGAAGGCGAAGCCTACCCACACACACAACAAAGTAGACGACGACCCAACTAAGATGCGAGACCGGAGTTCCCGAAGCAGGAGGCCACAGTAGGTCATCGTTGCCCAGCTCGAGCCTAACGCAAGAGCAGCTCCGACTTCCGACCACCCAGCCACGAGACATCCCGACGACACGAATTCCACAGCGACGCCTTCAGGAAGGTTACGACGTTGAATGCGCCGCCGTCGCTTAGGGTTTTCACCCGTGGAAAATGCCGGGGATACGACGCCCTCAACAGGGAAAGCGGCGCCCGCAGGCGTCGCCGTCGCCAGGCTTTCGCCCACGAAACCCCCAACACACATGTCGGCCCGGATTCCGGATCCCTGCCGTCCAATCCCGTCGCCGCTGCCAGCCATCGAGCGAAGCCCGGCCTAAGGGCACCGGCGCCGGCTACTCGCGGCGGCCGCAGCGCATCGCCACCCCGTCGACCGGACGTCTTGCCGAGAGCCTCACCCCGCCGTACGCGCGTCCACCAATTTGGGCACTGCCCCAGCCCTAGGGCCACCAGATCCGGGTGCCATGACCCAAACACGGCGAGCCCTGCCGACACCGCCGCCTCCGTCTTGCGTCGCCGACGTCGCAGCAGCAGCCAAGGCCGGTACAGGGAGAGGTAGCAAGGAGGAGCGTCACCCCTAGCGCCTGCACCAGCCCGGCCACCGCCGCCGCGCCGCCCGGCCACCAGCCCCTGCTGGCCCCGTCCGCCGGCCTCCACGGCGTGCTGGTGCGCCACGCGCGGCCCTGCAGGGCTGGGATCCCGCACAAGGCCGGCACGGCGGGTTCAGCAGCCTCGAGCTGGCGGCCGCGGTGCGGGAGGGCGCGTGGGGCTCTACGGCCACCGCCACCGAGCGACGCCGGCAGCCAGCACCCGGTCACCGGATCCGGCCCTCCAGCCACCGGATCCGTCCCTCCGGCCACCGGATCTGAGCCCGGCCGCCGGACCACACACACCGCCAGCGCCGCCATCTTCAAGACCGGAGGAGGGGGAACGGAGGAGATGAAGGGGCCCCGCCGCCCACCCCATGCGCCGGCACGGGCACCGGCCGGCGCGGCCACAGCCGCCGCGGCCACCCCGCCGAGATCCACGCCGCTCGCACAGGGAAGTCCGCCGGCCCAACTGCAACACGCGCCACCGAAGGAGAAGGCCCCGCCGCCGCCATCCCAGCCGGCCGAGAGGCCTTGCCGGCGGCCAGCTCCGGCGGCGGCGCGGGGGAGAGAAGGAGAGGAGTTGGTGCGGCGGCGCGGGGGAGAGGACCGCCCGAGTCGCTCCGCGTGGGGAGCGACGCGGGGGCGAGAGGTGATATGGTTTTCGGGCCCGGTTTTCCTTATAAACTGGGTCAATCTTCTTCTTATTAATATATGCCGGAACAGTCCGGATCTTTCGAAAAAAAAAAAAAATTCGATACGGTGTGAAGATAATTCGATACGACCCATATCACAGTAGGCGTGTTGACATGCTATCCTATACCTAAGGTCCTTTTTTGATCTTGTTGAGGGGAACAAGTATTTGGTGTAATTGAAACGGTGTGAAGATAATATGGAGCATGTTTTTCAAGTTTGTTGAGCGCGGCTGCGGCGATGCAAGTTCTCTACTTATTTCAGATGACCAAATAATGTTAAATTTGACTTTCAAGTGCGACTTGATGTGCACAGGATGGCCAAAGACTGCGGAAAGAATTTGTGATCAACCTATTGACGTATGATGGGAATTCACGGCGGTGCATGATTCCTCTACCCATACGAGAATATCTTAGCCGCATCACGGGTATAGGACAATGAAGAGAGAGAGAGAGTTGTGGAAGCCTTATCTATCATACACTTATTTTGACATTGTTATTAAATCCGACGCTTATTTATTTGAATGTGACTCGAAACATTATGTTGCTTTATTTGAATGTGGCTCGAAACATTATGTTGCTAAGCCATTTTGATCCACTACTTTTTATTACTCTTACCATGTTGAAAATTTGAGCTTCTCATTTATTTTTTTTACTTTTATTATGTTGAGTTGAATTGAAAATTTTAAAATTCCCGTAGCAAAGCACGGGCATTTACCTAGTATTTTACTAGACTTAATAACGAATGATCTAATTCTCTTGTTCCATAATCTAGATCTAGAAAGTACGGTGTCGTAGTAAAGTGTGCCTGTGAGGAGAAATATATCCCTAATAATAAAACACCAAAATTTGCTTCTGCCTTTTTTCTGTCCGCTCCTCCCGTCTCCGTCTCGTGCTCATGTTCATGTTCACCGTTAAATTAACGTATATACGTACATAACCACGGTGTCAGGGTGACTAAGATTGGGAAGTAAATAAATAAAAATGCAGGGTTCCAGATGTAAATATACTAGAGAAAAAGAAAAGGTGGAAGGTCCTTAGTATTTTTTCAAAAAATTCAGGGTTCCTGATGCAAAATGCATTTTTTATTATCCTTTTGTTTTTCTATGAAACAAAAATCTTATAAAATTAACTAAAAATCATAGTAAAATCAGAAAAATACCAAACCAGTTTTGTTAGCTTCGTAAAAGTATGATATATCCACAAACGTTATGGTTTTATTTGCTTGTGTGTTTGTCTGTAAGTGTGTTATAAATCATCATTGCATATGTTACCCGTCACATGGCATAGGTCACCCTTAGGCTCAACATGGTGCCGCCAACGTGCACGGCCCTACAACCTTGGAGACATATTTGCCCTGACCTCGCAGAGATCGATTGAAGGAGCATGAAACCAAATTGACTTCCAAGAGATCAAGCACGCACACAAAAGGATTGTGCAACGAAACCCATAGAGACTTTTAGGTGGTAGTAGATTGCGGAGGTTTGTCCATCACCGTCGATGCGACTGTATATTACGTGGAAAATGTGAATTGGTATCGAAAACGAAAACATATTGATAAAAAAATCAAAAATCTCCTTTTGTCTTCCTATATCTTATCTTTGTTTAATCCATCATGCAATGATGACACGCTGTCGAAGGAGGACAACGTGGACTTCTACTTGGGCGTGAGCATGGCCATCATCGACGCCACGACCATTGACTTCGACTTCCTCAAATCCACCGGCCTCAGCTACCTGGTCTTGGACAATGGCGCCATGAATGTGCAGATCCAGTGGTTCAAAGACCTTGGTGCCGTCTATATGTAGCGGCGTGCTGGATTCCAGAAGGGCGGGGCAGACTACCTGGTCATGTCCCCTTCATGTTTGTCCCTTCGAAGGGAATGACTACAACGCCACGACTACAACTCCATGGTCTTCTTCGGGCTGACCGTCGATCAAGCAAAGAAATACATGTCCAACATCGTCAATAATAACGACTCACTCACTAACTCAAAAGCTAACAAACTAATGTAGTGCATGGCAAGATCATATGGGCGTTGGATCGGAATGAATTTTTTTTAGATCAAAGGCATTGCCTGGCTTTATTAGAAAGCGTAACGACACCAACATTTTGCTGGGAATAGCAGCTTTACATGACGCGCTTTAACAGGAGTACCCTCTTGAATAACTCACCCATCTAACCAAAGTTGCCAGAACTCAACACCAAAACCCAGAAAGCAAAGCGCAACGATGCCACGAGCTATTAACAACCTCACTTCGCAATTACAGCCGGGACAACAGAATCGCCCAATCATTCAGCGGCGTTGGCGGATAGGAGATGCAGTAGTTCATCCGCTGCGGGCTTCATCTTCGTCTTCAGTAGCGGGTGCCATGTCTTCACTAGAGCAGCGGTCTTGTTAACCACCGCCAGAGGAGCAGCCACCACCTTTTTGTCAAACACCGCCGCATTCCTGGATTTCCACAGAGTCCACAGAACACCTTTCTGAAGAGCCTTGTTTGCAATTGCCTTCTTCTGGACATTTGTCTCCTTATCTTGAATTCTAGTACTCTGCCTTGTGATCTTGTCATTGGCATGATCTGCATTCTTTCCAGCAACAGAATTTTCCCCCAGCAGCTCCAAGCTTTCTCCAGTATTAGTCCTCAAGTTACCAACATCTTCCCCTGTTTCCACTCCCTTGTCCAGACCCACCTCCTGAGACTCAAGATCAACCACCCCAACAGCCAATTCAGGCTCCTTTGTAGTGTCTGTCTCATCCAAGCCTGGGTTTTGATCCATCTCCTTACCACTAAGAATGTGGTCCATAGCCTCACCATCACCAGCAGTCTGCTCTTTGGCATGTGACCTTCCCTGCTGCCCAGAAGAGCCACTTTCATTGGTCTTAGATTGGTCTTTAGGGGCAGGTTTTCCCAAATTGAGCCACCTTTCTTCCTGAGAATCTGGATCTTCTTCATCAGTCACCTTTTCATCGTCCTCATCTAGGTCATCATCATCTAGCTTGTTTGGAGGGAAATTCCTCATCTTCTCAGAATAGAACCAAGTAATTTTCCTACCCTTTTTGTTGATGAACACCTCAGAAGTCCCCCGAACAGCAGCAGGGTTCAGGCAGGCTACCTTGACCCAAACAGATTTCCAAGTAAGTGATGGCTTGTGCACTTCTTCTGGGTTCCCCACTAGCTTAGCCAATTCCAGAACAACATACTCATTTCTAGCAAAGTCTGGAATCCCTTTTGCCTTGATCCAAATAGACTGAAGTTCCTGGAAAATCTCTGGATCAAGATCTGACTCATCAATCACAGCTTCAATGGGAGAGGTGATAAACTTTGGTGAGTCCCTTCTCTTCAACACATTGAGCACAGCCTTTGAAGGCATGTCCACCAAAAACTCACTCCCTGACATTCTCCTGACATTCCAGTTCCAATCTGGATCAGCCAAGTACCTCAATTCTGTTGCAATTCTATGCTTGGTACCTCTACCTTCTAGTACAGACACCAGACCTCTAATTGGCCCCTCAACTTTGGCTTTCCCTATTGGTTTGGGTTCAGGCAAGTCTAAAGCAAAGAATCTCTGACCTGGTATTCCATACCCACAAAGGATTCAGATTCAGTGTCGTTCCTTCGGCACGGCACCACGTACCTTGCGGCCTTCTACCCAGCGTTAAAATGCCATCCGACGACGGGTAGCGTTCCTAGGAGATTTTTCTCCTCCCACACCGTGCGCCGTGAATCAGCCGCCGTCGGCCTCCCGCGCCGCGCGCCGCTAGCATCCCCGCCTCGCGCCACCGCTGGGCACCCGCACCGCGTGCTGTGTCTCAGCGCCCCAGTCCGCCGCCATCCTCGTCTACGACACCGGCGCCCGCACCGGCTCCGACGGCCTCGGCGCAGCGCTCGGCGCTACCGCCCTCGCGAGCATGGGCATGGCCACCGCTCCGCCGCTCGGCGCGGTCTTTGCCGGGGGATGGCCCAACCGCCCTACTGGTGCTGCCCCCCGCCCGCTAGCCACACCACGGTCGCGCTCATCGAGCTCGAACGGCGCGGCGGCGTTGGGCCGTGCTGACTCCGGCTGCTTCAGGAGGCCTAGGAAACGGAGTGAGCGCCCCCGGCTGCGCATTGACTTCCGCAGAGCAGCGGCTGGAGGTAGCAAGAGCTCGATCCCTTCAGCTGATGGCTCGTGCACTGGTCCGTCTCCGAGGTCCTTGCTTCCATGGAGATGGACTGGGCAAGCATGCTGAGTTGCTGAGACAACGGTTTCTGAAGAGTCCATGCTTAATGTAATTAGCTTTAGTTTAAAAATTGCTTCTTGTAAACATGCCACATTGTGCTGATCTATATGATGAATCAAGGGACCCTATGTTGATCTTGTGATCTGGAAATCAAAATGTAACATTTTGATGCTGCTGATGTGTGTTCAGACACAATGGGTACTCATAATGCTCAATTTTGTCTTGTCAAATTCTGCCAAACAACAGAGTACATGGAGGAAGGATGGGAGTGTGTATATACCAAGTGCAATGTCTGCAGCTTAGTTAGAAAGGATGGGCGTCCCTGTCCCCGTCCTCGCGTCCGACCCCGGGGGAGGCGGAAACCTCAAATCCCTCCCGATCTACCAACAGCCCATCAATCCCACAAATTCAACCACAGATCCGAAGCCATCTTGCCCTGATCTACTCGTCAAGGGGTCTCTCGTCAGCTCGTGCCACCTGACGGAGGAGATCGACCCGCCGCTCGACCGGGGATGCGGCGGCCAACTCGAAGCTGAAGTGGCGGCCGAGGCGTGTGAGGCCGATTCGAGGGAAGCAACTCAGGAGCGGGATGACGAAGCAGTTCAAGACACCGAGATTTTGGCTGATTTGAGCAAGGAGATCTTGCTCCTGCTCCAAATCGGGGAAGCTACAGTGGTTGCGACGGCAGAAGGCATTGAAGAGCAAGAGCAGCAAGAGTCAGGCCAAGCTGGCAACGATGGTGGTGCCAAGCAACCAGGCGGGAGCAGCGCTCGTCCATCAACCCAGAGGAGTGATTCTGCAGGAGGGCAGCCGAAGCATTCACGCCACAATGGTGAACCCCAAAATCGCAGCATTCAAGTCAACCAGATGAAACCGACAAGTTCAAAGCAGGCTACAGAGGCAAGCTTGGATTCAATTCTCCAGCAGCGCATCACCAGGGAAGAAAAGGCGAAGGGGGTGGAGCAGCATTCAAAGGGATTCCATGCCGGCTCGTCATGGGGCAGAGGAGCCAAGGTCAAGTCGCTATCCAACCTGCAGCATCCAGCTAGCGACGGCAACGGTAATGAAGATGGAGAACCGTCGTGGAAAACAGGCAGCGCATCTCAGTAGGATTCCGGGCGAGGAGAGTGGAAGGAAGTAAAGGCACCGTACTGGTGGCGCCATGGAAAGCAATCTGCAAGCTCGTCGGCCGGCCGGTTGCAGAACTCAGATCCAATTCGGGCAACCGCGAAATTCAAGCAACACATGTACGGTAAATGCTTCAACTGCCTTGCTGCAAACCATCAAGTGCACCACTGCCAAGAAGATACCCGTTGCTGGCGATGTGAGGGAAGGGGCACCACGCCTACAACTGCAAGAAGAGGCCGCCGGCGTCCGGCTATAAACAGCCTCAGCGCCCATCAACTCACACCACAACACTTCATCGCCCAGTTACTCAACCAGCAGCCCCAGAGCAGAAAGAACGCCGTTCCTACTTGGAGGCGGTCTCAGGCGTGCCTGCTACGACGACCATGGCGGCCTACCCAGGCGATCCGAGGGCACGCCCCTCATGTGAGGCCGTGTTCATCTCGGCCACGGGGGACATCAGGAAGCGCCACGACGACTTGGTGGCCAGGGCGGCGGTGTGCTGGCTACGCGGCGACAACCACGACTCCAAACCGCATCACGTTGCTGACGCCCTCCGCTCCAAGCTCGATCTGGGTGTTCTGGACTTCCAGGTGGTCAAGCATTTTCCTGAGCAGTACCTGGTGATCTTCTCCTCCGAGCAGATCAAGCTGTGCGTGCTTCGTTGTCAGCGCCTGGCGGACGGTCCTAGGACCTTCCACTTCGCCCCTTGGTCAGAGTCCCGTGAGGCCATGGACGCCACGATGGAGTTCCGCGTCAACGTTCGTCTGGAGGGCATCCCGCCCCATGCTTGGGGGCAGGATGTGGCGGCCATGGTCCTGGGTCGGTCGTGTGCCATCCACTATGTGGAGGAACACACCCGCCGTCGCGAGCGCACGCGGACCTTCGACCTCTGGGCGTGGTGCTCGGACCCGTCCAAGATCCCCAAGAAGGTATGGCTCACTATTTCTGATCCGGACAGGGAGCAGCCGCCAATCAACGTTCCGCTTCCTCAAGTCCAAGTCCACCACGACGAACCGACGGGGATTAAGCGCGGCCTCTCCTACAGGGTGTTCCCCCACATGGCGGTGGTGGAGGACCTCTCCTTCCTCACCGACGAGGGGGGCCGGGGAGGGCCCCCCAACCGCAAGCATAGAAGGAACTTCATCTGGCACTATGAAGAGGAGGACTCGATGGGGGAGGTCCGTGGCCGCAAGGAGGACGGTCGCGGAAGGGAGGAGTACCGCAGGAGGGACGACTTCGACGACGATCAGGGCGGGCGCCACAGGCGGCGCAGGAGCACCTCTGCTTGGGGATGCGTCACCAGGTGCCGCAACGGGGTGGCTGACTGCTATAGCTCCAAAGTCAGGAGCTTCCACCGCGGCTACGGCGGCTCTTTCCGCTCCAGGGGCCTCACTTGGGTGCCCAAAGACACCATCAACACTCAGCACAAGGGCGCCCAGGAGGCAGCGGCAACTACAACTCTGAGTAAGCCCAAGAAGCGTGTCTCCTTTGCTGATCCGATCGCATCTGTTCTTGGTGGTCCGTTGAATATATCATGTGAGAATTTAACTTCAAAATCCCCTATTCGTCGCTTATCGTCGACTGATCCTGTGTTGAATGAGATACAAATTTTCTCTCTATTTGGGAATGCAGTGGACAGTGGCTCCCTCAGCTCAGTCGTGGACAAGGCAAAGGTCACCAACAACAACCTTCAGCTGACCAAGGTGGCTGACATGGAGTCCGGCACGCTGACTGTAAGTCCCCAAAATTATTGCACACATCAGTTGTCAAGCTGCTCTTTAGAACAGAATACTAGCTTTCTTGAAGAGGGGGTTGCCATTGACAAGGGTAGTTTAGTTGCTGTTGTGAACACCGTTTGTGCGGCCTCTGAACCACAGTCTGTTGCTCAGACCCAAAATTGTTGCACACATCAGTTGTCAAGCTGCTCGTTAGAACAGAACACTAGCTTACTTCAGGAGGGGATTGCCATTGACAAGGGTAGTTTAGTTGTTGTTGCGAACACCGTTTGTGCGGCCTCTGAACCACAGTCTGTTGCTCAGACCATGAGCAGCCCGGTTAGGATGATGAGTCTACATTTTGCACAGAGTGATGAAATTCAGCTCCCGCCTGCAGACATAATCCCCCCTGCAGACATACCAGGGGCAGCTCACCACACTAGCCACCATACATCTCTTTCACCTAATGCACATCCTAAAGAGTTGGCAACTCAGGCTGAGAATGTCTTTCAGCAAGAGTCGGCAACTCCGACTGAGTCTATCTCTCAGCACCCTAACCATCACGCAATAGCTTCATCCGATGCACATCCTGAAGATTTGTCAACACATAGTGAGACTGTTGTGCCACCAGTCACTCCTTTAGGCGAGGGTTCTCAGGATAGTGGAAATGTTGTGGCTGATCCAGTAGAAGAATTCCTTCAAGCCATCTCAAACTCCCCCGATCAACCACTTTTAACAATGCCAGCAATTCCCGCTGATCCCAGTCTTCATTTGGACTTAGAGGATCAGGGAGAGAACAACACACAACGTAGAAGTATTCGCCTTGCTGATAAAGCACAGTCGCGGGTCGGAAAAGACACAATGCAGGTCGCTCAGGAACTGCTTTGTAAAAGGCTAGGGGAACTGCCTGTAGAGTCTCCATCACTTTCTGAACAAGAACCTAATGAGCTTTCTGTTGCTACCTTTTCTCAGCACCTGGATGGTCCGATCAACAAGCTCGCCATGGATGCGCTGCAGGGGCTGGTGGAGCACGGCACCTCAATGTTCAAGAAGAAAGGCGGCAGCAAGAACAAGGCAGCTGTGGCCCCGGTGACAGCGACTTGAGAGCTAACATGGGGCTGACACAGTAGGGTGTTTTTCTTAATGTTACCCCTAGCTGTAGTCAGTTTAAGTGGTTCAGAGGCCATTGTCAAGTTTATCATTCTAGTTTGGGTCCTGTGTGACCGTCAGAGGGTGAGGCTACCCATGTATCTTAGGGATTTCAGCTTGCAAGTGTGGAAGACTGTTGTGCTTGGTCCCAGGTCGGCACTCCCTTGGGGGAGTGGGGGCTGGGTGCGGGGCTCGGTTGCCTCGGCCCGTTCGGTGTTGTGTGTGGGGTTCGGAGGCGTGGTTGCCCCCGGCCCAAATTTGTGTGCTCGTCTAGCCCGTTTGGCTAGGCTGCTGTCGGCCTCCAGCCTGTTTAGGAGGACAGGCTTGGTTTGTTTCTGGACCGTGGTTTGTGGGGATGTCCTCAATGAACTCTATCAAATTCAGTGGTTCTGTGTGTTTTAAATGGCTCAGCAACACTGCTCAATTTTATATTGGAACGTGCGAGGCCTAAATGATGGGGTGAGAAGGGCGAGTGTTAGGAACCTGATAGCATCATCGGGAGCTACAGTGGTTTGTCTGCAAGAGACAAAGATTCAGAATTGGAATCGAGAATTGCTATATGACATTTTAGGTCCGGGGATGGTGGACAACCATGTGGTTTTGCCGGCGGTAGGAACATCTGGGGGTATCCTTATCGCGGCAATGGATAGTTTCTTTCAGTTGGAACCGCTGCATGCTACTGAACATACAGTCTCGGCGAGGATAACCATGCGGCAGGAGAATGTTACATGGTGCATCACTGGGGTATACGGTCCACAGCTGGATGCGGAAAAAATCTCATTCATGCAGGAGATCACCAACCTCAAACAACAGATGGACGCACGGTGGTTGGTTCTAGGCGACTTCAACTTAATTTATCGTGCGCAGGACAAAAACAACCAAAGAATTGACTTCCGGATGCTCAATAGATTCAAGGCGACAATTGATAACCTGCATTTGGCGCCGCTAGAGTTACATGGTAGAAGATTTACTTGGTGCAACGACCAAGAGGTGCCAACGATGACTCGGATTGACCACCTACTTGCATCTGTAGAATGGCTTGAGGTATTTCCACGAACGGAGCTTCAGGCTTTCATCTATGGGATCGGACCATTGCCCACTGTTTTTGCATGGAGACACAGCATATGATTTCTACAGGGGCTTTCGCTTTGAAACCTGCTGGGTAAACATGCCGGGCTTCACGGACGTGGTCAAACAAGCTTGGGACCAGCCCGTCAACACCCAAAATGCCATGTTACGTATGCATGTTAAGCTGCTACGCGTGGCAAAAGCGCTCAAGATTTGGAGGAGATCTCAGTTCAGTGAGTGGAAGGTCAGGTCGGCATTTGTGCAAATAATACTGTTAGATATTGAGAAGGCCCAAGAACGGAGAGCACTGTCACACGAGGAAGTCCAATTCAAGAGATTTCTCAAGGCAAAGGCCTTGGGATTGGCCGCAATACAAAAGGCGAGAGCCAGGCAGCACTCCAGGCTAACTTGGATTCGCAAAGGCGATTCAAACACCCGTTTCTTCCATATCCATGCCAATGCAAGAAGAAAAAAATCATTCATCTCATCTCTCAATTCTGGGGCCGGGATGGTGGTCTCTCAAAAGGAAAAAATGAAGGTAGCAGAGGAGTATTTTAGTTCGGCAGTGGGCCAAAGCGCCACAAGGACCCGGAGGCTAAATTGGGAAGCGTTAGGCTACCTCCCTCAAAATCTGGAGGACCTAGATGTACCCTTCACAGAGATGGAATTGCATGGTGTCATCAAGGACCGCCGTGAGAAAAGGCACTGCCCGGATGGATACATTGGTCTGTTTTTCAAAAATGCTGGGACATAATAAAAGGGGATTTACTTGAGGCAATAATGGGGTTCTACAATCACAAAACTTCTAAAATGGGATTGTTCAATGAGGCTCACATCGTCTTGCTGCCAAAGATGAATGCCCCCACGACGATGGCAGATTACAGGACGATTAGTCTTATCAACAGTGTGGTCAAAATAATCACCAAGATGTTAGCGAACCGGTTGGCGCCACACATGAACAGCTTGGTATCCCATGCACAAAATGCTTTCATCAAGCGCAGATGCATTCATGATAACTTTCTGTATGTGCAAAGAGTAATACAATTACTTCATCGGAATAAAAAGCCATCTCTTTTCATCAAGTTAGACATCTCGAAGGCATTTGACTCGGTTGGGTGGCAGTTCCTGCTCGAAGTTTTACAGGCACATGGGTTCAGTATGAAGTGGAGGGATTGGATAGCGGATTTGCTCAGGACGTCGTCCTCAAGAATCTTGATCAATGGCAAACCGAGTAAAAGAATTCCACATGCTAGAGGGTTGCGACAGGGCGATCCATTGTCACCGTTGTTCTTCATTCTAGCAATTGATCCGTTGCAACGCATCATTGAGCGTGCCGCTCAACAGGGAATTCTGCAGCCAATACTGCCAAGAGCGGCCAACCTTAGGTGTTTATTATACGCGGATGACGCGGCGCTTTTTGCGAAGCCCTCGCCGATAGAACTCATGCGGTTACAAAGAATTTTGGTTTTCTTTGGGGAGTTTCGGGCCTCAGGGTCAACATGAACAAGACCGAGATTTTCCCTATTCGGATGCAGGCCAGCGATATGGACAACTTGCTTACAAATTTTCCAGGAAAGATCGGTGTTTTTCCTGGAAAATATCTGGGACTTCCACTTCATACTAGAAAGTTGAGGAAGCTTGAAGTACAGCCGCTGATTGATAAAGTAGGGGCCAGGCTGCCCGGATGGAAAGGAAAATTCTTATCATCGACCGGAAGGGAGACTTTGGTGAAGACGGTGTTATCGGCAGTTCGCATTTACCATCTCACGGTGTTCCATGCACATAAGTGGATGATTAAAAAGATTGATCAGATCCGGAGAAGTTTCTTATGGCGAGGTGAAACCCCGGACAAAGTTTGTGGAGGACATTCACTGCTCAACTGGCCAACAACATGCTCGCCCAAGGACAAAGGGGGACTTGGCATTCTTGACTTGGAAAGATTCACGAGGGCACTGAGACTTCGGTGGTTATGGTACCAATGGAAACAACCAGAAAGGGCTTGGAGCAAGCTTGAAGTTCCCTGCGACTCAGTAGACCGCGATCTCTTCAATGCATCGACGGTGGTCACGGTTGGTAATGGTAAAAGGCAGCCTTCTGGACGTCAAGTTGGCTGAACGGGTCAACACCGAAGGTAATTGCACCAAGTCTGTACTACAAATCCAAGAGGAAGAAATTCACGGTGCACCATGGACTGAGTGGTAACAAATGGATTGACCACATCTATCCCCCGGAATCGCCACAAGAGGTCGAGAGTTCATTTCACTTTGGGGCGCTATCACGCGGTGACGATCGATGACACGGTGGAGGATGAGATTGTTTGGAGATGGACAAAGGATGGGGAGTATTCGGCCAAAAGTGCATATCTCGATACAATTTGAGGGGAGATTCGCCAAAATCAAAATAACACCAATTTGGAAAGCGCATGCTGAAGGAAAATGTCGTTTCTTTGCTTGGACTCTATTGCATAAGAGGATTTTGACTGCAAACAACTTGCAGAAACGGGGCTGGACAGAGGACACTGACTGTCGGTTATGCGGCAACTCCTTGGAGACACCTACACACCTATGTAAGGACTGCCCTTTTGCCAAAGAGGTGTGGAGAATTCTTAGGCAATGGATGAATCTATCGGCGATTACATCGGTAAATGACTCGGGATCCATAATTACCTATTGGCGGAAATGTAGACGCAAGTTCGCGGCCCCCGAACGGAAGAAGGTGGATGGAATCTTCATATACTTTTGGTGGAATATTTGGAAGGAGAGGAATAGGAGACAATTTCAGCTTAAGACTCTCAACCCAACCCAAGTGGCTACTTTGTGCAAAGATGATATTCTTCAATTCCGTCGGGCCAAAGAGACTAACAGTACACAGGATAGTACCTAGGTTCAGTTTCAGGCGTTGTGTTTTTTGCAGTTGTTTTTTGCAGTTGTCGTTGCCTTGTTTTTTCTCCTTTTGCTCAAGTAGTGATAGCCTGTACAGGTACTAGTTGCTAGTTGTAAATATACTATAAACCTTTGTTTTTTCCTTTCATTCGTCTAATATAAAAAGCGGCAAAGCTTTTGCCGCCCTTTCGAAAAAAAAATTCTGCCAAAAGGAAGAGCTTTACTACATAATGGATAGCACATGATTGCAAATTAGTATTTTCTGATCAAGCAAAGCATCAGCTGTAAACAATAAATAAGACAAAGATCAAACATATCAATTCTAAAGCAATAAATAAGTTATTTAGCCTATCTGAACTCCCGGTGCGACTGAACTTTCTGAACTAGTACTAAACTTTTTTTGGAGCATTACTAGTACTAAACTATCTGAAAGAACAGAAATACTGAACTACTCAATACCGTATCTGTAATATTGGAAATTACACATGAACGTCTACGAACTTCTAGTACTAGTTTGATTTGCTGAACGTGAACACTGAATACTGAATGTGACAGAGAAGACGAGCTCGTTCGACGGTGTCTTGAGCCGGCGGCAACGCTGCTGAATGGCGTCCAGGCGTCGGTGTATGCAGCTCGGCGGCTCGACTCCTCCGGACGATGGACGGCGACGCTGGATTGCTCGGGCCGCCGTAGGACGGCTTGGCACGGACGGTCGGCGACACTGCTGAACGGCCTCAATGCGGCGGAAGATGCAGGTCGGCGGCTCGGCTCCTCCGGATGACGGGCGGCAGCGCATGATTGCTCAGGTCAGCGGCGCAAGATTGCTCGCGTCGGCGGCGACCAGCGCCGAAAACCAACGCGGCGCGCTCAAACGAGTAGAGTCCTGCCTAGCTTTGCCGGAGAAAAACTAAATATCTTGTGGGAGAAAGCTGGCTGCCGTCCGATGGCGTTTTGACGCTGGATAGAAGGCCGTAAGGTACGTGATGCCGTGCCGAAGGAACGGTACTGAATCTGAGTCCACCCACAAAGCTGCAAACCTTTGCCCCCCTGATTGCTTCTCTGAGGAGCTCCAAGCTGAATATTAGTTTTGACAGGCTGATCGGAATGAATTAACTAGCATATACAATACTTGTTTGCGATTGTACTTGCACGTATGCATGCAGAACAACGGATCTAGCTGGGCGCAATGGACATCGTCGTCCCTAGAGCTCTACCCAAGGTCATGCTTCACCGTCTACCTCATATTTCTTCCGAGCCATGACCTGGTGAACTATGACACAAGCATGAGTGCATGAAGGCCTCAACGATCTGTCCATAGCGGAGCATGCTCGCTAGCCTACAGGCTAGGTACCACTGGCATTTTTTTACGCCCATATATAATATACTACATAATAATTTGATGTACAACAAATTTTTTAAATAAATGTATTTGGTCATTCAAATTTATGTTACTTTAATTTTGATTCACTAAAGACCCTGCCCGTTGCAACGCACGGGCCATTATGCTAGTGAAACCAAAATGGGTGAAGAAAAGTTTTAGTTTTTTTCTTAGGAAAGAAAAGTTTCAGTTGGGCTGCGCTAGCCGGCCAAGTTTTGGGCGGTCAGGAAGTTGTTCTCTCTACCTGGGCTGCTGGCTCATCAGGCGTAGCGCAAATTTTATTTTATTTTCTATTTTATTATATGGCCAAAATTCCCCTTCCCTGAATCCTTTTTGAATTCGTCCAAGTTATTTTTCCCCACTCTTTGTCCCCCACAAGTGCATTGCGCAGCATGAGCAAGCTCGACTACTGCTTCAGCAATGCGAAAACTCACACGCGCAACCCCTTGCGGCCGCAGTCCCTATCGCTCCCGTTCACCTCGCGTAGTGATTCGTGCTTCACTCAACTCCCTTGTCCCATTCCAACAGCACCTGACCCATTCCCATTCCTTCTCTACAGTACACCTGCAAGACTTTTTCGAATCCAGAGCCGCTGTCCCATTCCCCTTCCATCCCTCGTGCTGATAGCCATCACATTGTTGGGCCTGATGCCAATTTATCTTTTTTCTTTCTTTTCGCATATTCCGGCCCACAGACTAGTCAAACGTGTTTTGTTTATATCTCTCACTGGGTTATTTTTTCAGCACATTTATATAATTGCATATCCACCTTCCCCATTGCATTCTTGGTTTCCACGAGGAACAACGCCTTCGGCTCCAGTAGCCCTACGAGGCACGATGACTCAATCTATGAGGCTTGAATTGAAGAAGATTGCCGTTTTCTCGGCGAGCAGCGGATACGCGCGAGTCTACCCAGATGGTGTTCCACACAAATTGGCAGAAGAGAAGAGAATGACATTGAAAGCACAGGAGAAACGATTGAGACAAGACGACTCTGCAATATTGTACAGGAGGATGTATATGCATGTGTGCGCATATACTAAGGCTTGCATGTAGGACACGGTTTGGGGCTGGAACCGAGTGGGATTCGTGCTGCACGGTTTTGACCCGGAACCGAGAGGAATTCGTGCTGCATGTGTGAGGGATTCGTATGTGCACGGGAGATTGTTGTTGTAAACGTGACTGAGAGGGGATTTGTAAGTGTACGTGAGAGAGGGATTCATAGACGTGTGCTACCTGTGTCCGCCGATATCAATCAGACTGTAATTAACGAGAAAGAGTAAGATCTTGACGACGGAGGGCTCATATTGCACGTCATGTAGATCCAACGGCTCCTACATAAGAAAAGTAAGATCTCCCCTTCAATTCTTTCGCTCTTTTATAGTAGGATATAATTCGCACCAGATAGGCAGATATACCGGCTCTCCACTTTCCGTCGCTTACTTCCCTCTATAGTGCACGGTTTTTTTATTAATTTCCTTATTTTTTGGATAGTTTGTATATATACCCATTTTGGTTAGCTTAATTCCTCATTTCAGTTACAGTAGAAGTTGACAGCACTCTTTCATTTAGACTAGTCTAGGTGGCATTAAATTAGTACCTTAGGTTTGGTTGTCATTTTTTTATTTTTGTTTTTTTTCATGTTTTGTTTCATGCTTATTTTGCACATTTGTAGTTGTGTACCTCGATCGGCACATTAGTGGCTGAACAGGATGTGTTCTATTTGATACTTTCAAAGCAGTTTCAGGGATTGGTACAACATTTTTTATTATAACAATTCTGCTTCTTCATTGCTCTGTTTTGTTATAGTTAAAATCTGATTTAAATCCCTCTCACATACTCAACATGGCACCGGTTTTCAGCACCATGCTCTCAGCTCTCAAATGTTAAAAAGAAAGATGCTCCTTGGGCCATCCTACCCTACAGCATGTGGACCCCTACCCTTCAACACGTACTGTAAGCACCGTAACAGAGTACTGTACACACTATCCCACATGCTTGGCTCTGCCAAGAGTGGATGCATAGCTCTGACACCGCCGAAGACGTTTTTATTGCATTCGCGAATGCATTAGCATCCTGGGTCACACTCTATAAGCTCTTTTGTCCAATTTGATGGTTTTCAAAGGATAGTTAGATCACGTTTATTACTACCTCTTTTATATCATTTTATTATACATTTTATTATGTACTATAATTGTTAGTTTAATTATAATAATTTCAGCATCCATTTCGCCACATTTTTTGTTGTGTACATAATTATTTCATAACTCAAATGCTTCACATTTGTTTATGAGTTTTCCCATAACATACTTCACCCTAAATTACTCTTCTAATCTTGCCACATCACTTCCATCTTACCTAATTACTCTCTTTTTTTTTCTATGAAGTGGTTTCTGTATTTGATAAGCTATCTAATGTTGTTTTGTTGTGAAAAAAATATTATGGGCTGATAAGTTGAAACCCATCTGTAGTCACGCACTATTCGTATGGTTCATTTAAATATTTTCTAGTACACGTGTAACATATTTTATTTTATTATATATTCATTTTTATATTATAATTATTAATTTAGTTATACAGATGGAATACTACAAGCATAGACCACCCTAACCAGGTTCATCTCTATGGTCACATCGTGTATCAGTGTACCACGCGTCATTACTCCAATCATGAAATAATACTTTCGTTTGATTTAGTATAATTGCTCTCTCACTCATCCCTTTTCTAAAAATCAATAGAAATCTCTTTTTTGGTATATCATTAAATCTCAAATTATGGATACATTTATCAAATTTAAGCTAGTTTGACAAATGGAGGAGTACTACAAGCACACACCACCATGACCAGGTTCATCTCGTTTTAGATGTTGTCACATCATGTACCAGTGTACCGATTAGTACTTCTGTTTGATTCAAGTATAATTGCGCTCCCTCTCTCTCTCATCCCCTTTCTGGCAAATCAATGGATTTTTTTTTGGTTTATAATTTTTTGACAAAACAGACCGTGGGGGAGGTCCCCACGGTGCAAAAACTTTATTATAAAACAAAACCAAAGGTACAAAGTTCAAAAGAGAAGAAAAGAGAAACTTACAACACGGGAAGGAAGAGATGGGCGACCAGGCAATAGTGAGCTTGTCCATTGTGGATACGTTTCTCAAATTTAACCTAGTTTGACAAATGGAGGAGTAAAACAAGCACACACCACTGTGACCAGGTTTATCTTGTTTAAGTTGTTGTCACATCATGTACCAGTGTACCACACGTCATGACTCCAACCATGGATTAGTACTTCCATTTGATTCAGTATAATTGCTCTCTCTCCACCCCCTCTCTCTCCCTCCCCTCTATCTCTTTTGTCTCTCTCTTCTTCCTCTGTCCCTCTCTCTCTCCCTCTCTCTCGCTCTCTCTCTCCAACCCTCCCTCTCGTTTCAGTTGTTGTCACATCGTGTATCATTGTACCACATATCATGACTCCAACCATAGATTAGTACCTCCGTTTGATTAAGTATAATTTCTCTCTCTCCCTCCTACCTCACTCCCTCTATCTCTTCTCTCTCTCCTCTCTCTTCGCTCTCTCCTATCTCTCTCTTGCTCCTTCCCTCCCTCTCGTTTCGGCTACTATCACATCGTGTATCAGTGTATTTTCATTTGATTATGTGTAATTGCTCTCTCTCTCTCTCCCTCCCTTCCTCCCCCTCTCTCTCCCTCCCTTCCTCTCTCTTCTCTCTGTCTCTCTTTCTCTCTCCCTCTCTCTTCTCTTGCTCTCTCTTCTCTCTCTCCCTCTCTCTCCCCTCCTCTCGTTTTAGCTGTTCCCTCTCTCGTTTCAGCTGTTGTCACATCGTGTACGAGTGTACCAGACGTCATGTCTCCAGCCACGGATTAGTACTTTCGTTTTTCTCTCTGTCTCCCTCTCTCTTCTCTCTATCTCCTTCTCACTCTCCCTCTCTCTCTCCTTCTCACTCTCCCCCTCTCTCCCACTCTCTCTCCTCCCTCCCTCTCTCCCTCCCTTTCGTTTCAGCTATTGTCACATCATGTACTAGTGTACCACACGTCATGACTCCAACCACGGATTAGTATTTCTATATTATTCAATATAATTGCTCTCTACTAAGAATAGCCCTTGTTTGAAATTCAAACAAGGGCTATTGTTCAATATAATTGCTCTCTACTAAGAATAGCCCTTGTTCAAACAAGGGCTATTGTTGTACCATCATTAAAGGGACATTAACATATCATTCTCAGGAAATAAGCAGTCTCAACTAAGACCAACAACCAACTACATTGCAATTTGCCTCTGAACTGTGTCAATAGAAAATCAGAAGAGCAGCAGCTACCAGGAAGTGTCATTAGGCTTGTAACCAATGTTTTCTATACAATTGGTCAGAGATAACAGTTTACATCGGAATTTCAGTGAGTGCATGCCAACCACATGAGGTTGCCACGCCCTGTCTGTACTGGGCCGTCTTACCATGCGCGAGTCTAAATTGATACCAAGCTGCACAAATGAACTCAGAATAAGATATCATGTGCCTATAACAAGAACCATCACCATAGATCTGTGTTCAGCAAATCATCCTTTTTGTGGCATCTAATGCTTTGTAGCCCGATTAGGCCTAAAAGCTTTCTTTATTTTTTATCCAGAATAGATGCAGCTAGGAGGAAGTCTAAACCACTAAGGCCGTCGCATCCAAAACACATTAGAACCATCCTCCAAACACCCATTGGACCACACACAACCAATTTCGTTGAAGCAAACTTAAAGCTAAAGAAATCAGCAGGGTCATAGATAGGAAGAAGCAGCCAACTGTACCTCAAAGAGAATCGTCAATCAAGATATCTCTGAACCAAGAAAGCACACCCATCAGGGCACATACCCCTACTCCAACTGCTCACTTGCCGATGCACACCACCAGTGCCTCGGCAGTCATGTGAAGACAGAGATCTCATTAATCGCAACCACAACAAGCAAGACAGACACCATTAGAGAAGGAACATGAAAAAGAAATCAGAGAGAAGCAATCCTATGAAAAGTAATCAACAGACAAACCTAAAAAACCTTTAGCCTGATGCAAAAATGTCATTTTATATTGGTACATCACTAAAAACATTTTATTGAAAAAATCCTACATCTCTGAATGGCTGAATCACCTCAAAAGTGATATAGAAAAAAAACTGACACCTTGGTAAATGTTACCAATTCAAAAATTATGTACCACTGAATCACCTCAAAAGTGATATAGAAAAAAAACTGACACCTTGGTAAATGTTACCAATTCAAAAATTATGTACCAGTTTCTAAAAGGCCATATGCAATTGTTTCTGTACCAATTCAAACATCATTGTCTATGCTAGATTTTTGGGAATAATTTTACTTTTAGGTAGTGCGAATAAATGTACTCTCATATCGACAACTCAGTCAATACATAATCTTAAAGTTCAGGATCACTAAATCAACGCTAAGTGTCAAATGCCAACCGGGAGGATAACATGTGCAAAATTTATTTATATATAGCTAGTTGAAATCATGGCATAATGCAGTAATCACGCCTGACAGAACACTTTTTCCTGAAGCAAACTAGTACCAGGCAACAATACTAAAGCAGCTCCGACTGATTCAGAAAAATAAGATTATGGAAACTCAGGCAGGACCTGGGAAGTTAATATGTGGTGAAGGCTATCACAATTAAGCAGAGAAAACTCAGAGGTTAAGAACTATAAGAACTACAAATTGGTCAAACCTATTGCATTTGAGGTACAAAGTGAAGAGAGCGAGCGAATCACGCATACCTTCAATTGATGACAAAATCAGCATATGGGAGGTGAAAAAAACTGATGGGCGCAGATTGGGATGGAAAGATGGGATCTAGAAGCACCAAGTGTGTACACCGTCCTTGCGGCAAACATCACACAAACCAAATATGGTTTCTAAAGACTAGTTGGTAGAGTACTAACAAACAAGCTGGTAAATCACAACATCTTGCATACATTTGAGGATGTCTAATCACTTGTGTGATTTGGCCCTTTTGCTTGCTCAAGCAATTTGTTTTGGCATAATCACGCAAATCTGGGCAGTGGAAAAATCGAGCAAAAATAACCCCACCATTACACGAGTAATTGCAGTAGCAAAATTGCACAGTTGTGGCTTTCCAAATTCATGTAAAAATATAGGCCTGTCACACAAATCCGTGCAGACCAAGCTTGGCCTTCAAAAGAAGCATCTACTCACTTTCTACTCACACAAATAGTCCTTTCACCTGCAGCAACAAAGCACAAAAAGGCGCTCAAACACTGATGACCTGAAGAAAGTCAGTGCAGACTTCAGAATGCAGACAGATCCACCTAGACCCCCTCGGTTCCAAAAATACTAAGTTAAAATTCACACATCATTAATAACAGTAAATCAAATGGGTAAATACTATAACTAAATTTTTTCACAAAAAAAAAAATCCAAACCCCAAACATACCCAAAACCCCCAAAAGCCAAACCAAAAATATTACTGTAATTAATTTTTTCTCCAAAACAAAAAACCCCAAAACAAAAGCCCAAACCCCCCAAACCCCCATACCCAAAAACCACCCAAAAGTCCCAAAACCCAAAGCCAAAACCCCCATACCAAGGAGATATAACTTGATGGCAAAGTTTAATATACTTGCCTGCGCATCTTCTTCGATCAGCATTTGAAGGAAAATCCAAAGGCTTGACTAACAATGAGATTGAACAAAAAATATCTGAAAAGCATCAGAATAATCACTGTTAGAGCCTTCCTTTTATCAGTCATCTAAAAAGCACGAGATAAAAAATTTTAGAAAATTTAGTCAATATCATAGGCTAAGAGAATATATAAAAAGACACAAATAAATATTAGAATTGGAAGACAGGAGCATAGCCAATTCAGATTCATGAAAAGCTGGAAAACAAGGTAGTCCATGATTCACATTGTTTCCAATTAACAACCTGGATAAGGTCGACATGAATGCAACCACGAGCTTCTACTGTGCAATTCATATGCTAACTCTGTCATACAAGGCAAGAAAAATCAAACAAGCATTCATCCTTCTGCAACAAAAATACTCAGCAGTCAACACAAAAGGGAAAATCCTTGTGATCTCTAGTTGTATGACAGAGCTATTTTCAGCCACAACACACCCCTCTCCCCCTAAATCTCGCGAGACCCAGAAGCTACGAACTGAACTGACGAACGAGGTTCCAGGTCCCAGAGACGAGCACCGCTTTGCACGACATCCATGCCGGCGTTGTAGTACTGCCGCTAGACTTGGCTGAACCCATCCCTGCGCTCGGCATCAGCAAGTTCCCAACCCACGAACCGAACGACGAACAGACAGGAACGAGCAAAGAATAGGAAAAACACCCGCCCCGACGCCGACGGCTAATGAGAAGCAGTGACCGGCCAAACCCAATTCATACCAGAAATATAGGGCAAAACCCAATTCCCACCGGCGACGAATCGACGGCGGACCTCGACCTCCGCCGAGCGGTCGCCTCCGCGTTCCCCACCCAACCGAGGAAGACGAACCGGGGAGGGGAAATGAACAGTTCAAAAAGTACAAAACCGCGCCCAACCCAAAACAATCCAGGCAATGGAGCCGGGGCACATAATCAACAGCGCAGATTGAGCGGGACACAAGGCCGCGCCGCGACGATAGCGCGGCGAGGAAGCGGGTCAGCCGGCGTACCTTCTATGTCGTGGAGCGTTGTGGTTCTCCGCTCCTATGGCGCGGCGTGGACGCGCGGCGGGTGCGCGAGCTTGACCCTGGGGCGGCGCAGACGGAAGACGCGACGCGGCCGAGGCGGCATGAGCGAGGCCTTCGCCAGGCGCTGCCGCGGAGGAAGTCCGGGCGTCGAGGTGCGACGGCGCGTCCGGGTACGACGGCGCGTCGGGGTGCGACGGCGCGTCCCGTGGCGACCACCGCCTCCATCCGCGTGCTCGGAGCAACTGCTTCGAGCGCCGCTCCACCAAACACGCGGCGGAAGCTCAGCACGGTCCTCCTCGGGCGCGCGTGCGTCCTGGCCGGAGCGAAGACGGCGCCCAAGGGGGTCGGCGGAGGGGAGGGGGCCGCCGCCGGTGAGAGGACGGTCGCCATGGCGACGGAGAGGCGGTAGACGAGAGGAGACGTTTTGGGGCGATCGACGAGGGGATACGGCTGGGGTGAGAGACGAGAGCAGACGGGTGGCGGTGCGTCGGCCGTCGGAGGCGAGCAGCAGGTGGGATTTATAGGCCGGGAGTCGGTGTCCATCTGCCCAGGCGCGCTCGCGCTCGGCCGCGGCAACCGCCACCGCGCGACGGCGGGATGTTGCTTGGGCATCACGCAAGCGGATCTCTCTTAGCGCGGGCGCGGCGATGCCCCCGCGCGGCCGCTGCTGCCACGGCCATCGCTACGGGAGAAGAAGAGTTAAGAAGTGTAGAAAACCCCCTCCCATATATCTCTTTTCTCACTTAAACCCCCCCAGCCCATTGTCTTGGGCTTGTCTTGACACCGGCCCAGTTTGTCAAGACACCAGCCAGCCTAATATTTATTTTATTTATTCATACTATATCTTTTCTGTATTTCTTCTATTGTTTCTCTCTTATATATGTTTTTCGTATATTTTTTATTTTCACTTCATTTACTATAAAAAGTTAAATTTGTTTCCCTTTTATTTTTTTTTTCCATTTTTTTACTTCTATAGTTTATGTAGTTCATGAGATAAAATATCAAATATCTTTATTTTTTATCTTGAGAAAAATCATTTGTTTTTCTTTTCTCTTTCAGTTTTGTTCTTTTCATTACCTTGATCTTTTATATTTCACTTTTCTTCTTTGTATTTTACTATACCTTATTATTTCATTTTCTTCTTTTTCTATGGTTTACATTTTCGTTTACTTTCATATGCACATACACATGGCCAATGTTACCCTTCAAAAAGAGGTTCAACAGGTGCTTATCGCGGAGGATCAGTATGGCTTGCAGAGGCTGAAATCAATGTGTGAATATATAGGCTGCACAATTATATTTATCTTCTAATCTAAAAACATTTATCTCCATTCGCGAATATATATAATTAAAGTTTGTTTGCAGGATTGTACTCCGTCCGTTCCAAATTACAAGTCGCTTTAACTTTTTTTTACATCTATTTTTTTATATCTAGATATATAATAAAATAAATATATCAAAAAGTTAAAGTAACTTATAATTTGAAACTGAGGAAATATTTGTATCTAGACAATCGGAAGATAGTACCACGGTAACTCAAGTTTAAATTAATGTTTATTGTTCATTTAATTTGTGGCTAGATCAGTCTTTTTTAGTACCTTTTCACTTTCTCCAGATGGCTTCGTTGCCATTTCGTTCACTCTAATTTTTGTTAGTTTATTTCGGCTTGTTGCTTTTCATGGTAGAAAAATATCTCAACTCGAGTCAAATTCCGGAGGCTGAGAACTGGAGAAGGCGTGGCCAGCGGCTCCACGCCGTCCAAAATCATGCGATGCATGGAAGCTGGGGTATTGTGGGCTTTCGAAAGCCCAAAGCGTAAGGCAGCCAAGCAGCAACCCAATTCTGGGATAATGCTAAAGAAAAAAAGACAACCCAATTCTTAACCAGCGGGGCAATTTAGCAACGTAACGTTTTCTAAAATTTTTTTGGACATAACGTGCGCAAACACGAGGCGAGCAGAGCGACGTCCGATGATAACCGTGAGTATTTTTTAGACTGATAGGGAGTAGGGATAACAATTACAGTAGTTTTAATCATTCTCAAAAAAAAAATTACAGTAGTTTTGAATTATGCCTATCCATCTTAATTGGTGACAACGTGGGTTAACACATAGGATTTTTTTTTGAGGAATAGATATACGACATATAGACAATTGCGGAGACAGCGACGCTTTGGGTCTCAAAAAAAAAACCTGGTAGTTTGTTTGTCGATCGGACATCGCTCTACGTTTTTGCCTTTCTCTTTGTTTCCGTTTTTTTCCCTCTGCCGAGGGTTACTCATCTCCAATTCAAACTCATGTTAGCAGTCGCAACTAGCCAAATCCTACCCATATCACATTAGGCGTGTTGACGTGTTATATTATCCTATATATGTCCATAAAGCAACGTGTCCTTTTCGGAACTTATACTTCGATAGAAGTTACAAAACCACGTTTATATATTTATATTAGGGGCCCCTTTATATTATATATTTATTATATATATATAAACACAAAAGGGAGAGACGTCTCGTTTCACGACGCCCCTCGATGTGTAGAAGTTGCTCCGTCGTCGTCCGTGTTCTCCTTTTGCCCGGCGAGGTCGAGATCCGGCACCAGGTGGCTCTCCGCAATGAGAAGCGTCCTCCCGACAGGCTCTACCACCACAATCTTCTCCCTACGAGACTGCCATGATCTCAAGATAAACGGCTACAGGAGATCTTTAGACACAGATCGTTGTGGACTGTCCTTCAAATCTTTACCGTTCCGTGCAGGAGGTTATAAATGGCATATTGTTTATCGACCCAAAGGGGACGACGGCAACTCCGATTATATCTCATTCTTTCTTGCTCTTGATGACATTGTTGATGAAGGCGGTGTGCTGGCGAAGTCCACATTCAGTCTATTAGACCAAGATAAAAATCCGGTGCCGTGCTATTCCGTTACCAGCAGTACATATCATTTTTCGATACCGGGAACGACGGATGCATTCGAGGAATTCATCAAAAGAGAAACCTTGGAGGCATCAGAGCACCTGAAGGACGACTGCTTCACCCTCAGGGTCCAGATACATGTTGTCAAGGAAACACCATCTATCCTGGTGCCACCATCTGACATACAACAACATCTAGGTAGTCTCCTCCTATCAATGGAGGACGCCGACGTTAAATTCCAGGTTGGTGGGGAGATGTTTGGTGCACATCGGCTGGTTCTCGCAGCACGGTCGCCGGTCTTCAACGCAGAGCTTTATAGCTCGATGGAGGAAGGCATTGTCACCACCACCATACTCATAGATGACATGGAGGCCCAAGTGTTCAAGGCGATGCTCAATTTTATATACACTGATTCGTGGCCAGAGATGGAACATGAAGACGAATCTACAATGGCTCAGCATTTGCTTGTTGCAGCTGATAAGTATTGTATGCAAAGGTTAAAACTGATTTGTCAAGCTAGGCTGCAAAGCCACATCAATGCAGCATCTGTAGCAATTATCTTGGCGCTAGCTGAGAAGCACAACTGCATTGGTCTGAAGGAGGCATGCTTCAAGTTCCTTAGGTCTTCAACTGATCCGCTTGTGGTGACAGAAACCAAAGATTTTGAATATTTAGCTCAGAGTTGCCCTAGCGTCATGGAGGAGCTAAATGCCATTTGCCTTGCCCGAGATCTAGAGATGGCAAAAATTTCACAAGGAATCAATGTTCCTACATCCTTAAATCAGCGTTGGGCTTGGTGTGAGCATTGGTTACCCAAGGGGAAGAAATACCATTTGTTGGGGGTGGCTGCTATATGTTGGGCCTTCTGGAAAGCTAGGAAAAGGTCGAAGTTGTTTTGATGGGAAGAAGATCAATAATCCTGTCGAGATCTCATTTGTCATGCCTGCGGATCTACAAGATGAAGACGGTCAGATGATGTAGAGACCGAGTTGTAGCTCAAGAAAAATAGCTCTTCTAGTGTTCTGGCCTGAATGATCTGTAATAGGGCAATCTTTCCGTTCGGTCGTAATAGAGATCATTATTTAATTTTTTATTTTGCACTAAAATAGGATAAATAAGAAAAAAAGGTAGATATAACCAAATCTTTTTCTACGTTTGATCGGACAGATATGTTTTTTGACATGTTTCCTATAGAACAGTCAACTGTACTCATATTCAGGCGACGGCTCCATGCATGAGCACGGGGGCCTGCTCCGGAAAAAAATTGGGTGCGTCCACGCTCATTGACTGCTCGGTGCGCCCCTTCTCTGGATGGTTAACGCGTGGCGGGAATAGAAATCAACGCTCGTATGAAGCGCCGCTCTAGTCCGTGGGCCTCGGCTCGTAGGTATGAAGCGCTCGTGGCATGGCTCGGATAGGCTCGCTCACGTCCGCCGCTCGGAGTCCTAGTTGTCTTGTCCAGCGGCTCGCTCCGAGAGCAGCACTCCAGAACCAGTTCTACCTGATGCGCGACGGGCATGCGCCCGCTCAACCTCCTCCACTCCGTAAAAGGGGTTTATATATTTTACTTTAATTTTATTTACCATGTAATTTTTACATTTGACTTAAAATTAACATTTGATTTTGCATGAATGTGATTTGCATGTGCGCCAACATGATGTCTAAGTGATTTACTGATTAGCGTGTGCAAGTGCAAGCGTGAGGTGAGTGGGTAATGACTATGCAGACGTGAGGTGAGTGAATGAGGTGATTTGCTTGTAACGCCCAATGCATATTGCCACCTGTTGCAACACGCAGGAAATGGAAGGGGATTGGACATTTTTTTTTTCTTTTATTAGGTTATAATAGTTAAAAATCTAAAAAGGACGACATACCTTGATGGTTCGTGCGGCCTTGGTGGAGCCACGACGGGCACCTCTGTCCCCACTGCTGATGGTCGATGCTGGCAAAGACGGAGGCGGCGCCAATGTCGGAGGAGTCGCGGGCGGTCGGTGGGGACCGCATAGACAACACCGACCTTCACCTCGAGTGCCATCAAAAGCCCTGCCTGGGCTCGACGACCTGTCCAGTGGGACAAGCATCACGTAGTCTAATCCATTGACGCTAACGGTGTGGTTGGACGTCGTGTACGTCCGCGACATCAAGGAGGACCCGATGGTGGAGGAGTTCATAGCCTCGCTCGCAAGCAGTCCGTTCGTTGCGGGATATTCTCTAGATCGATTGGAGTTTACTTCGCGCCAAGACATCTTCAAGATGAGGACCCAACCACAACGGCTACTCATCTCTATGAGGACCCGAAGGCAGTGGACTCCTATGAGTTGCAGACCTCCCCTCCGCTCCCCATTCACCAGACGACGAGCTCTCCGACATCAGTTAGCCCTCCCGGTTCATCGTCAGAGGACTCCTCCTCCAACGAGGTTAGCGAGACATTGCCAGATGGCGCCTCGACAACTTTATCGACAAAGTGATGCGCAAGAGAGAGTCTCCTCTTATCCGTGAGCCTCCACAGCAGTCTCATATTAGGCTGCGGGTGCCGCGACGAAGCAGGCAGTTGGTGTCCCAGCAACCCCTCCCTCAAGTGCCCGCTTCCAAGCGAGGCGAGGTGCTGCTCAAGCAACGTATGGGCTATATCAAAGGCCCACCGCTGTGTGCCCTTCATCATGGGTCCACGACGAGGCCGGAGATGTATGACAAGTTCTTCGATGGTGACGCAACGGAGGGCCTCGTTAGCGAACCCGACGGCGACAAATGCTGAAGTGTTGGACGTGATCTTCCTAGCCCGGCAACTGCGAAGATGCAAGGCTACCTCCTAGGTTGCGTCATGGTGTCGCATTGGTTATTTCTTTTGTGTAATATCGACCTAGAGTTCTTCTTCTAGGATGGTCCAGCCACGGCTATGTCGACCTCCTTGGCGCTCATTTAAAGCATGTTGTATGTTTCTCTAAACTCTTCTACCTAATATAATGATAAGCAAATCTTTTGTGTATTCACGAAAAAAGATTAGCTCGAGATATTACCTTCTACCAAGTAAATGGATACCCTAGCATTTGTTATAGTAGATTATAAATGAACTTATAACAAGTCGGCAACTTGGAGAGACATGAAGGTTCGACAGGATCAGATGGATATGGAAGTAGGTTTCCGTTTTCCATCCTACGAACATTGAAATTGTTTATTATATTAGATGTGAAGGACCCTGCACTCTCTTGCATTGCCATAGGTGATCTTAACATCTACCAGTTGGAACCGTGGGGGGCTCCCTCATGAAGCTAAATTCTCCGAAGACAATGAAGCTTGGTGATTATTTAAACGGCCAAAGAAAGGTCAAGGAAAATCGGCGCCACACCACCCTAGTTGGTTACTAGAAAGTGTTGGGTTGAAATCTAGAGATCCACAACAACTTCCTGCCACACTTGTGGTCACACCGAGAAAAGGCCTAGTCTTTCGCCCGTACGGCCGACCGATAGCAAGCAGCAGATGGGCAAGAAGACAAGTTAGGCCATGCATCAGTACAACCTGTGTGACAATGCTAACATATTCGTGGTGATCACATCACTAACTTGTTTGATGAAATGTCTCTATAGAAAAACCGAGAGATGGGCAAGTTTGCGATCTTCTAGAAAAACAAAAGCAAAGTGGGGTGAAAGACGTCGTTACGCTAGTGCCTATTACATCCGAAGCTGCCCTTACGGACATGAACGGTGACTTGCCGATGATAACGATTATCTTCAAGGATTCCACCGAGTTTGGTAATGTGCCAAGGGTCAGTCGGTTGTAGATGATGTTTGCCTCACCGGTAAAGAAGAGATCACTCTCTCCCAAATGATGAAGAGTCGTGGAATTTCTTACTTCCGTGCTAAGAGTGAGCTATTTGCAGATGATGTTTGTCTCACCACGGTTTGAGCGCCGCATCCGCTACGGTGGACAGGCTGCCTCCAGGTGCCTACCGTTGTGCTCCTCGTCAACTCCAATCCAAGCTAGGGTAAGGACAGCGATGATGTCCACCCTCTTGTACACAACGATGTTTACGCACACCGGCCTGAGAGTCGGCTTGAGCATCGTGTCCGCTAGGGCGGCCGTGCTGTCGAGGAGGAAGTTCGCCTCCGGGTGGTGAGGACGGTGGCAACGGACACCGCCTATAGCATCATGTTTTGCACGACTCGGAGCAGATCATACTTAGTTATCATAACCCTTGAAAATAAACATATGTTTCAACTTATCAATCCTAGATAGCACAAAACTATATTAGCTACAAAGAACCATGCATCTTGCATTGAATTTTTCCTAGCATAAAAGAACATCAATTTTTGTTGCAATTGGAAAGTTGTTCATCCCTCACAACAATCTGGTCCTTCAAATCTTCAATCTATGCACTAGAGCAGGGCTTTGTCTTTGTATAGAATGTGTAGCTCCTCTTTGTAGTCATGAGTTGAGTGTGTAGTCTTTTGTGGTCATCGGTTGAAGTGGGGGTGTATGGGGTATATATGGTTGTTTTGTATAGGCCCATGGATCCAGAGACCTCCATCCTCCTCCCTTTGATCAAACCACCATAAATGGATGGTGTTGATGGGTTACACTTGGCTTCCTTGCATGGACGAGGATAGATGTTGTTGGGGAGAATTCGAGGCAACCGGGCACTAGGGGGGTCGGCGAGACACCCCACTTCCATGTGGGCCCTCCCCACTAGGCGAGGAGGTTTCCTTCTTCTCTCTAGTAAGTGTACAAAGTGGTAGGGCCATTGGAAAATCTTCATATGTCAATAGTGGGAAATTCAACCCATGTGAGATCATTTTTGGCCGTTTAGAGAAAACACAAAGTTAATCCTAACTCCTAAGGGTGGACATCATTTTGAAGTGTGTTTGATGGCTTCACAAGGATTGGAGGCTGTGTGGAAACAATTGGGGTGGAGGCACGACCACTATTTTCTTTAACAATGTTCCTATATGTACAAGTGGAACCATGTTATTTGTAAACATAATCATTACTATCTCATTCTTTTCCTTCTTTTTTACACTTTGTTGATGATTTTGATGAAATTGCCATTAACAATGGGTGCACTACTAAGCATAGGGATGTGGCTCGGTGACTTTAGTGGGTCGGCAATAGTAGGAGTTAGTTATTAACTTTAAGACAACTTCTCTAATAGTGCTATCTTTTAGCACATAAGACATAACTTATAACATCGGATAGCCCACAAAACACTCTCACATAACATTGGAAGGTGTGTATGAACTTAGCTAAGGGCTAGTTTTCCCTCTTATCCATTACGCCGCAGGTAGAGGGTGACGTCGCCGTTTGGTGGAGTGAGAGTCGAGGCAGAGTTGCAGCGGACTCGAGGAAGGTCTTCGACGCGGTCGTCCTACTCATCACCTGGCGAATTTGGAAGGAGCGAAACGAGCGGGTCTTCGCACCGTTCAGTTTCGGTGCGAGGGGTGTGCAGCGAGATTCTCGGGAGGCCGAGGACTGGGTTTTGGGCGGTTTCGTGACGGTAGCAGCTATTGCTCAGCTAGTGTCGCAAAACAATGTAATAGTATAGTACATTCGTTAAGGATCTAGTAGCTAGGAGCCGCCCTTCGCGTCGCTTTGCCGGTGTCTTGCCGCCATCGCGTCACGTTTTGTATCGTTTGTTTCCCCCCTCTTAATGAAAAACGGGTGAATGTCCGGTCGCGAAAAAAAGAAAAAAAAAGTTTTCCCTCTTATCTATTAAAATATAAAATAATATTGCTATGAGCTAGCTCATGGGGCACCACATTAGGTTTCCCTAACCGTCTCAGGCCACCACGGTTGCAAGGCTCCGACACATTAGCATGTCGAGACAGAGGAGGTGAGTGCAAGAAATTCGAGGTCACCAGCAGGGCCACCACCTATCCAAGCGCTGTGACAACGGCCTAATATATTTGCTTGTAGTCTCCTGGGCTAGAATATTTTTCAAATGCACTCCTAGATTTCACCTGTCCATGGGCGCGTTCGGAATAGATTGTTTTCATGGGTAGAATGAATGAAACACAAAACCAAGAATGAAAGCAGCGTTTGGGGGAAAAAACACAAAATCCTTCCATCCAGAATGGCGTAGAATGATTTCACGCGAAAGAAAAAAAATCCACCTCCGGCTCTTGTTTTCTCTTCCTTGGCACAGCTTCTGTCATAACTCATCGGCCAAATATGAGATTAGGCAACAGCCACTGCCTAAAGCAAAGCTAGGTCCCGGTGTATGCATGTGCATGCGGGCATGCTTTCATGCGTTCCAAACACCTCTCTATGATTTGTTCATGTGTTTTCTCAGTCCATTGTTTTCACACCTAATTCCTATCCTTTTCTTATGTTTTGTTCCTTTCCTCTGTTTTCTATCCCTTAGTTCCAAACAAGGTGTTAATCATTCTACCAGTAGCAAGTATTGTTGTCTCCCGGGTGGACTTAATCTTCAGTAAAATAGAAATATCAATCAGATTCTGTAGTCTATAGATGTTTTGTGTTTGAGCTCAGTAGAGATTCAAATGCTACGAGATATTCCAGATTTTGTATTCTGCATTCTACCTACTTGTTATGTGAACACTCACCTCTCAACAGGTAATTAATGTGTTTCCTCTGAACAGTTTAATTAAATGTCATTATGTAATTTTAAAGTTACAAACGTATTAAATTGTAAGGATATATACCAAGCAACTGGATCATAGCTAAGATTAGCAGCGATATTCACATGATGATACCAATGCACACGACAAACAAAAGCAGCATGTGTGTTCATCTGCCCTGATTATTAACGCTACTCCTCGTGCCTCGAAATTCTTTGGACGAGTTACTGGAAGCAGCAATGCTATCGCCGTCGCCGCTGCTGGAGCTGGAGATCATGTGCATGCTCGCCATGTACGTGAATGGATTCACAGGCAGCGCAATCTCTTCATTATTTTTTCATGATATATCTATTTGATGTCACAAATCTTCATAATTTTCTCAAATTTAAAATGTTTTGACTTTTTGAGGTTCTTAAAATAACTTATAATTTGGAACGGAGGGAGTACAAAGCAGCTAGATCATAGCTAAGGTAAGCAGCGATATTCAAACAACTGATGATACCAATGCACACGATGAAGAAAAGCAACATGTGTGTTCATCTGCCCTGATTATTAACGGCACTTCCCGTGCCTCGAAATTCTTTGGACGAATTGCTGGAGGCTGCGGCGCTATCGCCGTCGCCACTACTCGAGCTGGAGATCATGTGCAGGCTGGCCATGTACGCGAACGGATTCACGGGCCGCGCAATCTCCTCCTCACCTTCCAGCATCCTGACCACGCTGCTCATCGTCGGCCTCGCCTCTGGCTGGTACTGCACGCACCATAGCGCCACCTTGCACATCCTCTCCGCTTTGTCTCTGTCCTTGGCATGGATCCCCGACGCCGCCATGACGTCGTCGAACTTCCCCTGGTCGAACCGCTGCCACACCCACTTGGGATACCACTCCTGGCTCACGGCGGGCTGCTGCAGCTCCAGGTTGCGCCGCCTCCCGAGGATCTCGAACACCAGCATGCCCAAGCTGTACACGTCGCACTTGTGCGTCACCGGCAGCGGCAGCCACAGCTCCGGCGCCGCGTACCCGGGCGTGCCCCGCGCGCCGGTCATCGTCAGGTGGGTGTTGTCGCGGTTGCAGAGCCTGGCGAGGCCGAAGTCGGCCACCTTCGGTGTGTAGTCCGCAGTGAGCAGCACGTTGCCGGGCTTGATGTCGTAGTGGATGATCCTGTGCTGGCACTCCTCGTGCAGGTACCTCACCCCGCGCGCCGTGCCGACGACGATGCCATACAGCGTGTCAAAGCCGAGCGCGTCGCCCAGCAGGTCTTCCTGCTGCTCGTGCTCGAAGAGCACGCGATCGAGCGAGCCCTTCTCGAGGTACTCGTACACGAGCGCCTTGGTGGTGGCGTCGAAGCAGAAGCCGTAGAGGCGCACGAGGTTGATGTGGTAGGTGCACCCCGCGGTGCCGACCTCCGCCATGAACTGCTCCTCGGCGCGCCGGTCCAGCGTGCTGTTGAGGATCTTGACGGCCACCTGCACGCCGTTCGGGAACGCGCCGCGGTACACCACGCCGAAGGCGCCGGACCCGAGCCGCTCCGCGTAGTTCCGGGTGAACTCGCGGAGGTTCTCCGGCGTGAACCGCGCGGGCTTCTCGCGCAGTATGTCGTCCAGGAACCTGTTCACGGCTCCCATCTCCACGACGTGGTTAGCAATAGCGTAAGGCGACGCCGGCGAGCCGTTCGCCGCCGGCTGGATTGGAGCGCTTGCTGCCGCTGCCTGCAACTGTATGGCCTGTAGCCGCGCGCGCTCCGTCTGCCATTCTCGTGTCACCTCGATCCATCTGGTGATAAATTTCAGAGCCAGGATGATGACAATGCCACTGATTATGATCCCAGCTGCATCATCAGGATTGAAGAGGCTAAAGGTTAGTACGGGTGTCACAAATTTGAAGAAGCATTGGAAACAGAGCTGCTAACGCATGCCACCTACCTAAAGCGAGAGAGTTCATCTGCTTGATTCCTTTCGAAAACAAAAAACTCCTTTGGGGGAAAAACACACCTTGATGGAGCTTTGATTTGCAAACTACCTGCAAAGGAAAACAAGACCCAAAGAAAAGTTCGAGATGTTCTACACTTTGACACGTAGACTTACCTCTCCGGTGTTTGTCCTTGATCTTGATCAGAAATGTAGTTTGGACTGCGGACATGTCCATTTCACCATGAGATATTCCCTTGCAGAATTGAAAAACCTTCCACATCGTAGTCGAGGTGTGAACAGTGTCTAGCTTGGTCCGTACTCTTATCTAACCAGATAACAATTATGTAAGAGCAAATGCTTACTGTTTTTATGTTCTGTATCATGAGTAAGCGTTTACCATCCAATTGACTAGAGATCAGTTGGTGAGGTGTTGACACAACACAACCCCCAAGTACATAGAGATGTCATCAATCATCATATTTGACTACTATACTACGTAGGAAAATGGTGAGCGTGGAGTTGTCACTCTATTAAAAAGGATTCAACGCGTTAATCGAGTTAGACCAGAGGATACACGCCTTCATAGCATAGCAGGTGTCGTTGTCATCCCATCCGATGAAGTGGACACGACACCATTGCATAACCACGTACGGGACCTCAGAGCTGCAATGGGGTCACCATATGGCGCGCGCAATAATATGAGCTTGAGGAACCAGGATAAGTGTGCTAACGGTGTCGCTGAGGTAAGGTGGGCGTTGAACACAAAAGGCAAAATATACTTTCCTGACCTCTTGGTGATGTATCCAGATAACTCCACGAATTGATATATAAATACTCAGTCCTTCAGGGACGAAAGATGTATTTTTTTCTCTCTAGTGTGAAACACACTGGCTATTGAGATTTATGAATACACCACAATAATACGATATGATGAAGTCGTCTATATATACTAAAATAACAAAATACTGACAACCTTTGACTCTTTAAGTACGAGATTCTTACCCATACCAAGGCATGCTAGTTGTGATACACCGATTCACATCTAACACTACATTTGTTTTGGTATCAATAATGTTAGGATAATACTAGTGACGGTGCAACCAAATAACCACAATCAATCTATTCATGGAAGAAAACATATGCACAGCACACATATAGAGATATACTCCATCCATCCAAAAAGGAGTGTTGCTATGAAGCTCGTGCTGGTCAACCTTGGATTTTTAGAAAATATTAACAACACTTATACTCTAAATAAGTTTACTAATAAAAACTTCTGACTATTCATATAATGATAGTAATTATGCACCACAAATATTAATATTTTTCTATATATTTTTGGTCAAAGATGCATTGAAAAATGAGAATAACACTCTTTGTGAGACGGAGGACTAGGCAACAACAACCACCAAACCAAAGAATTTTTGTTTCATTGAATTTGCTTCATTATTTTTTGAAATCGCACGTGTTGTTCATTAAGGAAAAAAAGGCTAGGTTCTTTTGCATCCGATTGTTACATAGGTGAGTTACCAAGTAACAAACAGCGAGCATACTAACACAAATCACCGGCTTTAACGGTGGTGCTAACTTGGTTTACTAACTGAACAACGATCTTGCGACGTGGAGCGAAAGAGCCAAGGCTGTGGAAACCTAGGACACAAATAGGGGTGCCAGGCAACTGAAACCTGCACCGACCCATTCGCTGCCCTCTTCTCTGATCTTGCCGAAGACTTGCACCGTGGAGCTGGCAACGCCATCGAGTGTCCGTCGGTTGCGCTCTTTCCAGGTTGCCCACGAGATTAACATAACCAGAGAGTCGAAGCCACGGTGCATCTCACCTGGGATCATGAGATGTGAGTCCAACCACCAGTCGGTGATCCTTGATTCCCCGAATGGGCATAGGTGCTCGAAGTCCACCATGGCCAGCACCCAATTTGCTTGATTAATAGGTTGATTATTCGATTTTGTTCATTATGGATTGGTACCAAGATCAAGTCCTAGACAATCAGACCTAATTGCAATACTTGGGGATAATTTCGATGGCTCACATCGACCGATCCGAAGGCTAGAAAGGCCAAAGAAAATGGGAGAAAATGGTAGAGAGGAAACAGGAGTAAAATGTCATGTCTATGGAGGAAACGGGAGGAAATGGGAGGAAATTTCAAGTATAGTAAAAGAACTCCAATAAAAATGGCTCCATCTTTAGTGCGATTATATGAGCAAATGCATGAATCGAAATACGTTTACTATGGGAGCCCGTACTATTACATGGGCATGTTCACTAAATAAAGTACTAAACTTTAAAACCTGCAAATCAGGGTAAAATTCATGGGACCAAAACCGTAGAAGTTCTACCATTATCATCTCGTGGAATTACAAGTTTACTAGACAACACTAGAGCATATCCAAACATTACTTTCAATCTTGGACATCAGTAACAAAATTTAGGTTGTTATCTTAGGGGTATAGAATTACATCACAAAAAATGATGTAACAGTACATTGAAAGCACCAAGCTTGTGGATATAGAACTTCACAACCTTAAGAAGAATCCTCTTGATTCACCTAACCCTCTTCTTCTTTTTTTCCCCTTCCCACCGTCTATTCTATTCAGGTCTTCTTACACAGGTTGAATTGTTGGTGGCTTCCACTATGAGCTTGTTTGGTCCGTTGCCCACGTTGAAGCATCTAGGTCCTTAATCTCAAGCGCTTTGCCTAAATTTGTTGCCAATGTCTATCAGGACAGTGACCAAACAAGCCCACAACAATTAGTCGTTACTGTTGCACTAATTTCTTATTATAAGATACACTTATTATACTACTCCTCAAAGGATTTCCCAACACACAAAAAAAAAAATCTATGCTAGATTTTTTTAAAATGAAATGTTTTCATGTAATTTATGATTGAAAAAAATACATCCATTTTTGTATTGGAACAAATTTAAAAGCCAATGGCGGGTACACAAGGCCTTCATTCAACATGTCTAGCAAACTTTGTGCTCCGAAGATGAAAGCTGGATATAAATATTTGTTGATCACATACAGAGTGAACATTTGTATCTTGACATAGAAATTGAACTGCATTAAGCCGTATGTTTGGTTTCCTACTTTCCTTGCTCAACCACGTCAAATAGCGAGAAAGAGTCATGCTAAGTTGCTAACGGAGGAGGCTTAATTGGTTCGGTTTCTTAATAGAATTTATCTTGCTTGGGAGCAACCAAACAATGCATGCTATTGTATTTGTATATAGTAGTAGTTGGCAAGCAAATTCTTAAATTTATCTTGCGAAGATTGTCAGGGCACAGAATAATTCGTTACACGCTATCAAGGTACGCGTCAGGCTTAGCATGTACGGTTGACAATGGGATAAATAAAACAGTTAATGCCGTAGATATAACCTGATAACACGAGCCACTGAAATACAGTGTTCAGCTATTCGAAGCACACAATTAGTTGGTGGAACAAACCTTCACTACTCTCCGCCTTCCTTCAACAGTTCAACTCTCTAATCCTGCCCTGCATCGACGAACCTGCCTTGTTTCTGATCAAGATGGCGATCAACGGTGCCATTCTCGCCATAGCAATCGGTAATCACCATGTATTAGCTTCGCCTCCATGGCTCCATGCATCACGTCGTCCCTAATCCTTCGGCTTTGCAGTTGGGATTATCACGTCTGGCATAGTGGGTGTCGTCACCATAATTGCGATATACAAGTGCTCCAAATTCTGCGTGAAAACGTACCTGCAGCAACTAGATGGGGAGGGCGAGGCCGAGGCGTCCATCACCCGCGACCGCGACGGCGGCGTTCGCGGCAGCACGGACGAGGCCGCCGCCGACGTCGAGATGGGGAGCATGAGCTACTTCTTCGAGGACATCCAGAAGGAGCGGCCGGTGCGGTTCAGCGCACAGCAGGTGCGCGCCTTCACCCGGAACTACGCCCACAAGGTCGGCTCCGGCGGCTTCGGCGTGGTGTACAAGGGCCGGTTCCGGAACGGCGCGGCGGTGGCCGTGAAGGTGCTCAACAGCACGCTGGGCAGCAGGCGCGCCGAGGAGCAGTTCATGGCGGAGGTCGGCACCATCGGTCGGACCTACCACGTCAACCTCGTCCGCCTCTACGGCTTCTGCTTCGACGCCACGGTGAAGGCGCTCGTGTACGAGTACATGGAGAACGGCTCGCTGGACGGGTACCTGTTCGACCCGCCGCCGGAGAAGATGGTCGGCTTCGGCAAGCTCTACGAGATCGCCGTCGGCACGGCCAAGGCGCTGCGGTACCTGCACGAGGAGTGCGCGCAGCGGATCATCCACTACGACATCAAGCCGGAGAACGTGCTCCTGGGCGCCGGCCTGGCGCCCAAGGTGTCCGACTTCGGGCTGGCGAGGCTGTGCGACAGGGAGGACACGCACCTGACCATCACCGGCGCGCGGGGCACGCCCGGGTACGCGGCGCCCGAGCTGTGGATGCCGCTGCCGGTGACGCACAAGTGCGACGTCTACAGCTACGGGATGCTGCTGTTCGAGACGCTGGGGAGGCGCCGGAACCTGGAGCTCGGGGTGCACGCCCGCGAGAGCCAGGAGTGGTACCCGCGGTGGGTGTGGCACCGGTTCGAGGCCGGGGACACGGACGCCGTGGTGGCGCGCGCCGCGGCGACGGGGGACAAGAAAGATAGGGAGGCGGCGGAGAGGGTGTGCAAGGTCGCGTTGTGGTGCGTGCAGTACCGGCCGGAGGACAGGCCGTCCATGGGCAGCGTCGTGAGGATGCTCGAAGGGGAGGATCAGATCGCCGTGCCGCGCAATCCGTTCGCACATCTGGCGCCGTACAACAACTCTGGTGTGACGCAGTTGTCCGGAGACACCACCACCACTCCGGGTTCCTATAGTTGCTCAGACCATGTGCTCAGTGCTAGGTAGATGTAAATTGTTCCAGTGCTGGTTCTCTACGAATCGGGTGATTAGTGTTCAGTGCAGGTAATGGTTTATGTTCTTAATGGACGTCAACAAGTTCCATATGTACAGAAACTGAACCAAAGATCATTTTTTACTTATTATTACTCGGAAGCTCTTTAATTCGTCCACCACACACGCATACTGCATGCAGTGATACAGACACAGCACACAGGGGTACTGAAACTGACCTTTTTTGGAAGGATCCGGAAACCAAATCGTGGAGGTGTCACGCCCCGGGGCCGCACCGTCGCCGGCGGCGTGAGTACGCGAGGTGAACACCAAGAATTGCGACGAGGAAGCGGGCAGGGGCAAACCCCTCCTGCCTTGGCTTCAAATTTTGTATTACTGAATAATGAACGATGGTTCTGATCGAGTCCAGCCTCAGGCTCAAGTACTCGTTATTACAGACACTGGCCTCTCGGGTCCCACATGTCATAAACAAACAAAGTGGAAAACGTAAACACTAAAATGTGCTTCGTCTTCTCCCTTCTTCGGTCATCGGTGGGGCGCTGCTCCCGAGCCGCGACACTCCCCCCCCCCCCCCCCGAGATGCGGCTTAGCCCCAAGTGCGCATCGGGGAAATGATGCTTGAGCACTTGTGTAGTCCTCCCAGGTTGCGATGTCAGGTGGTAAGCCGGTCCAGGTCACACGAACTTGAGGAACCGCAGCATTACCCTTCTTGACCAGACGCCTGTCGATGACTGTCGCTGGTACAGCTGAAGAAGCCTGCAAGTCAGTAGTAACTGGTAGTGTATCAAACGCTGGTGAGTAATTAGGTGTAAATGGTTTCAGTTGGGACACATGAAAGACATCATGAATCAGGGAATGTGGTGGCAACTGCAGCTTGTATGCCACTTCACCCACTCTTTCCAGCACTGTGTAAGGGCCATAATACTTGTAGGCTAGCTTGGGATAAGGTCGGTTGGCAACAGAAGATTGAGTGTATGGTTGGAGCTTCAACAAAACCTTGTCACCAACAGTGAACTGGAAATCCTTTCTTGTTCTGTCTGCAAATTGTTTCATTCTGTTCTGAGCTTTTGCCATATTTTCCCTCAGGGCTTCCAAATGCAGCTCCCTGTTTTCAACCACTTCCTTGACATTTGATGGTGTGTCAGCAGGAATAGAAGGCATTGCTCCAAGGTTTGCATCATAACCATAGAGAGCTTTAAATGGAGAACAACCTATAGCAGAATGAAAGGAAGAGTTGTACCATATTTCAGCAAGGGGTAGTCAATCTTTCCAGGTGGATGGGGCATCTTGAACTGAGCACCTTAGGTACATCTCCAGACATTGGTTGACTCTCTCAGTCTGACCATCTGACTGGGGGTGATAGGCTGTTGTAAGATGAAGATCAACCTGATAGATGCTGAATAGTGATTTCCAGAATTTGCTCACAAATATGGTATCCCTGTCTGTGACCAGAGAGTTTGGTAAGCCATGCAGCTTGATGATGTTTTCCAGGAACAATTGAGCAATGGTCTCAGCTGTGTAAGGGTGCTTGACAGGAATGAAATGTGCATATTTGGTAAGTCTGTCCACTATGACCAAGATGACACTGAAACCCTTAGACTTAGGTAGGCCCTCAATAAAATCCATGGAGAGATCCCTCCATATGCCCTCTGGAATGGGTAATGGTTGTAACAGTCCTAGAGGATGAGTATTGCTGTGTTTTGCCTGTTGACAGATGGCACATTGCTTGACAAAGTTTTCTACATCTTGTTTCATTCCTTTCCAAGCAAAGTGTTTGAGCAATCTCTGATATGTAGCTGTGATTCCAAAATGTCCACCAATGGCACTGGAATGAGCAAAAGCAATTAACTTGGTCTGGAGAGCAGAATTTTGGCCTATCCATATTTTGCCATGGAACCAGATTAGTCCTTTCTCTAATGTATAGCCTTGTTCATTGGGACTGGTGACTGCTAGCTGTTGCAACAGTTGTTGTGCTTTAGAATCTGTGGTATATGAATTAAGTACCTCCTGAACCCAAGCAGGTTGAACCACAGACACTGCCTGAAGAGGAAGTAAGTGAGCCATTCTGAAGAGAGCATCAGCAACAATGTTTTCTTTCCCTTTTCTGTAAATGATCTTGAAGTTGAGGCCCATCAGCCTTGTCATTGCCTTCCTCTGCATTTCAGAGTGCAGGTTTTGTTCCTTCAGATATGCTAAGGACTTGTGATCTGTGAGGATGGTAAATTCATTTCTTTGCAGATAATGCTTCCATCTCTCCACTGCCATGATTAGAGCTAGGAATTCTTTTTCATAGATGGATAGATCTTTGTTCCTTCCAGAAAGGGCCTTGCTAAGATAAGCCACTGGCTTCCCATGTTGCATGAGGACTGCCCCTACACCATCTTGGCAAGCATCTGTCTCTATCACAAATGGTTCCAGAAAGTTAGGCAGTGCCAATACTGGTGTCTTAGTCATTGCACTCTTAACCCTCTGAAAAGCTTCCTGTGCTGAAGGAGACCAACTGAATTGCTTGAGCTTGAGTATTGAGGTGAGAGGTTTGGTAAGTATACCATAATCTTTCACAAATCTCCTGTAGTAACCTGTTAACCCCAAGAATCCCCTCAGTTCTGTCATTGAAGATGGAACTGGCCATTTCTCGCATGTCTTCAATTTTGGTAGGTGCATCGAACTCCCGAGGCGAGATGATGTGGCCCAAGTAGTTCAGTGATGGTTGAGCAAAAGAACATTTAGATTCCTTGAGAAATAACTGGTGTCTCCTTAAGAGTTCAAACACTTCCTGTAGGTGATTGATATGGTCATCCAAACTTGGGCTGTATATGAGAATGTCATCTAGAAAGACTAACACACATTTTCTAAGGAATGGTTGAAGAATGTCATTCATCAGACATTGGAAGGTTGCTGGAGCATTTGTCAGCCCAAATGGCATGACTTTGTACTGATAATGACCCTGATGGGTTTTAAAAGCTGTCTTGTGCTCATCCTCAGGTTTCATTCTCACTTGATGATAACCAGCCTTCATATCCAACTTGGTAAAAAATTTTGCACCTGACAGTTCATCCAGAATCTCTTCAATAACTGGCATAGGGAACCTGTTCTTGATGGTAAGGGCATTGAGTTTCCTATAGTCCACACATAGTCTCCAAGATCCATCTTTTTTCTTGACTAATAGGACAGGTGATGCATATGTTCTTGTGCTGTGAGTGATAAATCCAGCCTGCAACAATTCTTGAACTTGCTGCTCTATTTCTGTCTTGTGATGGGGAGAGTAATGGTAAGGTTTGCTGTTCACAGGAATAGCATCTGGCAATAGGGGAATGGAATGATCATGAACTCTTGGGGGTGGCAGGGTTTGTGGAGTCTGAAAGATGTCTCTGTACTGGGTGAGTAAGAGTTCCAGAGGCTGATGGACAGGGGTATGTTTTGCTAGAGACTGCACTTGCTGAGAGGAATGTGGCTCCAGTAACACAAAAACCCAGACATCATTGCTCTGAGCTGACTTGTATGCCTTGGTTGCAGAAATAGCATTGACTTGTAGTGGTGGTGCTTGTAATCCTTGAAGTGTGATCACCTTGTCCTCCTCTGTGAAAGTCATGGTCTTGTTTTCCCAATCAAAACTCATGGTTTTGTGAGCCCTGAGCCAATCATAGCCAAGGATAGCATCATAAGGCTGCATATCCAGGACTATCATGTTACTAGATAAGGTATGCCCTTGACAGAACCACTGCATCTGTTCAGCCATCCACTCTGTGGTGATGGTCTCTCCATTGGCTAGTTGGACTTGTCTTTGTGGTATTGGTACCAGTGGGATTTTTGCCATATCCACAAACTGCTGACTAACAAAGCTATGTGAGCTACCACTATCTAGTAAGATGAGCATAGTTTTGTCTCTGACTCTAGCTCTGAATTTGAGACAAGCCACTGTATCTTTGGTGGTCATAGCATTCAGGAACAGTTGCAGGAATTGCTCATGTGTCTCATCTTCTTTGGCCAAATCATTCAAAACTTCATCTGGTAATTCCCTCTGTAATTCAAGATCATTAACAACTAATGCATGAGACTGGCTCTTGTTTCTTGCCTTGCAGCAGCCATATGGCCAGGGGTAAAAGGTTCCCCACAGTTAAAACAGAGATTGTGTGTTCTTCTATAGTCTCTGAGCTACTTGTCACTCCAGGATGCAGCAGGCTGATGGTTGGCTGTATTGTCTGTCTTGGGCTGGGGATATGTCTTGGGTGGGAATTGCTGTCTCCCAAATCTTGGTTTGGAGCTCTCCAAGATCTGCTCCTGTACCTAGGCTAAAGATGAAGCCTTTAAAACAGTTGTAGGCATTTGTGCTTTCACCATGTTTCTGATATCAGGTTTGAGGCCATTGACATATTGTTGAGTGAAAAACATAGCATCATAGCCAGAGTGATGCATAGTAATACTATACTGAATGTTCTGAAACCTGGTGGTATATTCATCCATAGAAGAAGTCTGCTTGATAGTCAATATGTCCTGCATTGCTTTCCTGAAATCATCAGAACCAAACTCTTGCTCCACCTCATGGCAGAAATGCACCCAACTTCTAAAGTGTTCTGTTGCTTGAAGGATTGATACCACTTGCCAGCCTTGTCTTTGAGGTGAACTCTGGCTGCTGTGATCCACATCCCCTCTGGAATTTTGTAGAGCTCAAAATAATCCCTGCAGTTATCTAACCACATCTTGGGATTATCTCCATAGAAGTCAGGAAAATCCATCTTTGGCATGATATTTCTAGGCAATCTTTGGTCTCTGTCATCTTCTCTCTCTTGTGCTGCAGGAATGATCACTGATACTGCCTTTGGGTGCTCTTGCCTGAGACTGTACTGGTTATCTGATCTCAGGTGTTTGGAGGTAGTAGCTTCAGCTTGCTTTCCGGTATCTGCAAAAGGATTGTCAAAGGGAGGTTGCTCCTGCAGCAAGGAATCCAAATCTTCCTCATCAAAGACTGGAGTTTCATCATATCTTGGTGCTTCAGGTTGCTTGTCAGTGGGTTCCCTGATCTTGAGATTGATCCTTGCAATTGCATCACCATTTGCCAGGACATGTCGAGTGAGTGTCTGCTGTTCCTTGGAATACTCATCCATGACTGAACCATGAAGATCCATCTGTGCCTTGATTTCACGCTGTGCTGTACACATCTCCTTCTGTGCCATACTCATTTCAGCCATTTGACTAAACATGGTGTCAAAATTCTTTTGCAGTTGCTCCCACTTGGAGTTTTCTTCATCTGATCTTCTTGTCATGGCGTCGAGGATGATCTGAGTCTGATTGGATGGATAATTAGTATGCTTCCTGGAAGATGCCAGTTGTGCTTTGCAGACGGTTTGGCTCAAAGCCTCCCCTGTTTGCTGCGAAGCACTGCACCGCCGCCTGGGAAAGAGGCAGAACCGAAGGAATACGCCTCAAGCTCTGGACTTTCCCCCGCCGTCGCCACCGCACAGCAACCAGCTAATTGTGACGCCGGAATTTTACACGGAGACTTGCTCCGCAACCCTAGTCACAACCAATTGCCGGCAAGATCGATGTTTAGCGGCTGATCAAACTCTGTCTGTTCGCCGCCTCCCAGACCAAAGCAATCAAGCCCGCAAGAACAGGACAAAGAAAAATTGTGACTTGAACGTGTAAATTGAAGGTGGAAGGTTTGCCTGATCGACTAGCTAGTGCTACACGGACGCCGAGGATGATCCAATTCGACCAAAGGTGAACCTTGAAGAGACCTCCACTCGAGCACCTTGAAGGCGCAGTAGGAGATCTCGGCACCCAGGATTTACGAATTGAGATCGACCAAGGGGCTGCAACGCTAGGAAGAAGAACAAGCTTACCCGTGCGAAGTAGCAGGTGTGGTGGTGGTGGTGGTTGCGCCGACGATGCGCTGCCGCCGCCGCCGATAACTTGCGGTGTCGAGCTTGGAGCCCGTCAGCCGCGCCGAGAACCGATAGGCTCTGATGCCACTGTCACGCCCCGGGGCCGCACCGTCACCGGCGGCGTGAGTACGCGAGGTGAACACCAAGAATTGCGACGAGGAAGCGGGCAGGGGCAAACCCCTCCTGCCTTGGCTTCAGAGTTTGTATTACTGAATGATGAACGATGGTTCTGATCGAGTCCGGCCTCAGGCTCAAGTACTCGTTATTACAGACACTAGCCTCTCGGGTCCCACATGTCATAAACAAACAAAGTGGAAAACGTAAACACTAAAATACGCTTCTATCTTCTCCCTTCTTCAGTCATCAGGTGGGGCGCTGCTCCTGAACCGCGACAGGAGGCAACCTGCCAATCAAACACTGAACGATGAACCAAAACGTAAGCCTGAACATTTTTTTGTTCATGCTTTGTGACCCACAACACAATATTACGAGCAAGACTACAAACAAACCACACTGATGACTGACGAATGGTTGAGGAAAGTGAATGAACACAAGCAAAGCCGAATGATTTTTGCATCGGGTTCTGTCATAAGCAGAGCATCACCAACACCGCTGTTGCAGGAACAGTTGTCTGCCTCATGCATGGGGAAGCCATCAGAATGCGAGCTTGATGCATCATCACGGCAATAAGCTAATAAACTTGTGGTTACATCCAAATACAATTATACAAACAATTATAAAACCCCAAGATGTAAAGCCAGCACAAATTTACATACGGGTGACAGACATTCAGCATATGAAATTGCAATGCTTTCATTTAGTAACACTCATTTTCTTGGACCAAGATGTGTTCAAAAGTAACAGAATGCACACATTTTTGGATTTCATCACAAACAAGAATACAACAGCACATCACAGATCAAGTAGGACAGTGCAGGGGATAACACTTGACAGCTCACATTAAAGCACTAACGATCGAGCTAAAAAGTTTTAAGACAAACTCCTGCTTAAAATACAAAAAACTTGAAGACCAAGTAATTAAGGTCTGACTGATGCAAAAGGTGCTGTCCCTACCATAGCTCTCATGCTAGTATTAACCATTACTACTACCCAGTTTTCCCTTGCCTGAGAACCTCCAACATGAGCACCTGGTTTGTCATGCACTTGAGCCACCTACACTTGGCTCCTCGCCTGAACAGGCTGCCTCCAATGCTGTAACAATTTACAGATTTTGATGAGAATATCAGCTAATTGAGTAATCAAATTTTTGCTCATGAACGATTATTCCTCAACAATAAAACAATAGTAAATTATTATTCACAACAACATTAGTTAACAGCAACACTTGCACAAATTCATTAAGATAAATTTATCCCTAATCTTAGGACCAACAATGTCATATACAGACAAATGAGGGTTATGAAATGTCATCAAACTTAGTACCAACATTGTGGCGGTGGCGGTGGCCCCTAGTCACAAAATCTAGGAAGGATGAACCCAATGTGATAGAATATTGTGATATTCATTATTCTTTACCATATGGAGCCATGTTAGTAGCCAACTTGTTACTTGTTATGAATATTGTGAAACCAAAAACCTAAGTAAAATTATACCTGGGGTGTAGAAGCTCATGTATGGAACAACACTGATTACTCTGCCCTGAGTCTGGCATAGCTTCTTCACATTACAGGTCTTTAGATCAATTGTGTAGAGCATATTGTTGAACTTCAAGAAGATGATACCAAGACCATCCGAGAAACCAGCCACACAAGGTAGGGTAACGACAGCACCAAAAGGGAGCAATGTCTGAAGCTCAATGACTCTAGTTTGTGCCCATCCAGCATCTACTTCATGACCATCTTTCCTCAACCACACAAAAGAGTTTGGAACCAATTATAGTGACAAGCCCCAGCCTACCTTCCTCCATGGTTGTGAGTCATAACGATGTGACTTGAAACATTCCTCTGGAATCTGAATCCATGACATTTCACGCGATTCCAAATTATACTTCAGAATTATGTTAGTCGTCTGATCCCCAAAATAGAGTGCATTCCCCACAAGCATAGTACACTGGAAATCAAGAGAAGCGATTAGGGAGCTTCCTAGAGTCGCTCCACGCATCAACATCGGACGAGCAGGTGCAGACGAACGTGCTCCTTGGATCAGAGCCCACAAAAAACACAAGGGTCCATGGTGGCAATCAAGGTGGTCGCAGGTGCCGCCGCCGCCGGAACAGAGAATCGCCGCGGCCCACCTTGCCGTCTGTGGAATAGACAGCTCCTTCTGCTCGTCCGTGATGTGGTCCCATACCACAAGGACTTTCCCCACCACCTCCTTGGGTTTCCAGAGGAGGACACGGCCGTGGCGGGCGTCGAGCGCGACCCGGTGGCCGCGGTCGGCATGCGGTGGGCAGAAGGCGGTTGAGGGCACAAAGCGGGCGGGGCCGTCGATGTCGTTGCAGAGGAATCCCAGCATGGGAGGCGTGCGGTGAAACTCACGGAATCTGCGCCGGAAGCCGGGGCCGGAGATGAGGCGGCACCACTGCTTGCTGACCAGGGCGGCGCGGAAAAGGCTCGCGGGCTCATGCGGAGGGAACCGGAGGAGGATCTCTTCGATAAGCTCCTCCATCAGCGGCGGTGGCGGCGGCATTTTGGCTGCGGCGGTGGCGACGGTGGCTGCTGGCTGAAGCGAGAAGACTAGCCGATTCGGCCGAAGTGCCCAACACAACACAACCATGCTGAGGAGCGGCTTGACTGACAGGTGGGACCAGGGAACCAGTTCGCCTGCCTTTGTTCCTCAGATTAAACTGCAGCCGGGCAAAACAGAATTAGTAAAGTCACTGCTCATATAGTTACCATAGCAAATATATTTTTTTTTGATTGAATAGCAAATATATTTTTTTGACTACTGTATGTAACATTAATTACTTTATAAAAATATTCAAGCTGCTGTTGAAAGGACTTGCGAATCAAAGATGCAGGAATTTAGAAGCTGTAAAGTGCTCCTAAACCACCGAAAATTACAAAGTTCGATGACAGAATCAACCCGATTAATTAATAATCAAGTGTGCCATTGACAAACACTTGCTTCTCACCAAGCAAACTGATACATACAACATCTTGTTTACTTAAACTGAACTGAAACTGTAACTCTAATGTTTCTTCACTGAAAGTATGAAAGACTAAAACAGAACGACAGTCTCAGTTTTCCAAAAACGAAATGAGTGCATCACTGCATCTTCAGGTCAAGCATAACCGACCGCTATCTCAGGAGAAGAGAGGCCCTGCCAGTGCCAACCATGTTAATCCAGTGCCAGGACAGCAGCTTGAGTAATTCCCTCAGAATGGAATATGAACATCGTTCCCTTCTTTCTGAACATTGTTAATGCTCTGTGACCATATTAGATATTCAACGAGCAGGACAAAATATGACTCACAATCAACTCCTGCTACAAACATGGTCAGTTCAGACTAGAACTCATTTTTTTATTAAAAGAATAAAAAGGAAAATAAAGAAAAGACAGGCACTCAACTGATGAGCCATGAAGTGTTCAGCAGGAAAAGCGAAACAAAGCCAAGAGGAATGAATTTCTATTCGTTTGTGATAGCTTAAGGAAACCAATGAGGACAACATCCAGATAGACAAAAACCACTGTATGTGTACAACCTGTATGGTAGCAATATTGTTGATGTATTCTGAAGAGCAATGAGACCATCATGATTCACGGCCTCCATCAGCACCTGCTGCAGCATTGTGCCATTCAGACAAGGAATGACTGACTGATGGATCGTCCAAGAAAGTGTGAACACACCATGTACACTGCATTTTTTTCAGCACCCTGCATGTACAGGTGACAGAGGAGCTCAAGGGCGTTGGACTCGCATTCAATCTGACTGATGGCAACATAAGTTGGAGACGACCTCCAAATGAAGATGTGCCCTCTCTGACGTCCTAGGCCCATCTCTAAACTGAATTGAGATCGGCCCAACTCGCCCGTTGATGGCTTTGTAGGCAAAGCTCTTCCTGTTGCAGCCCCCAGAACCATACAGATGGACAAAGGCAGATGATTTTGCATCCGGCCGGCCTGTTCTGTCCTAAGGAGAACTTTACCATTCACTAACACACTGCTTCTAGTAATGAGCTATGTTAAGAGTTTAGGGACCAAAATAAATTTAACAACTATAATTTTTTTTATAACAAGTAAAAGCAGTACAAGACTACAAGCTTTGTTTCACAACATCTTCAATCAAGTCGACTCGACAGCAGGACTAACCGATAGCTCACTGACTCTGCCAATGGTCTCTGCTACTTTGGTACGTGTCACTCCACAACCCCGAGCTAGTTGAGCCAATGTTGCTGTCCATGACGTAGTGGAATGGGTTCACAGGCGGGACGATGGCCATCTCCCCCTCCAGCATCCGCACCACGCTGCTCATCGTCGGTCGCGCCGACGGCTGAAACTGCACGCACCACAGCGCCACCTTGCACATTATCTCTGCCTTCTCTCTGTCCGTCTCTCCGACGACCCCGTCGCTGGCCACGACGCAGTCGATGTCTCCCTGTTCGTACTTCTCCCACGCCCATCTAGGGAACCACTCCTTGCTCTCGCCCCGGAAGGGATCGTAGTTCCGGCGCCGCCCCAGGATCTCGAACAGCACCATCCCGAAGCTATATACGTCGCACTTCTCCGACGCCGGCAGCGCCATCCACAGCTCCGGAGCAGCATACCCGGGCGTCCCGCGGCCACCGCCGGTCAGCGACATGTGCGTGTTCTCGCGCTCGCCCAATCGCGCCAGCCCGAAGTCGGCCACCTTGGGGGTGTAGTCTGCCGTGAGGAGGATGTTGGCCGGCTTGATGTCATAGTGCACGATCCGCTGCTGGCACTCCTCGTGGAGGTACCTGATCCCCTTCGCCGTGCCGACGGCGATGTTGTGGAGCGTTCCCCACTCCAGCGTCTTGGCAGCACAGCTGCCCTCCTCGTCGCCGTAAAGGTACTTTTCGAGTGAGCCGTTCTCCAAATACTCGTAGACTAGTGCCTTCGTGTTCGCGTCGAAGCAGAAGCCGTAGAGGCGGACGAGGTGCACGTGGTATGTCCGGCCTATAGTGCCGATCTCCGCCATGAACGCCTCCTGGACCCTCTTATTCATGGACACCTTCAGGACCTTCACCGCCACCAGCAGGCCGTTGGGCAGCTCACCCTTGTAGACCACGCCGTAGCCGCCAGACCCCAGCTCCGACGAGTAGTTCCGGGTGCAGGCCGCCAGCTGCTCGGAGCTGAAACGCATCGGCTTCTCGTTGAGGATCTGTTTCAGGAACGTCTCAACGGGCCCGACATCGATCGCCACATCATCCACGGTGTTGCTGGCTTGCGTCTCACTCTCACGATTCTTTTTCATCTCTTTCAGGACTTTCTCTACGATTTTCTTTTTCATCTTTTTGTTCACGACGATTGTAGATACTGACAAACGAAGTGAAGCAGACAATTAATTAGATATATAGCAAGTCGCCACTGTACAAGTCAATAATGAGAAGGTGACATACTGATTGCATTCCCCATGTCTACGACGCTTCCGCGGCCGTAAGCTCGATTAGAATCTGCGTCATGGCATGCGTCACATAAACAAGTTATAGGTGAATGAAGAGTTCAGTCAAAACCTGGAAATCTGGAATGAGCTTGCAATCCCAATTAGAAACACACGGATATTTTCTTTCTTAGCGCTTGTTCGGTTACCTGGAATAGACTAGGAACAAATCCAACTTCATCAGACTTATACAAAATTAGCTAACCATTCTAACTGGAATCTTTCCCAGGCTAGGTTTCTGGAGGATCGAACGAGCCCTTAGATATCTACTGCCAAAAACATGGGGAGGAATCAAAATTTTGCTTCTGAACAAAATTTCTGAAAGTTCTGGTCACTCCATCAATTGCTCAACTAGAGAAGGAAGCAAGGTGCAGAAGCATGAAGATACTCCAGCTGCGGACACACGGACAGAAACATTCCTATAACATATGGCTTACAGAATTAACAAACTGAGAAACTGAATTAGCCCAAATACCCCACCGAGAAAATCTTCCGGAAACTAGCTCTGTATTATTGGATAATGAAACGGAAACTAGCTGAGGTAGAAGAACTCACCTCAGCTGTGACTGTGTGGGCCGTGTTCAGAAGTTGGATTCCTCCCCGCTGTTCGATCCTCTTTCTAGCGGGCTGTGCTCGCTGGCGAGCAACTGCTGCGCTGCCCGCTGGGCTAAATAGCTGAGGTCATGAGAGACCGCTCTGACTGGAGGAGCAGGCGGCGTATGCAGGCCTTGGCCGCCTGGGCAGGAAGTGGCACGCAGCCGTTGCTGACTAAAACGAGAAAAGTCATGTTCACACTATGGCTATAAGGGCATCCCCATTCCCCAATAATATCATTCGTAGCTGTGGGTGAAGCTAAAAAAACTTGCAGGTATATCTTCGCTCCTAATTTGTACAGCTAGATGCACCTTGGCATTGCCGGCAGCGAGCTTGGCCAGATGCTGTGGCTGACCGAGCGGTGGCCCCGTATTGATTGATTGATAGAAAGAGTTCAAAACACATATGTTGTGTTGGATTAGGTGGGTTATTAGTTGACACAACATACACAGTTGGTCCATTGAAAATATTTGGACAAAAATCCTTTGACCCTCGACCTTGTTTGAAGTCTAATTTTCCTTCTAACACTTTAAAACCAAATTTTGTTCCTCGTTTGTTTGTTTTTTTTTCTCACCCTGAAAGATTTAAATGGAGGGTTTAGCCTACATGTCACTATGCCAACCTTGAACCCTGGACAATTTAAATGGAGGTTTTAAGGCCCGTTTGCATGGGCTAGGATTGACAACTAGTCCTATTAATTAGCTCCTATAAGTAAACTAGTGAACTAACAACAAAAACAGACTATTCCAATAAAGATCAGTTCCAGCAAAACTAGCAATAAAAGCCAAGGCTTTACATCATCACAAGAGGTTGTCTAAAAAACCACGACCCAAGTAACTCTTGCCACTAGACACTGAAAGAACAAATGTGAGATAGTTTTTGGACAGTTACAAAAAAAAAAAGATGGGTCACCTTTGTCGTTTCTCTTAATGTGAGATTGTCTTTTTGTTTAGGATTGCATCATTTGTCATAAGACACATGAAAATCTTGATTTTAGCTAGAACTTTTGTTTTCTAAATCCTTTTCTGATAAGCACGTGCATCATTACTAGTCAAGGCTTTATAGACAGATTTGACAGAAAACTTGGTCTGATAAGCACGTGCACCTGAATTCTATGGAGGATGCTAATCATTGGGACTTTTTTTCCTGTTTCTGGCATTTTTCTTGTAAAGAAATGAACTGATTTCTATGAAATTCCTGCATTCGAAATGAGATCTCATTTTGGTAAAAAGTGTACTTTTTTTTTTTCTATTACTTGGGCTCGGTTATCTTAGTATTGTAAAGGTTGTAGATTGATCTGCATCTTCAAAGTAAAAAAAAAAAGATGACTATATATAACAGTAAACAATATAAAAGCATGGTTTTGGACGTAGTTTTATGTCATTATTTCCACCCTTACATGCATCTTGGAGGCAAGTACATACATGCATAGCCACCCACTACAACAAAAATAACACAAAAACTAGGAAACCATTCAATCCGCTCGTCATATGCATACAACTGAAATCACCGTCGGTTTGTTTGATTCGATCGAGCAAGGCAGTTGGGGACGAGGACTTTTATTTTTGTATATATTATTGGAATTATTATTGGCCCTAGCCGATCTTGGGGACCCCTGCTACGTTGCCGAAATAGTTGAAGTAGACGCGGACGCGCTTGTCATTGAACTCCTGGGTCACGACGGAGCCGTAGGGCAGAACGTCGACCTGGACATCCGGGCGGTCGGCCAGAATCTTGTGTTTGGCCGCCTCGGAGGGCACCCCCTCCACCTCCGGCCACGACGTCTTGCTGTTATCGCTCATGGCCGCCGACTTCCTGCCCATTCTATCTATCTGAATAAATCGATAAATATTCGATCGATGTATGTAACCAGATCGAAGCGCGCACGTGGTCTGCCTTTCAGGTGGCCGGAGCTTGGTGCTATTTATATGTCAGTTTAGGGCTGTGAGGCTCGTCATTTAAACAAATAAACATGTAAGCCTTTGCGTCATTACTTGGTTTCAAGCTGGCATTTGCCATTTGGTGTCGCTCTCTCGCTAGGTTTCTCCGGGGTGGGACCGTGGGAGGGAATGGTCGCCACGCGGCTTGCTTCTGAAAACTGACTTCCAGAGAGCTTAGAATTTGGGTTGCGTTTCTCACTATATCAACAACTCTTACAGAATTTTCATCGAACACAAGTTCTTCTCAACACTAACCCAAAAGGTTTTGCGAAGAACTACAGCAAAACTGAATCGAAGAAGACAACTAATGGCTGAAAAATGCGAAGAGCTTGGCGCCCTTCAGATCGCCGCTTTTCGGTCGTCGCCCTTCGGTCGCCGCCCTTCTGCGTCCCCATCAGTGGACTAGGTGCGGCAACCTCCGTACCTTCACTTCATTTACATTAAAATTTTAAATTGATTTCCCTTTTCTATTTTCATTTTTACTTCTATTTTTTATGTATTCCATGAGATAAAATATCATGTTCACATAGTATATGTCTATTTATCCCTAAGAAAAATCATATGTTTTTCTTTCTTCTGATGTTTTTCTCTGTCAATTTTTGTTCTTTTCAGTTCCTTGCTTCTTTTTATTCCTGTTATCTTGCTAGCTACAAAACTAACATCTTGCAATAATTTTTTCATAGCGTACAAGCAAACCAATTTTTGTTGCAACTTTGTTACAAAGAACTATATTTCAATTTTTGGCCTTCAAATCTTTAATCTCTATACTAGAGTAGGACATAGAATGTGTAGCTCCTCTTTTGTAGTCATGAGTGAGGTTGTATGGGGTATTTATAGTTCTTTTGTGCAGGCCCATGGATCCAGGAGACCTCCATCCTCCTCCCTTGGATCAAACCACCATAAAATGGATGGTGTTGATGGGTTACAATCGTGAATTTCCTTGCATGGATGAGGATAAACATCGGTGGGGAGAATCCGAGGCACATTGGACACCCAAGGGTCGGTAGACACCCCACTAGGTGGAGAAGCTTCCTTTTTCCCTCTAGTAAATGTACAAAGTGGCAGGGCCACTTGAAATCTTTAGTATTTCAATGGTCTACATATATCACTTTTTCATATATATTTTTAATATAAACAAGTCTACATTGTCCAAAGTATTTCATATAACTGAAGATTTGTCTTGAAATCTTCATACAAGTCTACATATATCACATTTACTGAAGATTTCAAGTGGCCCTAATGTCTTCAGTATGAATCATTAGGGCTCTAATGTTTCAAGATTTCAAGACAAATCTATTCATATAATTTTCACATTTTCAAACTCAACAACTTAAAAAGTTATTGATGATTTATATTCCTAATGTTTGACCCAAACATTGTCCAAAATAACTTCTAAATCATATACAGAGGAAGTACCTTGGAAAGAAAATCGTAGTTGTCCCATAGAAGCTCCGGTGGAGAGAATATTTCTTTTTTTAACCAGGAATTTAGCCCTTTTTAAATAAGCAGGAGAGAATGATTGATAGACCTACACATAGTTGAAACAAATGGATTCACAGGTAATCCATTAATTACCAATTAAGTCCTCAACACAAACGAAAAGCAAGAGACATAAGGGGTGGAGGACCCTCCACCTAACAACCCTAGCAAACTGAACATAATACAAATATCTCAATACCATGGTAGCCAACAGTGAGAGGAGACGTAAAGATAACAATGGTAAAGATCCGCTAGAACTCTAGACAACAAAGCATCCGTCCAAACAATCCTAGCAACCTCGGCAACAAAGCATCTGCCGGAAATGCCAACGACTCGGTGGAAAAGCATCCGCCGGAACACCTCAGTAGCAAAGCGTCCGTCACAACACCTCGGTGGCAAAGCATCCACTGGAAACGCGAACTCGACGGCAAAGCATCAGGAACCCCTTAGCGGCAAAGCATCTGTCGGAAACACCTTGGCGGCAAATTAAGCATCCACCTGAATGACCACGACTACGACTACAACATACACCGGCTAGACATAATATTTCAATAGAAACTATAGACATTTTACAACTTTCTAGCTCCATGATACAATCATTTTGCGCGTTCTTTGTTTAATCATCCTAGTCAACTTGCTTTCTTCGTATCTTCCTTGGGCCACCACCGGACTATTCTAGTGGCCCCAACACTGGATAACTTCGGTACCTGACACCTAACAAGATGCCTCCAAGTTTGAACTCTAACTTGTGCGTTGGATAGTCACATGTCCCCTCCGTGACAAGCACTAGAAATCCAGTGTACCCCAAGGCACAAAAAACAACACAACATAGTGCACATGGCCCTTTCTCCCGTGGTTTCTATTGTCACTCCAAATGGTTTTCTATGCACCTTCTCAAGCCACTCAATTTGAATGCATAGGGATTTATATATCACTTAGTGGCCTAGATAACCGATTAGTCGACAAAAAATCCACTCTTGGTATACAACTATCTTTTGATTCTTTTTAAACCCAATCAAACACCTCTCTACTTAACCTTTGCTAGGTGAAATAAAATGCTCTATAGATATACATTTCCCTTGTACATTTCATTTTCACTTCATGTTGATGATGCCACACAAGATCCAAACCTCCATCTTCATCTTCCAATGATGACCAATGGTCATGGATATTGATAGCCAACCGCACTACCTTGACCATTGCCCATAGCATGAAGCTCCTCCATCAAGCCCCTTGATCATCAACACAAATCAACACTTGACTTGATCACCTTGGAATGATATGATACACTTCATACGTTCACATGGCCTTATTGGTCCATCGATTGTAGCCTTGCTTGCCCTTCACGGTTGCCTTGCTCCATCAGTGCAAAGTCCTCTACTCGTGCTTCACTACCTTTGATAGTCCTATCACATCAAAGCCTCCATCTTAGCCCTTCACTCCTATAACTAGTCGTTCGCAACCAAGTCGTGCCTTGATCTTCTCCACCTAGGCATATGTGACTATGTCATGTCTCATATACAATAAGCTCATCTTCACTCGTTTAGCACTTGCATCACATGCACAAGCCATCTCACCTCCATAAGTATCATTGCTTGCTCAACCTAGTGTTTGTGGACCAAGTACCCATTCATCTCACATAAAAGACACTAGTCTATCTAAGGTTGTCAATTAACAAAATCAAACCGGGACTTCAGAGTTCAAGACACATCTATTGTGTTTGACATGACTTACACTTGTTTCGTTGAACATATTTGTACAAGTCCTTTTGACCCTTACTATGTTCGAAGTCTACGTTTCTTCTAACACCTAAAATAGTAGATGTTGTTACTCCCACAATTTTTTAGAATGACTTGTTTTTTCAACTTAAGCAATTCAGATGGAGATTTAATTTAGCCTACATGTAACATGTAACAGAACCTACCAATTAATATAAACATAATGTACTAATAATGTCGCCTAAGCAACTTAATCAGCACATGACGCTTATATCAACCCGGTAGTCCGTGAAACCACGAGGGATTTCAAACTTTCCACAATACAGCCCAGGTCGAATTAAGTTCAACATATACCGTTCATAGTAATACATAGGTTCACAAATAATTGAATACATCGGAGTTGTGAAATAGTTATTACAATACCAAGTTCAAACCAAATTGCGGAAGCAAAATAAAGTGTTGTTTTACAAACGCACACTTAGTTAAAACATAGTGCCTGGTCCATCATCAAATCCGGCAAAAGCATAGAGGTATGAGATATAAGAGATGACCTTGCCCAAGGTCTAATCCTCCCGTAGTGGGATACAGGTCCATCTTGTTGCCACAGCAAAGGTCTTATGATCTGCAATAAGTGGGAATAAAACCCTGAGTACAAGAAGGTACTCAGCTAGACTTACCCGTCATAAACCAAAAATAAAGTGACACCAAGGAGTATGCAAGGCTTTATAAGTGGGGTAGCTGACTCATTTAATTGCAATAAAAGGTGAGCTTATTAAATATTCATTTAGTGATAAAGGACTCTCTAGCTTGTCATCTTTTAAGTTGGATCCTGACATCACTACATTAGCTCCTGTACTACTCCAACTCCAGGGTAGAACAATCAACAATATCTTATCCTTCAGGTTGAGCATACAAGCATCAACAACTTAGAACCATAACCATCTTACTTTGCACATAGATTGGCGACAGTGCCGCTGCTCGGTCAAGTGTTCACTGTCCAGGAACGATGGCGATTATAATCGATTGCAAACCAGCTGGCGGGTATTCCTCACACAAACCACACGACTCCCGTCAGAGTCGATTAGGTCACCTTGGTCTATTCGGGTGGAAACACGGATTTCAACAAATACGATTGCACCAGGGCATGCCCGGCTACCAGGTACCTCTGGCGCGACCGGCCACTGGGATTACTCCTCCGCGCCTGTGGGCAATACACTCATCTCTGCTGAAAATACCGGCCCAAACATCCTCAAGGCTTCGCGGTCGGATGATCGCATCCTTCCAGCTATCTATGAGGCATTGTTCAACATGATCCGAGGACGTACAAAGTCATATTTCTTTAAGTGACATAGACAGAGTTTCCATGGTCTAACACACCACAAACCCCGACCAGTCGTGATTTAACATGGCCACATGGTTATGTTCTCTAAACCAACTTCCTTTTCCTCAACCATAGGGTAGTAACCACCTACCTCGCGGATGAGGGTCTATGGAGGTATAAACTCCATATACCCTCACGGCCTAGTTTGGACCGACACGCTATCACCAGGCCGGCCCATCAAGCTTCAAGACCGATCGGCTCAGGCTGGTCGGACAGCCTAAAACAGGCCAGATTCCCGAAGACCGACAAGGAGGACAAGACCTAGCTGAGATAGGAAAGTTTAGACTTGTAAAGTATATAAACTTAGTACTAGATAGGCTAGTTCCGACTTGTAACCTTGCTCCCGCGATATATAAGGAGAGCAAGGACCCCCGTGCGGAGGATAGAATCCGGCATAACGCACGAACTCATACATCCACATCATAATCGAAACGAGAGAGCGGGACTAGGGTTTTACGCATCTTTGCGGCCCGAACCTGGGTAGACCTCGTGTGATTGCTCCTGTTTACGTCTTGCTCGCAATCTCGTGCGCCTTCCGCCAATCCATTACCGGTCGGGGCATACCCACAGGTCGGACTATCGCCGATATTTCGTCGACGGTGGCGCGCCCGTAGGGGGTGCGCACCGAGATTTCACGTCGATCAAGATGGTTTCCTTCCCGGCTTCCATGACCTTCGAAGCTGGCCTCACCTTCAACTTCGGAACGTTCACACCCGGACTTCCAACTCGGAATCTGCTACTACAACTCTCACGCCTCCGGCTATCACGCCGACAATGGCACCAACAATGGTGGCTGCTCCAAACCAGATCCAACTCATCCCGGTGACCACCATTGCAGTCCCAACCAATCCACCACGATAGTTGACGGCACGGCGTCAACACCTCCGACCGGTCCTAACCAAAGGAGGCATGTCGGCCAACACGGATCTACTCCGTTTGATCCATCAACAAGACATGAGGTTGACAGAAACCCATGCCAACTTTGAGTCGCTCCGACGACGCGTCAGTCGCGATCTACAAATCGCGCGACAACAACGAATTCCTAATCCATCGACACGAAGGCAGAACAACAATCGTAGAGTCACTTTTGGGCGCTCCGAGCGGCCACGTTTGCAGCCGGTGAATCTACAACGACGCGTTCCAACAAATCCTCGTGGCAACCATACACGGCCAGATGGCGGCAGAAACTCACAGCAGCTCCGACCACGGCCGATCATCGTACGCGGTGGTCGGAGAGGCCAGCCAAGCAACATACGGCAGAGAATCTTAGCCGATATTCAAGATCTGAGAGAGAGGACTTCACAACAAGCCTCACGGAACAACAGCAGTCCAGTTCAGATGACACAAACTACCCGACACGATGTACCTAGTCGGAGTTACGCGTCAACAGTACAGCGCAGAAACGCCCGTCGCAACGAACGACGGCGACGCCAGCGAGAAATCCGACGAACTGGTCGGAACCCGCCAACTGCACCTACTGCGGCAACGCAGCAAGAACGATCCCCACAAAAAACACATCTAACGCCCGGTTGTTCGCGAACGCACCGAGATAGCTGCTGCCCTTCGTCGTGATGAACAACGGAGGGAAAGGCGGCAAGCAAGAGATATTGACTTGCCATGACAACATCGGGTGCAATGGAGCAAAGAACAGAAAGGCCACGAGCACGATCAACTCAGTCTCCCTCAATGACAAGCGCGTCAGCACACAGGGCCAGGGCACTTGCTGACCGACACCAAGACGTAGAAAGAAAATGAAGGGAAGAGCGCCAAAAACACATGGCAGCAACCAGAGAGAATCGCCGCAGTTCCGGCATAAGCCCATTAAGGGATGGCACGAGGGATTCACCTAACATGGATGAGCCTCGTTGTTGTACCCAACCCATACAAACGACCACTGTATACAAACGTGCTCGGAGTCCTCCCCCCGGTCGAACGGTTCCATCCGTCCAAACAAACCGCAATGGTTTTATCACTCCCTTCCCCGGACAATTTGCCGACTCGAGAACCAAACCGGAGGCTCCCGGCCCAACTCCTCCCGAGGATAGGATACCACCGCGCACCGAGCACATATTCCCTAATCCAATAAACCCGGCTAACCTTCGGCGCATCGAACGGTTCGATCACCGGGCGCAAAACATCGAAGGCATGTTTATCAACGGCGAGTGGTACGAAGTAGTTCAAAAAGGAAGCCGTTTGAGAAAAACTCAAGCTCCTTAGATTCCTTTACGAGATGTGCCTTTTCCAAAAAGGACAATCTCAATACTACTCGGAACGGGATAACTATATCCGACCACGCCCGACGCCGAGACGATCAAGTCTTGGACGATGACGACCTACTACTCGCACCGAAGAAGATCCGGTCATGATTCACGACTTGGAAGAAGGAGAAGCGAGCCGGAAAACTAAAAAGAATGAGAGATACGTCCTCCTCTTTTATCGGCACAAGTTTTCTTTTTAGGTGATTTCCCTTTCAAGGTTTAAGTTAGCGTCGCCGTACACATCGTTGTAAGTCATTCTAAATGACAAAAAAGCAATCTAATGTGTACTATTTTATAATGAGAAATCAAGTTCTTCGTGTCAAACACTTGAGCACATGAGTTTTTCTTGTCATTCAAAGGAAAATCATCCCTCGGATCGACGCGTTACAACATTCTCTAAACGAGAGGATTCCAAATCCTGAAACAAAATCCTACGGCATAAATATGACAAAGTCATAAAACGGATCCAAATAAAGAGATAAATAAAAGGAATCTCGAAGGATTCCGGCACAAGACACATCTCAAAAGATCCAATTCCTTCATTAAAAATATAAAATTTTTTTACAAACGGGGGACCGATTGCATCTAAGCAATCTAGTCATCCCAAAAGCTTGCCGACCACCAGTCGACGAGTCGCGGCAACGACGGCCTCCGCTGCCCGGCGAACTCGACGGCGCCGCCCTCCATGGCATCATGCGCCGCCACCGACAGCTCCATGCCACGGTGAAAGGTCCCTTGTTTGGTTTTGATAATTGAGTGACAACTTAGGTGGACTAATTGTGTGATCATGAGAATACACAGAGATTTAATCCACAGGTGAATGTGAGATGAAGGAGCTTCATTGAATATGTGACATGACATGGAGTCATGTGACCAACGGTGAAGATCGAGATGAAGCTTGGCTCGAGGCCGGAGGGTGTGTGAAGGACAAGTCGAGGCAGTGGAGCGATGGACCATGAGATGGTGAAGCTCGGGCAAGACTTGTTTCCGATGGACCATGAGGCGGTGAAGAGCAAGTGAGATCAAGATCGAGGACCGAGAGGGTTGCATGATGATATGAAGTGGATCATATCAACTTGAGATCGTGTCGGTGCATGTGTTGCATTGGCACTTTGGTGGAAGACGGTGGAAGTGGAAATGCGCAAGGCAAAGGTATGCTATAGGGCATTTCATTTCACCGGTCATGAGGAGTGTAGAGAAGTTGATGACCGGATTTAGGATTGATAGCCGTACTATCAAGAGGGGCAAACTTGTTTGCATCTCGGTCATCTAGTGCCACTTGAGCGATCTAACATTGCGACATGCTAGGATCGAGTGGCGTTGTGAGAACAAGAGAAAATCCTTTGAAAATGATTATGAAAATGCTAACACACATGCACATGGTGATGTACACTTGGTGGTGTTGGCACATTTACAAAGGTGGCGTTGATCGCGCGTTGGTTTGCAGGGTTGAGTTGGGTTTGGGTCCCTATTTTCTATTGCGCCGGATGCAAATTGTTGGAGAAGTTGGCGTTCGCGGCGGGCTGGAAAACCTTGTTTTCTGGGCGCCGGACGCGGCGGCCGGACGCGCGGCCAGGAGGGCCGGACGCGTCCGGCGCGTGCTGGGGTCAGCGTGGGCATGCTTGGCGGGCGCAGCGAGCGCCGGACGCGGCGCGTGGTGGCGTCCGGCGGTCCCGGACGCCGACCGAAACTTTCCGGTCGGGCTCGGTCTCGCGCGGTTGGGTCGCCGGACGCACGGCGAGACTCGGGCGTCGGACTCGGCCGGTTTGCGTGCGGCGTCCGGCGTTCGGTGGCGAGGTGGCGCGTTCAAAGTTCAACGGTCGGCTCGCGGCGGCGGGCGAGGGCGCCGGACGCGTCCGGCGGTCCCTAGCGGACGCGTTCGGCGCGTGTTGCGCGGTTTTCTTCGCACGATCGGGAGTTAGCCGTTGGGCATCAACGGTCGAGCTCAAACGGTCGGACACGTGGCGCAAGGAGGAGCACCGGACGCGGCTTGGAGCGTCCGGCGGTGATGGCCGGACGCGTCGGCGCGCCTTACTTGTTCCAAATAAGTGGGGGCAACGGCTATTTCAGCCCTTGGGGCTATAAATAGAGGGGTTGCTCGGCCATGGCTGGTCGCTTAGCACCTTGGGGACTTGGTGTCCACCTTGGAGAGTGCTTGGAGAGCCCTCTACTCACTTGAGCTTGATAGAGATCATCCGATCGAGTGAGTGAGCGATTCTAGTGCGTTGCATTGAGAGATTTGCATCGAGTGGCACTAGGTGATCGTGTTGCAAGCCGGTGTGCTTGTTACTCTTGGAGGTCGCCACCTCCTAGACGGCTTGGTGGCAAGAGACTTCATTGAAGCACCGCGTGGAGATTGTGTGGTGCTCCGAAGGAGGTTTTGTGAGGGGTTCTTGAGCCTTCCCCGCGGGAGCGCGAATTGGCTACTCTAGTTGAGCGTGGCTTGGAGGATCCCGTTCTTGTGTTGATTGGAGTTGGGGCTCCCCAGAGGGGTTGTTGGCAGTGAGCCAACTTGAGAGGCCATCTCATCACCAAGTCGGTGTATCGCCACAACTGGACGTAGCTTGGTGGCGACCAAGAGAACCAGGGGAAAAATCGTGTGTCGAATTGTGATTGCCGAGGCTTCGACCTCCTTGTGCTTGTGTGTGAGGCTTCGACCTCCCTTGTGATTGTGTGCAGGTGGTTGGTCTCTACGCCTGGTGATTCGCCACCGCCGCGACTTCGTGTGTCCACTCTTTGCGGTGGTTTGCATCCCCTCTAGCTCAAGCTTGCATTTACATTTGTTACATTCTTGCTTAGCTTGAGTAGTGGCTCTTGTGCTCTTTTGCTTGTGTAGCTAGTTGAGCACCTTCTTGCTTGTGTAGCTAGAAGTAAAGTTAGTAGCTTTGCTTAGCCTGTGTAGTTAAGTGAATTGTGCTCTTGGGTTCGGCTTGTGTAGCCTTGTCCTTGAGCATCTAGTGAGCATAGGTTTGGCTTAGTGCTTTTGCTCATTAGAATTGTGTAGGTGCTCCCCGGTTCGCTAAAGTACTAGTTGCTTAGGTTTGTGTGACCTTGCAAGCTAGAATTGTTTAGGTGAGCACTAGCTAGTTTAGCTCCTTGCTTCTTGTTTAGGATCTTTTACAAGGTGCTACTAGAGTTGTAGTTAGTGGGGGTTAGTCTTGGCTAGACCGATAGTTTTAATTCCGCATTTGTTTCGGTTAGCCGGTGCGTAAGTTTTTAGGAAGGACTATTCACCCTCCCCCTCTAGTCCATCTCGACCCTACACACGGACATCAACGCCGGAGATGGCGTCGACGGTGGCATAAGCGGCGGAGGCACCATGGCGGACGCCGTAAACCGCCACCGCGGCCACTTGGCCGGGGATCGCCGCCAACCGCGCGATGACATCGCCGCCCTGGGCGTTCACCGCATCCACCGCGGCATGCGCGGCCTCCTGCAGCTGCTCCAGCTGCTCCGTCAGCTCTGTAAAAACAGAGTAAAAGATTAAAATGCCAAGGCAAGCACAATTCAGAGAATATGAACAATAAAGAACACGATACTTACCGCCGACCTTGATGTCGGCAGCCTCGCGCTGCCGAAGCAGCGTATCCACTTGGACCTTGCGGGCCAGCCTCGTCCGCCGCCTCATTGACGGCGGCGTTGGCTTCGCGTCGAAGTCGGCGGCCCGCCGCTTCTCCGCCTCCGGCTCCTCCCGGGCGGAGGAGGAGAGCGCCTTCGAGAACAGGTCCACGTTCGCCTCCGCCTGCCCCAGCTGCTTGGTGGCGTCGGAGTAGAGGTCCCGATGTCTTTGCCGGCTCCGCCCTACGGCGGTCGAGCGCGGACACCGGGGAGTTCGGGCGAGACACCGCTCGCCGAAGGCGGGGTGGAGACACTGGTGGCCGCCGCCGCCGCCTCCGCCACGACGGGAGCCACATGCTCCGCCGCAGCAACGGCAGCTCCGGCCACCACGACCGGAGCCACCTGCTCGGGGGCCGCAGCCTCCGGCACATCCCACGGCTCCTCCGCCGCCCTCCTCGCCGCCTCGGCGGCGCCCGCGGCGGAGGTGCCTGCCGCACCTCCAATGGTCAGGAGGATGTACCTACATTGTGAACGAAAAATAGCGGTTACACCAAAAGAAGAAAATCCCAAGATTAATCAAGGAAAAACTCCAATCCAAGCTCACCTCCTCCGCGGCCTCACCTCCCGAGGGGAGTTCACCGACTCCTCCTCCTCCGCCGGGCGCTTACCGTGACGGCGATCCATCTAAGGAGGCGGCGGCGCGAGTATGGGATCTAAAACCCTAAGTTTGCGGAAGCAGATGGACAAGAACAAGAACAGAGAATGCGCTGCGTGTACCGAACTCCCGCCGCAGCCCCGATTTATAGAAGAGCTCGGAGGAATCAAAAAGGCAACCGATGAGATCGTGGGTAATCAAACCCCCGCGGCCCTCTCGTTCCCGAGAGCACGAAGCGACGAAAACCGCTCCACTAAAGCAATAAGCATTTATACGTTTCCCCGCCTCGGGAACCCCCCGCACGCTCGCTGACTCAGGTCATCAGAAGGTGGAACGATTGTGCCACTGACACAACGGACCCACCACGCCAGGAAGCATTGACTAGACCAGAATCTGAAAATTGTACCCGGGATTTGACGTGACATCCCGGTCGCTGATGCACGGTTGCATTAGCAAGCGAATATTTTTTCGCCCCGCACGTGATCATGACGCGACACGACGGTTGAAAGATAAGTATCTCACATCCTTAATAAATTTTTTATTCATCCCCTCCATTTCAAAAGACCACACTTTAGAAAAACCAGTTTTTCACAAATTTCTTACCTCAAACACGAAGCAAACCAGGGAATGCACTTGTCTCGGTCTCACTCGCTACGTGTTAACGTAACCACGCTCAAACAACACGAGTGCGCCACGGTCGCTCCCAAAGGAAAAGGGCTCCAAACACTCCGGCACCGTCTTTGTTTGTTTAGGATCATCTAATCCCTAAGGCCTGTCGGCTCTTGAATGAGAAAGAGACTAGTGTGGTGGCAATTTTTTCTTCTAAATCTATAACAAGCATAACTTAGCCTTCGCATGATAAGAAAATCTTACACACCACATGACCATTCTTTCAGGAACAAAGGCATGATCAAAATCCACCACGGGAAGACGGTGGCTCATAGCAAAATACAGATAAGTGCTCTATTAACCTAACATACATGCCTTCACCGATCTTTTTTCACAAAAGATTTCTTTACACGAACTACTTCAAAGTACGTTCGAAATACTCTTTACAAAGTTAAAAACACCTTTTTTCTTTGTACCAAATGGCCAAGTACGTCACCCCTCCAACAGAAAACAATCAGCATGCACTGTCTCTGATCAATCCCGCTACGTGTTCACAGCTCCAACGCTATACAACACAGGGATGACAGCGGTCGCTTCCAACGGAAATAGGGCCCTAAGTGATTCGGCAACGCGCTATTCACTATAGGTCATCTACACACCTGAGGACTGATTAACTCTAAGGAGAGGCGATTACCAAGACCATTCTTAAATAATACATCCTGATACAACTTCGTGTCATAGATTATATCAAATCAATACGATTCAGCATACCTCATCAAAACATTCACTCATACCAAATTTTCTCTTTGCAGCAACAACTCGAAGAAGTGTTCCAACCCGCTGTAACAAAGTTGCAGTATAGCACCAACAATTCAACCCACACAATCCGACAGCTGAGCTGGGATTTTTTCGCCAATGATACCGGTTATTCTGGCACACAAATAGCAAAGCTATTTTCATGGGTTTAGATTCAAAACCATGGTCTCACAGCCACGCTGGGGACTGAGTTAAGTAGCAAAGCTATCTTAACTTAATCATGACAAAGTTATGGCATGGTTCAAACCGACCAGCCCAAATGAAATTTGGCCTGCTCGGTGTCACTCAAAGAGTGGTCGGAAACACATAAAGCATGATATAATGATCAGTTGTCTTCTTATTTAGACCCTGACATAACGTGATCCACCTCATCTCAGGCTCGGGGACTACGTGGGCCCATGTCACCTGAGAGGTGACATGGGCTAGATCCTTCTTTTAGAGCTTGCTGCAACATATACTATCTTACAGCAACCTCGGGGACTACGTGGGCCCACGTCATTTGCATGACTCGGCCTGATCCTTTCTCTCTACAAAGAGTTTAGTTTCAAAACTAAGCTAAGGCAACGACCAATCACGACAGATACCATGTGATGGCAGGCATCACACACTAACGAGGGCCCACGTCTCCAGATTTGGGACCCTTTCAAAATTCTTTTTTCTTTTCAGGAGCATCATAAATCTTTCGGTCAAAACAAAAAACGTCAACCAAGTGTAAGCAAAGTGTGGTCGGAAGCATTAGACGGTCCTCCAGCCATGCTCGGACTATATGTCGAACGTGTGTCCGACCACCCTTTCTCACTCAACCAAGCAAGACGGTGTTTTTTCCCTCAAGATCCATGATGCTCGGGGACTAGGCATTGTGGAGGTATAAACTCCATATACCCTCACGGCCTAGTTTGGGCCGACACGCTATCACCAGGCCGGCCCATCAAGCTTCAAGACCGATCGGCTCGGGGCCGGTCGGACAAACCCTAAAACAGCCGGATTCCCGAAGACCGACAAGGAGGACAAGACCTAGCGAGATAGGAAAGTTTAGACTTGTAAAGTATATAAACTTAGTACCGAGATAGGCTAGTTCCGACTTGTAACCTTGCTCCCGCGATATATAAGGAGAGCAAGGACCCCCGTGCCGAGGACGTAATCGGCATAACGCACGACTCATACATCCACATCATAATCGAAACAGAGAGCGGGACTAGGGTTTTACGCATCTTTGCGGCCTGAACCTGGGTAAACCTCGTGTGATTGCTCCCTGTTTACGTCTTGCTCGCAATCTCGTGCGCCTTCCGCCAATCCATTACCGGTCAGGGCATACCCCTGGTCGGACTATCGCCGATATTTCGTCGACAGGGTCAATCACCCGTCTTCTACCGATCTAATTAAGCAGTGCTAAGCATATGACGATCCTGAATTTTAAAAGGGTAAAGGTATTTAGGTGGATCAAGGTACTCATAATGCAGTAACGGTTCCAAGTAACGCCTATAAACTTAATGCATCATAAACAATAAAGGACGCAAAGTAAATCATTTTGCAAACCGTAGGAGAGATGCTCCGGGGCTTGCCTTCCTAAGCGAGCGATGTTGAAGCTCCCAGCACTTGATCACTCCACATCTGTTTCCTGGTTCTCGATCACCTCACGTGCCGAGGTTCCCCTTGGTGACTCCTCTTTTGGATCCTTGTCCCACGTCACGTTCTGTTCTCCTAGCGATCATGTATGATGCGGGTGCATGTATGAATACTAAGAATACACATGTATGATAATGCGGATGCGTGCTTGCTTATTCTTTCTACATGGTAGTCAACATCATCCAAGAACATGTACCCTAAGCACATGTCATCTACTACATTTTCTACTACACGATGTAATCCTAGTAAAGACATCCCTTTCTACTATCACCAGCAAACAAGTCAGTAAAGCCAAAGAGACTACACTCAAGCATAATCATCCTAACCAATTCATCATGATCTACTCATCCTAGTATACTACTTAACCACCCATCATACCACTAATCACCTTGAACACTTGACAATAAGCCTAGCACACAACATCACTTATTCAACCATCAATACTAGTCATAACCATATACTAGCAGATCAGTAAATAAATCATAAATAAATAACCATAGACCCTATGGATATTAATGAAGACATTCTGGAAAGCTTATGAAATTCTCCATCAAACATCTGAAGACATCACAAGCTGATTCCTAGGTTAACTATACCTAAAACACAGAACATCAGGACTCATTCTGGCAAAACAGCCACTAAAATAGCCCTGGTGACCATCTTGTCACACCCATAACTCCTAAACCATTCATGCAATGACCATGAAACTTTAACAGTAGATGGTCAAGCTAACACACTAACTATCATCTTTAGACAAGTCAACCAGAAACCCAACTTATGATTAGATTAGCCTAGCATCAATGGACTTAACCCCTAATTTGAACATCCAAGAGTTGAACAGGAGCACCATGATTGGCTACTCCTAAAATTCTACAAAAATTACAGTAGGTACTACAGATCAAACAAAGTTCATCATCCAAATCTCAACCCATTTGAATGAACCAGTTGACCTATACAAAATTCACAAGTGCCAAGACAGAGGCACTCAAGAAAATACTTTGTACTACCAAATCATGCAAACCAAGAGTATCATAGCATCAGGGGCTGCACATTGGTATACAATGAGCCCACAAAAAATTATAAAACTCAGATCACATGCCTATAATAGATTTATGAATTAATTCCTTCCTAGCTCATAAATCAAGCTTAAACTACAACTGTATAAAATTACACTAAACATGCATGTGATATTTTTACCATAGACAGAGCATCTCAATACAAGATCAACAAGACCAAAACCACATTTTTCTGAGCATCCTAGAATTAGTTATGCATTTCCAAAGATAAACTACAATTATACCAATTGAAAGACTTTAAATAAAATTATACAGAAAAGTGACTCAAACATGGCATATCCTATTTTTTTTCCAGATACTACACTTCACAAGGATTACAACAAGATCAAGATCACTCAAATTGGACACTCCTAGCTCCCTGTGGAATTTTCACAAGATTTATATAGGAATCTGGAATTTCCTTTTTCTTTTAAAAACCGAGCCCTAAAATGCTAAACGCACCCCGCTAAGCACCCAGAGGTGCATCTTAGCTAGATCCACCCGACTGCTGTACCCAGGCACGTGACTGATGACGTCACCCATGACGTCATGATGACGTCATCTGGGTCCCGCATGTCATACACCCGGACCCAGCTATGCTGACGTCATCAATGACGTCAGCGATGACGTCACCTCGGACCCACACGTCATAGGCACTGGTGGCAGCACTCTTGCAGTTAGGCCCCTGAAGTTTCCTGAAACTAACCGAGCCCAGATCTGAAACTATATGAGTCTGGCACTTTTGCATGACGACCCCTGACCTTTGTCTAATTCTGAACCAAGGTTCCCTCACGTGGAGAGAAACAGAGGAGCGCGCTGCGGCTTGGGGGCCGGCCGGTAGGGTGGCTCGCCGGCGGCTCCAAGGGGCGGCGGAGCACCGCGGGGCCACGGCGCACCCGCCGGTGGTCCTCAATCGGGCCGCGACGGCCCGGCGGCGGGCCGCGCCGCCGCCGGCGGCGACGCTGTCGGAGCGAAGCCGCGGCGGCGGCGCTCTCCGGCGGTTCCCAACGGCCGGGACGAGGCGGCGAGGCTAGAGCACGGGGAGGCGAAGCCGATGGTGGCGGAGGCTAAGAGCGAGGTGGAGGAGGGGGTGCGCTATGGCGGAGCTCGGTGCGAACAGCGGCCTCTGTCGCGCGCTTGCAGGGCTCCGCGAGGCGAGCAGAGAGACGGAGAGAGCGAATGGGCGAGTGGGAGGGGGTGACAGGAGGGCGCGCGAGCTTTATAGCACAAGGATGAGGCCGCGAAGGCGTCCAGGTGCGGTCGGGCAGGGCACCGTGGGCGGCGGCCTTGTTCCGCCCGTGAGCGCGGCGCGCGTGATGATGGCACAGCGGCAGGCGTGCGCCATCGAGTGCTTGGCCGGCGTCGCGTAGCTCTTGGCGGGGCTAGGCATGCGGCATCGGCAGGCGGCAGGCAGGGCAGGCGAGCTGCGCCGTGCAGCGGCGGCTGCGGTGCTGACGCCGGAAGCAGAGGGGAAAGGGGAAAGTGAGGAGGATAGTGATGACAGGTGGGGCCCGGGGTGGGTCCCACTGTTTTGTCTTGACTTGAAAATTTTGACCGTGAATAACTCCAAAAATATCGCGAATTTGGAAAAACTCAAAACATGAAAGTTTCTCCATTTGATGAGTAGAACACTTTTCATGTAGAAAGTTTTTGCTAATTCGGCCTAGATTTGAAAGTGTGCATTAGGATCAAATTATAATTATAAAAATATTATTTTTCAATATTCCCTTGCTGTTTTTGCCCCTTTTTGAAAGCCTTAAAAACATTTTCATGACTTGGTGTAAAAACAAAGTTTTCTCCAAATAATTTTCTTTATAAACTCTATTAAGGGTCCAACTTGGTCTGAGCAATGGAAATAGGACTTTTCGGGAAAAGTTTGGAAACTAATATATATATAATTACCCAAAAATCTATTTCACCACAAGGAGACAAACATCAAGCAATTCAGACAATTATGAGCATGAGATGCTTATGGGATGATTATGCTCATGAAGATGCAAGATTTATTAAGCCGAAAACTGGAGTTGTTACATAACATGTCGCCATGTCAATTGTGAGGAGGTATAATGAACTATGTTAAAAGTTCATGGACCAAAATAAATTTAAAAAGGAACAATTATAAAAATAATTTAGTTTGAAAAATTACCAAATACTTTTATCTAGAAAATTTACACAATATAATTCCTAAAATCTCATTTCACCTTAGCAAATTTATTTTAGCTCAAAAAATACGAAACCGGTTTCAATTTCTTTTTTCTAATATAATGTTATATCTTTTAATACCTAGCTTAGCAGGTAGGGATAGCCTACCTGTATCACACCATACATATAGCAGTCCCTATTTTAAATAGCGGCGCTCTAGCACCGCTATAGCTGCCGAAGAAGCTTGTGTCAAGCTATTCGCATTTCCACTATAGCACCTGCTCTAGTAGCAGTACAATTCACTCAAACTCACATATCTTTATCTTTATTGGAGTCCTCCAATGCATGATGCTAATTTATAAACCTCAGCCTTCATTATCTAATACTACTAAGTAAAAACAGTACAAGACTATGCTTTATTTCATCAACACCAACGCATGAGTCCGTTCAACATCTTCAATCAAGTCGACTTGACAATAGGGCTAACCGATAGCTCACTGACTCTGCGGGCCAGAAGACCGTGCGGGCAGCTGGATCCGTGCCCCGGGGACCAGATCCGCCGGTCCCCGACTTCGATCTAGCGCCGGACGGAGTCATGGTGTCGGCGGCGTTGCTGCGCTTGCTGGATGCCACACGTCGAGGAAGGGGGCAGCCGCATCAGGCGCCTCCTTGCGCCGTCCTTTTGGTGCTGGGCTCCCGTGCGTGTAGCACAGTAGGCCGACGACGGGCATATGCCGGCGCAGCGGAGGCTAGGGTTTGCGGCCGTGCGCTGCCCTGGCCCCTTCGCCGACCATCTCCGCTACAACGTCGTGCCTGCGGGGGACCACCCCTCCACCCGTCCCTCCGAATCTGAGCTCTTCGGCGGCGAGCGGCGGGATCTCCGAAACTGACCACCGGTGGCCGGCCTAGCGGGCCCTGCTGCAGCAGTGGATGGCGGCGCCTGGGGGTCGCGATTTGGACCCCTAAGCGTCGGATGGGGATGGCGGTGTTGGCGCCGGCCATCTCGACAAGCCGTCCAACCCGTCCTCCCACAAGGTCACGAGGTCGTGGCCTGGATCAATCATGCATCAGGCACTTGGCTCGAGACCACGCTGCTCCCAGGCGGCCCGCAAGCCGGCTCCGACGTCCACATCAAAGGACGCCGTGCTCGGATCTGCCTCCTGCTTTTCTGCTCCCTCGCTGCAGCTGGTGAAGACTCTGCCGATCATCTCCGTCTTCTTGTCGTCTACAGGCATCACATGCCCTGCACTGCGGCATTCGGGACTCAGCTGCAGCGTGAAGAGCAATCCAAGGATGCCCTCTCGTTGCGATTTCAAATAGAGGGTAGAAGCATCTATATTGTTTGCTTTAGTGTCCTCATCAATGTATAAGACACCGTCTTTGTTTCTTTATTTCTTTCTCTCTTTTGGCGATCCGTCACATTGTAATAATTAGCTGTGTACATCCCTGGATGTATAGGCCGGATAATTTTTATCCTTTAACAAAAAAAAAAAGCTTACTGACTCTGCCAATGGTCTCTGCTACTTTGGTACGTGTCACTCCACAACCCCGAGCTAGTTGAGCCAATGTTGCTGTCCATGACGTAGTGGAATGGGTTCACAGGCGGGACGATGGCCATCTCCCCCTCCAGCATCCGCACCACGCTGCTCATCGTCGGTCGCGCCGACGGCTGAAACTGCACGCACCACAGCGCCACCTTGCACATTATCTCTGCCTTATCTCTGTCCGTCTCTCCGACGACCCCGTCGCTGGACACGACGCAGTCGATGTCTCCCTGTTCGTACTTCTCCCACACCCATCTAGGGAACCACTCCTTGCTCTCGCCCCGGAAGGGGTCATAGTTCCGGCGCCGCCCAAGGATCTCGAACAACACCATCCCGAAGCTGTACACGTCGCACTTCTCTGACGCCGGCAACGCCATCCACAGCTCCGGAGCAGCATACCCGGGCGTCCCGCGGCCACCGCCGGTCAGCGACATGTGCGTGTTCTCGCGCTCGCCCAATCGCGCCAGCCCGAAGTCGGCCACCTTGGGGGTGTAGTCGGCCGTGAGGAGGATGTTCGCCGGCTTGATGTCGTAGTGCACGATCCGCTGCTGGCACTCCTCGTGCAGGTACCTGATCCCCTTCGCCGTGTCGACGGCGATGCTGTGTAGCGTCCCCCACTCTAGCCTCTTGGTCGTGCTGCCCTCGTCGCCGTAAAGGTACTTCTCGAGTGAGCCGTTCTCCAAATACTCGTAGACTAGTGCCTTGGTGTTCGCGTCGAAGCAGAAGCCGTAGAGGCGGACGAGGTGCACGTGGTACGTTCTACCTATAGTGCCGATCTCCGCCATGAACGCCTCTTGAACCCTCTTGTTCATGGACACCTTCAGGACCTTCACGGCCACCAGCAGGCCGTTCGGCAGCTCACCCTTGTAGACGACGCCGTAGCCGCCGGACCCCAGCTCCGTCGAGTAGTTCCGGGTGCAGGCCGCCAGCTGCTCGGAGCTGAAACGCATCGGCTTCTCGTTGAGGATCTGGTTGAGGAACGTCTCAACTGGCCCGACCTCGATCGCCACATCTTCCACGGCGTTGCTGGTTTGCGTCTCACTCTCGCGGTTCTTTTTCATCTCCTCCAACACTTTCTTTACAATTTTCTTCTTCATCTTCTTGTTCACGACGATTGTAGATACTGGAAATGAAACAGCCAATTAATTACTCCGTAGCTAGCAAGTCGCCACTGTACAAGTCAATGGTGAGAAGAAGAGGTGCCAGATCGATGTATCGTACTGATTGCGATTGCATTCCCCATGTGTACGACGCTTCCGGGCCCGTAAGCTTGATTAGAGTCTGCGTCATGGCATGCGTCACATAAGGAAGACTTAGGTGAATGAACAGTTCAGTCAAAACATGGAATGAACTTGCAATTCCAACTAGAAACATGATGATATTTCTTTCTGAGATATCTAATGCCAAAAACATGGAGGAGGCAAAATTTCTAAATGGAACAGAGTTCCGGTCATTCCATCAATCGATCAACCAGAGGAGGCAAGAAGCACAAGCATGAAGCTAGTAATCTCTAGCTGCGAACCCAAGCAGATTTTTCTATATACAGTATGACTGATAGATTTAACAGCTGAGAAACTGACTAGCCCAATTACCCAACGGAGAAAATCTTCAAAACGAAACGGAAACTGAGGAATAAGAGTTCACCTGTGTGGATACCCTCGCCGTGTTCGATCCTCTTTCTAGCGCCTTGTGCTTGCTGGCGAGCAACTGCTGCGCTGCCCGCTGGGCTATATATATCAGAGGTCATGGGTAATGAGATACCGCTCTGACCCGAGGAGCAGCAGGACTTATGCAGCCTACGACTTCAAAACAAGGCCTGGAAACCTGCACGAGCACACGCAGCCGTTGCTGACTAGCGTTTCAAAAAAAAAAAAAAAAAAAAAAAAAAAAACCGTTGCTGAGACGTGAAAGTCATGTTCACACTGTGGTTATAAGGGCGTCCCCGATAATATCATGCAGCAGTGGTGAAGCTAATATGTACACCTTCCTAGCTAGCTAGATGCGCCATGGCATGCCGGCGGCGAGTTCGGCCAGATGCTGTGGCTGACCGAGCGGTGGCCCGTATTTGATTGATATAAAGAGTTCAAAAGCACATCTGTTGTGTTGGATTAGGTGGGTTAGTTGACACAACTTGCACGACTGGTCCACTGAAAATACTAGGAGAATTTCCTGCACGTTACTGCGGGTATGTAAGAGAAAATATTAATCAAAAGAAAATATGAATGAATTTGATTACCTGCTAACTTTATTATAGAAGTGGAATTAATAGAGGAGTTGGATGGACATGAGAGTTTAATGCTAGATGGACTCATCATGAAAGTGATTTGGTGCATTAAAAGAACTAGATGGAGAACAATAAGATGCCTCTTGATGGCTTAGTGGCTTGGCAACAAATTCAATGAACTTAGTGACTTGGTAGGGTCCTCATGATGGGCTTCACGAAATCAAAAGAAATAAGTTAGTGGGGTTTGTCTATATAAGACTACCCGCACTCGTTATACTTTATATTCATCCTCTAAAGAGAATCTTTTGTCCTAGTCATCGAGATTCCATACTCTATCTCAACTTCTCCCGCACTCATCCATCTTTATATCAATACTCTACATCATGAGACCCACACGCTAGTATTTTTTTTTCTTTTTCCCCACCCGTCACCATCCCTCTCCCTTCCTCCCCACTCTCTCTCTCTCTCTCTCTCTCTCTCTCTCTCTCTCTCTCTCTCTCTCTCTCTCCCACCCGGCCGCATCGGTCTCTCCGACGTCTCCGTCGAGTCCGTCCCCATTCTCGAGCTCGCAACAGCAGCGTCGGTCTCTCCAATCTTAAATGGAGGTTCCTACATATCACAATGTCAACTGTGAACCTTGGACAATTTAAATGGAGGTTTTACGGCCTATTTTGATGGACTAGGACTAGCAACTCTTAGCTCCTATAAGTGAACTAGTGAACTAACAACACAAACAAATTGTTTAACAAGGGTCATTTCCAGCAAAACCGGCAATGGATACTAAAATTTATGGTCTTGTATTGGTTAGCTCGGGACGCAGCCTATTTCTGGATATTGGTGGCACTGTTTTCCTATTATGCAACTTCACTATATGGGTAAAGTGCAACTCATATGATTTTTTTTTCTCGAACACGCAAAAGATTTATGTATCTTTGTATTTAAGAAGAAGAGTTTTTTACAACCGCGCACACCCGCAACTTTGGAGGGGAGGATTTTACATGAGGCGCCGCCTCCTTACAAGGATCCTATGGGGACAACCCACGTGTTAGACGACCTAAGTTACGTGCACCAGATTCGATCTATAGATCAGTGGTTTGTTTGATGATGGAGAGCACTTGGGAAGTTGTGGCGCTGGGGCTGCGAAAGCATCTCGCGTTACGCTCTTTCCAAACTTCTCAGGCCACCAAGGCGAACAAAGTGTCCGCACACTTCCTCTTGTCTCCATTCCACCTCATGCGCCATTGCTCCCCCCAGTTGATGATGGAGGGTGCTCCTATATGAGAGGCGTCGACTCCAAGCACCATTAGGATCGTCCACCACAACTCATATGATGTAATGTGTGAAATATATGTTTATTTAACTGATCATAATATGATACTATATAATAATATCAGTTGCGCGGGCGGGGAAGAGAACTAACAATTAGTTAATTAGTTGTTAGTTCCATAGATCCATACAGGCCCTTAGCCTACATATCTCTATGCCAATTCTAAGTGGATAAAAATGAATTGTGTTAAGAGTTCAGGGGTCAAAAAAAATTTAAGAAACAATTATAAAAATAATTTGTTTTTGATGATTGTGTTACATTTTTCGAAATAGTTACACAATTATATTCCTAAAATCTCATTACACCTTACAATATTTGTTTAGCTCAAAAATATGAAACTGATCATATTTTTTTCTCTAAAATCTTTTGGTGCCTAGCTGAACATGTGGAGCAACTTCTATGGTGAAGTTGAAGGCATTTTGTAAAACATTTGGTAAAAACGGTTCCAATGAAGTACTATAATAACTTGTATTAGGTCTGTGAGGAGTCAGAGAAATCTAATTTCTATGGCTCTAGCTCCTCTATACAAAAACGGCCGCAGCTCCTATACGCTCCTTGCAAGGAGCCGCGTCAAGCTGGAGTGTGCTAAATGGGTCCTATCTATGTCACACTCTGTAGTGGGACTACTCATAGAATCCACGCATCTTTATATCTTTATAGTCCACCAATGCATAATGCTAATTTACAAACCTCAACCTACACTTTTTACAGTAACTCAGTGCGCAAAAAACATTAACTAATGTGTACAAGACTACATGCTCTGTTTCCTCAACACTGACGCAAGAGTCCGCTCAACCTCTTCAACCATGGCGCTAGTCGACTTGGCAGCTGGGCTAATCGACAGCTCACTCTCTCTAGCAGTGGTGTCTCTGCTGCTGCTCTGGTACGTGCCGCTCCACAATCCCGAGCTACTCGAGCCACTGCTGGTTTCCATGATGTAATGGAAGGGGTTCACGGGCGGGACGATGGCCATCTCCCCTTCCAGCATGCGCACCACGCTGCTCATCGTCGGCCGCGCCGACGGCTGGAACTGCACGCACCACAACGCCACCTTGCACATCATCTTCGCCTTCTTTCTGTTCTCCTCCCCGACGATCCCGTCGCAGGACACGACGTCCTCGATCTCCCCCTGCTCGTACTTCTCCCACGCCCACTTCGGGAACCACTCCTTGCTCTCGCCGTGGCCGGGGTCGTAGTTCCGACGCCGCCCTAGGATCTCGAACAGCACCATCCCGAAGCTGTAAACGTCGCACTTCTCCGACGCCGGCAGCGCCATCCACAGCTCCGGCGCCGCGTACCCGGGCGTCCCTCGGCCGCCGCCGGTCAGCGACATGTGCGTGTTCTCGCGCTCGCCCAACCGTGCCAGCCCAAAGTCGGCCACCTTCGGGGTGTAATCGGCCGTAAGGAGGATGTTGGCCGGCTTGATGTCATAGTGCACGATCCGCTGCTGGCACTCCTCGTGCAGTGCAGGTACCTGATCCCCTTCGCCGTGCCAACGGCGATGCTGTGCAGCGTCCCCCATTCTAGTCTTTTGCTTGTGCTGCCCTCGTCGCTAAAAAGGTACTTCTCAAGTGAGCCATTCTCCAAGAACTCGTACACGAGCGCCTTCGTGTTCGCGTCGAAGCAGAACCCGTAGAGCCGGACGAGGTGGACGTGGTACGTCCTGCCAATGGTGCCGATCTCCGCCATGAATGCCTCCTGCACCTTCTTGTTCATGGACACCTTGAGCACCTTCGCGGCCACCAGCAGGCCGTTCGGGAGCTCACCCTTGTAGACCACGCCGTAGCCTCCGGACCCCAATTCACACGAGTAGTTCTTGGTGTAGAGCGCCAGCTGCTCAGAGCTGAAACGCATGGGCTTCTCATTGAGGATCTCGTTGAGGAACTTCTCCACGGGGCCGATCTCGATCACCACATCTTCATCAGGGTTGCAGGCCAACTGCATCTGGCGGTTCTTTCGGTCAAGCTCCTCCAGGACTTTCTTCACGATTTTCTTTTTCATCTTCATCTTCACGACGCGGCATCTTCTGATGAGGGCGATGATTACTACTACTGCCGCGGTTGACGCGACAGAAGATACTGAAGAACAACGCAATGAAACAGCCAATTAGCAGTTTATTAGTTAAGAAGAAGAAACAAGATAACGGGTGCCAGTGAGATGTATTGTACCGATCGCAACTGCTGCATTCCCCATTTCTGCGACGGTTCCGGGCTGTAATCCTGGTTAGAGTCTGCGTCATGGCATGCGTCAGATAAGCAAGTTAGTTGAATGAACAGCACAGTCAAAACAAGCAATAAGCTTGCAATCCCAATTTCCCAACAAGTTACTTCAGTTTCTGAACAAAAATCTCTGAATCGAAGAGGAACCAAATCGAGCTGGGAGCTGCAGGAACCATCCTTTGATCTCTGACCAAATTTAGAATTCTGAACAAAATCTCTGAACGAAAAAGAGCTTTTGATCATTCAATTCCATCAATCTACAGATGAAAGGAGCACGAGCATAACTGCATGAGGTTACTACCTCCTGACTGGATTAACATGCCGCCGGCGAACCCCCGAATACCCGCACCCCGACCGACAACAAGAGCTTCAAACAGAGGAAAGTATCTAGGGGAAGAAGAGAAGCTTACCTGTGTGGATAGCCTTTGCGCCTCTCCGTGCTCGTCCTTCGCTCGCCAGCGAGCAACTGCTGCCTGCACGGGCAACAAGGCGTCAAGCTGATGCTGATGACTGGTGGATGAGAAAGAGGACTTTTGCAGCTATGGCCGAGAGGCCAGGGAAGGCACGCGCCGGCAGCCATTGCTGACTAATTTGAGACGTTGACTGCGCGGTGGGTCCGTTGCTGACCAATCTAATCTGGTTGTTTTTGGTGACAGCGACAAGCGCGGATCTTCGGAATCTTCTTGCGTTACGTCACCATCGACAGAAAGAGTGCAACACATCTCTTCTCTTCTCTGCTAGATTGGGCCGTAGAGCCAGACAATCTGCAAATGGGCCTCCTGGAGCGTACAACAAAACATGAAGGCCCATTTTGTAGCCCACTTAGGTCCATGTATGAATTCAGTCGTTTTGTCCGAGGAATCTGCCACGATTGGCCCAGATGCTATGAATGAATCGACGAAACGTGGCTTCTCCCCGCCACGGAAAATATCTTTGTGTCTCTATCCACTCTCTTCTCGCCTGCAAAGAGCTGCAGTTTCCGATGATGGTGACATGCCATGCCACGGCAGCAGTATATTCTTTCTCAAGCTACGCAAGGCCATTGTCGACATCATGCGCCGTTGTTTAGCCCATCGTCTGGAGGGAAAGCGGTCGGCACTACAAGGCACATGTAGTGTGTGTCCATACATCAATTTTCCGGAGATAAAACAAAGAGAGAGTTTCCCTAGCCTAGATTTGCAAAGATGGAGCCATACTTTCCGATCACACATGCTTGTCGTTGAGATTTTAGGCCTCTTTGATTGGCTTCCAATTCGTGCTCATCCACAATCATAATAAGGTAAAACTTTGTCCAAATTAGGAAACATATTTTCTCTCTTATTATGTAATTTTAAGAAAGTTGCCAAAACTTTAGCCATGAATATCGGCGTAATATTTCTTTGACAGTAAATCAATTGGTAACTCCTAAAAGTTTCCATTTATCATAATTTCATTGGACAAGAATCGAAAGCGAACTAAAACCTTCGTTACCATAGCTGCCTCCGCCTGAGTTGAGATTTTTGGAAACACACAACACAAGCTCTACGTTGTTTGTGCCACCATACTACTATTCAACGAACGAGGAAACTTATCATCGAAGAAAATGCACCGACCCTTATCCAAGCAATTTCCTGAATTCTTAGTGGTTATCCATCCAAAATGTACTCATATGAATCCATGCCTATATATACACGGCCTCCGAATTTTCTTCGCGACGACTTGGTTGCAACTGCATGGGAAATTATAGAGCAAGTGCGTTTTGAATAGTATAACTACCAGAAGACTTTGACCAAGCGAGCCAATCAGAGCAGAGCCGACCCCCCCTTCTTATCTGCCCTTGCAGTTCCACCTTCCCCGTCTCCATCACGCACTTGCCCACCTCGCCCTCGGCGCGTCGGCAAGGACAAGGAGGGAGGAGCTACCCATGGTGCGGGCGAGTCTTCTCGCCGTGCGCTCGGCGCTCGCGGCCGGCGCCGCGGCGACCACGCAACACGCCGCCGCCTCCGGCCCGCTCGCGCTCGGTCCCGTGGCGATCGTGGCGCTCGCGGTGGCCGCGACGGTGGCGGTGGCTGCGATCGCGGCGTTCGGGTGCGCGCAGGGCTCCAAGAAGCCGCGCCGGCAGAACAACAACGCCTACTACTACGGCCAGGGCTACCCGCCGCCGCCCGCGGGCGCGTACGGCTACCCGGCGCAGCAGGCGCCGCCGCCCGGGTACGCGTACCCGCCGCAGCAGCAGAGGCCCGGCCGCAGCGGGCTCGGGTCGGGGGCCGCGGGGCTCGCCGTCGGCGCGGTCGGAGGCCTGGCTGCCGGCGCGATCATCGGCTCGGCTCTCGACGGCGGCGGTGGCGGCTGTGGAGGCGGCGGCGGTTGCGGAGGAGGCGGATGCGGTGGCGGCGGATGCGGTGGTTGACCTCTTTTCTTCTTTTAATGAATTCTGTTTTACATCTGCCACGTGATACGCGTGGTGATCTGCATGGCAAACTTGTGTAGTTGTGTTCACCGGTTTTTTATTTACATATAATTGTGAAAAAAGGCACGATTTCGATGGGATTTCGTGATATCATGATCAAATGTTCTTCTGCAAACCATACCCTATACGTATGTACATACACACGTGATATCATCTTCATTTTAATTCTGTTTTTACATCAATCATGTCATGTGATTCGCGCGCGTGGCGATCTACATGGCACTATGACTTTTCACGGCTCCAGTCTTCTCATCCTTCTTGCTTCTTCCTCACTGGCAACCTTTATAAGATCTCCACCTTCTAAGCTTGAGTACAAACAGCTCTGCTCTTTCAAAAAGGGGATTTCCGGTCCCTCCTGATCCTTCATGTGCTCTTTTAAAAAGTTCTATTTTGTTGTTATCATGGTATATAGTGTTTCGTGTTTGAAATGAAAGATGAATCGAACATATTTCGACCATAGATTGTTCCATTTTTTCAGCCGCGATTTTTTAATTCAAACATATTCTAGAAAAATAATCGAGAAAAGCTAAAGAGCCTCTAGCCTAGTGGTTAGAAAGACTCACTGAATAACCCGAGACGCAGGTTCGACTCCGTAGGGCGAATTTAAACGGGTTTGTATTATTAAAAAATAAAAAAATGGTTGGGGTTTTCCTTGCTGACTTGGTCAAAAATAATCGAGAAATGCACCTAAATATATATTTTTTAGTTTTTTATATTTAAACCACAACATACTAACACAAATCGGGCGTTCATTGTAATCCATAGTCCGACGTTCTGTCCCATGAGATCTAGCTCGTGTCTCCCCCACGGGATGTTTTCCTTCAATTGCCCCTCTCGCTCATCTCCTCGGGTACCACAATTGGCTTTGTCGCATTGCCTCTTGGCTCCCATACTTGCTAGGCCTAACTCGCTCAGTGATCATGACCCTCTCAAATGTTGCTCGACACTCGATCGGCCTAGGGGTAACATGTCCCTCTCAAATGTTGTTGACACTCCATCGGCCTAGGGGTAACTCCAACGATAAGTTTTCAGATAGGAGGGACAAGTCCAGTCATAAGTCTGTGAGAGGGAGGGGTAACCCAACCATAAGTCTCTGAAAGGGGCAACACCAGGGCAACATATGGTGATCGGATAAAGAAGATGAAGAAAGGCACAAAGGACCTTTTACACTAAAGATTGTTGTGATATTCAAGATGGCGAAGCACCTCGATTCTCCTAAATCAACTCCCATCCATCTCAAATCTTGGGAAAGATAATTGTCATATATGCATTTTCATACGATTTACCCAAGCATGGCCTTTTGCACCAAATCCAACCCAGCCCAACCACGTAGGGCACCATTGTCGTGTGTCACTCCTATGGCGGCTGCCAAGATCGTCCATCCCTCATGTCCCTTCTACATGATATTGCCTATTCATCCCACACTACTTCTCCCTTCGGCGTACAGGAGAGAGGAAAGAGTCGTAGAGAAGGTTGTTAGAGCTGATTTGACCAATGTACAATGACGCATCATCTGATCCATTATTAAATATATACTTTTAGAGCTAATTTCTTTGATGGGGGGATGTTCATAGTCTTCTATACAAATTTTATTGAACGGTAAGTACTTTTGAGAATGTGTGGCACATACTTTATCAAAATGGAGAAAGTCCAAAAACAAAGTTCAAACGGCCACGCTATACAAGGGTTAAATGTTCTTCCATTATCTAAAAAATATTAAGATCCATTTTCTTATATACTGCAATCTATAGTTTAGATAAGAGTGGATTCTAGTACAGTCAAACAAAGGGTAAATCGTGCCATAGGCATTGATTTTCTCTCTATGTATTGGGGGGGGGGGGTAGTCATTGACCTTTTGAGTGTTTGACTTTGCTGGCCCCGTGAGAGCACTGGACGTCTGGGCCAACTATAAAGGTGCTATCCTCGCACGAAAATGTCAAAAACGGAAGGTGGTCAGTCACTGTAGTATCACGGCACATTGCTTATACAAGACCAGTTAGATGCTCTCTAGTTCGGTCCACGGACCACGGCCCACCTGACAATGAGGTGACCACTTTGGTTATTCCATAGTTTTGGCCCAATAGTGGGTCGTCCTATTGTGGACACTATATTTTCGTGTAGGAATAAGAGCCCTAGAACTAACTGGAGCATGTCTTTCGCAGAGAACCACTAGTACCAAAGTCATGGTGTGGTAGGTACCTACAAACACATATAGGAGAAAAAGTGAGAAAATTAGGCAAGTCAACTATTTGATTTGAGATGTCATGATTCAAAATAAAAAAGTGGTTAGCATAGATTTCACGAAAGTTCACTATAATTCGGAGAAGAATATATATAATTTGGAAAAGAATATCAAATGTTATAATCTTCTTCTCCCTAGTTACCGCAAACTATTGTCGTTTTTAGGTACTCTTTATGTTATTATACGGAAACATAGTGGTAGGTAGGAAGCAACTACAACAATTTGTTGCTGGGTAGAGCTTGAAAACCTTGATAACTTGGTGAAAACTAGGCATACTGTTGGAAGTTGCCTACACCACCAAATGGATTCATGTTGTGCATGGCATGAGTAGGTTGACTATTTTGGGGATAATGGGAATGGTTGAATGGTGCTGGTGGGGTGGGGAGTTGAATCTGGTTCAAAGTGTTGGGTGTGAAATTTGGGATGTGATGGAAAGCTTGTGTTATCTGCTCTTTGATTTCTAGGGTCCGTGTCGAGCAACCTAATAAAACCAGAGAAAGACTAGTGGGAGCAAATGAGATGGCTGGGAGCAAGAAAGGCAAATGAGAAGGCCGCTGTGAACAAGAAAGGCAGGGGATGCTTGTTGGAAAGAAAGAAGCATGCTACTGGAACTCCTTTTGAAGGCAACGTTGTTTTTTAAGGCCACGGTCACATGGTGCTTTCCAGTTGATCGTTGAAATCTATAGATAGTACTATGTATATAGTTTTTAGTATGAAGGGAGCGGGTGCGATGGCTCAAACCAGCTCCTCCATAGAACCAACCATGCAGTGTATGGGATCGGGTCTTATGCATGCATTAAATGCATAGGACTGACTAAAACCCATACAGGTGCTCTAATGCTACAACCGAATATCTCATCTCGTAAATTCTATACACTACCAGTAAAGTGTCTCATCTCTAGAGCGTATACACAACAGACCTAGTATTTTATCTCTTAGTGAACTATGAAGTGGATCTGAGCTGCTATGCATCACACATGAATAACTATTAGAGTACGTCATGGGCCTATTAGACATGGGCTGGTAGAGTGGTAGTATAGCCCGTTAGGGTTAATTCGAGGTAAGGGTCGCTTGCCTAGGTGTAAAGTAAGCCTCTCTATATAAGGAGAGGAGATGTATCAATCCAATGAAGCAAATACTAATAATCAGAGAAGAGATATCAAGAAACAAAAGAAAAGGCTAAACAAGACTCTGCATTCCTTATGCTCATATCAATAGTGACGACAGACATCTTCATCATAAAATTAAACTCAACAATAATAAGGAAATGAACTAAATTTGGCCTATCAATGTTGACTTGAGGGAACATTAGAATCTTACGTGGGATGTTTTTAGGGCTGTTGTAAGACCACAACTCCTAGGAGGTAACTATAACATTAGAATCTTGCGTGGGATGTTTTCATGAGTGTTGCAAGACCACAACTCCTAGGAGGTAACTCTGCAATCCATTATGTAGTCCCTTTTCCACACTGTGGTAGTGTCAATTGTATTACAACCGGTAGGTGTGGTAGGTGATAGTGAAGCTGGCATCAATTTCAAGTGGCATGTAGAGCTTGCCATCATGACGGATGACTCTGATGATCTTCAGCGCACGGCCGACATCAATGGCAGACGCGCTGCAGTAGAACCAGTAGGATGCAATGATAGGATCTTTAGCGAGAGAGAACTCGTCATGAAGGAAGCTAGACGAGAGTAAGGGGCAGCTTTTGGAATAAATTATAGGAGACCATGTCATGGTAGTGGTCGATCGATCCAGCAAATACAGTTGTTGGCAGGGATGATTGTGTCGGTCTGCAATTTTAAATCTGACTAGGTAAGATGAGACCCGTCGCCGTTTCTACCTACTAAGCAGGCATAGTTCCATAATCTAACAACATCAGACCCACGTTCAAATGATCGCAGAAAAAAAGGTTAGTGTGAACCTTGGCTTTAGGAGGGACAGAGGGGATGTCAGGGTAGACAAAATTGAGTTTTGCTATCGCAATATATCGTTCTCCTTCGCCTCGGCTCAAGAATCCCATGGATGCAACGTTCATCACACGTCATTACTCTATTATAGGAGGAGAACGACGACGAAGGAGGTTAAGCTCATTTTTGTCCCGTAATGTCACAGCCTGACAAGACGAGTCCATTAGTAGGCGGGAGAGCTCTATAGGCGATCTGGCAAGAAGGCAGTTACGCCTGAATGGATGAAGGCTCCGGGAAGCAGAGTAGGCATAAAAGGCGACGACGACGGTCGGATTTGGTATCGATTGAACACGGATAGCTTTCATCTAGAAGTTGTTGTAGAGGTAGTTTAAGATTCTACCGCAGTTCATCCGCAAATGTTGTATCAAACTCTATCCCATCATCAATAAAGCTCATTGGTTTTCCCCAAATTCCCTAATTTTTTCCTAGATCGTTACCATTGGTATCTAGAGCCTAATCGGTTGAGGAGGGAAATTATTTTCCTCAATCACGTTGAATTCTGGTGCCCAAGGGGAAGCCGACGAAGTTTCACATCGAGATGGACCATGGCGTCCAAGGCTTGCCGGCGTGGAGGATCTGACCTTTCAAGGGATTCCAGTCCATGATGACGACAATGGCGTCCAAGCTTGCTACCGGTCGGCTCTGCCGCAACAACATAGCATGACGCCGCCTCGCTTGGTCCCATGACGATCGTGGCACTCGCGGTGGCCACGACTGTGGCTGTGGTGGCGATCGCGGCATTCAGGTGCGCGCAGGGCGCCAAGAAGCTGCGTCGGCAGAACAACAACAATACGTACTACTATGGCCAGGGCTACCCGTTGCCGCCCGCGGGCGCGTACGGCTCTCTGGCGTAGTAGCCGCTGGCCCCCGGGTGCGTACCTACCGCAGAAGAGCAGGCTCGGACGCAACGGGCTCGAGTTCGGAGCTACGAGGCTCGCCGTTGGCGCGATAGGAGGGCTGGCCGCCGATCATCGGCTCGGCGCTCGACAGCGGCGGCGGCGGCTGTGGAGGCGGCAGCGGCTGCGGTGGCGGCGATTGGCCATAAGTCTCTAGAGGGGCAACAGATGGTGATCAGATAAAGAAGATGAAGGACACAAATGACCTTTTTACACTAGAGATTGTTATGATAATCAAGATGGCCAAACACCTCGATTCTCCTAAACCACCTTATATCCATCTTAAAACTTGTGGTACAAAATTTTCATATATGCATATTCTTGTGACTTTGCCCAAGCATGCCTTTTTGCACCAAATCCTAGAACCCAACCACATGGGGCACCGTCCATCGTCATGCTATGGTAGTTGCCAAGATCCTCCATCCATCCTATGCCTTCTACACGCTAATGCCAATTCATCCCGCGTTGCTCCTCACCTCAGCGTAGAGGAGAGAGTGGTAGTGAAGATTGTTAGTGCACCACCAAGATATATTGCATGGTGAGCTAAATGGATCAAAATGTAATAGTGTGCATATATTTTTCTTATAAATTCAGTTGAAATTTTAAAAAGTTTATCTAGGGACAAAACTAAAACATTGTATGTTCTTGAACCAAACTAGTATTGTATATCATATATGCAAGTATCTCTACCGCTAGAGCTATACACCCTAATCAAAATTGGTTACCAAATCAAAATGGATCATGTAAAATGATGCATCATCAGATCCATTATTAAATATATACTCTTGGAGCTGATTTCTATGATGAGGGAGATGTTTATAGTCTTCTATATAAATTTTATCCAACTTAGTACTTTTGAAGATCGTGTGGCACATAATTTTATTAAAATGAAGAAAACCCAAGAAGAGTTCAAACGGCCATGGTACAAAAGGGAAAAAAATAGTATTAAATCCTAAAATATAAACATGTACTGTAACAACTCCAGTTTTTAGGGTTAGACAAATCTTGCATCATGAGCATGATCATCACATAATGCATCATTTATGGCATTTTGTGGCAATATTTTGAGTGATTATTTTAAAAATGCAAATAGGAGTTTTCAAAGGTTTTCTAGAAGTCAAACTTGTGATGCTTTTCTCAAAATGGAGCTTTAACAAAGTTTGTAGAGAAGAATTTTTGGAGAAACTTTTGTTTTGACCCCAATTTATTAAAATGACTTTTGGTGCTTCAAAAATGGCAAAAACAGTTTCAAAAATGAATTTTAAAGGTATTTTTGTGACCCAAATTTGTATTTTCAAATCTAGGCCGATTTAGCAAAAACTTTCTACATGAAAGTTATTCATCTTTTAATTTTGAGAAACTTTCATTTTTGGACCATTTTCAAATTCGCAATATTTTTCAAAATATGGCCAGTCAAACTTCATTTCAAATCTTGGACCGGTGGGACCCACCCGGCCCCACCTGTCATCATCCTCTCTCCTCCCCTCTCGCCGCGCGCGCGCGCCGGGCGCGCCGCAGCCGCAGCGCTGCCGCCGCGCCCGCCTCCCGCCGCGCGCGCCGCTCGAATCAAGTGCACGCTCGCGCTCGCGCTCGCCCCCTTGTCTCCCCACGCCCCCCGCTGCTCGCCGCCCACCCCGCTCGCTCCGCTCGCGCCGCCGTGTTGCCGCGCCCGATGCCGCACGCCAGCCGCGCCAAGCGAGCCGGCCAAGCGCTCCGGGACAACGCAACGGCACGCCACCGAGGTACTCGAGCACCACCGCAGCATCGCCCCGAGCCCCGCGCCGCCGCTGCCGCGCGCGCGCCGCGCGCATGCGCCGTCCGCCGGACCGCCCCGCTCGTCCATGCCGTGACCTCCCGGTCCGGTGGACCGCCCCGCGCCTTTAAAAGCTCCGCCTCGCCTCCCGGACCACTCGCCCCTCCATTTTTTCACCTCCCTCCCCGCGAGCCCCCGCGGAGCTCCGCCATGGCCGCCGCCATGAGCCGCTCCGGCTAGCCGCCTCTCCCCGCCCATTTTCTCCCCAGCGTCACCGAGTCCGCCTCGTCTTCCTCCACCTTCACCGCATGATCTTGCCTCGAATCGACCAAAGGTAGTGGCCAATCGGCCGGTCTCTTCTCGCCGTCGGGCGCCATGCGCCGGCGAGCTTCTTCGGCGTCGCCGTCCGCGCGTCCGCCATCATTTTCATCCTCTAGCTCGTGCTCTAGCTCCGCCGTGGTCAAGCGAAGCCCGTAGGCATACCAAGCGCCGCCGGTGCCCTCTCCCGGCGTCCGCCGACGAGCCGCGCCGCCGCCCGCGCCCGCCGCCCGTCCGCCCCGTCGTTCTAGTGCGCCATAGGCTCCATCTTCACCACCATCGCGTTCGCATCGATGTCCCGAGCACGATGGTGCTAGCCTTGTCGCCGGAAACCTCGCCGCCGGCGAGTTCGCCGGTCCGACTCCGGCGCCCCCGCGTCCGGCGGCCGACAGTGGGCTCGTTGGCCGGGTCCCACCCGTCGCGCCACCGGCGCGAGTGTGCTCCGTGTGCACCGCGTCGGGGGTACGCGTAGCATGCGCGGCCCGCGCGTCGCCGCCGCGGGGGACCACCCGGGTGCGCGTAGCGTTTAGGTGTTTTCCGGTTTTTGAAAATGAATTCCGAGAAATTGATTTAAATCTTCCAAAAATCATATCTCCCTCATTTTAAGTCCATTTTGGGTGATTCAAATTTCTATATTTTTCTTATGAGGAGCTTTATGCATGTAGGGTATTGGTTCATTTTTATGAAATACTTTTCTGTACTGTATTATTTAATGTCTTAATTGCTTATATCTTGTTAAATGCATAAGTAAATGTAGGTTTATCGAAAAAATGTGGTTCTTGTTTTGTTGCTCTAGTTAGGAGATGCTTTATCTAGAAAAATATTATTTATATATGTCATGTGTAGAAAATGCCCTGTTTATTTATTGTGCTTGCTTTGCTAAGAGTTTAGGAAATTCATAATTAATTATTTATGCAAGGTTTAGGCTTGATAATTTTTCTAGGATGTTTTTATGCCTATAAGTATCTGTTAATCACTTGAGATCTGTTGTTTGACACTTTTCATAATACAAAGTATTTTTAGGTCTTGGTTTGATGCTTTGTCTTGTCTTTTTTGTATAGAATAAATGGTTCACTGTTTTGACCTGCAAATTTTATGGTAGGCTTGTTGTTACCTAGCTTAGCTACTGTAATTTTTGTAGATTTTTCTGAGCAGTATAGCTATAGGTTGCTGTTATGCCCTGTTGTAATCATGGTCGGTTAATCGTCGAAGTCTAGGTTGACTAGTGTCCTTGCCATGTTTAATTAGGGTTATAAAAGGTGTAACATGTTAGGATGATGTTGACTACCTTGTAACTTCATGATTGGTTCATCATCATCATCATACGCTTTCATTTCGTATTGCATTCCCGATACTCATACGCATCGATGCATCGTACAGGATTGCCTGAAGGAGTGACGCCAGTAGTTCCCGAGGAGCCGGAAGGAGAGGAGCAGCAGGGAGCAAGTCTTTGCGGGGAGGCAAAGGCACAGACGAGGATCCGGACGCCGACTTGCCCGAGTGCCCTAACCATCACCCTAGCTCCTTTGAGAAAGGCAAGCCCCGGAGCATTACTCCTACGGTTTTCAAAATGTTTTACTTGAGTCATTTATTTATTATGATGCATTAAGTTAATAGGCGTTGACTTGGAACCGTTCGCATTATGAGTACCTTGATCCACCTAAATACTTTTACCCTATTAAGTTTAGGATCACGCTTATGCTTAGCACCGCTTAATTAGATCGGTAAAGACGGGTGATTGACCCTCATCCGCGAGGTAGGTGGTTACTACCCTTGGGTTGATACTATGGAGGTTGGTTAGAGAACATAACCATGTGGCCTTGTTAAATCACGACTAGTCGGAGTTTGTGGTGTGTTAGACCTCGGAAACTCCGGCGATGTCACTTAATGGGACTATGGCTTTGTACGTCCTCGGATCATGTTGAACAATGCCTCACGATAGCCGGAAGGATGCGACATCCGACCGCGAAGCCTTGAGGATGTTTGGGCCGGAATTTCAACGGAGTTGAGTGTGTTGCCCACAGCGCGGTATTAAAGCCGGTGGCCGGTCGCGCGGAGGTACACAGGTAGCCGGGCATGCCCTGGTGCAACCGTATTCGTTGAAATCCGTGTTTCCACCCGAATAGACCAAGGTGACCGTCACTCGTTCTAGCCGGCGAGTGTGGTTTGTGTGAGGAATACCCGCCAGCTGGTTTGCAATCGATTATAATCGCCATCGTTCCTGGACGGTGAACACTTGACCGAGCAAATGCACTTGTCGCAAATCATTGTGAAAAATAGGATGGTTATGGTTCTATGTTGTTGATGCCGGTATGCTCAACCTTAAGGATAGGATAGCATTGTTTGCTCATACTGGAGATGAAGTAGTACAGTGCTAACCTAGTGATGTCGGGATCCAACTTAAAAGATGTTAAGCTAGAGAGTCTTTTATAACTAAATGATTATTAATAAGCTCACCTTTTTATCGCAAGTTTAAATGAGTCGGCTACCCCACTTATAAAGCCTGGCATACTCCTTGGTGTCACTTTATTTTCATTTATGACGGGTAAGTCTAGTTGAGTACCTTCTTGTACTCGGGTTTTATTCCCTTGTTGTTGCGAGATGGTGAGATATTCTATGGGTATTGCCCAACTTGCTTCTACCCCGCGTATGGGGATGAGTAGATCGTGGGCACGATCAACCTATCTATCGTACCTCTATCTTTGTTGTCGGATGTGATGTTGGACCGGCACTATGTTTCAACTAAGTGTGCGTTTGTGAACCAAAACTTTATTTGCTTCCGCAATTTGGATTTGAACTCGGTATTGTAATATTTATTTCGTACTCCGATGTAATCTACTATTTGTGAACCTATGTATCACTATGAACTGTTGTATGTTGAACTCAATTCGGTCTGGGCTGTATTGTTGAAAGTTTGAAATCCTTCGAGATTTCACGGACTACCGGGTTGATATAGCCACAGTGTGCTAATTAAGTTGCTTTGGCGACTCATAAGTACATTGTGTTTATATTAATTGGTCGGTTACATTACGGTAGCATCGGAGCGGGTTCAACGTATTCTTGTTCATAAGTATACTTAAAACAAAATGATTTTGTTTTACAAACACTAATTACGAACTTATAGCCACTTAATCTCATATATAGGTTTTTCAAAGGTGTGTGGTTTTCAAAAACTTATATATGTGCCTTGGACCAGTCATATCCTTTATGCCCAATTAAGGACTTTAGGTGGCTTATATAAGTACTAACTTGGGGGATTATTGCATCATATTTTTATTTGTCGCGCTCATACACGACGGTTTTGTATGAGGGCCATTCACTTGAATGGTTGTGTATGGTTCAGATTTGCCTCTACGCCAAGGTAAGTGTGAGTTGTGAGAGCATGATCGGACGCAATGCCGATCTAGGGGAGTGCTTATTGGTGCTTTGGATTATATACATGTTCACACATGTTTATAAGAAGGTACCCCATGTGAGGGTGTCGTCTTCGATGACTTATTGGGTAGTATGCACTTGGGAATGGGTGCAAGTAATCGGAGATTTCACCTTGTTCGGAAGGTGTCCGGATTTTTACGTCGCTTGCATTCATTGGGATTTGGGCTGAAATGAATCTTCTGCGGTACACTAACTACGTGAAACGTGTAGCCCGACTAGTTACCGATATATGAGAGCACGTTTTGTATGCCACCGCCTAGACGTATTAGATAATAATTTTAGGCAGTGAGGACGTATGGAACGTGCATGCATCATGATTTACATATATGCTCATGTCATTCATTACATTCTCCTCTTCCCTTATAATTAAATTGTCTCGATTCCGCATCTCCATGCTTTTATTATTAAAATTGTTGCTCATTAAAAATAAAACCCTCCTTTTTCAGATGGCTCGGACCAAGCAGACCGCTCGCAAGAGTTCACGTCCACCCCGCCACCGCAAGCTTGCTTCCCGTGGGAGTACTTCTCTTGTGGTGCGTCGGGTGCCGTCCCACCAGGCTCGGGGAGGCCGGCACTTTTCTCGGGGAAGAGTGGCTTGCCCACTCTCCTCTCGGAGGCTTCGCACGGTCTTGGTTACCCTCGGGCACGAGCCACGGTACTCTTTGGGACGCCGGTGACCGGAAGAACTATGGCTTTGTTTCGTGGTGGTTGTGGTGCCATCCTTGGGCCTTGATGAGACTTGGACTGGATGGACGGCCAAGGGTGAGGGCATCACCGTTTTCGATGGTGCTCGGGATGCTTTTGCTTTCCCGATACTTGAGAAGATGGTGACGGAGCTGCCTAATGAGGTTCGAGGCTCATTCCTAGTGTTTTTCCTTTGGCTAGCCCCCGCATTGACACGTGGAGGCGGGCTCCGGGAATGGCACTAGTGGCTGGACCTCGGGAGGCGACTGTGCCACAGCTCTTTGCGCGAGTGTTGTGTTCGCCTTGATGAAGGCGTATGCAGCACAGGAGGAGCTTGCTCTCTTTAGGCACGACAAGTTGGAGCGTGTCGAGAGAGAGAAGGAGCAGCTACAGGAGATGTATGAGAAGAAGCTCGAGGAGCTCAGAGAGGAGATGGCACTGATGACTGAGCAGAGGGACCAGGCTGATCAGAGAGAGAAGTTGGCCTTGCAGCAGGTCCAGGAGCTTCAGGCTAGAGTTGGCAGGCGTGACGCCACTATCAAGAAGCTTGGAGACACTTTGGCCCGTATAGTTGGAGAGCGGGATGCAGCCCGGACTGAGGCACGTGGTTTGAGGGCTGCTCAGCGCACTCTCCGGGAGGACTTGCACGAGAAGGAGGTCTACATCGACGCCCTGCGTGAGGAGCTCTACGCGAGACAGCACGGAGAGTGGGTTGAGTCTCCGCTTGATGATGCAGCTAGTCAGGAGTGCGGTAGCCTTATGCGCCTAGACTAGTGTGTTGGTTAGTGTTAGCTGGACTGCTGTCCTTCGTGGTCCGTTGCGACTCTTTTATTTATGTGTGTGTCTGTAGTTGGTACGCTAGTAAGAGTTGGATGTGACCTTGGATCACGTTGTTGTAATGCTATGTCGTCGCTATGCCTAAAAAGTCCAGTGTTCGTGTGTGCTGGCAACCATGGATATTGTAAGACTCTATGTGATGTTTCGACATAATATTATTAGTGCAAATTGTGATGTGGAAAAATGAATTATTGTGCCATGTGTGGTTAATTGTATGAATTAATTTTCCTTCAATTAATTTCGCAAGGCATGATCTATTTATTCGTTTACCCTCGAGATTCAGCTCCTAATAGTGGATCAATATTATGGTTGAAACATGCAGATGGCGCCGATCACCCGCAATGGTCGTGGTAGTGGTCGTGATGAGGAAGAAGGGCATGGTGGTCGTGATGGGGAAGAAGCACATGGTGCACCACCCCCCACCTCCCCTCACCGCTGAGCAGTTGTTTGCATAGTTTCTGGGAAGTCAGCGCAACATAGAGCAACTTCTGCGTGCCAACTTTGAAGCAAACAACAAACACCGTGAGGATCATCGCCCTAATCGGTTCGGTGAATTCAAGGATTTCATGGACACCAAGCCTCCGGTGTTCGGGGATGCCCCCGATCCATTCATGGCCGATGCTTGGATCAACACTATGGAAGAAAGGTTTTCTTTGCTAAGGTTATCTCGAGGAACCGAAGGCTACCTATGCTTGCACACATGTTTGAAGGTGACGCTAGGTTGTGGTGGAATACACATCGCCACACCTTTCCTGAGGGTCAGCCTATCACTTGGGATCAGCTTGTTCGTGACTTCCGTGCAACTTATGTTCCACCCAGTCTTATGGCAATGAAGAAGACAGAGTTCCATAACTTGACCATGGGGAATCGTTCTGTGAAGGATTATCATCATGCATTCCAGAACCTATCCCGTTATGCACCTGAGTTTGTGAGTACTGAAGCCAATAAGATTGCTGCTTTCAAGAAGGGTCTCAGTACAAAGCTGATGAAGACCATGGGTACCTCTACCCGTGTGACTTTCAATGACTTCTACAATGACTGTCTCACTCAGGAGAATCAGAACAACCTGCATGCTGCTGCTAAGAACCGTAAGAGGGCTAATGAAGGTGGTTCCTCCCAGCCGAGGGCTCCACCTGCATATCGTCCTCCATTTCGCAACCATGGTTCGGGGTCTAAGTTTAGGCCTCCCCCGGAAGAAGAATGTTCCCTCGCCGTAATCGGCAGAAGTTCTCTAGGCCATTCGGGATGCCTATGCCTCATGGAAAACCGGTCGGGCCAATGCTCGCTGGTGCCAAGCCGGCGGTGATGGGTCCTTGCTTCAACGTGGGTCGGTCTGGACACCTCTACAAGCAATGTCCTCATCCAAAGAAGCAAATGTCCGCTCGTGTGCATCACACGTCTTTGGAGGAGATTCTTTCGGAGAACCCGTGACGGTGGTATGTTCCCCGTGAACCGATTCCTGCTCTTTTTTTGTTTGATACTAGATCATCGCATTCCTTTATGAGTCAAGCATTTGCACAAAAGCATAGTCAAGCCATAAAGGAGTTGAATTTAGAGTTTCGGGTGAGTGCGGTGGGCCGACATCACCACGAGACAAATGGTACTTGATGCAGCCTTGGAGTTAGATCGGTGGAGATTCCGGATGAACTTGATCGTTCTCGCCGGACTAGGTGTGGATGTTATCATAGGAATGAGTTGGATGCATCATTGGGGTGTAGTTTTGGATACTACCAATCGGATGGTGTCTATACGGAATCCTATGGGGGAGGGCACTTTCCAGGTACCCTTACCTCGGAAGATTCCGTTAGAAACTGTGGTATATGCTACTAAAGTGACCCCTCTACATGAGATTCCGGTAGTATGTGAGTTTCCGGATGTCTTTCCTGATGAGCTTCCAGGTCTTCCACCTGATCGGGAGATTGAGTTCCGCATTGAGTTGTTGCCTGGAACAGCCCCAATTTCTAAGAGACCTTACCGTATGTCCTCTGATGAGTTGAAAGAACTCAAGAAGCAGTTGCAAGAGTTAGCAGATAAAGGTCTCATTCGTCCCAGTGCATCGGAATGGGGTAGTCCCGCTATGTTCGTGAAGAAGAAGGACCAATCTTTGCGAATGGTCGTGGATTACCGCCTACTTAACTCAGTCACAGTCAAGAACAAGTATCCTCTACCACGTATTGATATCCTGTTTGATCAGTTGTCAAAGGCTAAGGTGTTCTCGAAGATTGACCTTAGATCTGGTTACCATCAGATTAAGATCAGACCAGAAGATGTTCCTAAGACCGCTTTCTCTACAAGATATGGGTTGTATGAGTACTTGGTTATGTCCTTTGGATTAACCAATGCTCCTGCATACTTTATGTATCTTATGAATTCGGTCTTCATGCCTGAGCTTGATAAGTTTGTGGTGGTATTTATTGATGATATCCTGATATATTCGGAGAATAAGGAAGACCATGCTGTGCATCTAAGGATTGTGCTGGAGAGATTGAGGAAGCATAAGTTGTATGCTAAGTTTAGCAAATGTGAGTTACGGCTTCGGAAGGTTCAATTTCTTGGACATGTCCTCTCGATGAAGGAATAACTGTGGACCCTAGCAACATAGAGAAGGTAGTGAATTGGAAGACACCCAAATCAGTTCATGAAGTAAGAGGTTTCCTTGGTTTAGCGGGGTATTATCGCCGATTCATTCCCAACTTTTCAAAGATTGCCAAGCCAATGACAAAATTGTTGCGAAAAGAGCACAAGTTCGCTTGGACAAAGAGTGCGAACAATGACTTTCCGCACTCGGGAAATGTTGACCACTGCTCCTGTTCTAGCGCAACCGGATATTGAGAAGCCGTTTGATGTATATTGTGACGCATCCAAGATAGGTTTGGGATGTGTGCTCATGCAAGAAGGAAGAGTCATAGCTTATGCCTCTCGTCAGTTAAAGAAACATGAAGTGAATTACCCTACTCATGATTTAGAGCTTGCTGCTGTAGTGCATGCATTGAAGATCTGGAGACATTACCTCCTTGGTAACCCTTGCAATGTGTATACGGATCATAAGAGCCTGAAGTACATCTTTACTCAAGAAGACTTGAACATGAGGCAACGTAGATGGTTGGAATTGATCAAGGATTATAATTTGCAATTGCAGTACCACCCTGGTAAGGCCAATGTAGTGGCCGATGCTTTGAGTCGGAAATCTCAGAGTGATGCTCTTCCGTCAGAGTTGGTAGAAGGCCATAATCTTATGCATTCAGTGATCTTGAACAATATTCGCATCAGTTGTGAACTGGAGGGTAAGGTTAAGGAAGGTCAAAAGTCGACAATGCAATCACGAGAGATCAAGAAAAGAATCAAAAGCATGCCATCTCGTTCTTCAAGGAAGATGATCAAGGAGTCTTGTGGTACGATAAACGTCTAGTTGTACCACAGACAAGGAACTTAGAAAGCAGATCATGGATGAAGCTCACTTGTCCAAGTTATCTATGCACCCTGGTAGCGTAAGATGTTTCATGATCTAAAACGTCGGTATTGGTGGTCTCACATGAAAAGAGATGTGGCGAGTATGTAGCGAGTGTGATACCCGTTGTCGGGTGAAGGCCGTTCACTTGAAGACGGGTGGTTTACTTCAGCCATTGCCAATTCCAGATTGGAAGTGGGAATGTATCGTATGGATTTCATTCTTTGGATTACCCACTACACCAAAGGGTCATGATTCTATTTGGGTCATAGTGGATCGTCTAACCAAGTCTGCACACTTTATACCTGTCCATACAACATATCGTCCACCTCAGTATGCCGATATCTACGTCCAACAGATTGTCAGATTGCATGGTGTACCTAAAGAGATAGTGTCTGATAGAGGACCGCAGTTTATGGCTCACTTTTGGGAACAGTTGCAGAAGGGTTTGAATACTCAAGTATTGCATAGTACTTGCTTATCATCCTCGGACTTCGGTCCGATGACGAAAGAGTGAATCGAGATTTTGGAAGATTTATTACGTGCTTGTGTTTTGTCTTGGAAGGGTTCATGGGAAAAGTGGTTGCCGTTAGCGAGTTCTCTTATAACAATAGCTATCAAGAGAGTATAAAGATGTCACCTTTTGAGGCTTTGTATGGTAGGAGTTGTAGAACACCCGCCGGTTGGGTTGAGACGGGAGATAGACGATACTATGGTATTGACTTTATTAAAGAAGCTGAAGAGCAAGTCAAGCTTATCCGACAAAGATATTGCAGCCGCACAATCCCGACGAAAAGTTATGCTTGACAAGAAAAGACGGCTGTAACATTTCAAGTTGGAGACCATGTGTATCGAAGGTGTCCCCTATGAAAAGAGTGCAACGTTTTGGTGTGAAACGGAAATTAGCACCTCGGTATGTAGGACCTTTCAAAATCATAGAACAGAAAGGACCTGTGGCCTTCAAGCTAGAATTACCTGAAGATATGAGTGCTGTTTTCCCTGTATTCCATGTATCTCAACTCAAGAGGTGTGTGCGACTCCCTAAGGAAAAGATCAAGATGTCAGATATCAAACTGCAGCCAGACTTGACCTATGAGGAGAAGCCAGTAAAATTGTTGGATGTCAAGGAGAGAGTGACACGGAACAGAACAGTCAAAACATACAAGGTGTGTTGGAGTCATCATGATGATCTGGATGCTACTTGGGAGACTGAGGACTACCTTAAAGACGCATACCCGAATTTCCATAAGCAATGGTTAGTTCGCTCAAATCTCGGGCGAGATTTCTTTAAGGGGGTAGGTCAGTAACAACTCCGGTTTTTAGGGTTAGACAAATCTTGCATCATGAGCATGATCATCACATAAGCATCATTTATGGCATTTTTGTGGCAATATTTTGAGTGCTTATTTTAAAAATGCAAATAGGAGTTTTCAAAGGTTTTCTAGAAGTCAAACTTGTGATGCTTTTCTCAAAATGGAGCTTTAACAAAGTTTGTAGAGAAGAATTTTTGGAGAAACTTTTGTTTTGACCCCAATTTATGAAAATGACTTTTGGTGCTTCAAAAATGGCAAAAACAGTTTCAAAAATGAATTTTAAAGGTATTTTTGTGACCCAAATTTTATTTTCAAATCTAGGCCGATTTTGCAAAAACTTTCTACATGAAAGTTATTCATCTTTTAATTTTGAGAAACTTTCATTTTTGGACCATTTTCAAATTCGCAATATTTTTCAAAATATGGCCGGTCAAACTTCTAGTTCAAATTTGGACCGGTGGGACCCACCCGGCCCCACCTGTCATCATCCTTTCTCCTCCCCCTCGCTCGCCGCGCGCGCCCGCCGCCGCCGCAATCCCGCGCTGCCCCCCGCGCCTCGCCCCCGCTCCCGCTGCGCCGCTCGAATCAAGTGCACTCGGCTCGCGCCCGTGCCCCCTGCCCACCTCGCCGCCGCGCCCGCTTTGCCATCCGCCCGCTCCGCCGCGCCCGCCGTGCCGCCGCTCCGCCATGGAGGATGCCGCACGCCGCACGCCTGCCGCCCAAGCGAGCGCCGGCCAAGCGCTCCGGGACAACGCAACGGCACGCCACCGAGGCACTCGAGCACCTCGCGCACGACGCCGCTTCCCCTCGCCCCGCCCCGCCGCTGCCGCCGCCCCGCCGCGCGCGCGCGCGCGCGCCATGGCCGTCCGCCGGACCGCCCCGCTCGTCCATGCCGTGACCCCCCGGTCCGAAATTGGACAGCCCCGCCCGCGCCTTTAAAAGCTCCGCCCGCCTCCCCGCACCACTCGCCCTCCATTTCCCCTCCCCTCCTCGCCCGCGGAGCCCCGCGAGCTCCGCCATGGCCGCCGCCATGAGCCGCTCTCCGGCTAGCCACCTCCCCGCCCATCCATTTTCTCCCCAGCCGAGCGTCACCGTGTCGCCTCGCCTCCTCCACCTTCACCGCATGATCCGTGCCTCGAATCGACCAAGGTAGTGGCCAATCGGCCGGTCTCGTTCTCGCCGTCGGGCGCCATGCGCCGGCGAGCTTCTCCGGCGTCGCCGTCGCGCGCGTCCGCCATCATCTTCATCCCCTAGCTCGCGCTCTAGCTCCGCCATGGCTTCGCGAAGCCCGTAGGCATAGCCGAAGCGCGCGCCGCGGTGCTTGCTCCGGCGCCCGCCGCCGCGAGCCGCCCGCCGCATCGCCGCCGCCGCCGTCCGCCCGTCGTTCTAGTGCGCCATAGGCTCCATCTTCACCACCATCCGCGTTCGCGTCGATGTCCCGAGCACGCCGTGCAACCAATGTCGCCGGAGAACCTCGCCGCCGCGGCGAGCCCACCGGCAACGGCGGGCGAGGTCCGCCCCGGTGCCCGGCCGGCCGACAGGTGGGCCGTTGGCCGGGTCCCACCCGTCGCGCCACCGGTGCGTGTGCGCGCTGCTCCGTGTGCACTGCGCTGGGTACGCGTAGCAGCGTGGCCCGCGTGTCAGCCGCAGCGGGGAATAGCCCCGGGTGCGCGTAGCGTTTTAGGTGTTTTCCGGTTTTTGAAAATGATTTCCAGAAATGTGTTTAATCTTTCAAAAATTATATCTCACTCATTTTAAGTCCATTTTGGGTGATTCAAATTTCAGTATTTTTCTTATCAGGAGCTTTATGCATGTAGGGTATTAGTTTATTTTTATGAAATACTTTTCTGTACTGTATTATTTAATGTCTTAATTGCTTATATCTTGTTAAATGCATAAGTAAATGTAGGTTTATCGAAAAAATGTGGTTCTTGTTTTGTTGCTCTAGTTAGGAGATGCTTTATCTATGAAAAATATTATTTATATATGTCATGTGTAGAAAATGCCCTGTTTATTTATTGTGCTTGCTTTGCTAAGAGTTTAGGAAATTCATAATTAATTATTTATGCAAGGTTTAGGCTTGATAATTTTTCTAGGGTGTTTTTATGCCTATAAGTAGCTGATAATCACATGAGATCTGTTGTTTGACACTTTTCATAATGCAAAGTATTTTTAGGTTTTGGTTTGCTGCTGTCTTGTCTTTTTTGTATAGGATAAACGGTTCACTGTTTTGGCATGAAAATTTTATGGTAGGCTTATTGTCATCTATCTTAGCTACTGTAATTTTTGTAGATTTTTCTGAGCAGTCTAGCTATAGGTTGCTGTTATGCCCTATTGTAATCATGATCGGTTAATCGTCGAAGTCTAGGTTAACTAGTGTCCTTGCTATGTTTAATTAGGGTTATAAAAGGTGTAACATGTTAGGATGATGTTGACTACCTTGTAACTTCATGATTGGTTCATCATCATCATCATACGCTTTGATTTCGTATTGCATTCCCGATATTCATACGCATCGATGCATCATACGGGATTGCCTAAGGAGTGACGCCGATAGTTCCCGAGGAGCCGGAAGGAGAGGAGCAGCGAGGGAGCAATCTTTGCGGGAGGCAGCACGGGACGAGGATCCGGACGCCGACTTGCCCGAGTGCCCTAACCATCACCCTAGCTCCTTTGAGAAAGGCAAGCCCGGAGCATTACTCCTACGGTTTTCAAAATGTTTTACTTGAGTCATTTATTTATTATGATGCATTAAGTTAATAGCGTTGACTTGGAACCGTTCTTGCATTATGATTACCTTGATCCACCTAATACTTTACCCTATTAAGTTTAGGATCGCGCTTATGCTTAGCACCGCTTAATTAGATCGGTAAAGACGGGTGATTGACCCTCATCCGCGAGGTAGGTGGTTACTACCCTTGGTTGATACTATGGAGGTTGGTTAGAGAACATAACCATGTGGCCTTGTTAAATCACGACTAGTCGGAGTTTGTGGTGTGTTAGACCACGGAAACTCCGGCGATGTCACTTAATGGGACTATGGCTTTGTACGTCCTCGGATCATGTTGAACAATGCCTCACAGATAGCTGGAAGGATGCGGACATCCGACCGCGAAGCCTTGAGGATGTTTGGGCCGGAATTTCAACGGAGTTGAGTGTGTTGCCCACAGGCGCGGTATTAAAGCCAGTGGCCGGTCGCGCCGGAGGTACCTGGTAGCCGGGCATGCCCTGGTGCAACCGTATTCGTTGAAATCCGTGTTTCCACCCGAATAGACCAAGGTGACCGTCACTCGTTCTGGCCGGCGAGTGTGGTTTGTGTGAGGAATACCCGCCAGCTGGTTTGCAATCGATTATAATCGCCATCGTTCCTGGACAGTGAACACTTGACCGAGCAAATGGCACCGTCGCAAATCATTGTGAAAAATAGGATGGTTATGGTTCTATGTTGTTGATGCTGGTATGCTCAACCTTAAGGATAGGATAGCATTGTTTGCTCATACTCTGGAGATGAAGTAGTACAGGTGCTAACCTAGTGATGGCAGGATCCAACTTAAAAGATGTTAAGCTAGAGAGTCTTTTATAACTAAATGATTATTAATAAGCTCACCTTTTTATTGCAAGTTTAAATGAGTCAGCTACCCCACTTATGAAGCCTGGCATACTCCTTGGTGTCACTTTATTTTCATTTATGACGGGTAAGTCTAGTTGAGTACCTTCTTGTACTCAGGGTTTTATTCCCTTGTTGTTGCAGATGGTGAGATATTCTATGGGTATTGCCCAACTTGCTTCTACCCTGCGTATGGGGATGAGTAGATCGTGGGCACGATCAACCTATCTATCGTACCTCTATGCTGTTATCGGATGTGATGTGGGACCAGGCACTATGTTTCAACTAAGTGTGCGTTTGTGAACCAAAACTTTATTTGCTTCCGCAATTTGGATTTGAACTCGGTATTGTAATATTTATTTCGTACTCCGATGTAATCTACTATTTGTGAACCTATGTATCACTATGAACTGTTGTATGTTGAACTCAATTCGGTCCGGGTCAGTATTATTGTTGAAAGTTTGAAATCCTTCGAGATTTCACGGACTACGGGTTGATATAGCCACGGTGTGCTAATTAAGTTGCTTTGCGACTCATAAGTACATTGTGTTTATATTAATTGGTCGGTTCATTTACGGTGGCATCGGAGCGGGTTCAACGTATTCTTGTTCATAAGTATACTTAAAACAAAATGATTTTGTTTTACAAACACTAATTACGAACTTATAGCCACTTAATCTCATATATAGGTTTTTCAAAGGTGTGTGGTTTTCAAAAACTTATATATGTGCCTTGGACCAGTCATATCCTTTATGCCCAATTAAGGACTTTAGGTGGCTTATATAAGTACTAACTTGGGGGATTATTGCATCATATTTTTATTTGTCGCGCTCATACACGACGGTTTTGTATGAGGGCCATTCACTTGAATGGTTGTGTATGGTTCAGATTTGCCTCTACGCCAAGGTAAGTGTGAGTTGTGAGAGCATGATCGGACGCAATGCCGATCTAGGGGAGTGCTTATTGGTGCTGGATTATATACATGTTCACACATGTTTATAAGAAGGTACCCCATGTGAGGGTGTCGTCTTCTGATGACTTATTGGGTAGTATGCACTTGGGAATAGGTGCAAGTAATCGGAGATTTCACCTTGTTCGGAAGGTGTCTGGATTTTTACGTCGCTTGCATTCATGGGGATTTGGGCTGAAATGAATCTTCTGCAGGTACACTAACTACGTAAAACGTGTAGCCCGACTAGTTACCGATATATGAGAGCACGTTTTGTATGCCACCGCCTAGACGTATTAGATAATAATTTTAGGCAGTGAGGACGTATGGAACGTGCATGCATCATGATTCACTTATATGCTCATGTCATTCATTACATTCTCCTCTTCCCTTATAATTAAATTGTCCCAATTCCGCATCTCCATGCTTTAATTATTAAAATTGTTGCTCATTGAAAATAAAACTCCTTTTCAGATGGCTCGGACCAAGCGGACCGCTCGCAAGAGTTCGCGTCCACCCCGCCACCGCAAGCTTGCTTCCCGTGGGAGTACTTCTCTTGTGGTGCGTCGGGTGCCGTCCCACCCGGCTCGGGGAGGCCGGCACTTTTCGGGGGAAGAGTGGCTTGCCCACTCTCCTCCGGGAGGCTTCGCACGGTCTTGGTTACCCTCGGGCACGAGCCACGCATACTCGGGACGTTGGTGACCGGAAGAACTATGGCTTTGTTTCGTGGTGGTTGTGGTGCCATCCTTGGGCCATGTGAGACTTGGACTGGATGGACGGCCAAGGGTGAGGGTATCACCGTTTTCGATGGTGCTCGGGATGCTTTTCTTTCCCGATACTTGAGAAGATGGTGACGGAGCTGCCTAATGAGGTTCGAGGGCTCATTCCTAGTGTTTTTCCTTTGGCTAGCCCCCGCATTGACACGTGGAGGCGGGCTCCGGGAATGGCACTAGTGGCTGGACCTCGGGAGGCGGCGTAGATGCCGTGCCGGTGCTCTTGCGCGAGTGTTGTGTTCGCCTTGATGAAGGCGTATGCGGCACGGAGGAGCTTGCTCTCTTTAGGCACGACAAGTTGGAGCGTGTCGAGAGAGAGAAGGAGGAGCTACGGGAGATGTACGAGAAGAAGCTCGAGGAGCTCGAGAGGAGATGGCACGATGACGAGCGAGAGGACCAGGCTGGTCGAGAGAGAGAAGTTGGCCTGCGGCGGGTCCGGGAGCTTCGGGCTAGAGTTGGCGGGCGTGACGCCACTATCAAGAAGCTTGGAGACACTTTGGCCCGTATAGTTGGAGAGCGGGATGCAGCCCGGACCGAGGCACGTGGTTTGAGGGCTGCTCGGCACACTCTCCGGAGGACTTGCACGAGAAGGAGGTCTACATCGACGCCCGCGTGAGGAGCTCTACGCGAGACAAAGGCACGGAGAGTGGGTTGAGTCTCCGCTTGATGATGCGGCTAGTCGGGAGTGCGGTAGCCTTATGCGCCTAGACTAGTGTGTTGGTTAGTGTTAGCTGGACTGCTTGTCCTTCGTGGTCCGTTGCGACTCTTTTGTTTATGTGTGTGTCTCGTAGTTGGTACGCTAGTAAGAGTTGGATGTGACCTTGGATCACGTTGTTGTAATGCTATGTCGTCGCTATGCCTAAAAAGTCCGGTGTTCGTGTGTCTTGGCAACCATGGATATTGTAAGACTCTATGTGATGTTTCGACATAATATTATTAGTGCAAATTTGTGATGTGGAAAAATGAATTATTGTGCCATGTGTGGTTAATTGTATGAATTAATTTTCCTTCAATTAATTTCGCAAGGCATGATCTATTTATTCGTTTACCCTCGAGATTCAGCTCCTAATAGTGGATCAATATTATGGTTGAAACATGCGGATGGCGCCGATCACCCGCAATGGTCGTGGTAGTGGTCGTGATGAGGAAGAAGGGCATGGTGGTCGTGATGGGGAAGAAGCACATGGTGCACCACCCCCTCCCCTCACCGCCGAGCGCTTGTTTGCATAGTTTACGGGAAGTCGGCGCAACATAGAGCAACTTCGCGTGCCAACTTTGAAGCAAACAACAAACACCGTGAGGATCATCGGCCTAATCGGTTCGGTGAATTCAAGGATTTCATGGACACCAAGCCTCCGGTGTTCGGGGATGCCCCGATCCATTCATGGCCGATGCTTGGATCAACACTATGGAAGAAAGGTTTTCTTTGCTTGAGGTTATCGAGGAAATGAAGGCTACCTATGCTTTTGCACACATGTTTGAAGGTGACGCTAGGTTGTGGTGGAATACACATCGCCACACCTTTCCCGAGGGTCACCTATCACTTGGGATCGGCTTGTTCGTGACTTCCGTGCAACTTATGTTCCACCCGGTCTTATGGCAATGAAGAAGACAGAGTTCCATAACTTGACCATGGGGAATCGTTCGTGAAGGATTATCATCATGCATTCCGAACCTATCCCGTTATGCACCCGAGTTTGTGAGTACTAAAAGCCAATAAGATTGTTGCTTTCAAGAAGGGTCTCGGTACAAAGCCGATGAAGACCATGGGTACCTCTACCCGTGTGACTTTCAATGACTTCTACAATGACTGTCTCACTCGGGAGAATCGAACAACCCGCATGCTTCTTGCTAAGAACCGAAAAGGGCTAATGAAGGTGGTTCCTCCCGGTAGAGGGCTCCACCTGCATATCGTCCTCCATTTCGCAACCATGGTTCGGGGTCTAAGTTTAGGCCTCCACAGAAGAAGAATGTTCCTGCTCAGAATCAGCAGAGGTTCTCTAGGCCATTCAGGATGCCTATGCCTCATGGAAAACCAGGTCAGGCCAATGCTGCTGGTGCCAAGCCGGCAGTGATGGGTCCTTGCTTCAACTGTGGTCAGTCTGGACACCTCTACAAGCAATGTCCTCATCCAAAGAAGCAAATGTCCGCTCGTGTGCATCACACGTCTTTGGAGGAGATTCTTTCTGGAGAACCCGTGACAGCTGGTATGTTCCCTGTGAACCAGATTCCTGCTGCTGTTTTGTTTGATACTAGATCATCGCATTCCTTTATGAGTCAAGCATTTGCACAAAAGCATAGTCAAGCCATAAAGGAGTTGAATTTAGAGTTTCGGGTGAGTGCGGTGGGCCGACATCACCACGAGACAAATGGTACTTGACGCAGCCTTGGAGTTAGATCGGTGGAGATTCCGGATGAACTTGATCGTTACGCCGACTAGGTGTGGATGTTATCATAGGAATGAGTTGGATGCATCATTGGGGTGTAGTTTTGGATACTACCAATCGGATGGTGTCCATACGGAATCCTATGGGGAGGGCACTTTCCGAGTACCCTTACCTCGGAAGATTCCGTTAGAAACTGTGGTATATGCTACTAAAGTGACCCCTCTACATGAGATTCCGGTAGTATGTGAGTTTCCGGATGTCTTTCCTGATGAGCTTCCGGGTCTTCCACCGGATCGGGAGATTGAGTTCCGCATTGAGTTGCTGCCGGGAACAGCCCCAATTTCTAAGAGACCTTACCGTATGTCCTCTGGTGAGTTGAAGGAACTTAAGAAGCAGTTGCAAGAGTTAGCAGATAAAGGTCTCATTCGTCCTAGTGCATCGGAATGGGGTAGTCCCGCTATGTTCGTAAAGAAAAAGGATCAATCTTTGCGAATGGTCGTGGATTACCGCCTACTTAACTCGATCACAGATCAAGAACAAGTATCCTCTACCCACGTATTGATATCCCGTTTGATCGGTTGTCAAGGCTAAGGTGTTCTCGAAGATTGACCTTAGATCGGGTTACCATCGATTAAGATCGACCGAGAAGATGTTCCTAAGACCGCTTTCTCTACAAGATATGGGTTGTATGAGTACTTGGTTATGTCCTTTGGATTAACCAATGCTCCTGCATACTTTATGTATCTTATGAATTCGGTCTTCATGCCTGAGCTTGATAAGTTTGTGGTGGTATTTATTGATGATATCCTGATATATTCGGAGAATAAGGAAGACCATGTTGTGCATCTAAGGATTGTGCTGGAGAGATTGAGGAAGCATAAGTTGTATGCTAAGTTTAGCAAATGTGAGTTACGGCTTCGGAAGGTTCAATTTCTTGGACATGTCCTCTCGATGAAGGAATAACTGTGGACCCTAGCAACATAGAGAAGGTAGTGAATTGGAAGACACCCAAATCAGTTCATGAAGTAAGAGGTTTCCTTGGTTTAGCGGGGTATTATCGCCGATTCATTCCCAACTTTTCAAAGATTGCCAAGCCAATGACAAAATTGTTGCGAAAGAGCACAAGTTCGCTTGGACGGAAGAGTGCGAAATTGACTTTCCGCACTCTGCGGGAAATGTTGACCACTTCTCTGTTTAGCGCAACCGGATATTGAGAAGCCGTTTGATGTATATTGTGACGCATCCAAGATAGGTTTGGGATGTGTGCTCATGCAAGAAGGAAGAGTCATAGCTTATGCCTCTCGTCGCTTAAAGAAACATGAAGTGAATTACCCTACTCATGATTTAGAGCTTGCTTGCCGTAGTGCATGCATTGAAGATCTGGAGACATTACCTCCTTGGTAACCCTTGCAATGTGTATACGGATCATAAGAGCCTGAAGTACATCTTTACTCAAGAAGACTTGAACATGAGGCAACGTAGATGGTTGGAATTGATCAAGGATTATAATTTGCAATTGCAGTACCACCCTGGTAAGGCCAATGTAGTGGCCGATGCTTTGAGTCGGAAATCTCAGAGTGATGCTCTTCCGTCAGAGTTGGTAGAAGGCCATAATCTTATGCATTCAGTGATCTTGAACAATATTCGCATCAGTTGTGAACTGGAGGGTAAGGTTAAGGAAGGTCAAAAGTCAGACAATGCAATCACAGAGATCAAGAAAAGAATCAAAAGCATGCCATCTCAGTTCTTCAAGGAAGATGATCAAGGAGTCTTGTGGTACGATAAACGTCTAGTTGTACCACAGGACAAGGAACTTAGAAAGCAGATCATGGATGAAGCTCACTTGTCCAAGTTATCTATGCACCCAGGTAGCAGTAAGATGTTTCATGATCTAAAACGTCAGTATTGGTGGTCTCACATGAAAAGAGATGTGGCGAGTATGTAGCGAGTGTGATACCTTTGTCGGGTGAAGGCCGTTCACTTGAAGACGGGTGGTTTACTTCAGCCATTGCCAATTCCGAATTGGAAGTGGGAATGTATTAGTATGGATTTCATTCTTTGGATTACCCACTACACCAAAGGGTCATGATTCTATTTGGGTCATAGTGGATCGTCTAACCAAGTCTCGCACACTTCATACCGTCCATACAACATATCGTCCACCTCGGTATGCTTTGATATCTACGTCCAACAGTTGTCGATTGCATGGTGTACCTAAAGAGATAGTGTCGATAGAGGACCGCAGCTTTATGGCTCACTTTTGGGAACAGGTTGCGAAGGGTTTGAATACTCAAGTATTGCATAGTACGCTTATCATCCTCGAGACTTCGGGCGCCGAAAAAGAGTGAATCGATTTTGGAAGATTTATTACGTGCTTGTGTTTTGTCATGGAAGGGTTCATGGGAAAAGTGGTTGCCGTTAGCCGAGTTCTCGTATAACAATAGCTATCAAGAGAGTATAAAGATGTCACCTTTTGAGGCTTTGTATGGTAGGAGTTGTAGAACACCTGCCAGTTGGGTTGAGACGGGAGATAGACGATACTATGGTATTGACTTTATTAAAGAAGCAGAAGAGCAAGTCAAGCTTATCCGACAGCATATTGCAGCCGCACAGTCCCGACAGAAAAGTTATGCTGACAAGAAAAGACGGACTGTAACATTTCAAGTTGGAGACCATGTGTATCTGAAGGTGTCCCCTATGAAAAGAGTGCAACGTTTTGGTGTGAAACGGAAATTAGCACCTCGGTATGTAGGACCTTTCAAAATCATAGAACAGAAAGGACCTGTGGCCTTCAAGCTAGAATTACCTGAAGATATGAGTGCTGTTTTCCCTGTATTCCATGTATCTCAACTCAAGAGGTGTGTGCGACTCCCTAAAGAAAAGATTAAGATGACCGACATCAAACTGCAGCCAGACTTGACCTATGAGGAGAAGCCAGTAAAATTGTTGGATGTCAAGGAGAGAGTGACACGGAACAGAACAGTCAAAACATACAAGGTGTGTTGGAGTCATCATGATGATCTGGATGCTACCTGGGAGACTGAGGACTATCTTAAAGACGCATACCCGAGTTTCCATAATCAATGGTTAGTTCGCTCAAATCTCGGGCGAGATTTCTTTAAGGGGGTAGGTAACAACTCCGGTTTTAGGGTTAGACAAATCTTGCATCATGAGCATGATCATCACATAATGCATCATTTATGGCATTTTGTGGCAATATTTTGAGTGCTTATTTTAAAAATGCAAATAGGAGTTTTCAAAGGTTTTCTAGAAGTCAAACTTGTGATGCTTTTCTCAAAATGGAGCTTTAACAAAGTTTGTAGAGAAGAATTTTTGGAGAAACTTTTGTTTTGACCCCAATTTATGAAATGACTTTTGGTGCTTCAAAAATGGCAAAAACAGTTTCAAAAATGAATTTTAAAGGTATTTTTGTGACCCAAATTTTTATTTTCAAATCTAGGCCGATTTAGCAAAAACTTTCTACATGAAAGTTATTCATCTTTTTATTTTGAGAAACTTTCATTTTTGGACCATTTTCAAATTCGCAATATTTTTTCAAAATATGGCCGGTCAAACTTCCTATTTAAATATTTGGACCGGTGGGACCCACCCGGCCCCACCCGTCATCATCCTCTCCTCCCCCCTCGCTTCAAGCGCGCGCGCCGCGCCGCGAGCCGCGCGCTGCCCCGCCCGCCCGCCCGCTCCCGCTGCGCCCGCTCGAATCAAGTGCCCGCGTGGCTCGCCTCGAGTGCCCCTCGCTCCCCCACCCCGTCCCGCCCGCTCCCACGCCTGCCGCTCCAGCCGCCCGCCGCTGCGCCGCCGTGTTGCCGCCGCCCGATGCCGCACGCCATGCCGCGCCAAGCGAGCCGGCCAAGCGCTCCGGGACAACGCAACGGCACGCCACCGAGGTACTCGAGCACCACCGCAAGACCGCACGCTTCCCCCCGCTTCGCCGCGCCGCCGCCGAGCGCGCATCGCGCGCCGCGCCATGGACGCCGCGCCGCCGCCGTCGCCGTGACCTCCCGGTCCGGGTGGACCGCTCCGCGCCTTTAAAAGCTCCGCCTCGCCTCCCCGGACCACTCGCCCCCTCCATTTTTTTTTCACCTCCCCTCGCCCGCGGAGCGCCCGCGGAGCTCCGCCATGGCCGCCGCCATGAGCCGCTCCGGCTAGCCGCCTCCCGCCCCGCCATTTTCTCCCCAACCGCGTCACCGTGTCCGCCTCGTCTTCCTCCACCTTCACCGCATGATCTTGCCTCGAATCGACCAAAGGTAGTGGCCAATCGGCCGGTCTCGTTCTCGCCGTCGGCGCCATGCGCCGGCGAGCTTCTCCGGCGTCGCCGTCCGCCGCGTCCGCCATCATTTTCATCCTCTAGCTCGTGCTCTAGCTCCGCCGTGGTCAGCGAAGCCCGTCGGCATGCCCCGAGCGCGCCGCCGAGCCTCGCTCCGGCGTCCCGCCGTCGAGCCGCGCCGCCGCCGCCGCCGCCGCCGTCCGTCCGCCCGTGTCGTTCTAGTGCGCCATAGGCTCCATCTTCACCACCATCGCGTTCGCGTCGATGTCCCGAGCACGATGGTGCTACCTTGTCGCCGGAAACCTCGCCGCCGGCGAGTTCGGCCGGTCAACTCGGCGGCGCCCGCGTCCGGTGGGCCGACGGGTGGGCTCGTTGGCCGGGTCCCACCCGTCGCCGCCACCGGTGCGAGTGTGCTCCGTGTGCACCGCGTCGGGTACGCGTAGCATGCGCGGCCCGCGCGTCGCCGCAGGGGGACCACCCCGGGTGCGCGTAGCGTTTTAGGTATTTTCCGGTTTTTGAAAATGAATTCCGAAATTGATTTAAATCTTCCAAAAATCATATCTCCCTCATTTTAAGTCCATTTTGGGTGATTCAAATTTCTATATTTTTCTTATGAGGAGCTTTATGCATGTAGGGTATTGGTTCATTTTTATGAAATACTTTTCTGTACTGTATTATTTAATGTCTTAAATTGCTTATATCTTGTTAAATGCATAAGTAAATGTAGGTTTATCGAAAAAATGTGGTTCTTGTTTTGTTGCTCTAGTTAGGAGATGCTTTATCTAGGAAAAATATTATTTATATATGTCATGTGTAGAAAATGCCCTGTTATTTATTGTGCTTGCTTTGCTAAGAGTTTAGGAAATTCATAATTAATTATTTATGCAAGGTTTAGGCTTGATAATTTTTCTAGGATGTTTTTATGCCTATAAGTAGCTGTTAATCACATGAGATCTGTTGTTTGACACTTTTCATAATGCAAAGTATTTTTAGGTCTTGGTTTGATGCTTTGTCTTGTCTTTTTTTGTATAGAATAAATGGTTCACTGTTTTGACCTGAAAAATTTATGGTAGGCTTGTTGTTACCTAGTTTAGCTACTGTAATTTTTGTAGATTTTTCTGAGCAGTCTAGCTATAGGTTGATGTTATGCCCTATTGTAATCATGATCGGTTAATCGTCGAAGTCTAGGTTAACTAGTGTCCTTGCTATGTTTAATTAGGGTTATAAAAGGTGTAACATGTTAGGATGATGTTGACTACCTTGTAACTTCATGATTGGTTCATCATCATCATCATACGCTTTCATTTCGTATTGCATTCCCGATACTCATACGCATCGATGCATCATACAGGATTGCCGGAAGGAGTGACGCGCCGATAGTTCCGAGGAGCCGGAAGGAGAGGAGCAGCGGGCAGCGGTCTTTGCGGGGAGGCAAAGACAGACGAGGATCCGGACGCCGACTTACCCGAGTGCCCTAACCATCACCCTAGCTCCTTTGAGAAAGGCAAGCCCCGGAGCATTACTCCTACAGTTTTCAAAATGTTTTACTTGAGTCATTTATTTATTATGATGCATTAAGTTAATAGGCGTTGACTTGGAACCGTTACTGCATTATGATTACCTTGATCCACCTGAATACTTTACCCTATTAAGTTTAGGATCGCGCTTATGCTTAGCACTTGCTTAATTAGATCGGTAAAGACGGGTGATTGACCCTCATCCGCGAGGTAGGTGGTTACTACCCTTGGGTTGATACTATGGAGGTTGGTTAGAGAACATAACCATGTGGCCTTGTTAAATCACGACTAGTCGGAGTTTGTGGTGTGTTAGACCTCGGAAACTCCGGCGATGTCACTTAAAGGACTATGGCTTTGTACGTCCTCGGATCATGTTGAACAATGCCTCACGATAGCCGGGAAGGATGCGGACATCCGACCGCGAAGCCTTGAGGATGTTTGGGCCGGAATTTCAACGGAGTTGAGTGCGTTGCCCACAGGCGCGGTATTAAAGCCGGTGGCCGGTCGCGCCGGAGGTACACAGTAGCCGGGCATGCCCCGGTGCAACCGTATTCGTTGAAATCCGTGTTTCCACCCGAATAGACCAAGGTGACCGTCACTCGTTCTCGGCCGGCGAGTGTGGTTTGTGTGAGGAATACCCGCCGACCGGTTTGCAATCGATTATAATCGCCATCGTTCTGGACGGTGAACACTTGACCGAGCAAATGCGGCACTTTGTCGCAAATCATTGTGAAAAATAGGATGGTTATGATTCTATGTTGTTGATGCCGGTATGCTCAACCTTAAGGATAGGATAGCATTGTTTGCTCATACTCGGAGATGAAGTAGTACGGTGCTAACCTAGTGATGTCGGATCCAACTTAAAAGATGTTAAGCTAGAGAGTCTTTTATAACTAAATGATTATTAATAAGCTCACCTTTTTATCGCAAGTTTAAATGAGTCGGCTACCCCACTTACAAAGCCTGGCATACTCCTTGGTGTCACTTTATTTTCATTTATGACGGGTAAGTCTAGTTGAGTACCTTCTTGTACTCAGGGTTTTATTCCCTTGTTGTTGCGAGATGGTGAGATATTCTATGGGTATTGCCCAACTTGCTTCTACCCCGCGTATGGGGATGAGTAGATCGTGGGCACGATCAACCTATCTATCGTACCTCTATCTTGTTGTCGGATGTGATGTTGGACCAGGCACTATGTTTCAACTAAGTGTGCGTTTGTGAACCAAAACTTTATTTGCTTCCGCAATTTGGATTTGAACTCGGTATTGTAATATTTATTTCGTACTCCGATGTAATCTACTATTTGTGAACCTATGTATCACTATGAACTGTTGTATGTTGAACTCAATTCGGTGCCGAGCTGTATTGTTGAAAGTTTGAAATCCTTCGAGATTTCACGGACTACCGGGTTGATATAGCCACAGTGTGCTAATTAAGTTGCTTTAGCGACTCATAAGTACATTGTGTTTATATTAATTGGTCGGTTCTGTTACATGTACTCCATTTGTTCTAAATTTTAAGACGTTTTGACTTTTTTAATACATCTATTTTACTCTTTATCTAGATATTACGTATGTCTAGATACATAACAAAATAAATATATCTAAAAAGTCAAATTTACTTACAATTTGGAACTGGGGAGTAAATTATAAACCTACAAAAATGCTAGCACACATGTTAAGTCAGGAGCTCAAATGTAGGTGGTCAATTTTTTCACCACAAGAGACCGAACCAACCCAGCTATGCTCAGTTCACTATCATAAGATTCATTTTGTTATACCTCATCAATCTGTAATTTAGAACTTGTTTAGTTTAGAGTGGAATACAGTCAAACAACGGGCGTACAATTTAGAACAGAGTACTAGTTCTCTGCATCCTGCAATAGGCATTGGTTTTCTCCATCCCTCTCTCTCTCTCATTGACTTTGAGTGTTTGACTTTGCCGTGGACGTTTGGACGTCTAGACCAACCGTAAAGCTGGTGCTAGTCTGGCACGAAAATGTCAAAACAGAAGATGGTCAATCATTGGAGTATCACGGCGCGTCGCTTATAGGTGCTCTCTATTTCTGTCCACGGCCCTCGTGACACTGAGGTGGTCACTTCGGTTATTCCACAACTTTTGGCCCAAGAATGGCCGCGAGCAACTACGAAATACAGTGAGTCCAACTGTCCAAGTGCATTTTCGATTCATTTTCCCTGGTATTATAAGTTCAGTCCGTTTCATTGTGTTGTACTCACTCCGTCTCATAAAAGACCACTACAGTTAACTTTTAGATATCTTTTTTGATCATCTGTCTTATTCAAAAAATTACATAAATTATAGAATAAATAAATTATTATTAAAATAATTCTAATAACAAATTAAATAGAAACAAAATATATGATATTTATATAAAAAATTTGAATAAGACGGATGGTCGAGACGATGTCTCAAAGGCAATCATAGGGTCTTTTGTGAGACGGAGGGAGTAGGTGAGTTTCCACCTTCAAATTATACACGGTACTCATAGAAGCTAAACTACGTAATACAGTACTGTACTTTTTTTTTTGAAGAATCAGTGCTGTACTTCCCCTCTCCGGATAAGAGTGCAGCTCTAAAATTCTACGCGTGCAGTACAAGTTGTGTCTAAAAAAAATCAACTTTGTGTCACGTAGCGGTAGGGCATGGGAGTGGCAGGTCAAGCACCTACCGAGACGGGCCACCAAACACTAATGACTATAATAAAATCACATCACACTAGCCAGTACTAGCCACTAGCGCCAGTACTAGCCACTAGCAGGCAGCCTCGGCGATGATTGGAGTGGTGTCGATGAAAGCACAAGTGGTTTTAATGGATGATTTCCTTTTTTTTCTAATCATATATATTCTCTCTCCATCCTCTATCTTCTCATATCTTGGTTCTAGTGTAGACATGGTTTCTTATCTAAAAAACCATTTCGTTATGTCTATTCTTTAATTTAATTAGAGTGTCACATTATCTTTTTGCTTTATTTGACACATAATTAGTGAAGATAGAAACCATCTAGTTTCATAGTTGGGGGTCCCCTAAGACACTCGAATGGGTTATGGCTTTATGAGTACCTAGGAAGTAAGCAAACGAAGAATTGAGTTTGGGTTCAATGAGGAATGAGGAGTTGGCACCTCTATCGCCACTGTGTCAATGGCCGAGAGTGAGCAAGATTCAAGAGCCTGCACCACCCAAGATACCCAAGGGGAGAACCGGGTCACTATAGATGAAGGGAAAAGCCGCAAGCTACAATATCTGAGGAGCGGCTGAAAGGTCACAATGGCTAGAGGGGGGTGAATAGCCTAATAAAAATTCTAGCAAGAACACTAGACAACCCAATTAGATAGCAAGGCGGCAAATGTGCAAAGCAAATGCTTCAACTACTCTATGCAAGCCGTCCTAACCAAGCAAGGCTACTCAAACCGATTGCACACACAACAACGGTGATCAAGCTACACAATGTCGGTTCACCAAATACCGACCAAGCAATTCTACCCACGGGATTTAAACTACTCAAAGAGTGGTTCCCTACCAACCACAACAAGCAATTCTACTTTGCGGTAAGTAAAGAGGTGAGGGAAGTTTATACCGCCGCGAAGAGTAAAAGATGGCCAATCACCAGTGTAGACGCCAATCACCTAGGGAGCTCAAGCACAAGCACAAGGAGGTCGAAGCCTCGGCAAACATAAATCAACACAAAGATTTTTTACCGAGGTTCACTTGCTTCCCGGCAAGCTAGTCCTCGTTGTGGCGATGCACTTGCTTGGTGAGTTGCCCGCTCAATTGGCTCGGTGCCAAAGACCCCAATGGGGAGCCGCAATCTCCACACAAGATAAGGATCCACAAGCCATGAGCAATCCACTAGAGTATCCTTTCGCGAACTCCCACGGGGAAGGATCAAGAACCCCTCACAAGAACCCAGTGTAGCCTCGAACAATCACCAAGTCGAGCTCAACCACCACCCGCTGCTCCAAACCGTCTACGGTGACGGGAATCACCAAAGAGTAACAAGAATCCGCAGCTCACTCGATGAACAAGTGCCTCTAGATGCAACTCTCAATGCAAATCACTTGTTCTCACTCAAATCTCTCTCAAGATTAGCAAAGGAAACAAAGAGATGAGTGGGGGAGTGTCTCTCTTGCTCAAAGAATGCTCAGGTATGAACAAATGGCGAAGAGACCTCCCCAAGGCCGGCCAAAGGTCTATTTATAGAGCCCCCTCAAAAAATAGCAGTTGCCCCTTGGGCTGGTGCTTCAACACGCGCCGGACGCGTCCGCCGTTGCCCGCCGGACGCGTCCGGCGCTCTTCAGCGCGTCGCAGGCCGCCGACCGTTGGAAGACCTTCGTTCAAACCCAGCTGACGTGGCGCGTCCGCCGCCCGAGTCCGCCGCCTCGCGTCGGACGTGTCCGGCGCCCCCAGCGCACGCGCAACGTGCGGCCCAGAAACATTCTGGTGCGCGTCTGGCGCACGCCGGACGCGCCACCACAGCGTCCGGCGCTCAGCCGAGCCCGACCAGCTGCCCACGCCAGGCCACCACGCGCCGGACGCGTCCGGCCCGACCTGGACGACGTCCGACGCCCGCGTCCGGCGCCCACTGAGCAGCTCCACCTTAAAGATTGATCTTCGATGAAACTCCGTCTTCGATCCAAGTCCATCCTCTTGCCTTGAGTACCAACTCCACCAAGTGTAGACCTCGTCTCAAGCACCGGAGTTAGTAGTACAAGCACGACCACGTCGGCAAGAGTTAGCCCTCTAGTTAGTCTATCATGCATCATGCAAAGTCGCAACTAGAGGCACTTAGGACCGTGAATGAAACCGAGGAAACCCCTCTTGATAGTCGGTTATCGATCCTAAATGTGGTCACACTCGCTAAGTGTCTTGACCACCAAACCGGAAAGCCCTATCAAGTATATCTTCGTCTTGATCTCCATGGGCCTCCGTCGGAGCTCGATCACCTCACATGTCCACCATGTTCGTCACCGTGATCACCATGCTCCATCATCCACCATCACGTTGCTATGTGTATAACCACACTTAGAGCAAAGCATTAGCAACGTTGAGTGTCATTAATTACCAAAACCAAACCGGAGCTTTCAATCTCCCCCTTTTTGGTAATTGATGACAACCATTCACAAAGTTCACAAAGATATGGAAATTGAATTCAATATGAAATTGAATTGCTTGCCCAAGACTTTTTGATCATGAATCTTGGATTGGACAAGCATTTCAATTTCGGTTTTGGTAGTGGTAGCTCCCCCTACATGTGTGCATCAAATGTTTGGTCAATTTTCAAGCACACATGCATAGATGAAACTTTTTGTGAGAGTTACCACAACCAAAATGGTACTAAGGTTTATAGAATTGACCTTTGAAGCGTGATACCAATCGGAGTGCGATAATAAACCTTCCTTAGCACCATGGGAATCTAGACATTCATCAAAACTCAAAGTACCTCATGAGATCACATTAAAAACAAGGTACTCGAACAAGAGAAACTCTATGTCTAGAAACCACTTAAGCATGCTAGTACTTCATTTCATCAATCAAGTTCTATACTAGCATTAAACCAAACAAGCATGAATATTGAATTTAGCTTGCAATGCTCCATATCATCATGTATGCACACACACAATGCAACAAATAGTCTATGAGCTTGCTCCCCCTATTTGTGTGCTCATGGTTGGGTCATATCATAAAAATTGATCCCCTTCCATTGCTCTTTGTGACTTATTTCTCCCCCTTTGTCAACAATCACCAACAAGGGTGCATAAGATGAGAGAAACAAGTCAATCAACTATGGCCAAATCTAAACCACATGCCTAAAGAATGTATCTCGGTTTGAACCAAGGACAAGCTTCTTCATACCTCATAAGAATAAGGGTTATCTTGACCATGTTGAGATACACATCATGAGCAAGTGCTAAAGATTCAACACTAGGTTCACAAGCTCACAAACAAGTCATATGCCACCACTAGATCAAAACAAGCATAGAAACAATAGTGGTGCCATATATCCTTCAAATTCATTTGATTTGCAATGAATGAACCTAGCAAGATGCACATGTATACATGTCTACACAACTAGCGAAGGATGCATGAGATGCAACAACCAACTTTACCTTGCTTGGTTGGAGGAGAGGCATGTCATATATGGGGTGCATCAATCCATGTTGGAGAAGCTAAGTATGTTCAACTCATTCCTCAACTTGCAAAATCTTTTCTCATCAAGAGGCTTGGTGAATATGTCGGCTAGTTGATCTTCGGTGCCAATGCTTTCAATGCTCACATCTCCCTTTTGTTGATGATCTCTAATGAAGTGGTGCCTCACATCAATGTGCTTGGTTCTAGAATGTTGAACCGGATTATTTGTCATCTTGATTGCACTTTCATTGTCACAAAACAAAGGCACATGCTTGAACTTGATCCCATAGTCCTTCAAGGTGGCTTTCATCCATAGCAATTGTGCACAACAATTCCCCGCACTAATATATTCGGCTTCGGCGGTGGAAAGTGCCACACTATTTTGCTTCTTTGAAGACCATGACACTAGAGATCTTCCTAGCACTTGGCATGTTCCACTTGTGCTTTTTCTATCAATCTTGCAACCGGCATAGTCGAAGTCGGAGTATCCAATCAACTCAAAGCTTGACCCCTTGGGATACCATAGACCAACATCTTGAGTGCCCTTCAAATATCTCAACACCCTCTTGGTTGCCGTCAAGTGACTCTCTCTTGGAGAAGCTTGAAACCTTGCACACATGCACACACTAAACATGACATCCGGCCTAGAAGCGGTCACATATAGCAAGCTTCCAATCATTGATCTATATAGCTTTTGCTCAATCATCTTGCCACTATCATCAATGTTCAAGCCACCATTCGTTCCCATTGGTGTGCTAATGGCCTTAGCATCTTGCAATCCAAACTTTTTGATCATGTCCTTGATGTACTTGCCTTGACTCACAAAGGTGCCATTCTTCATTTGCTTGATTTGAAGTCCAAGGAAGTAGCTCAACTCTCCAAGCATTGACATCTCAAACTCACTAGCCATTATCTTAGCAAACTCTTCACAAAAGAATTGATTTGTTGATCCAAAGATGATATCATCCACATAGATTTGCAACACAAACAAGTCATCTTCTATCTTCTTGGTGAAGAGAGTGGTGTCAACTTTGCCCATCTTGAAGTCTTTGGATATGAGAAAATCCCTCAATCTTTCATACCATGCCCTTGGAGCTTGCTTCAATCCATACAATGCCTTCTTGAGCTTGTAGACATGGTTGGGCTTCTTGTCATCCTCAAAACCGGGAGGTTGTGCAACATACACTTCGTCATTGACGAAGCCATTGAGAAATGCACTCTTCACATCCATTTGATAGAGCTTGATGTTGTGAGCACAAGCATAGGCTAATAGGATTCTAATTGCCTCCAATCTTGCCACCGGTGCATAAGTTTCTCCAAAGTCAAGACCCTCAACTTGTGTGTACTCTTGTGCCACTAGTCTTGCTTTGTTCCTCACAACCAAACCATCTTGATCTTTCTTGTTCTTGAAGACTCACTTGGTTCCAATCACATTGTGCTTCTTTGGCCTCTCAACAAGCTCTCACACATCATTCCTAGTGAAGTTGTTCAATTCCTCATGCATGCATTTATCCAATCCGGATCCTTCAATGCTTCATCAATCTTAGTTGGCTCAATGAATGACACAAAAGAGTAGTGCTCACATATGCTAGCCAATCTTGATCTTGTTTGTACACCTCTTTGAATGTCACCAATGACATAATCTAGAGGATGATCTTTCGCAATGTGTGAAGGTTGAAGAACTAGCTCATTTGCATTGCTTGCTTGATCTTGATGTTGAGTACCACTTGTGCTTGCCTCATTGGAATCATCAATCACAACTTGAGTTGGCACTTGCACTTCATCACCATCATCCACTTGCCTTGGCCTAATGTCACCAATGTCCATGTGTCTCATTGCATTACACAATTGATCTCCACCCACATCATCTTGATTTTGATCTCCAACTTGAGAGCCTTGGGTTTCATCAAATTCAACATCATGAACCTCTTCCATTAGCCCACTAGCCAAGTTCCACACTCTATAGGCCTTGCTAGAAGTAGAGTAGCCAAGGAAAAATCCCTCATCACATCTCTTGTCAAACTTGCCAAGTCTTTGCCCCTTCTTGAGTATGTAGTACTTGCAACCAAAGACCCGGAAGTAAGCAATGTTGGGCTTTCTTCCATTCAAGATTTCATATGGAGTCTTCTCTAACTTCCCATGGCAATAGAGGCGGTTGCTATAGTAGCAAGCCATGTTGATGGCATCACTCCAAAACTTCTCACTCACATTGTACTCAAGTAGCATAGTTCTTGCCATCTCAATCAAGGTCCTATTCTTCCTCTCAACTACACCATTGGATTGGGGAGTGTAGGTTGGTGAGAATTGATACATAATTCCAAGCTCATCACACAACTCCTCAACTCTTGTGTTCTTGAATTCACTCCCATTATCACTTCTTATCTTCTTGATGGTAGTGTCAAACTCATTTTGCACCCTCTTGACAAATGATTTGAATAGATCATAGACTTCACTCTTGTCATAGAGGAAGAACACCCATGTGTATCTTGTGTAGTCATCCACAATCACAAATCCATACTTGTTGCCCCCAATTGATGTGTAGTGGGTTGGGCCAAACAAGTCCATGTGCAACAACTCAAATGCTCTTGAAGTTGACATCTCATTCTTCTTGGGATGTGAGTTCCCATGTTGCTTGCCGGCTTGACATGCACTACAAGCTCTATCCTTCTCAAATGTGACATCATTCAATCCTCTCACTAGATCATGCTTCACCAACTTGTTCAATTGCTTCATGCCAACATGTTGTAACATCCTAGATGTTAATGCCAACTAAAACATGTTTAAGAGTTTTGTTAAAACCTAATCATCGAGCATCTTGGCATAATTGCATTCATGTTTTAATATTGTTTTTGATGTGATGCTTTGTTGTACATATGAAATGATGCTTGTGATTGCTAATGACCGATTAGTTAGTGTAGAAATTAAATCGAGTTCAAAATTCGTTTCAAAACCCTGTTTTTTCCAAAAACCCTATTTATCCCCCTTTTCTGTATTTCAGAATCTACAAAGAATTTGGGGTTGGTCCAAAAAGGAAAATTGTGGGTCTTGATGAGAGCTTCAATGTTGGTGAACAAAGTTTCCAAAAAGAATTTCAAATAAATTTGAAAATATCGTTTTCCGACAGTTGTCTCCCTTTGATTTTCAAACCATAATTCAAAAACTATGCATATTTTGGAAAAACTCTTTTTGGAGAAAATGTGCAGTTTGAAAAGTTGAATATTCCATAGTTTTGGAGTTTTTCAAGTTCTTTAGAAAAATCAAAAGTAATTTCATATATTTCATTCTAGGGTTTTTGTCCCCTTTTCAAATTTGATTCAAAATTCAAATTTTTGTTCAGAATTTCAAAATCCTCCAGTTGAGAAAATTGTAGAGCATGAAAAATTAGCTAGGGTTTGTTTTTGGAATTTTTCGAGTGCAGCTCAAAAATCTGGAGTAATTTGCAAAATTCCACCCCTGCTACAGTTGCTGACGTCACCTTCGTCCTCTCTCCCTCCCTGTTCCTCCCGTCGCGGTGGCCATGGCGCCCATGCCGCCATGCCGCACCGCCCTCCAGCTTGCCCCGCGCTCGAAGCGTCCGAATCCGCGTGCCATCTCCGCCTTCGCCCGCATCAAGGTTTAAGGGGAAAGTCGCTCCCCATTTTCCCTCCTTTTTCCTATTTTCCTCGGCCGTCATCCGCCATTGCCGCCGAGCTCATCTTTGCGTCGCCGTCGCTCTTGTTCATTTTCCGGCCAAATTGACCGTGCCAATAGCTCAGCCATATTCTCGCGCACCCATAGAGCAAGATCATGGCCCTCCATTCTCGCCTAAAACGACGGCAAGCCGCTATCTCCCTCGCGGTCGGCCGACGAGTTCGCCGTGACCCGCCGTCGCCATTCTCCACCATCGTCGGTTCTCGGTCCAATTACTCGTCAAATTCGTATCCGTCTTGATCTCGCGCTCATGATGCTCCTTTTTCTTCTTGGTTTGGTGGACAGAAGCCACTGGGACGCCGCCTGCGCCGCTAGAACTCGCCGCTGAGCTCACTGCCACCGCCTCGGACCACGTCGAGCTCCTAGCTTCAACGTCTTCCAGCCCTTCTTAGCGTGCGCACCGCACCCCCGGTGAGCTCCTGCGCCTGTCCATGCTTTCAGTTTGATCTTTATCACGTCATAGCGCCGGCGTATGCGCTCGCCGCCGGTGCGCCGTCTTGCCAGCCGCCACGCACGGAGCCGTTTATGTTGGCGCCCTGTGAGACTTCATCTATTAGCTTAGGGTGTTTGCTTTTGTGCGCTGTGTGTGCTCGTGCACTCGTCGTCGCCGAAAAGGCCTCCGGTGGCCATTGCCGCCGCTACCGCGTGCCGCCGTGCCGCTCCGCCCGCGGCTGACCTTGCGCCGCTGCGTCCGCCGTGGCGTTAGTACCACCAGTGAGTGCGCCATGCCCTCTCGAGGCCTTAGAACCTCATAGCGTCGCCGGGGACCTCATCGCCGGCGAGGCCGAGCCGGCCAAGCCGCCGGGTTCCCTGTTGAACCACGCGGGGACCAGGTTTTGGGAATTAGACGAAGTCCGGGGACCTTGGTGCATAAACACGTGACTCAGAGAATAGTCGAGTGAACCTGTTAGCAATTTTATAAAACCCCGAGGTCCTTTTTGCAAAATCGCCAGGTCAGGCCTCGACTAGGCCGAGATGGGCCGGCCTGCCTGCGCTCATGGGCCGGCCTGCTCGCGCTGTCGCTTTGGCCGCTCCTGTGCGCGCGCGCAGCCGAGCCAGGCCGACTGGGCCAGTGGGCCAGATTCGGCCCAGGTTACCTTTTTCTTTTTCTTAAAGTTTTTATTCTTTTCTGTTTAGGTGAATAGTATTGCTATTTGTTATTTTCATATAAAATTATTTATAGCTCCAAAAATTCTAAAAAAATTTGTGAAAACTCTTTATAGTATTCTGTGCCTAGGAAAAATTTAAAATATTTATTTTGAGTAGTTTTTCTATGTTCAAAAATTAGCTCTTTTAATTGAAAAATGAGTCTTCCTTGATTTTTAATAATTTATTTATTTATCCAAAAATCATGAAAATTATTTTGTAGCCTTCCTAGGGCAGGATGAGCTTAAGTTTAATTTTTGGGATGGTTTTGATAACTTTTGTTTAAATGTTTATTTCTGCTTATTTATTTAATGAAATAGTTCCGTTAGTTTGCGACGTTATCGCGAAGGAAAGTTGTACTCAAGTTTTTGTTTTGGCTATGCATTCAATAAGCATCATGTTTACTATTTCATCATGTTGAAGCATCTCATTTATCACGTGTAGTCCCCGTGGTCGAGGAGAGTCCTGTCAATCTTGTTTCTATGAAGTTATTGTCGAGTCAACTCAGTTCCTGAGAAGGGCATTCCATCTTTGGTGATTAGTTGTAACTTCCAGATACGTCGTTGAAGAACGTCTACACCGACTTTCAAGGCAAGCCCCGGATCCATCAACCCATTCCTTGATTTTGCAAAAGTTTGATCACTTGAGTTTGTATTGCTGCATTAAGTAATAGGAGTTGAGTGATAACACTTGATGCATTAACTACCTTGATTATTCCAACATCATCCTTGAAACTGTTTTGATTGAAAAATACGTAACAATGCTTAGCCTTGCTAATTTAGTTCGGATTTCGAAAACGTTTTCAAAAGGAAGTGCTTACCCTGTCGGTAAGGTTAATATTACTCAGCAATGTTATCTTTGATCAGGTTATTGGGTTACATCGAATGATGTCTCGAAGTAATCCTTTGGTCTGGATCAGTTATATCTTATAATGAAGTTGAGACCGGTCGGGTAACTTGCATCGGGAATGGAGTCTTGATGTAGTGTTTCCGACTTGTCGGTTAAGGACCGACCGTTGTTGGCCTGCTGGACAAGACCTTGCAACTACTCACATATCTACGGAAAAGCTTTACCCTAGGATAATCTAAGGACTAGTACGGTGAGCCCGTGCACTGGGAGTGGCGAGATGGCGGGAGTAGCGGGTATCCTCGGGGGACAAGGTATCGGGTTCGAGGAGGACCGTACTCTCGGGTGGCGCGGAAGCTGAGCCTAGTTCTAGAATGTCCGACGGTATTGTTGATATAATTGTGGGTTAGAGTCCCACTTATATCGTGTGTTTAGGAATCCTCAGCTGAGTAAATCGATTCGAATCGTCGTGCTCCTCGGTTATGGAGACTTGATCCTCCGACCATACATCGTAGTAACTAATGGAACTTGAAGGAATTTGATGGAAATATAAGAATGTGATCTTCATGAATTATCTTGATCTGCTGTATTCAAGCTAGACTAGACTCACCTTAGAACCTAATGACTAATCTGGAAAGTAAAACTTGAGGTTGAAACTAGTCTTTAGTGCTTTTCTGCAAAATACTTTGATTCTTCGCTAAGCCTTACTTTGTCCTATCTGGCCTTCATTCCTGAGTCTTCTCCCCTCTTTTCGTCGGGTAAGTCTTGCGGAGTACTTTTGTACTCAGGGTTTGTTCTACCCTTGTTGCAGGTGCGTCCATCTGGTTGAGGACGTCGAGTAGTGTGTTGGGCTCCTGGGCAGAGCACTACGTTTTGGTGAATCATAAAGTTAAGTAACGATATTCCACTACTATGGTTGTAATCAACGTAACTTATTATTTGTAAAGTTTATTTATAAATGATTTATAAACTTATGTTATCGTAATACTTCCGCACTTTTACTCTGATATATTTTATTTGTACAAAACTGGTATAATACTACAATGTCTCTTATAATGATTGATCCTGCTCGGAGAATCGTGGAGGTTTCGGGTTCATCCCGACAGAGCTTGTTAAGTCGTGTGGAACACATGCATAGTAATCTAAGGTCTGTTAAGACGAGGATTAGTGCATGTGGGCCACATTACTTAGGAGGTTCTGCCTCACATGTCCAAGGCGCCTATGCCATAGCCATCCCTTGCTTGACTTGCCAATCAAACATGATGAAAGTTGAGCTTCACTAGCATTGAAATCCACCAAGTACAAGCTTCCCTGCCTAAACCCCTTGAAGATGATATTTGCTTAATCCTTGCTCACTACCTCAACATGCTTGTCATCAAATATGCACTTGTAGCCAAGATCACACAATTGTGCCACCGACAAAAGATTGAAGTTCAAAGTATCAACTAGCAACACATTGGAGAGATCCTTGTCATTGGAAATTGCAACCTTTCCAAGCCCCATGACATCACCCTTGCTATTGTCACCAAATATGATGGAATTGAATCCACCATTGTCATTCTTGTCAAGTGATTTGAACATACTATCTTCACCGGTCATATGATTTGATGCACCACTATCAAGCACCCAATGCCTCCCTCCGGCTTTGTAATTGACCTACAAGAAGACATCAAGCTTTAGGTACCCACTTTTGCTTGGGTCCTTGAAGGTTAGTCACTAGAGTCTTTGGCACCCAAATAGTTTTCTTCTTTGAGCTCATCCATGGTGTACCAATGAATCTAGCACTCACACCACACTCACTCTTAACAAGCATGTAGGAAGCATTCAACTTGTAAGAGGAGGCACTAGTGTTCTTGTTCTTGCATGCATGCTCTAAATGACCCACTTGCTTGCAACTCTTGCAATAGCTACCATTGTTCTTCACAAAATAAGTCTTGTGAGGAGCAAAAGCGGCCTTGCCTTTCTTGGGGGTATAGCCCAATCCCTCTTTGTAGAGAGAAGCTCTTTGGCTACCCAAGCACATAAGCAAGCGGTCCTCACCACCATAAGCCTTAGCCAAGGTGTGATTGAGCTCCTTGACTTTCTTCTTAAGAGACTCATTCTCAACTACTAGTGTAGAATCACATGCATGACCAACACTACTAGATGAAGTAGAGGCATAAGAGCATGAAGGGCCAAGTGATGCAACAACAATTGAATCATCAAGTGAATCACATGATGTGGACACACTTTTCTTTTCTATGTTCACCACTTGTGATTGCACTTTCTCTTGCTTCTCAACTAGAGAAGAATGACCTTTTTCAAGCTTGGAGTGAGCAATCTCTAGCTTCTCATGGTCTACCTTTAGACTCTCATAAGAAGCCCTCAACTCCATAAGTTCTTGCTCAAGGTTTTGTTTATCCTTGCGCAAGCCCCTACATTCCTTTCTAGAGTCATTGAAAGCACCCTTGCAATCCTCAAGCATGACAAAGAGTTCTTCTTTTGTGGTCTCATCATCATCATCACTCTCATCATCACTATCGGGTGGAGGTTTTACCTTAGTGGCCTTGGCCATGAAGCAAGATGATGGAGCACCAAATAGAGAAAGCTTCTCTTGTATGGCAATGCTTGCGTGCCCCTTCTTCTTCTTCTTCTTGGAATCATCATCATCGTCACTTGAGGAAGATGAATCACTCTCCCAAGTTGCCACATGAGATTCACCCTTCTTCTTGTGATGGGAGGAGTCTTTCTCCTCCTTCTTCTCTTGCTTCTTCCTCTCCTTCCTCATGGCATCTTCATCATCACTTGCATAAGGACACTTGGCAATGAGATGATCCTTGCCATAGCACCGGAAGCACTTCATGGGACGGTCACTAGACTTGGATGAGCTTCTCTTGCTCTTGGACCGGTACCCCTTCTTCATGAGCTTCCCCATTCTCTTCACAAGGAGTGCCATTTGTTCACTCACTTCTTCTTTTTGTCCACTTGAGCTAGAGCATGGTTCATCTTCACTTGAAGACTCTTCTTTCTTCTTCTTGCCCTTGCTCTTGGATGATGTGGCCTTGAATGCCACACTCTTCTTGTCATCATCCTTCTTCTCATTCTCCTTCTTCTTCTTCTTCACCAACTCTTCCTTCTCATGATCTTCTCTAAACTCATCATTGGCCATGATCTCTTGAAGGACTTGGTTGGGTGTTGGCTTCTCCTTCATGGTTGTCTTCACCATGACGGTCTTCAACATGTCAAATCTCTTGGGAAGACACCTCATGAACTTGGTGGAGAATTATCAAAAACTTAACACCGACATTCTCATCCTCCTTCATTGAGAAGCTTGCTTCCTTGCAACATGTAGGCTCTTGCGGTCTTGACACTTTCGGCGCCAAAAATGGAAAGCACTTGTTGGTATAAATCAAGTGCAACTAAAATATAGAGGATTCTTGGTGTTATTGATATGCATAACCAATGCCATTGTTTCACCGTAGGATGTTAATCCAACTCAAACGGTCACAATGGCTAGGGGGGTGAATAGCCTAATGTTGGTATAAATCAAGTGCAACTAAAATATAGAGGATTCATACCATTGTAGCATTTTACCGGGAGTAAACCAGGTATCGTTATTTATATTTTACCACGGGAAGCAAGGGTTAAAGAATCGATAACTCACCATCATGTATCTACTAACTTAGTAAATCAACTAGACTAAAGCGGGGGTAAATGATATATATAAAATAAGGTAATATAAATAATAAAGCACGCATGAGAATTCTATGATAAATGAGTAGCTAGCTAGAGCGAGAGGACAACGGGAGAGATCAAGGTTCCTATATACTTTTCTACTACTTTGGTTCTATAATAACGGGGATGGATAGATATAGCAATCATACGATAACACTTCGGGACATCGGAGCACTAGCCACGACATGGATGAGAAGGGGCTAGGAAGGTCCGACTACGGTCCTACAAACACCAACCCGAACGAGGTGGAATACGACGGCCGTCGGGGCTGTCACGATCCTCGGGGCTACCACAACAATCCGTGGGATTGGGTGCAATCTCGAGTAACCTCTAGTCTAGACACCATGTCTACACTATCAATTTCTACTCTAATTACTTAAGATAACTAGAGCACTCGATGCGAGCGAAGATCCCATACTAAAGCATAACTACTATACTAACAATCACAAGATAGGCATAAAAGTAAATAGAGAAGATAAATATATTGAAGCATAAGTCTTACAAAGAGTAGATACAAAGACATACCAAATCTCTCGAAGACTTCTCCGAACCGGAGCGCAGCTCCGCTCTCCCTAACTCTCATCTAGATCTAATCTACTACATTGGAATGTCTAGCTCTAATTCTCTAGAGAAGAGAAGTCATCCATTCAAGGGACGCCTCTACAACTCGATCCCGCCGGGAGATAATGAATTAGGGTTTAAGGGATTGCCTCCTCCAGGGGCCGGGGCCCCGCTTATATAGCCCCCTAGGATGCACCGCGCCCTCGGATCAAACCAACCTAAACGGACGATTATTATTCATCCTCAAAGGCGGTGGAACAGGATCCGCGAGGCCGATTCCCGATTGGTTGACCTGGTGAGTCGGCCGACCAAGGAAGGGAGTCGGCCGACTCCCCACCAAGCCCGTTCGGGCTCCCGTTTGGTCCAGAGCCTTCTCGAACCTTCCAGATTGCAGAATTTTCACCGGTTCCCGATTATCTCTATGTAAACCTGACATGTGGGCCTTCCTTGGGTATTTTCAGCTGACACCCTGTAGAAACAGACATTCACCAAAACTCGTGGAATTCCATTAGTGTAAGCCCTATATCTAGAAGGTAATTATGTTTAGGTCCTTTTTCATGTCTAGTTGATGGTAAAAATTGACACTTATCGACCGTCAACAACTCCCCCAAGCTTACCTTTTGCTCGTCCCTGAGCAAAGATAAACTCGATGGATCGGGAGTTGCTACAATGCTTTCACGCCTCAAAAGTATACATGTGTTCAAAAAAGAACTCTCCTTCGGATTAGAGTAAACTATTCTGACTCAAAACTCACTCATATTACCTTTCACCATGGGGCTTGTAACCGTCACTTGGGTCTTGAGCAGTTGAAAGACAGAACGGTCAAGTCAAGCGCTATGTTTCTCGCTCTTTGATCAACTATTATTCTGGAGTTTTTGCAAGATTTTCAATAAAAACTCAGAGTTCCTTGTATGAACCTTTCAGATCTCTCATTTGTGGTATTTCTGGATCCTCCCCAAGGCATGAGTAGTGTATGCCTTCTCTCTTCTCTCAAAATATGTGGTATTTGTGGAACTAAGGCATAGTGGAAAGTGCCTTCTCTCTCTCACCCTACTTTCTAATAGGCTTATGTGGAGCTCATAGGTGGGAGACACTCAAACTCACTTGCATATATTGCACAGTTAAACCATGGATCCAATAGGAACTAAAATAATAGTAAAGTCATATGTGCATGTGAATGAGGAAATGGGATGGATGATAAGATGATGATGATAAGAAAATGATTATGAGGGGTAATCACTTGGTGAACATCTACTTCTACACTTGCTCCTTTGGGGATAACATGACTCCCTTTATTCGAAAACTCAAACTTCTTGAAGGAAAGACTTGGCTACTCTTTTTCTTCTTTTTCTTTTCTTTTCTTTTTTTTTTTCTTTTCTTTTTTTTTTTCTTTTTTGATAGAGCAACCAATCCTCTGGAAACGAAACTTTAACAACGGGGAGTGTATAACTTAAAATGATAATAACTGGAGCTTGTATGTAGGCAAATAGAACAGCGATGATTATTTCTAGATGTTCACTCCCAGAATAGGAGTAGAACCTTTTCTGGATGAAGTGAAATGAATGGCGTATGTATATATGGATGGATGAATGGATGGATGGATGGATGCGTACTCCCAGGGTAGGAGCAGCATATGTGCGTATCTCCAGGATAGAGATAGCACATTATGTGGTGGATGTGGATCTATATATGGGTGGTACTTCTAGGGACGAGTAGCAGCACGAATGAATGTAGTAGTTATAAGATGAGTGCAAGCTTCGAGGACGAAGTAACATAGATCAATGGATGGAGAGCACATAGTATTGACTTTAATTGCATGACTGATTCCTTATGGGTCCACAAAGATAACCACACTCAATGCCTAAAAATACTACACTCAAGGCTACAATATGGTCTATATAAACAGATGGGTCTTTCCTAATCTAGTAAGCATGAATATATGGTCAGTGGTAGGAATTTGAACTCTCATCATAAAGGAACTCATCATGCAGGAATTTAATATTTTCATAAATAAATTCTCCGAACTCTAGCATCTCTAGGAACAAGATGGACAAGCTGACTCAAAACCTTCCCATATCATACCCGTCAACCACCTAGACTTAGATCAAGTGTTTGCTACCCACAAGTTTCGGTTCGAGCAAATCTCAAATCTAAACAAACTTGTGTCCAAAACTCGGGAGAGTGCAAGGTTGAAAACTAGGTACTTGAAAGGAATTACGGCAGAGCAACTATTCATTATCTCCATGTAGAGTTTATTCTAGGGATCACTTTTAAGACAGTTAATAAGAGCTCTCCAAAAGTAGAAAAGATAAATAAGGAAATCTTTCTCGGGTTTCTAAGGTTATGCATCTTTTTTTTTTTTAGTTGTTTAGCAAGCTCTATAAATAAATAGACAAGTTGGAACACTTAGCTTGATACACGGGGATGCTCTCCCCAAGCCGGATGTTGACATAGTCTGCGATGTTGCCGACAGGCAATGAAGACGTTCTAGTCCTCCCGGAGTGTCGTAGATAGTTGCCGTTGGAGACAAAGACTTGAATGTTGCGGGCAAAGCATTCCGACAGGAACTGGATGTCCCTCGCTCGTTAGCTCTTCTTGATCCTCGATGTTCTGTGAAGCTCAAATAGACAACAAAGCTTGTGGAACTAATTAAGCGTTAGTGATAAAAACCTCTAGGCCTTGGTTGTCTAGAACTTTCTTAACTCAAATGTCTTATAACGGATCACAAGAAATATTTTTATCTTTTTTATAATAAAGGAATGCGACATAGAAAAATAGATATGCTAAAAAATTATTTTTATGCCACCACAATGAATGATTATTCACATGGGGCTTAGTAGTTTTCTGGATGCAAATGCACAAATCTTTATTTTCTTTTTCTAGTGCAGAGATAGTAAAGCGAAGATGCAATTAAGATGCATGTAGGGAAAATAAATATGCTTAAAGGAAAATGCAATGCTGTGAAAGGAAATGCCGATAAATACCAAGTTACCTCCTTGGTGAGGGTTTAGTGATTTAAGTCCTCCGAATGACTTCTTGTCATGTTCACTCCTTCGCATCATTTGATCCCAAAGGTAGAGACCTTGAGAACTGCACCTCTTGAGATGGTAACTCTAGGAAAGGAGTCACCCATGTTCTTTCTTGTCCAACAGTCTTTATCACTGGAATACCTTGTGATGAAGAGTAGATGCTTCTAGTGGTCCTTTACTTCTTCTTGGAGTTTGCCTTGCTTGATTGACCTCTCTCCTTGAGCATCTTGTCTTCTAAAATTTCACTCTTTTTTTTATGCATAGACCTTGTGCTCCACTCATTGTTTCTTCTCAACGTGCCGAGCGACGGAGGCTTGAAAAGAGGAAGAGCATTGCTTTGGATCATTGTTTGAAGAGTCATCGGCCTTCCTCCCCCAAGCTTGACCTTGTTGTCGCTCGCCACATGAAACCAAATATGAGTGTTGAGTTATCCCTCAGAGTGTGTTGTACTCCTATGTCCTTAGACACTGTTTGTCCTCTGTTCTTAAGCCTTCATTTGTCTGAGAGGGATTTTTGATTATAGGTCCATTGAGCAAAGATCTCTCCCTTGCATCCTGCCTTTGTTTATACTTGTCCAATCCGGGATGAGCGTGCGAGACGGTTGCATGATCTTCTTTCGTCAACCATTCTTGATTTTCATTGAGTCTTGGTTGACGCATTGATGTTCGTTGGAGATGTAGACTCGAGTTCTTCCTTGATGGTCTTTGTCTTCTAGCGATGGCGAAGAGTTGTACGCCATCCGTCTTGATGATCAAGGAAGGAGCTTCTTTAGTATTTGTATATGCGGGCTTCATCTCCAATGGCTTAGGGACATCATCTTGCAACCATAGTCATGGTCCTTCAAGGCTTGGTCGGTGGTCAACCCTTGATGATGATTGGTTGACACAAGGATGCATGCCATTCCATCCTTGTCCTTGCCGCCGACATGCAAGATGGTGTCTTCGGAGTTGCTCATAACTTGTCGCCTTAATCCACTTCTTTGAGTGAGTTCAAGATGTTGATGCTTCTTGTGGCACTCTTGTCTTTCTCTTTGTTCCATTACTGAAGTGGCAAATTCGCAGATGATGCCAATCCACGAATAGGCAGATCATAAGTTCTTTCCCGCAAAATGTTAGGGGACACATACCCGAAGGATTGCAACAATTTCAAACTATGGGCTATTATCCACTATCTATTTTAGAATTTCATCTATGCTAATAAAGAGATGGTTTTTGAGTTACTTTAGCATAGACTTTATTTATCATGTTTCCTAACAACTCTTTTTTTAGGGCACGCTAACATGGTTCAAGGCAAAGTTAACTTGCAACAAAAGACAATGTGAATGATATTTGATACTTACAATTCTTCCTTGAACAATGGATGAGTTGTGTCTTTTGTGTGAAGTTGTTGGAATTCATCATATGCCTTGCTTCATCTCTAAAGTGTGTTCATCTCTTGACTTACCCAAATTGGATTTGAGAGTTTTCTGCAGGGGTTAGTCCAACAAAATAACCAATATCTACTAAAGCACATTTTAGTTCAATAACCAAACTAGACTCCATGTCTAATTTAATTAAGGAAGGTATTTAACCTAAGCACCACGCTTAATTTAAAAACCTTTGGAGGTATGCGCAACACTTCCAAACCAAAGCATACTATAGCAAACAAAGGTGACATGAAAGCACTATAGAGATTTACTCAAATGGAGATGAAAAAGCATGATCATTGGTGAGGGTTTTTTTTTTAGATGCAAAACACATGGATGAATCTAAGAAACCAAACATGCAATGGATAAGCGAACATAAACAAGCTAAACGGTAGTGGATGCATGAATTGTTAAAAGTAAACATGCGGTGGGGTGCAAGAATTTAAATGATAACTACTCATAATTTTAAAGTCCATGAGCAAGACTATCTCACCATTCTTGATCATAGTTACCATGACTCACATAATGAAATTTGTGAGTGGTGCAACATCTATGTTCGTCACTTGTGAAGTGATTTGAAATTCTTGTGACGACGACCTTTTGTACATTCTGTGAGGTGGCGGGGTTCCAATGTTGATGAATGTTGAATGTTGGGGGACCCCGGGCTCTTCAATGTCTCTTCTTTTCTTGTGGAAACTTGCCGGAAGGTCAAAACGGCTTCTTTTGTCCCGTCTATTCCACACTTAACGAACAAGGGGTAATCCTACTAAAGCTAGTGGTACACTAAACTAGCGAGACATCAAGATCATTATCAAAAACTTAACACCGATTGCTTCCCCGAACGGCGCCAAAAATGCTTGTTGGTATAAATCAAGTGCAACTAAAATATAGAGGATTCGCAAGCGCACTGAGAACATACCATTGTAGCATTTTACCGGGAGTAAACCAGGTATCGTTATTTATATTTTACCACGGGAAGCAAGGGTTAAAGAATCGATAACTCACCATCATGTATCTACTAACTTAGTAAATCAACTAGACTAAAGCAGGGGTAAATGATATATATATAAATAAGGTAATATAAATAATAAAGCACGCATGAGAATTCTATGATAAATGAGTAGCTAGCTAGAGCGAGAGGACAACGGGAGAGATCAAGGTTTCTATATACTTTTCTACTACTTTGGTTCTATAATAACAGGGGATGGATAGATATAGCAATCATACAATAACACTTCGGGACATCGGAGCACTAGCCACGTACATGGATGAGAAGGGGGCTAGGAAGGTCCGACTACGGTCCTACAAACACCAACCCGAACGAGGTGGAATACGACGGCCGTCGGGGCGTCACGATCCTGGGGCTACCACAACAATCCGTGGGATTGGGTGCAATCTCGTAACCTCTAGTCTAGACACCATGTCTACACTATCAATTTCTACTCTAATTACTTAAGATAACTAGAGCACTCGATGCGAGCGAAGATCCCATACTAAAGCATAACTACTATACTAACAATCACAAGATAGGCATAAAAGTAAATAGAGAAGATAAATATATTGAAGCATAAGTCTTACAAAGAGTAGATACAAAGACATACCAAATCTCTCGAAGACTTCTCCGAACCGAGCGCAGCTCCGCTCTCCCTAACTCTCATCTAGATCTAATCTACTACATTGGAATGTCTAGCTCTAATTCTCTAGAGAAGAGAAGTCATCCATTCAAGGGACGCCTCTACAACTCGATCCCGCCGGGAGATAATGAATTAGGGTTTAAGGGATTGCCTCCTCCAGGGGCCGGGGCCTTGCCGCTTATATAGCCCCCTAGGATGCACCGCAGCCCTCGGATCAAACCGACCTAAACGGACGATTATTATTCATCCTCAAAGGCGGTGGAACAGGGATCCGCGAGGCTGATTCTGATTGGTTGACCTGGTGAGTCGGCCGACCAAGGAAGGAGTCGGCCGACTCCCCACCAAGCCCGTTCGGGCTCCCGTTTGGTCCAGAGCCTTCTCGAACCTTCCGTTGCAGAATTTTCACCGGTTCCCGATTATCTCTATGTAAACCCGACATGTGGGCCTTCCTTGGGTATTTTCAACCGACACCCCGCGAAAACAGGACATTCACCAAAACTCGTGGAATTCCATTAGTGTAAGCCCTATATCTAGAAGGTAATTATGTTTAGGTCCTTTTTCATGTCTAGTTGATGGTAAAAATTGACACTTATCGACCGTCAACACCTAATAAAAATTCTAGCAAGAACACTAGACAACCCAATTAGATAGCAAGGCGGCAAATGTGCAAAATCACATCACACTAGCCAGTACTAGCCACTAGCAGGCAGCCTCGGCGATGATTGGAGTGGTGTCGATGAAAGCACAAGTGGTTTTAATGGATGATTTCCTTTTTTTCTAATCATATATATTCTCTCTCCATCCTCTATCTTCTCATATCTTGGTTCTAGTGTAGACATGGTTTCTTATCTAAGAAACCATTTCGTTATGTCTATTCTTTAATTTAATTAGAGTGTCACATTATCTTTTTGCTTTATTTGACACATAATTAGTGAAGATAGAAACCATCTAGTTTCATAGTTGGCGGTGCCCTAAGACACTCGAATGGGTTATGGCTTTATGAGTACCTAGGAAGTAAGCAAACGAAGAATTGAGTTTGGGCTCAATGAGGAATGAGGAGTTGGCACCTCTATCGCCACTGTGTCAATGGCCGAGAGTGAGCAAGATTCAAGAGCCTGCACCACCCAAGATACCCAAGGGGAGAACCGGGTCACTATAGATGAAGGGAAAAGCCGCAAGCTACAATATCGAGGAGCGGCCGAAAGGTCACAATGGCTAGAGGGGGTGAATAGCCTAATAAAAATTCTAGCAAGAACACTAGACAACCCAATTAGATAGCAAGGCGGCAAATGTGCAAAGCAAATGCTTCAACTACTCTATGCAAGCCGTCCTAACCAAGCAAGGCTACTCAAACCGATTGCACACACAACAACGGTGATCAAGCTACACAATGTCGGTTCACCAAATACCGACCAAGCAATTCTACCCACGGGATTTAAACTACTCAAAGAGTGGTTCCCGACCAACCACAACAAGCAATTCTACTTTGCGGTTAGTAAAGAGGTGAGGGAAGTTTATACCGCCGCGAAGAGTAGAAGATGGCCAATCACCGGTGTAGACGCCAATCACCTAGGGAGCTCAAGCACAAGCACAAGGAGCTTGAAGCCTCGGCAAACACAAATCAACACAAAGATTTTTTACCGAGGTTCACTTGCTTCCCGGCAAGCTAGTCCTCGTTGTGGCGATGCACTTGCTTGGTGAGTTGCCCGCTCAATTGGCTCGGTGCCAAAGACCCCAATGGGGAGCCACAATCTCCACACAAGACAAGGATCCACAAGCCACGAGCAATCCACTAGAGTATCCTTTCGCGAACTCCCGCGGGGAAGGATCAAGAACCCCTCACAAGAACCCGGTGTGGCCTCGAATAATCATCAAGTCGAGCTCAACCACTACCCGCTGCTCCAAACCGTCTACGGTGATGGGAATCACCGAAGAGTAACAAGAATCCGCAGCTCACTCGATGAACAAGTGCCTCTAGATGCAACTCTCAATGCAAATCACTTGTTCTCACTCAAATCTCTCTCAAGATTAGCAAAGGAAACAAAGAGATGAGTGGAGGAATGTCTCTCTTGCTCAAAGAATGCTCAGGTATGAAGAAATGGAGAAGAAACCTCCCCAAGGCCGGCCAAAGGTCTATTTATAGAGCCCCCTCGAAAAATAGCAGTTGCCCCTCGGGCTGGTGCTTCAACACGCGCCGGACGCGTCCGCCGCTGCCCGCCGGACGCGTCCGGCGCTCTTCAGCGCGTCGCGGGCCGCCGACCGTTGGAAGACCTTCGTTCAAACCCAGCTGACGTGGCGCGTCCGCCGCCCAAGTCCGCCGCCTCGCGTCGGACGCGTCCGGCTCCCCCAGCGCACGCGCAGCGCGCGGCCCAGAAACATTCTGGTGCGCGTCTGGCGCACGCCGGACGCGCCACCACAGCGTCCGGCGCTCAGCCGAGCCCGACCAGCTGCCCGCGCCAGGCCACCACGCGCCGGACGCGTCCGGCCCGACCTGGCCGGCGTCCGACGCCTGCGTCCGGCGCCCACTGAGCAGCTCCACCTTGAAGTTTGATCTTCGATGAAACTCCGTCTTCGATCCAAGTCCATCCTCTTGCCTTGAGTACCAACTCCACCAAGTGTAGACCTCGTCTCAAGCACCGGAGTTACTAGTACAAGCACGACCACGTCGGCAAGAGTTAGCCCTCTAGTTAGTCTCTCATGCATCATGCAAAGTCGCAACTAGAGGCACTTAGGACCGCGAATGAAACCGAGGAAACCCCTCTTGATAGTCGGTTATTGATCCTAAATGTGGTCACACTCGCTAAGTGTCTTGACCACCAAACAGGAAAGCCCTATCAAGTATACCTTCGCCTTGATCTCCATGGGCCTCCGTCGGAGCTCGATCACCTCACATGTCCACCATGTTCGTCACCGTGATCATCATGCTCCATCATCCAGCATCACGTTGCTATGTGTCTAACCACACTTAGAGCAAAGTATTAGCAACGTTGAGTGTCATTAATTACCAAAACCAAACCGGAGCTTTCAGCGGCTAATGTGGAGAACAGGGTGTGCCTAGGGAGAGAAGGTGTCTCCATTTCAGTAATGTTGCAAGGGCCTATGTGGTTTGATGCTTCTAAACCAACTTGTCCCAGGCATCCTCCCAAGCGTCTGATTTTGGATGTTGGATTGTTTGCTTGCTTAATACATCCTTTTTTTTTTTTTTTTTGACAAGGTGCTTAATACATCCTTGACAGGGTGAACATGATTGAGAAGCTCCTCGAGAAACTGTTCGATCGAAAACATATGCGAAATGAATGGCCAAAGCGTGGCCATCATTTTGTTGTATTATAGAGAGAGAGATGTGATGTGCAAACACATTAGAGAAGTGAAATTACTCTTTTATTGCTAGGTTTTTAAAAGAATCAAGCAAAAGAGCTACCAATTATATTAATAAAAAACTCAGACTAAATAAACAACGATATTAAAGTGGTATAACAGAAGAAAACTTACAACTACTAACTAGTCAGGAGAAACATTGCATCAAACCATATACCAATAATCTCATCCTATGTACCAATGTACTAGTATCATAATTGATCTCAAATTTGACCAAAACACTTGATAATAGATTAATGTATCCCCAATTCGAATGGCGGCTGCTCTACTGATATATTTCTGTTCTGAAATCCCCTTAATATACCAATATATATCAAATTCCCTAACGTACAATCTTAACTAATCTAAAACAAGACTATGGTAAATTTTTATTGATAACAACCATTGCATGGCTCATTGTTAGTTTTTATTGACAATCAGTATGCTAGTGATGGCTTTGTTAATCTTAGTCTAATATCTCGGAGGTGCTTTAAAATAGGACGAACATGAGTGCGTGTGTGTGGATTGTGCATCCGTAGCGTGTTTTACAGAAGAAATGTGCATTATATCTGTACACATTCACATTTCGTACAAAACTGCGCAATTTATAGTCAAAATAAAGCCTCTGTTTCATTGGAAATCGGATGACGAGGGGTCACGTCACTCACGCAAAGCGCATAGACGCAGCATCTTCCAGGGACACAAGCTTCTGCAGAACGGCGTTCATGTTTGGCCTCCTGACGGGATCGTCATCCACGCACGAGACTGCCAGCTCCAGCATTGCCGCCGCCTGCGAGTGGCTGAAGTTACCGTGCAAGCTCGGATCAACGAACTCCTCCAACCACGACGACAGCTCCTCGTCACGCTCTGTCTTCTCCCTTAGCCACGCGACCAGCCGCCGGAAATCCGTGCAGCGTACCTTCTCCTCCCCCTCCCCGCCGATCACCTTCACAGCCCAGTCGCAGACCCTCTGCCCCATGAGCAGCTCCAGGAGCACGACGCCGAAGCTGTACACGTCGGCCTTCTCCGTGATCGGGAGGCCTGCCGTCCACTCCGGCGCGGTGTATGTGTACCCCCTGGCGCACTGCGCCCGGCACGACATCACCAGCCGGCCGCACGCGTCCCGGCTGAGCAGCTTCACCAGCCCGAAGTCGTTGATCTTGGGGTCAAGCTCCGCGTCCAGCAGTATGTTCTCCGGTTTCACGTCGCAGTGCACGATCCACTCCAGGCACTCGTGGTGAAGGTACGCCAGCCCCTTGGCGACGCCGGCGGCGATCTTGTACCTCGAACGCCACCCCAACGCGCTCTCGCCGCCGTCGGAGACGAAGAGGGCCTTGTCCAGCGAGCCGTTCTCCACGAACTCGGAGACAAGGAGACGGTTCGAGTGCTCGGAGCAGAACCCCCACATCCTGACCAGGTTCATGTGGTTGATCCGCCCGATCACGCTCAGCTCCGACCGGAACACTTCGTCGGCCTGTGACAGGTCGTCCAGCCGCTTCACCGCGACGCTGCGCCCGTCGTTCAGCACGCCCCTGTACACGGTCCCCGACGCGCCCCTTCCGAGCTTGTCCGAGAAGCTGCCGGTCGCCTCCGACAGCTCATCGTAGGTGAACCTCCTGAAATGGCTGAACAGCAGCGCGTACCCTTCGTCGTTGTTGTGCACCCGTCTTGCAGCGGCCGGGTCAGCTCGGAACACGAACATGCATCCGACGGCGATGAAAATGGCTTCCACGACGAAGATCACCGCAAGGAACGAGTAGAAGTAGGCGAACTTTATCCTGGTGCTTCCCCTGACATGGAAGAAGTAGGAGGAGCCGACGACGCTGGCGTTCCGCTCCTGCACCGCGCAGGCATGGCCACGGAAGTCCAGCACCGTCGGGTTCAGACCCTTGGCCTTAAGACGCGTCGGGACCTTGAGGAAGATGTTCTGCTTGATGATGTCCGGAGCCCGGCCGTTCCACAAATCGATCTTGGGGTAGCACTCGCCGGTGCCCATCCTGTAGCCGAACGCCTCGCAGTTGCAGTCGTCGAGGCACATCTTCCGGCACGTGTCCATGGACACCCCAGGGGTGTAGTTGAAGTCGAAGCCCCAGAAGTCGAAGCTGGGCATCTCCGCGAAGTAGACGGGCTCACCGCATCTGACGTTGAACTCCCGGCGGCAGCCCTTGCTCCAGTCGCTCGCGTCGCTGACCACGAACCCCTCTGGGCACGAGCACGCCACTGCCGGCCCCGGCAGCGTCAGCTGGTACGCGCACACGCCGTAGCGGCCGCACACGCCGTGCACGTCGCACTGCCGCGGGAGCGCGACCCACGTGGCGCGCCAGCTCCCGTCGGCGTCGTCGAGGCTGTACAGCCGGAGGTTGCCGTCGTAGTCCAGCGTAAGCCGCCTCATGACGCCCTCCTCGACCATGTCGGAGGCGTTGAACCGCGTGTGGTCGCTCGCCGAGAAGGCACCGCGCCGGTCGAGGCTGCCGTACCGGCTGCTGTTGTACGCCGTCCGGTTGTTCTCCCACCACCGCTTGAAGGGATCCGGCCAGTAGTTGCTGCTGATCTCCGGCCCGTCGTAGATGAGGTTGAGGATGTTGTTGCTGTCGAAGTAGAGGCTGTAGTAGCCGGTGTACGGCAGGCCCCTGGCGGAGGCCGACATCAGGCGCTTGTACCGGGTGATGGGCTGCTCCGGCAGAAGTGTGTCGGTGGGCCAGTCGAAGCTCTGCCACAATGTGCGTCCCGCGGCGTCGGCCACGACGAGGTTGCCCGTGTCGAGCAGCTGCGCGCGGTCCGCCTGGGTGCCGCTGCTGTTCGTGCTCCACACCACGCCGCCGTTGAGGTCCCGCAGCACCAGCGACCCGTCCCTCTGGAACTGCGCGCGCGAACCCCTGCCGTTGACGGGGGCGTCGCGGTTGGCCGTCCACGCCGGTGTGGCGTTGGCGGAGCGGGTGAACCAGATGGCCAGCGTGTAGGCGTTCGTGGCCACCTTGTAGAAGCCACACGAGAAGTTGCCGCTGGGAGACACTAGGACGTCGCCGCTGGAAGCGTCCTCGACGAGCATCGAGTCTCCGCGCCATAGAGTGCTCCGGCGCCGGCTCGCGGAAAGTGCTAGGGAAGGCGATGAGGCAAGCAGGAGGCAGACGAGAAAGGACAAGCTGAGGATGGTGTGTACGCTCATGGTGCTAGCTGCGATTTTACTGGCGTGTCAGCTGCATGGGCGGCTTTGTTTTGTACACTTGAGATTGGGGCTGCAGTCTACGAGTCATCAGTCATGTGACCTGTTCTAGTCACGGTACGTTTTTTATAAGTATCTCTGAATAGGCTGAACGTGTGTTTTCAAGCAAGACCAGGTCCATCATTTGCACCCGTCGACTAAATTCTTTCCAAATTTAAATGTTAACAACTCAAGAAACCAACATTCCCATACCAAATATGGCTTAAAACAGAGCTACGAAACATAATTTCGTTCCATAGTTGTAGATATACTCCACTGTGTATAGCAGCCATGCCGGTTGAAGTCAACACCATAGGGCTTTTCACAACTAGGTCCGCACAAAAGTCCTAAAAAATAACATGTTGTGCTGATAATGCCGTCAAGTGCAACTGCCCAGTACCTTCATCCATTAAGCTCACACGGAGGTCCCCATAATAACCATTTGGTAAGTCAAGTAACTAAAATCGAAAAAAATCAAGAATCCTAGTTATCAAAGCTTCAAATGCTCGATCAAGTAAGCTTAACATAATCGTGGCTTCCAATGACCAAAAAGCAAATCAAAACAACAAACGAAACATTGAAGATATTAAGATTCCTCATTACGAAAGCTTTGAATAGCCGCTCAAACAGATAGTCTTAAACTAACATTATACACTTTTGCAATAATTGAGCAAGTCCAAGATCTCTCGAGACAAAGGTGGATAACATGGAACAAACATATACTGGAGCCTTGTGTAAAAAAGAATTGGTTCACATTTTCAAAACATTAGTAACATTGATTCGCAACACCCCTAGTGTTACAATTATACTTAGCACCCGGATTAAGGCTTAAGAGAAATCATCAAAAATGAATTCCGGGTGTTTTAAAATTTCAACACACATAAATGATAAAAAATTTCTATAAACAAAATTAAAATATATTTTGCGTAGGTGCTTAAGTAAAATTTTTGAGTAAGTAGTTTTAATGACAATGCTACCTTGGCGAGTTAATTCTAGAAAATCCTGTTAAACGCTATAGCTATGTTTTGGTGTCATTTGCATCAAAGTGGCTTGCTGTGCTGTGCTGTGGCCGGGCACAGCCGACCGAGGCCGTCCCAGCCTGGCCTTGGCCTCGCTGCGGCAGGCTACTGTGGCTGATCGTGTGTCGCTGCCGTGCCCAGCCCGATGCCGTGGTCACCCAGCCCGATGTCGTGTGCCCTGTCTTCACGCTCTCGTCGCGACCGCCGCGGTCGCGGTCGTCGCGCTGCGCTGCTGCCGCTGTCCCCGCGTGCGCGTGGGGCTCGACTCGGCTGCTCGGGTCGTCGCCCCGACGTCGCGTCCGCCTGCCATGCGCACATGCCGGCCCCTCCCCTTCTCTTCTCTGTCGCCATGGCCGCCGGGCCCGTGCCAGTGAACTCCACACGGAAGGGCCAAGGCCAATTCGTCGTGCGCAGAACTCCGAAGTCAAGGCCTTGTTTAGATCATGGCCAAGTTGGGAGTTTGCATAGTCTTTGTCAAATCGTTGACCAGAAGATTTCGTTTGTATTTGGTAAAAATTGTCAAACTTTTTGGTAATTAGGCTCAAAATGTTAGTCTCCATGAAAGACAATCAAACTCAAGCTTGTGCGATTAGTTTTTGATTTCATCTACATTTAGTACTCCATGCATGGGCCGACATTTTGATGTGACAGGGAATAGGGATTCTGCATAGTGAATTTGGTGGCAAATTTGGGGATTTAAACAAGGCCCAAGTCTTCCACCTACTCCGACACCACGTTGCCTTGAATCTATCCGGGCCCAGCTCCAATTTGGAGTTTTCCCCATCGCCGATACCGTTATGGTCGCGATCGGCTATTAAGTGGATAATAAACCACTCCCCCGAGCCACTTGTGCTTAATCAACCGCACCTATAGCTTCGCATCGCTCCCCTATCCACGCTGCGCACACCCTCTGCACCCCAACCGTCACACCGGTGCTGCTGACCCATCCGCGCCGCCACGGTGCGCCGCCTCACCGTCGGATTGCGCGCAGTCGGGCTTGATCAGTTAATCTCCTGCCAAACTGCCACCTAGGAAAGGTTCTAAGTAATCCCTATTTGCTGACAGGCTAGAAGGTTAGGTTTTTAGCATCCAGAGTTCGCGGGAACAGATACGCCGCGTCGTGAACGGTCGCGCGTCGTTTCCGCTCTGTTCCACTTGCCCGCTGCTCTAGTTTCGCCGCCTAGCGTAAGGGTTTGAGTCATAGATAGTGGTAGGCCGGCTATCCGGGCCGGTGCAAGGCTCTGGTGGCCTGCGTAGCCACCTTATGCCGCCGCGCGCCGCGTCGGCGAGCAAGGAGGCGTATGGGACCTCCCCGATGTAAAGATGAGGAAGTCGAGGGGCCTTCGTGCATAACCACTGACCAGAGTAATAGTAGAATGGACTGGCGGTTAGTTTACCCGGAAGCCAGGACATTTATGAAAGTCTGCCAGCGGGGCTTTCATAAATTGTTGGGACAAGAGATCTTAAACAATTGAAAGGGAAGAGTAGAGAGGAGAGGTGATAGAGTTTGATAACAAGCAAATGAGGGTGGAGAGAGTTCCTTTGCTATCATACCTTTTTTTTTTTTTAGCATACCCTTGGACACCATATATAGGCAAGAACTAATTACAAGTGCCCTCTTGATAGGGCTCGATTTCACATGCCGTTACACTAAATCGGGCCTCTAAAGGTAGAGTCTTGGCCCCTATATACTTCATGCTCTCCTAATAGTAGTTGATCTAGCCGGTAGAACATGGTGTAATTGATGCTATATAACTCTAGAGGCTTGTCATGGAATGGGCTATAAACCATAAGAGGATTCACCTAGGTGGCAAAGGAAGAGGGCAAACATTATGATCATGTAGAGGGGCAAACTGCAACTCGAACGAGAACTTTGTGGAATGAGGGGATAAAGAATCTAGTATTGAAGTAGATTGCCCATGGATTACTGTCATTGTCCATAGAACTTTCAATTGAATGACATGGGATTTACTATACAAACCATTCATTGCTATTGTCAAATGTATTTCTCTAGTAAACACTTCTCTTTATGCAACGGACATAGCTTGTATACTATGTAATTTGTGATTTTGGTGATTGAAATGTTAACATAGTCACTAAGGCTATATATGGATCCCATGATCGATCTTGAGGCTCCAAACAGGTGGTCTAAAGTGATGTATAAAGTTTGGCCAACTTCTCCAAAAATCCATTAGTTTAGCAGACAACATAAAAGTGTGCTTATGTGGTGTAAAAGTTAGCCTTTAATTTTAACCAACAAAAACTTTTATATCACAGAGGATTTAAATCCAACACATAATTTATAGAGTTACATATCCTATGGATGCAAGAGAGAACAAGTGTTGCGAAGTTTGAAGAGAGAACTAGCAAAATTCACATAGGATGTAGTGGTAACTCTATGCCTACCTATAACACATTACAATGGGGTTGATAGTTTTCACAAATATACCGGTTTAAACTTCAAAGAATATATATGTTGCACTAATCTTATATATCTACCAAAGTGTTGCTAAGACGGGAGTTAAGGTGGCTTTGGAATCATCACAATATAATAATGGGACATTTGAATAAGCACATATTATTTGTGGTCACTACTCAATGTGCCTAATTCTTCATCAAGCAATATTTTTATTCATACTAAACAAAAGTATAAGGTGGTTGTATGGTGTACTGAAGTTGTTACTAAATCTATTAGCCCTCTAGGCATTCCAACGTTGACTAGACATTTATAATAGATAACAATAGTATCAACTAGCAAATAAACATAAAAAAGAGACCATAGAAGATTTAGATAAACACTAAGATAGGCATGAGAAGATAGAGTATGATTTTAGAAAAAAAAATGGTTGGTTTCATATATTGTCCAAGCCAAAAACAAATTTTCTATGAAGTTTCTTAGAACAACTAGGTTTTAGGGTTTTTAGTTGCATAATTTTCCTAAAAAGGTATTTGTTTTTTTAATTTATTTAATAGTTTTTTATGAAGTCTATTATAATCCTTGTTTTTTTCAATATAATCTAACGAAGGCCCATTTGGCTTGAATTTTCCACCGGCTTTATAGCCATTTGGTGCCTTTTTGTGAGATGGGGTAAAACAAAATGACTTCACCCAAAAAGCGTCTTAAATCATGCTCTCATAGAGGTTTGAAGTGAGTGGAACTAAAATTAGTGGCTTCATAGAACAAGACATATAGAGAAAGAACTGATACAATCAAACAAAGAAACAAAAATCTATTAATAAAAACATGTGTAAGAAAAAATTCCAAATGTTATGGTGAAAATAATCTAGTAGCTACCTACGGCATATACAGTCTAATAGCAGCAAAGAAATCTTGGAATTAACCACTTAACCAGATAAACGTCTGGTTAGTTGTGTCTAAAAAATCCAACTTTGTGTTACGTAGCGCTGGGGAATGGGAGTGATAGGTGCACGCACCTACCGAGACGGGCCACCAGAGCTGAGCTGCGTAGGGGGGAGACAGCCGGCGTTCAAGTTGTAACTAAACCAAACGAATGATGAATCTGGTTTTAACTGAAAGTTGAAGTAATTAATATATATGCAAATCATTTGTCGCCGCGCACAGCGCCTAAAAGAGGAGTTCTAACTTTTTACTTGGACTACGATTGTACTGTGAGCTTAAAATGCCACGTCAAACATGGGAGCAATCTCCGCCGTCGCCGGCGAACTTGGCACCCTTGGCTGGCGCGTCGTCCTCACCGCGCCGCACGGCACCCCACACTGGCAGCCTCGTGGAGAAGGTGCGCGCCAGGAGAGACATATTGGGCCACCGGCCAGAGTTGCCGAGCCGGACACTCCTTCCAGCGCGGGCGACGCCGAAGCCGCGGCGCGTAGTCGTCCCGTCACCGCCCGCCTGGACGCTCGCAGACCGCCGAAGGTTGCCCGCCGCGACGGCTTCCCGGAGAACGTGGTCGGGCAGCCTCAGCGTGTAGCGCTCCGAGTCCGATTCGTCCAAGGTGGAAGAAGGCGAGTGTGACGGCGCGGCGGCGAGCGAGTGCCCCGTGGTGTGCGAGCGCGGGAACTGCACGGGGCGCCGGGCCGACTTGGTTCGCAGCGCGCGCTTCACACTGCCGATCCGCATCAGCTCGGCGGCCTCCTCCCTCCTGACCCTCTGCTCCTCTGTCTCTGTCTCCCCGGCAGCAGCAGCGGCGTCGGCGTCGACCACCACTGCCTGGTCCGGCGGCGCTGCAGGGACGACAGGCGGGAAGACTTCCGTGGCGGGAACAGCGGGGGCCTCGGCGTCGGGGGCGAGGACGGCGCGGCAGACGGGGCAGGTGACGTGCGACGCGAGCCACGCGTCGATGCAGTCGACGTGGAACGCGTGGGCGCACCTGGGCAGGAGCCGTAGCGCGTCGTCGTCGTCGAACTCGCTAAGGCAGACGGCGCACTCGAGCTCGCCCTTGCTGGCCTTATGCGCCCGGACGTCGGCGTAAGCCATGGTCGGGAAGGTGTCCAGCACGGCACGGTCCAGGCCGCGCGTCCTCCTGGACCGCCTTGACGCCGACGCCGCGTAGGTGAACCCGACCCCGACCCCCGGGCCCAGCCCCATGGGGTACTCGTCGTCGTCGTCGGGCCCGCCCAGCGGGGGCCCCGCGCACCGGCGGAGGTAGATGGAGAAGAAGCCGAGCAGGAAGAAGGCCGTGACGAGCACGACCATGACGATCGCCATGGACGGGTTGAAGTTCTTGGGGTTGAAGTAGTCTGGCCCTTTGCCCGGCCCCGGCTGCGCCGTCACGGAGTCCACCGCGGCGCCGGCGAGCGCCACCGCGGTGAGAAGCAGGAGACGGCGGCCATTGATCGGGATCGGGACCATGTCCGTAGCTGTCAGGCCTGATCGAGCGGAGGGTGGTGGGGTGGTGACCTGTCCTCAAGATTTACTCTGTCCCCTCGCTCGTCTTCTTTTCCGGTGGGAGTATTAATGGATAATGGAGTGGCGAGCGACCAGAGTACCAGACCATACGCGGGAGGGACGGGAGGGAAACGGATGCACGATTTTGTATTTTTGAAAGGAAAATGGAAATCCGCGAAAAGGAAGACGACGTTAGTTGTTTTTTAAAGGGTTTCTCTTTCTCGTGTTTCATGTGGATGCGAGAAGAGAAGGGCTTTTTTTTTTTTTTTTCGGATGAGAAGAGATTTTTTTTTTGCGGATGAGAAGAGAAGGGCTTTGGTGCCTTGGGCCTTGTTAAGATCCCAGAATTCACCTCCAAATTCCACTATGCAAAAAGAAGATTCTCCGTCACATCAAAATGTTGGCAAGATACGCGTAGATTAAATGTAGATGAAATCAAAAACTAATTACACAGTTTTGTTATACTTTGCGAGACGAATATTTTAAAACTAATTAATCAAGATTTAGACAATTATTAATAAAAAAGACAAAAATGCTACAGTGCTACATTGGCGCACTGTGCAGAATCGGAATGCACCGAATCGGGCATCTAAACAAGCCCTTGGTGGAGACGACCGGGCGCTCAGGTCGGCTTCCACCTTCCAGCCTGCCGTGCCTCGGGGGTTGGTGTGGGTGGGTTGAGCCAAAGCACGCCGGCCGTTCTGCATCTGCTTCCATGCACTTTGATCTCAGATCATCGAAGCGTCGGCCCGGCCGGGCAGGTAGTCTCCACCGACACGTGGATCCAAAGATCGAGCTGCTGCGTCCGATCCTGTAGTGCCGCGCTCCGCATTTCTGATCCGGCGCGATCTCTATCGCAGAAGGTACACACGAACTACTCCTACAGGTTAGCCCAGCCGGGACCGTCGTTTTTAACTTGGATTTGGGCAACCACCTACCGCAATCCGAGCAGCCAGTGATTGCGAATGACTTGTGAGCACAGCAATGGAGAGCCGTCGGCAACGGCCGGACTAAACGGCTGACTCACCTTTCACCTTTGCGTGGGCAGCAAAGTTGATTGGTGTTGCATCCCACTCAGTGGCAGGATCCGATCCGCCCGGACGCCCGGTCAAACCCGATCGACAGCTCGGACGGCCGGAGGGCGAGGGCCAGGGATGTTTTTTCCACTCCGCCGGGAACGGGGCCGAGGTCAGTGAGACAGTGACTGACAGAGAGCTCAATTAGTCAATTATATTGGCCCCGACGCTCGGGTTGGGTTGGGTGGATAACGGCCGAAAAGTCCGAAAAGTCGTCCAAGCATGCAGGAAAACCTGCCGTTGCACGTACGTACGTGGCGGCACCGTGATGGCAATGGTGACTAGTACTACGGTCGAGCGTGAGTGAATACTACCTTTGACGCTGGATGCCATCACGTACCACTTGCTGAGTTTCTGTGTACTCCCTCTACAAGTGTGGTGATGCAGTGGGGGGCCAAACGCACGAGGCACGACCGAGCAGGGATCGCATCAGAAAACAACCAAAAAGCAGTCCAGTGCCGTATCCGCACGTAACAGCTAATCAAATTGAAGGCAGGAAATGAGATAACCCATAGGGTGGGTTATACACTATCGATTGCGGTGGAATCTCGTTTCCACACTCTCTCTGTCCACGCTTTACATACATTTTAGGTAAAGCGGGAGGGATCAGACTTCGCGGTCAACGCACCTCCTCTCTTTTGTCCAGCAAAATAAATTAAGGCTGATTACAATTTACATGCCTGGTGCTTGTGGCAATAGACATGAAAAATTAAGCAGTATAGTATATCATTCTTGTGAAGGGCAAGGGTTTGGTCGTCGATGGGCACACAAGTCAGCTTAGAGAACACAAATGAAGAAACTTACATCTTTCTTTCGTTGTGATGGCATAAGCATACCAGTACCACCAAATCGAATGTGTGCCACCTTGCCTTCAGCTCGCTCTGGTTTATCAGTTGCAAAGGATAAAATGCTATGGAAAATCAGCTTTAATCCGAACATTTGCTCTACCTTAATATATTGACACGCAGTTCTCCTGAGTGTTCAAGGAAAAAAAGAATAAAATGGTACAAAATGTTATCTGGACAGAACAAGTATAATAATTTGGACAGGACAAATATTAGCGAACACAGATGACGAAACTTGATGAAGCAATAAACATCTTGTTACAAACGGCTTCACCAGAGAAGGGCGTATGGTTTCACGAGGGACAGACAGAGAAACATCAGGTCATTATTTGAGATCGATTCAGGGGCATCTGACCTAACTTACATGGTTCAGATAATCTATCAGAAGCTACAAATATCCATGGAAGAAACAAAAAGGAAATGATTCTATACAGAAGCCTTTCGACTAAATTGGTACAAAGATGGTAGATGTCACTACACCACATGTGATCTCTTTTCTTTTCACCTTTGATCAGGTGGTCACTGACTCCTAGAGTCCCAGGCAGGAATAGAAAGGTCAAACCTGATACATAACCCCTAGTTTTTTTTTTCTAAATTAGGAGGCTGTCAGAACTTAGTCTATTGGAAGGCATCCACGATTCCATTGCTGCCTACTCTCACTGGAGCTGAGACCTGCTGCTGCTTTCAGGCCAGTGGAAGCTTGGGGCATTGTTGTATTGTGACAAATCAAATGAAATGTTCTCCACCTGCAAAAATGAGCGTTAGTTAGTATATGTGTGAATTTCACCAGCTCCTGAAAGAGCAAAGAGATGAAAAAAATGGAAAGGTTATATCCGGGATTACTCCATAAGGGAAAGTTTCTGGAGCACTAGTTGATGTTAACGGCCATCCCTCATTTACAGGATTCTGCTGAACCTGATAACAAATAAGAGAAAAAAATTATTTCCAAAAACAACTTAAAAATTTCTAGCCGAATGTACAAATCTAATAACATCACATACATTTGTGCCATCAGTTACGCTGTCAGTTGCAGTGGCAGCTGTGTTCAGGGTGTTTGCAGTGGCATTCCTCCTTTTGTTATATGCCCTTTTAGTTTTCTTTTTCAAAGTATCAAGAACAGTTGGGGTCGCCAGCTTCTTCTTTCGGGAACGTTTGGATTGGCCTTGGGTAAGATCCCAGCCCTTTGTACTAAGAGAGATGGGCAAAGCATCATCAGTAAAATCCTCGTTCACAGGATTGTATGCAAAGTTGGCTGTTGAAACATGGCTGTCAACCCTTTGATCTCTTAGTGACTTCTCATATGAAATCACTTTATCCCTGATTTCCCTCATGATAGACAAAGCATATTCTTTTGATTCTGAGTTCATGGAACCAAATTCCACAACTTCTGCAAAGTATTGGTGGCCAAGTTTGTACAGATCATCATAGCTTCCCAGTTCCTGATTACCTGCTGAGACAGGCTGGGATATGGAAGCACAAGTTTGTTTACAGTCCTTGCACCAGCGATGGATGATGTATTTTTGTGGAATCATTGGCACAAGCTCCTGTCTCAGTACAGTGAGTGCATGCCTGCACAATATTCCTTTGGACTGGTACAAACGGCAGAAGCACCATATGTCACCTTGAACATTATCATAAGCAACTTTGTAGTCTACCTTGTTTGTTTGATCGACATGCTCCGAAACTATGTATGTGACCACTGAATCATTCCGTTCAAGTACACTATAACTGCAATGAAATGAATGGCCTATTTCATTGAAGAACTTCTCAAAGATTTCTGCAGTGTACACCTTTGCTGCTTGATCTTCCACGGGCAACCCCGTCACCATTGGTGGCCTCATCTGAGCTGATCGTAAATCTTCATAAGATTCCTTTTCTAACTTGCCTTTAACAGCTTCCTCATATTGCTCTACAAACATTTTCAAAGAGGTTCCTGACATCAACCAGCCATCAAAATAGTCAGTTACACTATCACTTCTGTCTGTGACAGACAATCCTGCCCAAAACGAATCCTTGACATAAACAGGAGCCCACTGCATCCTGACCTCATATAGTTTGGACAGCCATTCATTTCCCTCTAAACGAAAATGTTGAATGGTATCTTGCCATTCTCTGTCAAAATCAGGTATAGTAACATAATCAAAGGCCAGTGTGGTGAATGTGGAAATAATTTCATCCTTGTTCTCCATTTCTTCCAGCTTTTCAGGAAGCACATTTAAGATGTGTGAAAGGCAAAACCGGTGTCGTGCGTTCGGGAAAACCTTTTTAACAGCTATCGCTACATCATGACAGTAGTTTGTAATTATTGAATGTGGTGGCTTGGCATTCATACATCTTAACCATGTACCAAAAAGCCACACATAAGCCCCAAGAGATCTACCAGCAAGCAGGCCACAACCTAGTAACACTGGCTGTGCATGATGATTAGTGCCCATGAATGACACAAACTGCATATCATACTGATCGCTAAAGTTTGTGACATTAATAGCAACAACATCACCAAAGTAATTGTATGAACTGCGTGATTTGGCGTCAGCCCAAAAGACATTCCTTAGCTGCCCTTGCTCATTCATATCTAAACTGTAAAAGAAACAAGGGTTTTGGTCTTGCATTTTGTTGAGAAAATCCAACAAGGCATCTAAGTCTCCTTCTGCGAGCTTCAATCTCCTATTTCTGTCTATTTTGGCTTTGAATTCAATCTGTGGAGAAGACGAAGTTGCACCAGTATCACCAACTCTGCTTGAATGTACAAGCGCTGAGTTGCTCTGTTGTCCCTCAGACTCACAAATTTGAAGCGGATTTATTGAAAAAGGGGAGTTCTTCAAATGTCTCTTAAACTTAAGCAAGCTTGGATCCAACGGATGGTTGTGCTCCAACTCAAGAACAATTACTTCCCAGCGATTTTGAAAATGGGCATCCTTCACAATCATCTTGGCCTTGCAGCCAGTCTTCATGCCTCGCTTTCTTGCAGGTCTTGTCACACCAGATCTCAATCTAGACTGCCCTCCTTTAGAACATATGAATGTAGAGCGATAGCGGAAACCATCAAAGGTATTGTTAGATCTTCTTGTAATACCAAATCCTGCGTGACAGCCATATGTCACATAAAACTGAAAGGCATCTTCCTCCGACTCAAATATCATCCCTACTTTTGGTAAGCATGCTGGGTCTACATCAACTGGTCTGAAGACATCACTCTCAGCAGCATTTCCTTCTTTTTCCCCATCTTCTTCATTAGATGTTTCAGAGCTATACTCTTCTTCTTCCATCGGTTGCAACATTGCAAGTCAGACTGAAAATAGAGCAGACGTGTCATTAATTTTGTATAGACATTCTTAACGGAATCATGATGAGTACATGTACGGCACTATTTGCACCATCATATATAAAGGTGAATGAACTGGAGCAGACAGTGCCATTGAAATTCCACACACTACCACTAGTCGAAATATATGGTGTTTAGATTTGTATATGGGGAAAATTATGTGCACCTAATTGCCCTTTGACTATTTCAACATTGGATATAACTCTTTGTTTCATAAGAGGAAAAGAAAAGGAGAAAGGTGACATCACGTGTTCTCCAGAAGCCTAAATTATGAAAGCAACCGGTGTAATTGATGCAACAGAACTTCCTTAGGCTATTTGACGTTTGTATTGTAGGTAGTGGCGGATCCATGAAAAATATATAGGGGGGCTGAAATAAAGCACTCTAGAACAAGTAAACAACAAACATCCATCATATTCCATACAAGTCAAAATGTATTAGTTTAAAGTGGTTTCATATTCAAACATAGATGATTCATTCAAAATACAACATGGGAAGGAGTAAAAGATGCATTTTTTCCATACAAACTAATAGAGGAAGGCATGACACATGTGACACTTATTATTCTTCCTAAGGATCAATCTATACCAAAAAAAACATTAAATTAATGACAAAAATATTAACTTAAAAAAATAAAAGTAGAAAAGGATGGTGCATACCAGTGAAGTGTTTTTAGGCACTAACATACAGCGATTTTACATTTCTTCAAACCGTTTGATGAAATTTAGGCACTAACATATGAGGAAATGTATAATTACGAGGTTGGGTTGGACCACTCAAAGCATATGCTGATATGCCCTCCTTACTTGGTCTCTAATTTCAAGTAGATAAACTTCAATTGATTTGCGAGTTCCTGGATCATCAATTATGTTCGAGTGCATAAACTCTGCCTAGGTTCCTTTGGCTGACTTGTGCCTGGAGTTAGAGTGTAACCACTGGCAGACCAAGGATTTATTCAAGACTAGAGCTTCCTACTGGTGAAACCTACTCCATGTATATTATGTGTATAAAATTAAATAAATAAATGAAAGAAAACTTTCAAGGTTCAACTACATGTTTATATTGCGATAAAATAGTTAAAAATATTATATGGTACACACAAAAATAAATACCTCTGGTTGTTAGATAGCAGCCGAAGGGAAAATAAGATGCTAAAGTTTTGGTCCTGTTTGTTGTGAACATTATATAATTTTAATTTTGGAGTGATAGTTCTACTTTCAACTTTATTTTTTAGAGTTTTAGGGGATAGCCCCAGTCTTTTAATTATTGTCGAACAAAGACAATTTAACCATTACTGCGTCTTGGACGGCATCCCATCCGAAAATTTAGCACCCACTTCACAGACTTCCGGAGCTCACCCCAGCAAAAGAAACACTTACAGACAAGCTAACTGACTCCAAACAGCATTACCAACCAAAACAGACACAACCAGCATCACATAAAGGAAAACTCTTCAGTAGCCTCGATCTTGAAGCAGAGGCTCAAGCTGAACTGTCAATCACCATCGTCATCCCTTTCCTATTGGATTCTACTTTCGATTTTCAGTGCAATTTAATACTGTATAGATACTACAACTACAGACAGTTGAAAATGGAAATTAGGGAGTAGAGACAGGAGAGAAATGTACCAAATTGTAGGTTGCAGCTGTACCAGAGCAGGCGAATAGGAACGCAACCTTGAAGGCCCGACCGCCGCAACGGAGCTCCGGCCACCAGCCTGCGCCCTACAAGCTGTGGGTGGTGGCGCAAGACAGCCGGGGCTCGGGGGCGGTGCAGCAGGGCGCCGCCGCTCCGCCTACGCCTTTCTGGCGCTGGCGCCGGCCGGGCTACGCGAGCACGGCCCTGGGCGAGAAGGGAGCACTCGAGATGAGCTGCCGCCTGCCGAGAGCCGAGGGCACAGACCGGCGGAGAGGTCAGGGATCCAGCGCGGCGGTGGCCGGCGGGCAGGCAGCGGTTTCCGGCGGTAGGAGCAAGTCACTGCGAGCGAAGTCGTGGTGGCGGCGTCGGCAGGAGAGCAGGTCCCTGCACTGGGGCGGGCCCACAGATGTAGCCTGCATAGGCCCAGAACTACCCTAGAATTCGGCCCAAAATCTAACTACTAAGGCCGAAACTGGAGGAAGCCCAACACGAGTAGCCCATCTCCCTGTCAGGCATCAGCCTTCTGTGGCGGTGCTCTTCCCCAACTCCCGTCAGGCGGCGGCCGACGGCGAGCAGCGCGCGCCGAGCCGCCGACCCCCCGCGAGCCCTCGACCAGTCCCTCGCGTAGGCGGTGCCGCCGCGTCCCTGTTTTCTACCTCCGTGCCTCTGTCGCCCACGGCCGTACCTCTCGCGCTAATCGTCCAGCGCCGTCCACGGTACTCTGGTGTCGGCGCTCCGCTGAGGAGCTCCTTTAGCACCACAGCAGAGACGCCCTCCGGGGTCCTCAAGCAGCTGGTTGACCCCGATGGTCGATGTTTCGCTCTCTTCATCTGCTGCTCCGGTGTGGTGATTTCAATTGTACGTTTGTGTCTTTGATGAGTTTTAGTGTAGAATCTCTATCTTTGTTTAGAAGCTATCTTAGCCTGCATTTGTGTGTTACATTGATATTCGTGTGGGAAGGGATATTCATTGTTTCAGTAGACAGTGGCGAGGGATTCCCTTGTGTTATCCTGATATCAAATTAGAGCCTGATTTTTTTTTTTGTGTGTGTGTGTGTGTGTGTGTGTGTGTGTGTGTGTGTGTGTGTGTGTGTGTGTGTGTGGTATGACTTTGTGTTTTACCAATTTTCTACCTATACACCAAACCAAATGAATTGTGTACCTGTATACCAACCCATTTACTAAATTATGTGTTAAATTGTACTGCATTGAACTGGTACATTTTGACTTGTATGGAATATGATGGACTTATGTTGTTCACTTGTTCTAGAGCACTGTTTTTCACCCCAATATAACTTTCCCGGATCCGCCACTGGCCGCCCTTCTGTCATTTCACCCACTGGAGCACACTGCCTCGAATGAGGAGGTTATTTCTGGTGTGCTGCCGCTACCTGCGCCTCGTGTCTGTCCCTCATGCTACTGGAGCTAACTTGCCTGTAAGAGCACACTTCTTGGAATCAGTTTGAGGTATAAATACTTGTGCATAGTTGGCTTTGCTTTAGTGGCTGATAATATGAATTCTTTTGTTCTTGTTCCAGGCTAACAATGTCTATGGACCATGGAGGAGGTGTATTTCCACAAGCACTAGCACCAGTAAGGTTCTACCATGGGAGGCGCCATCCCGTGAAACTCTGTTGAGGAAGATAGACTGTGCTATGAAGGATGGAAATGTTGAAGAGGCGCTGCAATCTTTCAGCAATTACAAGAAGCTTCACGGTCTTCCTGAGCCGCAAGTACTGAATAATGTGATTGTGTCACTGACCTACATGTCTAGTCGGAGGTGGCTTCAGAGGGCATTTGACATGGTTCTCTCAGTTTATCAAATTAACAGAAATCTTCTCAATTGTGGGTCACTGATGAGGCTAGCATTGGCGCTGGCGAGAGATCAGACACCTGTCCCAGCTTCCACGGTCCTGAGGATCATACTGGAGAGTAGAAAGCTTCCTGATGTTGATATGCTGAGTATGGTGTTTCTGCATATGTTGAAGTCACAGGTGGGATCCTATCTTGCCTCTGATGTTCTAATTGAGACTTGCGAGAGTTTCTTGGACCAAGTTACAGATAGACGGGAGATGAAAAAACTGGATCCAATAAAAAACAATGCCACATTGTTCAATATGGTTTTGGAGTCGTGCGTGAACTTTAAATGTATTATCAAGGCCCAGAAAATAATGGAACTGATGTCATTGATTGGAGTTGTGGCCGATGTAAATACAGTGGTGATGGCTAGCCGTGTCTTTGAGATGGTTGGGCAACGAGATGAGTTGATACTCATGAAAAGAAGCATCGACTCTTTAACATCTTTGACATCTCTTCAGTACTACCAGCATTTTTATGACAGTCTATTGAGCCTGCATTTCAAATATAATGATATGGAGGCTGCTGCAAATTTTTTAATCGATCTGCATCAGCAACGGAAACCTGGTGTCTTTTGCAATGGTTTACAGAAACAAAGTATCATACAAATTGGCTCTGGAAATCTGAAAAGCGGATATAGAATAATGTTTGATCCTGAAAAAGTTGACAGGGGTTTTGTTTTGGGTACAGAAAGCCAATTCGGCCTTGTTCTTCTTACTGATGGAAACCTTCTTCATACTAAAAAGGCTCTTGCTAAACTTATTATAGGCTGTGTGAAATCAAGGAATATGCATATACTGTCTAGATTTTTTATTACGTCACGTAAAGAAGGTCTAGAGCTAATTTCTCCTCAAGATGTCGTTAATGCATGCATTCAAATGGGGTGGCTGCATGCTGCTCATGATATTATGGATGATTTGGAGTCAGCAGGGATTCCGGTCGGGATTACTTACTACATTTCTCTTCTGAGAGCATACGAGAAAGAGAATAAGTCAGAAGAAATCAATGGCCTTCTTCAACAGATACAAAAGATAGCATCTACCATGGACGATATTCATACTAATTCACCGTTTACCTTCAAGAATATTGCCAAAGTAGTGCAATATGGAATTCCCCTTAGTAGTTCATCTTTGTTTGCTGCTTTGGCTGATGAAATTAAACAGTACAACCCTGGAGAGCACTTGACATTAGAGTTTAATAATTCAGTTCTTTTCTTCTGCAAGGCAAAAATGATGGAAGATGCTCTTTGCACATATAAGCGTATGAGAGAGCAAAATATCAGACCCACGTCTCATACCTTTTGCCATATACTGTGTGGTTATTCTTCAATGGACATGCATAGGGAGATCACCATGCTGTGGGGAGAAATGAAGCGCAGACTTGAATATGGAGAGCTAGATTTGGATAGGGACTTGCCTGATTGCTTGGTTTTGAATTTTCTTAAAGGTGGGTTTTTCTCGAGGGTTATGGAGATCATTGGTTACATGTCAAAACATAATATTTACTGTGACAAGTGGAAATACAAGCATGTCTTCCTGAAGCAACACAAGAACCTGTATAGGAATTTGAATTCATTGCATGACAAAACAGAAGCTCAAAGTAAAAGGATTGAAGATGTCCATGCTTTCAGGTCGTGGGCAAGCATTAAGTAGGTAGGGCTAGCAACCAATTTGATCCCTCTCATTTTCAAACTGGGAGGACATCCATTTGATGACTTGTAGTACCAAGCAAGCATTCCCCATCGCCACCTCAAGGATGCCTCTTGGCTCAGTGCCCCGAAGCCTCCCTCGGGGGAAAAAAGGCAAGGGTTGTAGAGTGGTGCTTGCAGCGCCCGCAGCAGGGAAAGAGGGTTGAGGCTGTGGAGAGCTTCAAGGAGCTCAGCCGTAGGGAGGAGGTGATGGCTGCACTGGGACAGGTGGGCCTCTCCAAGCCCATGGATATCCAGTGGATATCCAGTGCGTTGAAGTGACCAGCGGCATGCTTGGCGCCCACACTGGCTCTAGGAAGATGATTGCTCCCTGTTTATTGTTCAGGTGCTTCCTTATTTTCAGTATGGTCTACGTGCACTGCATTACTTCTTATCTAAGTACATTTGTTGAAATTAGAAGGGAATACAGTTTGGGAATACAGTTCACTTGATGCATTAGGAAAGACCATTTCTTTAGAAAAAGATATTTACTCTATTAATTCCATGAAGGTTTGAGGATAGCTCAACTGTTCGAGTAACCACACATTTCAGATTGTCTAGCAGTAGCTTATTTAATAATGTTTTGCACCGTGCCAACTTAAGCTATGTTTTTTTTGAGGACGAGCTCGTAGCTCAGTTGGTCACCTCGCCAGGTGAGCGAGTGGCCGGGCGTGAGTTCGAATCCCTGGATTCGCAACTCGCGTGCCTCACTCAGGGATTTTATTCCCTGTTAATAAAATCATGTTGCCTCCTGCGCGTGATGCCACAATGGTCAGTACGACGTACCCGTCGTCTACGGAACTTCATGTTTCGTCGATCTCTAGAAGGACGCGGTTTCTACTGTGTGTAGTTGTAGGCCTGTAAAGTGTGCATGGGGGTGTGAGTTGTGTGCGTGGTGTGTGTGGGGTGTGAGTTTGTACACTGAACAGATGCTACAGCTGTACCCAGTAAGGAGGCTTCAAAAAAAAAAAAAAAAACTTAAGCTATGTTTTCACAGTGTGCAGCCAGGCTTCAGTGACATTCATTAACATCTGTTTGAAATTCGACTAATTTGTCTTTCTTCTTGCCGTGATCAGCTTACCATCTCGATTGTAGGCGTCACAGAGAAGGCGGCGAAAGACGAGGTCATGATGGCAGGAATGGAGTTTTTTTTATAAGATAAAGAGGCATGTAGTTGGAAACAGCAAGCATAGTAGATGAGTTCAGCTCACATATTTATGTTTTGTTTGATTATAAGGGATGAAAGAATCTCGATTTCTATCATTGATTAAGGGATGCAAGAATCTCGATTTCTATCATTTGCTTCCTGTCTTATATCAGGCTCTGTACGTACCTGCCGCTGATAAATATTTCTTTTTGGTATTCTGTTCATCACAAATGACAAATACGATATAATTCTACTCAGTGATAAATGCTAGTTCAAAGCAAATGGATTGGACTTTTGAGTATGTCCTTGGGCTGCGAGCCAACCATGTATAATCCACACGAGAAATTTCGCTGGCAGTGTATGACAATTGACAAGGCCTTCACGGGAAGCGACCTCCATGGGTATCAAAGTATAAACAGAAGAAATCTACACACAAACTCCAGATAATAATATGGTGTGCTAATACCGAAGTGCAATTGCCCAGTACGATAGTTCTTCCGTGTGCACTCGAGTGTATCTGGCTAACTGCCCAGAATGATACTTTTTTTTTCGGAGTGACCTACATCGACAAAACTCCCGGCATAATAACGATAACAAAAGAATATCACCTACAAAACAAAGGTTGATGGGCCCTTCCCCTAAAATGTAAGATTGAAATTCCTAATTATTAAAGCTTCAAATACCCAATCAAACAGCCTTAACATAAGCTACCATTCCAATAACTAAATGGATAATCAAACAAACAACTAAATTAAGATGATTCCTCAAAAAAAATGAATCACTCCTAACAAAACATTTCACCATTAACCAGATAAAACGTGGACCGACAGCAATTTCCGATCTGAATAACGTGAAACCTAGTGAAACAGTGAACTGCTGCCTGTCCAGGCAACCAACCACATCCAGAATTAGGTCTCATAAATCCAATGCCTGAGATTGCTGCCTGGCCCAAGCAATTTGCCAGGTCAGCAACCAAACAAGCCTTAAATCACACCCCCCTCTCAGTGGCAGCCCAAGATGACGGCAACTCATAATAATTACATAATGATTCTGTTTTCACAAAATATAACTTGTTTTTGTGTTCTGAATCAGATAGCTATGCCTGCAACTATCTTAGCTGGTAATCTCAGGCTTCAACCATAGGCTCGGGACCGGATGAATCTGGAGCACTTGTGCTTGCCTTGCTTGATGGGTGAACAGAGTTGAAGAGGATGTCTTTTATGACCTGAAGGCATCATCATAACACACAAGTATCACAGCAACATTCGAAGATCCAAATGGAGTTAACCTAATCTTGAGTAAGACAAAAAAAAAAAGAAGAAGGAATGATCACCTGTGACATGAGACCATGAACCTGCTCAGCTGTTATCTTGGAGCTATCTCTTGTTACTTTAGCCAGTGGATTCTCCTCTTGCTGAGAACATATATATAAAACAAAAGAGCTGTATTAAGGTCTATAACATATGCTGCTGTGCAAATATCTAAATTTAATGGACCATTTGTCAGATCTTGCTATGTCAATATACACACACATGGCAGCTCAGTTTTTGACCTAGCCGGTTAGCTCCAATCATTTTGTACTCTCAAGATTCTCTAATCTATATTCCATGCTACACAAGACATTGATGGCTATGGGGTTAATTCAATTTATAGTCAGATACAGACAACTAGCTTATTAACGAACTAGGGTTAACTAGAAAACCAACTAATGGTACCTGAAGTGTCCTCCCAGTAAAATAATTAAACAAAACAAGTTCATCATCACAAGATATTTTGGCTTATCTGTGTAATTGAAGCGTAAAATAGAAACAGCCTTTCATAGGGACTTCAGCAGTTCGATTCATTAATTTATTTTCCCACTGAGTCACTTGTTAGCGTCTACAAACCCACTATTATTGTTATCGAAAATAACATAGAAGGGACAAAAGAAAACCTAGAAACTGTTTGGCAAATGGCAATACAAATGCAAATTTAAGCAGTATCATCCTTGTAAAGGGCAAACCAGAACTGTTGGCCATCAATGGGCACAACAGTTAGCTTAGAGAACACAGATGAAGAAACCGACCTCTTTCTTTCGTTGTGATGGCATCATCATACCACCAAAGCGACCGTGTGTCAGCTGGCCTTCAGCCTGCTCTAGTTTATCAGCTGCAAAGGGTAAATTGATACAAAATATTATCTAGACAGAACAAATATAATAACTTGAATATAGAAACTGGGTATCATCAGAAATGATAAGCTTGCCTAAATCAAAGATCTGCCCAGCAACATAATCCCTGTTTCCCAGAAGTGGTGATGAAGATAGTGTGTTGACCCAGTATTTGTTCCAGAGCAGATCAAGGAGGTGAGAGTCCAGTGATGACTTGAAATAAGTTATATCCAAAGCATAGTACTGCAAGAAATCCTGTTAGAACAGAACTAAACCATAAATGTGAGCCAAACAAAGAAATAGGGGGAAGGTACCGATTTGCAATGAACACCAAAATCTTCTATCTTGTTGAGTGGAATAGTCTGGTACTCAGACACAGGCTCATCTGGTGGCTTGTAATCTTTTGGGTATGTCCTAAAAGCTCCAATCTCCACTTTACCAGCAGAAACAGTCCTTGTGGGGTCTATCACAACAGCCAAGAATGGTTCTGTGAATTGTTGATTAAGCATCTGAGTTGACACATCGATTCCTGACAACCAGCACCCATAACCAGGGTGTGAGTGATACCAGCCAACCACATTCTCCAACCTTCCAGCCTATGCAAATGAAGAACAAATGAAGTTAGATTTAACATAAATTGGAGGATGACAAAATGTGTTAACTCAAGGTACTTCCCCAAACAAATTTGGTACTCCAGTGGTGTGGGCAAACAGAGAATTAGAGATATAAAGGAAAAGAGTATGCATTCCATACTTTGACAAGTTTGTTTAAATGTGTACGTAATAAGAAACAGCTGAAAAGTACCATAGCTTGTCACCGGTCTTATTGTAACTCACTTTAATTTTGCTCCTTTACCAACATTACCAATGCACACACTAACACATCAAGACGACCAAACCAAAGAATGATATAGCAGAAAAAATGCAATGAGCGTGTTACAAAGCCCATCAAATGCTGGATTTGGGCAGCATGGTACTTTCATCATAGTCTAGTTTGACAATAGCAAACTACTCCCTCCATTCCAAATCATAAGAAATTTTGGCTTTTCAAGATACGTTGCTTGTGTTATGCATATCTAGACATAATGTATATGTGCATAGCAAAAGGCATGAATCTAGAAAAGCCAAAACGTCCTATAATTTGGAACGGAGGGAGTAAAACATCAACACAACCAAACCAAGAAGAATGCATAAAAGAAAAATTGTGCAGTTTATGTGTTACAGATCCAATCAAATCCCAGGCTTGGACAGCAATCTTATCATAATCCTGTTTGACAATTGTTACTTCCTTCAAAAACCACAGTACAGTACATCTAATCTGAACACATGGGCATCCAATCCAAGAGACTTGTTTTTGTCTGTTGATTATTAAGTAATGAATGTGAACAAACATGGCTCCATATATTCCATGTGACCATATAGTGAAGTTTTTAATTAGAAAAAAAAAATCAGCTCGTTCATCAGCAACATGTAGTAGTCGTGCATTTTCAGTAATCGAGGTCAGTTATCATTGTGTTAAGAATCAACTAATTCAAGGGCTATATGGTGCTAGCACAGTTATGGCAGATAAGTTCCAGATTAGCAAAATTGCCGAAATCCATGACATGCCAATTTTCATCTAAGCAAGTAACGCAAACAGACACATCGATATCATACCATACTGCATTCGTAGCTAGTACTTTATATTTCAGTCAGATCGGAAACAGCAATGAACTGGTTAGGGTTCGCAGAAGAAGCGGGGAGGAGGGCTCACCTGCTTGTTGATGGTGGAGTACTCAACCATGTACTCGTAGGCGTCGGCCTGGGCATTGACCCTGGTCTCGGTGCCCTCGACGGGGAGCGCGAAGGCGTCCATGACGATGATGGAGTCGCCCTCGCACTTGCCCTGCATGAGGCCCATGACCTCGATGGTGCCCCCGGCGCGGGCGTGGACGACCATCTTGAGCAGCGCGAGCGCGGAGATCTTGGTGCGGCGGAAGTGGTGCGGGTCGTTGGCCCAGGGCTTCTCCTGCTGCGCCCGCGCCTGCACCGAGTCGTCGTAGCGGTAGATCGCGTCCATCGCGTCCGGGTCCGTGGCCGCCGCGGGGATGTTGTTCTCCAGCTCCCACGTCTGCCGCGCGATCGACGCCGACGAGGATTTCTCCATCGCGCTGCGCTGCGCTGCGTGCGGTGCGGCGCCGGCGGGCAAAACCCTAGAGATTGGGAGCGGGGGAGGAAGAGGGAACAGCTCAGGAAGAGGAGAGGCCGAGGGGTTTGGAACTTCTCTCTGGTTCCTTCGGCTTTGCGGCGCCGCTGCCGTGCCAATATGTGGAGGAAAGGGTGAATCTGTGGGCTGTATGGGCCGAGACGCAAGCGCGTGGTCCTGTGGTTTGCAGCAAGCCCACACGTGTGGAGGAGAAGTTGCTAATGGGCTTTATGGGCCGATCAAGCGAGGATTCTTTGCGTATAGTCACGTTGTTTTTCCTCCTTTGTTGGGGTGACTTTTGGTTGACGACATTACAACCATAGCTTGCCATGTTTTACATAAATTTTCTGCTAAAAAAATGATTTACACAAATTTCATTTGAGTTCAGATAACCGTCATTGCAGTTGGAAAGGGGAGATAAGTTCATAGCAGCAAGTCATACTAGTTTTCTTTAATAAAAAGTTGCATTGCATCTTGCCTTGTTTAGTTTTCGTTTTTGCAACTCAGACCATACACATCAAGCCATATATGGATGAAATGAAGCTGAGATGATATACATGTACCAATGCAATGTATGTGCCTGGACAAAAATACCATGCGACCAACACGTTCTTTTCCGGAGCAACGGTGTCTAAACAAAACGTCAGCCAGCTGCCATTGCTACACCTCTGTCAGCACAAAAAAATTCATAATTGGTCGTCAGTTACTCACTAATTACTCTACTGTGTTATCTGTTCATGTCTCCTGTGCGTTTTAAGCGCACATGTGTTACAGCTAATCCCAGTGGTAAGGAACAATGTACATACCCTGCTCGTCAGTTAATAAACCGGCTGCTGTCAAGAATCTTCCCATGCGTGCTGAATTGCTGATTACCGACAGGATCAATTGCCTGGATACCGTACGCTGCATGCTCGATCGGTGGCTATTGTCGCTGTGCGGTGCAGGTTGTCTTCACTGAACTTGATTACCTCTTCACACAATTTTGTTGAATGTTTTGTTCGGCAGAAAGCTTTGCGAAACCAACATCTGAAGACTGGAAGTCTGGAAGTGCATGAACACGCCGCCCTGAGATTCGGGAATCTTTATGTCCATGCTTTTTTAAAAGCAATTTCATGTCCGTGCTTGGCATGGTCGGCCGATCTGCGTTTTATTTTCTCATCTCATCAAAACTAAATGACAAACTGGGTTTGATTGTTAATTTCGTTTCCATGCACATGCAAGTTCAGACATCAAGAAGTCATCATAAGCCTTGTCCACTTAAATATTCTTCTAATAACTATAGTTGAATTGTTATGTCGTATTATTCCAAGCCGTAATTTTCTAAAGTAAACAAGACCTGCCGTCTATTTTAAAAAGGGGAGGTACTCCAAGCCGTATTGAATTCGGACATGTCATATTTGTATAAGAAGTTCAATACTGAGTTCAACTACTCACCAATCAAGCAAATCATTACATTTATTTCCAAGCAAAGACAAGGAAATTTATGAAGAGCAGCATAGTACAGGTCAGATTCCATCAAATAAACAAATCTATCAAGAAGAATGAGAATCCATCAGCAGTCATCTCTGTTGTGCGTGCTAGCAGCGCTGCAGCACTACTATTCTAGCCTAGCCAGCGTCCTTCTCAGCTTATAGGCCCCCATGCATCTACACCACTGTCTGTCCTTCAGGTAACCACCAGCATGAAACCGTTCGTTGTGCAACTCTGTTGTTTGGCCATTCTGTCACAGTCAACCACTGTGGATGTTTGGATCCGCCCGCTCTAGTGGCTGTACGCCCCCTGTCACGGACGAGCTTACGCAAGGCTGCATTGCCTGCCCATGCTCATAATACTCGTGAGCCTGCAACGAGTTAGTTCGGCATCGGGCTGTCGCGAGTTTTAGGCCTTGTTTAGATTCATCCAAGTTCCAAATTTTTTCACTCTCTCTCCATCACATCAATTTTTACCCGCATGCATGGACTATTAAATGTAGGTAAAAAAATAACTAATTACACAGTTTAGTTTGAAATCACGAGATGAATCTTTTGAGGAACTTAGTTGGTCCCGCGATTGGACAATATTTGTCAAATACAAACGAAAGTGCTACAGGAGTCGAATTCTAACTTTTTGAATTCTAACTCCTATCTAAACAAGGCCTTATTCAGTGTAGTATTGTACTCTGTACTGCATTCTTTCTGCATAAAAATCCAAGCGAGGTATGAAACGATACGAGTAGTAAGTAGAAGCCATGCAGCCTGGTATATACGCATGGTACACACTACACAGTGATATCGGCATTATTCATGTTTAAGATAGGCTGGTGCTGGTCCTGGTATTAACGATGGTATAACTCGACACTGACGGCAGTACACTAATGTGCCTTGGTCCATCGCGCTGATCGATCATGGCCGAGGAGCGCCAGAGAGCAGGCCAATGAGCACTGTCTCTCTGCATCATGGAACACGTTAGGTGTTGCAAGAGCTCAGGACCATGGCACGACGCAATGCAATGCAGATGCACTGCTGGATCGGCTCTTCAATCCTCGACCTGAGCCCTGATGGATCATTGGATCATGGTATATATGGACGTGTGTTTGTCTGTACACCACGAATCCCCAAGCAGGCGCAACTGTTTTCCTGTTCATGCCTCGTCCTCTGCAGTACGCACGCCGCCGATCGATCGATGCCACTCACTGTATGGAAATGGGGCTCCCTTGGTCCTCCAGCAGTCCAGCTTCGCCGTCCTGATCATGTGCTGCTTGTTTATGCGCCCATCCTATTGACGCGTTGCAGCGTGGCCGATGGCGATGGAGCTTTCGAGCTGGTGCTGGTCCTCGGTTTGTGTCAGTAAGCTCCAGTGTGGGAGAAGTTATGCGCGTAGATCTGGGCGGAGCCGGAGATGCTGGCAACGAACGAGTCGTCTAGGTTACCATAGCAGCGACCAGTCGTGCAGCTAGCACGTCCATGCCATGCAAAGAACTGGGGTCATGAACTCATGATGCAGCTTCAACTAGAAAAAAAAACGTTTTTTGGTGGACCTAAGCCAGCAGAGTGGTGAGTGGTGTGCCTCTCTATCTCTCTCTCTCAAACACACGTCAAAGGATGTTGGGCACAGTTGGCTAGCCCAACTGGCCCAACACTCCGACGACACCCCTTAGGTTCTGATCCTCTCGTTGGGTCTTACTTTAAAGCACAGGTTTATGACCGTCCTATCTCACAGGATGCGGTGCCGCTGTGTATGGGTAGGGCTTAGACCTCGAGGGGTTTTCCGCGATCCGGTAAGAAGATCCATCTTCTTAATGACCCCTCCCCGGGTCGCACTCTCTCTCTCTCAAACACACACACCCCCCAACAGGCAAGCCTCCTGTATATTGTGTTGTGGTAGGTGTATTAGCTAACAGACTGATCGGGTGCTATTTGAATTTTGCATGCCATGATTCATGGTTGGCGAATGTGTGAGTGTGACTGAGTCGTCACCTGTTCATTGTTCCTGACGAAGCTGACAAACTGACGGTTAGGATACTAGATCATAACACCATTAATAGTAGAGTAGTAGTTACAAATTTCCTAAGCCAAGGATCAATTTCTCCGATCTGGCCAGTTTCAGTCGTGCTGTATATGGCGACGATGCATGATTTCACTGCAAACTAACAAACGCCATACGACTGAAAAAAGGCAAATGGCCTGTTGTCTCTTGTCTGGCAGAGCCACTTGCTTCGTCCTGTCTGAAGTTTGCTCAATAATCGATTGGTCACGTGTGGTTAGCTCACTGATCAGTGATCACCTCACTTTCAGACGCGCTCCTGAACAGCCGGGCCGTAGGAGTAGGGTAGGGCCGGCCAACTGCAATTGGGCAAGCTAACCAACGGCAACCGAGCCGAACCCGAAATCCACCACCTGACTTGCCTCTGATCATGTGGCGGCTAGCTAAGGGCTTCTTCAACGCGAGGACGTGGCGTACTGCCCTAGCCTCCACGCTGGCAGCAAAGACCCATGTCAGCAGCACTTGTTGCCTCGCAGACCTGCAGAGACTCCTGCAGAGGAGTCGACTGCCTCCCCTGCCAAAAGTTCCAAGCAGCACGAAGCAGCAGCGGTGGAGCACGGGAGCAACCGTCTTTTGTCAGCTGGGGAGAGAGAACGGGAAAAGCAATACCTGACAAAAAGCTGAAAAAGGCATGGTTCGAGGCAGCTCGCGTGCAGCTCGCGTTGGGAGATGTGCAGCTCCATCTTATTCTTGCCTGCCTGTACCGATGATTTTTGCGAGGCGTACGAGCGTCTTTGCCGGCGTTGGTCCTGCCCCGCCCCTTAGGCGGGACCAACGCCGGCAACAAGCTCAGACTGCCCCCAAAAAATCATCCGTACACGCACGCAAGGATAAGATGGAGCCGCACATCTCCCAACGTGAGCCGCACGCGAGCCGCCCCAAACCATGCCTTTTTGTCGAAACTCGCTGCTCACTTTTCCTCCGTTCGTTCGGTGCCCGCTTTTGCTCGTGAAGACATTCACTTCAGCTCCGCAATGCGCTCTTCTACGGTTGCCTGTGCCTTTTGTCAGCTAGAGCCATCGGCTCTTCTGCAGGCCACACTGACACCCTGTGGGGATACTAAGGTTAGTGATGTGGAGGCTAGCTGCTTACCTGGACAGTGAGGCAGTACGCCATGGTGGAGCGATGGGGAAGCCCTAATAGCTCGTTGCCAAACTGCTCCTGGCTCCTGCAATTCAGGGCAGGGTTCTCTGATCAGTCTCTGCATCAGCCGTGGCTCGCCCACAGAAATAAAGCCAAGAACCAACGACAGTTTCAGAGTTTGTTGGGGGTGCACGGCTCTGCCCGCCCGGCATGCCAAACTGTCAACTGGTTTGGGAAGAAACCAGCTCGCATCCGTCGTTGTCAGGAGCTGATCAGATCGGAGTTAAGACAGACGGACGGACGGCGTTTTATGGATGGGCAAGATTCCTGATGAGATGAGATGGTGACACCAAAACTGAAAACCACGGGCCTGTAATCTGAATCATCTTCTCTCTTTTTTCTCCCGGATTTTCATATTACTAATTCGCTACTAGGGATGGATGGTGTATATACACACTGATACGTATAATCGCAAAGGATCGTATCAGCAGGCTGAATAATAGCAATAATCTACTGACAGATGCAAATATTTTGGGCCTAATCATTGAGGTGGATGCTGCACGCCGACGAGGCGATCGAGGGGGAATCGGATTCATCGTCGTAGTCTTCATCGTCGTCGTCCTCGAAGTCGTCGAGATCGTCGAAGTCCCACAGCTCGTCTTGCTCCTCCTTCTCGGGCATCTGCCATTGATCTTGAGAAATCTCGCCGGACTCCAATAACTCCACCACCTGCCCATGCCCATGTGAACCCAGTCAGTTAAGTACTAACAGTGGCAAATTAATAAAGAGCACTGGAGCGTCAATTGACCGGTCCAGCCGTCCAGGTCCAGGAGTAACCTCTGACAAGCTGGTACAGCCCATTGGATTTTACACTCAACATTTTTATAGGAAAAAAAATGCCCAGCCCTACAATGCAATGCATAACTAGAATACTAATGCAAATCTAAACATTTTGTTTCGTGAAAAATGAAGTTTTTATGCAGATAGATGCTTGTTTAGTTACAGTAAATAGGATTTACAGCAAAAACGTTCAGCTGGATAAGCACAGTGAACTCAACAAATCTACTGGTGTGCTACCTAAGCACTGCTTATACACTGTGACCAGCTTCTGAAGCAAGGCATCTAGCTGATAGTTGTAACGAGAGTAGCAGTGACCAGTCATCAGTTCAGTGGGGCGATTGTTTATGTGCTGATGGCACAATGAAGTATGAATAAAGTAATGCATGATTAGGGTAGACTTGGTCTTTTATATAGCTGTTGGGGTGGCATGTTTTGTACGTTTGCCCCAAGGCTTGTGTTCTTGAGCTGTCCTGCGTCCCCCACTTCACCTCGCCCTTGGGCTTCCCGTGAACCAAATCAAATAGAGAGAAACAAATGGTAGGGGAGAAGGTAGGAGGCAACAGAGCATCCTATGCCCCATCCTACAACCAAGAAACCGGCCATGCTGCAGATGTGACCAAACTCTTGTCTGTTTTCGAAGTTCAGTAAAATAATAAGGTTCCAATGGCCTACTCTTCTATTCTTAATATTCCTAAGTTAGTTTGTCATACACATGCTTAAAAACCTTGTATGATTAATACGCATAAGGTCCAAGATTAAAAGAGGAAATGAAGAAATCTTTTTAGGCAATTTGGGAAACATCATTCAGACATGGTCAATACTGACTGATATGTACTGATGTGTTCAAACCACCATCCCAACTCCCAATCCCACAAGTTCAACTCAATCGGTGCCTGCATGATTTTGCTCATCCAGAAGTTGATCTGTTGATGCTATATATGTTTTTGTTTGGTACTATACATTATCAATATGTGAGCGCCCACAAACAATACAGTAGTGCACTGTGGGATCCTAGTGAAGCAGCTCCACATTAAAAATTGTGATACCACCACACTGTGATAGAGTAGGACAAGCATGCAATCAGGTTGGGTGTAGTGTTACTTGCCAACTGGTCGGTAGATGCCAATGCCAGTGTGCTAAACAAGAACCAAGTCCCTGCTGTCAGGCTACCCGCACTCATGTTCCTTTAAATCTCTCCTCTAAAAGGAATATTCTGTCCTGGTCATCGAGATTCTCTCCTCTATACAATTTTCTCCCGCACTCATCCATCCTTCATATCTCCCTTTATCCATCGTGGGACCCGCGTGTCATAATTATTTTAATTTTTCTCTCTCCCTCTTCCCCTCCTTCCTCTCTCTCTCCTCCCTCCCTCATCCACTCGCGAGCGCTGGGGGGCGGCATCGGCCATCTGCGCTGGGCGGCGGCGCTGGGGGCGCGACCCGCCGGCGGCCAACACGAGCGCGGCCCCCGGCCCCGACGCGCGCAGGGCCGGCCGTAGCTCGCTGCGGGACCTCGCTCCGACCGCCTCCTCGTCCCCAGCTCCGGCCGCCTCATCTTCCCCAGCGCGGGACGGGCGGAGCTCCCGCTCGCGGCCATGGCGATGGCGGCGCTCGGCCGCCGGCCCAGGTGCTCGGCGGTGGCTTTCTTGTGCTCGCGGAGGTGGAGCAGCGCGCGGCGCCGGCGACGAGCAGACGGGGAAGACGAGCTCGAGGAGGCGCCTGCTCCGCCCCGCCATGGCCGGCGGCGCTGCTCTCCTCCGCCCCGCCATGGCCGGCGGCCCTGCTCCGGAGCTGCGGGCGTTGGCGGCCGGCGGCCGGCGACCTTCCTTCTCTCTCCTCGAGGGGCGCGGCTCCTCCGTCATCGGCCTCGAGTCCGCCGCCGGCCACGGGGCGTGGCTCCTCCACCGCCGGGGCGCAAGGACGAGCTCCATGGTCGCGCGAGGAGGACAACGGGAGGTGGATGACGGGGCGGCCATGGCTTCCTCGCTGGGGGGCGACCTCCTTCCTCCTCACCGGCCGGCCGCGACCTGCTTTGGAGCTCGCCCGCGCGGCCGGTCCCCTAGTCCGTCGCGGGCGACATCGATCCATGGCGTGCGGCCGAGCTCCATCCATGGCGGGCGGACGGCGCGCCGGCGGCCTCCCTCCTCCTCCATGGCGCGGTGTAGGGCGCCCGCGGCGGCCCGGCGAGGCCCCTTCTCCTCCCCTCCCCAACGGCCATGGCGGGCGAGGTCGGCGAGCTCGGCGAGGGGGAGCACGGCGGCGCATCCCGGCAGCGGGCCTCCTCCCGGCAGCCGGCCGTTCCCTTCTCTCTCCTCAGCGGGCCCCGCGTCGTCCTTTGGCGTTCCCTCCGTACATCACCGGAAAACACCGGACGAGCGGGCGAACGCAACGCTTGCGGAAGATATGCCGTTCCCCGCTGCAGCAAAATTTCCGCAAAAAACTTCCTGCAGTGCGCGCTTGAGTACCCCGCTGCAGCTCGTCTCACAACAGACATGGCACGCGATGGCGGTATTTAACAACCATAGCATCCAACAAGTGGATGATATAGATACAGTACTACGATGCTCCTGTTTTTAGGCTGCTCTCAGCTGTCTGGTTAGACGAAGCATATACGGATAATCTGGTTTAATAAGCTCAAACAGACTAGGCAGAATTATGCCTAAGTGGGATAGCTACCTAGCACCAGACATAACAGACTTAATGTCTTCATCAGAGTATATAACTGAACCATTACCTCATCTGATTGTATAACTTCCAATTCATACTATAAAATACTGTGATACTTCTCAGACCACAAATTTGGAACATTTTCTGCACCTGCTGTTAACCTCTGCTGTGTTGCCTCTGTTCACCCAAATTTAGTATGGTAGTACTATGATTGAACTGTTGGACCTAGCAGTATGCGTCTCGGTTTTGCTAGAAGTGAGCAGAAAATGTTCTAGGAAAACCTTGGCCACAACCTTTCATAAGAAAAGAAAGAATGATTGGTCTTTTTCCGGTGAATGATTATCGCTATTACCTAAAGTTTTTTGTTGCCTATTTCAGTGTAATGGCATCATTTTTGTCCTTTGCTGAAACCCTGATAATTTCTAAAGACAGAGAAAAAAAAGAGATTTTGATGATGGTTGTTGATTTTCATCTTTCAAAAGACAGAGAAAAAGGAGATTATGGTTGGAGATTTTGATCTTTCAAAGACGAGAAAAGGAGAAGGCCACGGATGCAGATTTTCTTGGTGGTGACCCAGGCGTTTCAACGACCGGGATGCGGCTCTGTCAGTCAGACCCACCACCCTAACCAAAGCCAAAGGTATGGCATTGTACCACCCTATATTTAGGACAAATATTTTTAGCTGGATCCTATTCCTCTAGAACAAGTAGGCCACCCCCTGCCCAAAGTTATACTATCTGCACCGGTTGACTCATAGTAAGTGGTTGAATTTTTCTTACCCTTTTTGAAGGCAAAGAGCAATGTGCATTTACTTGTTGCAGTGACAATAAGGACAGTTCTTTGTTTTCTTGTGATTTCAAATCAGAAGTAAAACAAATCTGAAGTTTGCGCAGTAGTGAACAGAAGAGCGAGCAAAGAGCATGGCCTTGTTTAGTTCCCCAAATTCTCCCCCAAATTCCACTATACAAAAAGAAGATTCCCATCATATCAAATGTCGCTTGCGTGCGTAGATCTTAAATGTAAATAAAATTAAAAAACTAATTGCACAGTTTTATTGTCTTTGTGAGACGAACATTTTAAACCTAATTAGTCAAAGTTTAGATAATTTTTACCAAATACAAACGAAATGCTACAGTGTTGCTACAGTGCTTTTTCCCAAGTTTGGACGTCCCAAATTAGGGATCTAAACAACGCTGTCTGTTTCCGTACGTAACGCAATGCACGCACCTGTGTCATGGTCGGGCGCCACGCCGCGGCGGCCCTGACGCAGAGGGACGCGACGAACATGAGCCGCCTCAGCTGGCCGGCGTCGTAGCCGTCGCCGAGCCGCGGGTCCACGAGCCCTTGCACGACGCCGTCGCTCAGGTAAGGCTTGGCCTGCATCAAGCCACAGCGACATGAGCAAACTGTAGAAGTGGCACGGTTGCTGTAGGAGGAAATGGCTGGACACTGACCCACGCGATGAGGCTCTTGTGGGAGCCGTCCACTGGCTTCCGGCCGGAGATGAGCTCGAGGAGGAAGACGCCGAAGGCGAACACGTCCGTCTTCTCGTCCACGATGCCATGCGTGAAGTACTCCGGCGCCAGGCACCTGTCATCATCGCCATTGCCATTACCCTCCGTGTCAGCGTGTCTTGGTCGCCAGCTTGCATTGCATTATTCCAATGAACAGAGCAGAGCAGGGTACGTGCGTCGCTCACCCGAAGGTGCCCTCGATGGGCGCGATGGCGTGGTGCGTCCACTCCGACGGGAGCCAGCGCGCGAGGCCGAAGTCCGAAATCTGCGGCTCGTAGTCGGCGGTGAGCAGGATGTTGGACGCCTTGATGTCGCGGTGGATGATCCGGCGCGCGCAGCCCTTGTGGAGGTAGCGCAGCCCGCGCGCGGTGCCCACGGCGACCCCGTGCCGCTGCTTCCACGACATGGCCGGCAGCTTGAGGTCGTGGAGGTTGGCGGAGACGGAGCCGCGCGTGGAGAACTCGAAGACGAGGTGGAGGCCCAGGTCGACGCAGCAGCCCAGGAGCGCGGACACGTTCGGGTGGCGCACGTGGCCCACCGTGCCTAGCTCCGTGAGGAAGTCCTTCTCCTTCTTCTCGTCCGCCGCCGCCGTCGGCGCCAGGCGCTTCACGGCGACGGCACGGCCGTCGTCCAGCACCCCGCGGTATACCTCGCCGTACCCGCCCTTGCCCACCATGTTGTCTGCGGGAGGAGGCAATGTCAGTTGGCAGGGTGCGCGGCGGCGGCGTGAACAGCGGCATAGGAGTAGGACAAACAAACAGAGGCAGGCAGGCGATGGTTTAGTGTAGTTTACCTTGGTGGAAGCCATTGGTGGCCTGGTGGAGCTCCTCGTAGGAGAAGCACCGCCAGGTGGGCTTGTTGGGCGGCGGGTCGACGACGACGTCGACGCACTCCTCGGTGCACTCGTCGGCGTTGCTCCGGCGGCCGAGGGACAGGAGCCGCTTCAGGCTCCGGCTCCGGAGGTAATTCATCTCCGACTCCGGTCCGCCGAGAGCTAGAAACAGGAGCCCAGCAATGGCAATGCCCGGCTCCAGGTAGATGACGGAAACGACGAACGGAGGAGCTCTCCCTCAGCGGAACAACTCCATGAATGAATCAATTCAATCCCCCTCTCTCCACGGCGCACGCCGCACGCAGCGGCCGTATATTTGAAACCGGCGTGCGCGAGCACGTACGAGTAACAGCGATGACACGGGGCGGTTAAAGAAGAGCGGGCGGGCATTGATGAATGGCTGAGCTCAACCCCAATGGTGGAAAAGGAAAGAGGCCTGCTCCGTTGCGCAGGAGCGCATTGATGAATTGGACGCCGAGCAGCGAGAGGGAGAGAGAGACTGCCGCTGCCGTGTCCTCGCACGCTGCGCTGCTGAGCCGCCCTCAGGCCTCTGCTGCACGCGGAGGAACGGTGCGAGCGGGGATGTCACTGTCGATGCCAGTGCCCCGCCGTAGCCGCAGCGAGCTGAGCAGCAGGAGCAGGAAGGCAACAGCGCAAACGGAGGCGGGTGATGTGGTTTCAGAGACTGACAGACAGAGCAAGCGAGCGAGCGACGAGGCCGTCGCGGCGGCCGGCCCGGTACCCTTTTATCCGGTCCTGGCGCGGAGGGACACGGGTCGGGGTCGGTCGGGTCCGGGCCCAGCCGCCAACGGCGGAAGGGGAGAGGTTGTACTCCTGGGTCCGGGGCACGGGACGGGAGCGCGGCGTGTCCTGGGCTGGCCTCGTCGCCTCGTCGGGGTCTCTCGTCTCGGGCGCCTGGCGGCCTGGCGTCGCTGATGATTGCCGTGTGCCATCCCTTGCCGAGCGAGAGATCGCCGTCCGCGCGCCAATGAATGAGGCCGGCTGCGTCTGCGTTCGCGCGTGCGCTGCGCTGTTACTGTGAGCCCTGTGACTTCGCGACCGCCACTTGTGGCGTGGGGGTGCACTGGGCTGAGCGTGACATGTCAACCGTCTGTCGCGTGCTCGCGTCCCCGGGCGTGGCTGGCCGGCGCCCGGCGGGCTTTCATGGCGCCATGCCGTGTCATGTGCACACGTGACCGGTGACCCGGAGGTACAAGTAGAACGATGATGCGTCGATGCACTGTGTTCGTGTGCACGGTCCTCTTCAACCTGGTCGAAGAGCTGTAGACGGGTGTCGGTCGCAGCTGCCTCCACATTTTGCAGCGCTGAATCTGTATCACACAGGCCCACGGTATGGGCAAGCAAAACATCCAGAATCCCGGCCCAGCCTAGTAGCTTTCATCTACGAGCCCAATGGCCCAAAGCACATAACCAGCCACTCCTTCGAAACCCTAAATCTGTTTTGGTCTTCTGGTAGCCGCAGCATCCGGATCGCCACGCCGCCGCACGCAGCCTCGGCAGCCGCCGCACCCGCACGCCTCGACCGCCGGCGGCCAGCCGGCAGCGGCTTACTTCTCGTGGGTAAGGCAATCCATCTTATAGCTCTCTCGATTCTTCCTCCCGTGAAGTGATTCCCCTTGCTTGGTCTTCTCGTACTAATTTCCTAATTCTTTCAAGGTCGCAATGTCCGCCGCCACTAGCTTCCCCAACTGGGTGATGCTGGAGCGCTTCGTCTTCCGCAAGGACGACGAAGAATCTTTCCCGGACGAAAGCAAGGCGCCCATCAGGGCGTCCGGCGCCACCTCGTGGTGCGCTCCCTTCCGCGTCGCCTTCATGCTCGACGAGGCCCCGAAGATCTCCCGGCTGTACGCGCAGTTGCCGGGCTTTCCAGATCCCTCGAAACAGACGCCATTAGCCATCCTGGCGACCCACCACCATTGCGTCCTGTTCCGCGTCGCTCTGAAGGACACCAGCGGAGAATTACTGCAGGACTTCTTCCTCTACGACGCTTCCAATGCCGACAACCCTCGTTCCTCGCTAGTAAGACTCCCCACTTGTACCTTACGGGACATGGATGAGCTTAAACGCCTCCATCGTCGTGAAGTTCCTAGTTCTGTGCTGCTGGACCACCGGCGTGTGATGAACGTTTCATCCATGGGATTCTTGAGCCGAGGCAAAGGAGATTTTGCACTAGCAGAGCTCAATTTTGTCTGCCCTGACTCCCCCCTTGTCGCTGAGAAGGCTAAGGTTTATGCTGATCTGTTCTTTCTGCGGGCCGGATCTGGTGCTATTGGAACATGGGAGTATTCCCGCTTAGCAGTCCGTGGCATCAACATGTCTCCTCTTACCTGGCTGGATTTCAGGTGGCAGACCGACACAGTCATCCCTGCCAACGACTCTCTGTGCTGGATAGACTACCACCATGGCATGGTCTCGTGCAACTTCTCCCTAGGGCCTCCCCTTAACCTCACCTTCAATGGCTTCCCTCAGGATGAGTTCTCCCTTGCTAGTGATTCTATCATCGCATCATGCTGGTTCTACTGTGGTGTGTCTGCCTTCGACGCTGGCCGTGCCCTCAAGATCGCCAGAGTCATCCGTGATGATGGCAAGCGCTATGGGCCACTTGAAACTGATGCCGGCTTCGCCATCACTTGCCACACCTATCGGTTGGATACAGTTGCCAGGGCAACAGTGTGGACAAGGGACTACAACTCGGATTGCACAGTTACCTCTGAGGAGCTATGGTCCTGCAACACATCTGAGAACCTCCCACGCAACACAGTTACCTCTGAGGAGCTATGGTCCTGCAACACATCTGAGAACCTCCCACGCAAGATTCTGCTCTTCCCTCAACTCAACGTTGATAGGCCTAATATAGTAAGCTTCCTTATGATTGAGGACTTCAGATTTGTGATGAAGAAGATGTTTGTAGTGACCATCGATATGAGCACAAAGATTGTGGAGTCCTGTTTACCATATATCAAGGGGAAGGAGGACATTGGAACTGACTATGCAGACTTGATGAGAAGAAGGTCCAGCTCTCCTCAGTCCTTCCTCACCAGTGACTTTTCCAAGTTTCTCAATATATAGCACAAGGTAACTATTGCTCAGACGGCTACTATGTTTTATCTATATCATGCTTGGTTCTTTCTAAATCAAATACTTGACTTGCCTTCTTTATGCACTTTTTCCCCTATGTGTTTGTAGGTACCTACCACAGTCCTCTGCCACAGACATGCTCCAATTAGTTTCAGGGCTCTCCATATAGTGCCCACAATAAGACCCATTGTATATTTATCTAAGATATCCTAGTTGTGGTGCAAACTGTCTATTTAGTCGTGGTGCAAACTGTCTATTCACAATAAGACTCCGGTCCGCCGAGAGCTAGAAACAGGAGCCCAGCAATGGCAATGCCCGGCTCCAGGTAGATGACGGAAACGACGAACGGAGGAGCTCTCCCTCAGCGCAACAACTCCATGAATGAATCAATTCAATCCCCTCTCTCCACGGCGCACGCCGCACGCAGCGGCCGTATATTTGAAACCGGCGTGCGCGAGCACGTACGAGTAACAGTGACGACACGGGGCGGTTAAAGAAGAGTAGTGGGGGCGTTTCTTCAGTCAAGACTCAAGAGCGGGCGGGCATTGATGAATGGCTGAGCTCAACCCAATGGTGGAGAAGGAAAGAGGTCGCTGCTCTGTACTGCTCCGTTGCGCAGGAGCGCATTGAATTGGACGCCGAGCAAGCGAGGGAGAGTGACTGCCGCTGCCGTGTCCGCGCACGCTGCGCTGCTGAGCCGCCCTCAACTGCTGCACGCGGAAGCGAGGAACGGCGCGAGGGGGGGATGTCACTGTCGATGCCAGCCGCTAGCCGTGGCGAGCTGCGAAGCAGGAGCAGAGCAGGAGGCCAGGAGCAAGGGCGGCAGCCGGCAGACGAGGCAACAGCGCGAACGGAGGCGGGTGATGTGGTGTCAGAGACTGACAGAGCGAGCGGGCGACGAGGCTCGCGGCGGCCGGCCCGGTCCCCTTTTATCCGGTCCTGGCGCGGGAGGGACACGGGTCGAGGTCGGTAGCATCGGGGCCCAGCCGCCAACGGAGGAGGAGGGACTGCCGTGCGTGCCCGTCCGGGGCAGGGACGTGCGCGGCGTGTCCTGTGTTGTCTGGGCCAGCGGCCTCGTCACCTCGTCGTCGGGGTCTCTCGTCTCGTCTCGCCCGTGCTCCCTTCGCTGGCGGCCTGGCGTCGCTGATGATTGCCGTGTGCCATCCCTCGCCGTGAGTCTCCGAGAGATCGATCGCCCCGATCCGTCCGCGCGCCCATGAATGCGGCCGGCTGCATGCGTTCGTGCCTCGTGTGTGCGTGTCGCGTGCGCTGCGCTGTTACTGTGAGCCCTGTGAGGCTGTGACTTCGCGACTGCCACTTGGGGCGGCGTCTTTGTGCTCTGTGCCTCTGTGGGGGTGCCGCCCTTGGCTGAGCGTGACATGTCAACCGCCTGTCGCGTGCCGTGTCATGTGCACACGTGACCCGGCGGAGGTAGGGAACTAGGGGTGTACAAGGAGAACGATGATGCGTCGATGAACCATGTCTGTGTGCACGGTGCACCAGTACCCACGGGATCTGTGTGACCGGGCGGAGGCCGGAAGGTAACGTCGATTCGTCGAATGCGCGCGGATTTTTGCTTCCACTGGAGAGAGAGAGCGTGCTCGAGGATAATGCACACGTGGTAGAGTTGAGAATTGAGATGTGCCTTTCCATGCTGCGGTTGTGAAGGTGGAGCTAACAGACGACCGGCGTGGAGGAAGAAGGCCAGGGAGGGAAGGAAAAAGGAGCAACCAATCTAGCTACTGACGGATAAGGCAGGTGCGAGCTGTTGGCGAACCAGCTGGCCTGGCTGGCGTGCTCTGACAACGGCCGTTGCGGTGCTGTTCATTGTCCACGGTTCAGCTGCGGGGGCTGACACACACTTTCAAGAGCCTAATCCAGCATCCCAGAGAAGATGGGCTCTCATTTCTTTCCTCTAATTCTGCATAGCTATCTTTTAGAAAAACTAGATATACGAGGCTCTCGTCTTTATTTCTACTTTTGAATTTCTTTTCACAAAGGCGACGAGTGAGGCTAATACATAGGCTCCATGACAATCTATTACACCTAAAGAAAATATCAAAGAAAACCATGTGCGTCCGAACGCTCGTGCATGTTGGACCGCGCATCCACGCCACACACGCATAGAACCTAAAACACCCCTTAGGCTAGTCTCAGTGGGAGGTTTACGTCCCTGGTTCAATGCCCATATTTTCGGAACAAACTTGATCTTGACAAGAGTTTCATGGGGATGAAACTCTCTCTCTGCCCCATTTAAACTCTCATCCTCTCTCTCTTCATTAATACAAAGTCTTGGCATCAAAGATATTTAATGCCCATGAAACTCTCATGAAACTCCATTGAGACTAGCCTTATTTCAAAGATAGGAGAACGGGTTATTCACACATAATTTAATGGTCAAGGGTGAACTGAAAGCTAAGCAGTGGTAATAAAGACTACCGAGTGAAAATAGACATATCTCCTAAGGTTGGCGTGCTCGTGTAGCAGCGAAGGAACAACATGGTATATTAGTCTAAGAGAATGTGGGCTGAACGGACAACGCAATAGAATGAGTCATTGTGTGGTGGTTCGCGTGGGATAATAAAACCATATTTCTCTCTTGTAACATTGTTTCCAGCTCTACCTCGGTATGAGCTTTTTGAATGAAAATGTAGGTGGGGAAACTCTCCCTCATGTGTTAAAAAAAACATATTGATAGGAATAATTTAAATGAAATTAGAAATATTTTAGGATTCCCAATACAAAAAGTCTATTAGAATTTTATTAATTTCTAAAAATATATAATAAGCTACATTTACACTATATATGTGATAATAAAGATCATGAAATGTGCTTTATGTAATTAGGTTTGCAGATTTTTCTTTATTACATAGAGAAACCATGTGCATTGTCATGGCCATGGGTCAAAATTTGTTGCCCCATGTATATTATAAAATAGAGAAAGTTTAAAAGATCGGTTGATCCCTTGCCGCGTGGCTGAATTTCCTATCAGGTACCTTGGTGCGCCACTATCCATATCCAGACTCAGTCGCACACAGGAGCAAGGCATCATCGACTCGGTGGCTGCAAGGATCCCTGCCTGGAAGGGCGATCTGATGACCTCGGCAGGGAGGACCACACTCGCGCAGACCACGCTCTCCGCTATACCCGTGCACGTGTCCATCTGCTGCTCACTCTCACCCTGGGCGATTGCTGAGATCGACAGGCGGCGACGAGCATTCGTGTGGGCGGGCACGGACTCTGTTTCCGGGGGACAGTGTCGCGTGGCCTGGCCGGTCGTCTGTTCCCCGCGGGACCTAGGCGGTCTTGGCCTTCCGGACCTCCGCATTCTCGGCTTCGCCCTACGACTTCGCTGGGAATGGCGCAGGCGCACGGACGATGCGGCGCCCTGGGCGCTGCTCCCGTGCCGCCTGGAAAAGCAGGTGGCGGCCATGTTCAGCGCCTCAGTCTTCGTGCGGGTTGGAGACGGGGCCAAGACACTCTTCTGGACCGACTCCTGGCTTCTAGACGGTCCCATCCGCCACATCGCTCCGCACGTCTTTGCCTTGGTCGGAGCACGCCGGCGGAGCCGCAAGGTACGTGAGGCGCTTCTCAACGATCGTTGGGTGCTTGACGTCTCCGGTGCGAGGACGCAGATCGTCATGCTCGAGATGTTGCAGCTAGCTGACAAGCTGGCCGGCGTCCACCTCACGCCCGGTGCGGACGACAGGTTCGTTTGGCGTTGGACGGCTAATGGTGATTACTCCAGTGCCTCCGCCTACCGGGCCTTCTTCGCCGGCGGTGTAGAGCTCCACGGTGCCAAGGAACTGTGGCGTGTGCGGGCACCGCCAAAAGTCAAGTTCTTCTTCTGGCTCGCCTTGCACGGGCGTATCTGGACTGCAGCGAGAAGGGCAAGACACGGGCTTCAGGCCTCAGCCTTGTGCGTCTTGTGCTGCCAGTTAGACGAGACCCATGACCACCTGCTCATCTCCTGCGTCTACACTCGAGAGGTTTGGTCCCGTCTCTTGTCCGTGGCTGGCTTACAGCACGTTGTGCCTGGGCAAGACGACTCTCTGGTCGACTGGTGGCTGCGTTCCCGAGACGCCCTACCAGCACAGGTCGTCAAGGGCTTCGACTCGGCGGTCTTGTTGATCTCCTGGGAGGTCTGGAAGGAACGCAACCGCAGAACCTTCGACGACATCGCTACCACGCCAGCTCTGCTCCTGCAGCGCATTCGGGAGGAGTTCGACTCCTGGATCGCCGCCGGGTACCGCCATTTGGCGGCGCTAGTGGCGCTCGCCCAGCAGTAGCGTCCCTCGGCTCCCTCTTAGCGGACTAGTTTCATTCTAGAAGTACATCTTCTTTAGCACCACCGTTAAAGCCGGTGCCTTCTGTCGTGTGTTCGCTTTCCTCTTCAGCTTGCACCTCGCCGCTGAAGTGGAAAGATGTAAAAAACTATCTATCTTCTCTTAAAGCAGTACGTGCAATTGCACGCTTTCGAAAAAAAAAAAGATCGGTTGAAGTGCTACGAGAAGTATAGTCTAAAACATGGATGAAGAGCTCTGAAATGAGGGAATTTGGATTGTAGGGACAAGATTGATAGCCTTTGCATCTCCCACGAAAGTGTATTTACTATTGGTTCTTGAATTTTTATTAGCTCAAGGTATTCGGGCCTGCCTTGTATGATTGTGTCCTTGTCATGTGGGAATGTGGGATGACCCTAAACTTGGTCCTAGAGGTAGGCCTGCTAATATGGTGGGTTGAAATAGGTTGTATAGGGTGGGCTTTTCTTGATGGGTGGAGCGGTCAGGTCCTCGCGAGGAGCCGAGCCAGCGTACCTTTTTTCTCAAAACAAAAAGGAACAAAAATAACCTCGTCAACCTTGACATAGCTGCGTATTTATGTTTATCGGCTGTGTATGAGTTGGCGTATAGTATGTTGTACTGCGTAATGTTCAAAACAAAATAATGTTGTCATTCCACTGGCACATGTATCGCTAGCACAATTTTTACATCTTCGTCGTGCAGTTCGTCGTCTTGCCACACGCACACAATCTATATATGTGTCTGCTTCGAAAATACAATTTACTTGTGTTTACATCGTCGAGGAGTGGCATGATCACACTGGGATCTTTTGGTGGTCAACGTGACTGCCACCTAGAATCAGGGCCGAAAGTTGGCTAAACCACCGTTTATGAGGGTGCGTGAGCGAGGTTCTGTTGTGCACTACTTCTTTGCACACTATGCGCACGGGGCATCTAGCCTAATAGATTGTCTCGAATACAAATAGTATGTGGCAAGGTTAAGTCTCAATGAGATTTTTGCCAATTATAAGTATGATTTGTTTGTCTCAACGTCTTTGAGAAGTTTGGAGGCACACCTTCATTGCTTCACGCAACATAACACCTCCCGAAGGTTTTTTATCAGTTATATCTTATATAGGTATGATTTGCTGTCTCAACGTCTCTGAGGAGTTTGGAAACACACCTCTATTGCTTAAGGCAACGGAAACACCGCTTCCTCATCAACCACCACCGCGGTGTTGAGTCTCTCTCCCTCCAAGATTCGCTGCCTTTGCTAAATCGTTCTCATGTCCGAGTTGTGACGCTGCAATAGCCGCTTTAGCGCAAGGGGACCCATTACATAAGGAGGGGCACGTGCCCCCACTTAAATTCTAGGTTTGTAAAGAATATGTAAATTTTTTTGTGTAATTTTAAAGGTCCATCAATAATAGTTATGCCGCCACTCAAATTTTATGGTAATTCCAACCATTAAGGGATTCATGGCCTAGGACCTCACAATCCAAAACACCGGTGCACAATTAATGCAGAATGTGCAACAATGTAAGCAACGCACGATCACATCCCAAAGCTTGTAACTTCCCTTCTTCCGCCTCTAACAATACTTCGCTAATCGCTACTCTGCTCTAATTTTAGGTTTCTCTTCTTAATTTTTAGGTCCACCATTTCCATCCAAATTGGATGAAACTTGAACCATCAAAGCACTAAGTGACACAACCAACTTATATTGTCAACTTAAAAAACCTTTGTTTTGAATAGTCATCTAGAAGCGTTGTTTGCTCGTCTGGATGCGAAGAATTTATTTCCCCAATAATTATGATCATTAGAACTAATGTACTTCCTCCGTTCTAAATTGTAGTACTCTTTGATTTTTTTGGTGCATGCATTTTGCTATGTACCAAGATATAATATAGTATTTAGATGCACAGTAAAATAGAATGTGTTAAAAGAAGTCAAAGTAAATTATAAGTTGGAACAGAGGGAGCAGCACACAAATACTGCATGCATGCTCTATTGCTCCAATCGGTGGACTGGACCTGATGTTTGTGGGCCGCAAAATGAAATGAGAAGGGTAATTAGGATTGCTGGACCACATCAAGGGCCCGCCTCGGCCGTAATGGCCGGCCACAGACTGATAGTACCATAGGACCCTCGTCCGGTAACGCCGTGGGCAGTCTGTCCCCGCGCTACGGCCCACGATACGTTAATTGAGCCCATTGGGTCTTTCGGTTCCCATGTCCACGGACGACTGGATCCCCTCCCGTTGCGGCCTTGCCCATGTGTCCAAAGTCCAAACCAAAATGTGTGGGCCGACGCAACGGCGGGCGGCGGCCGTGTTCGCGTACACAGACAAGAGAGCCACGTGCTGCTGCATGCAGGTCGACGCCGCTGCCACCTGCCCGCCTACCAGCAGGCTACCACCACGTAGTATCAGCAAGCCGAGCGGCGAGCGCTAGGCGACAGGGCGACACCGTCGTTGCTTGTTCAACAGGCGAAGAGCATGGTCGACCGAGCACCGGCACCTGACGAATGGTTGCAAGCTGTCATGTGTCCGGCCGGTGAACCTGCCGACGTACGGCATGGGCCAAGCCGGATGAGAGGAGACTTCCTCACATCTCCCTGCACACGTAACGAAGAATGGAGCGGAAGGTCGCTTCATTCCTCGCATGAGCATGATGCAATGCAAAGGATGACACCAACGATTGCGTCGGACGTCCAGGGAGACGGCTTGTCTGAAAGTTTGAAGTTTCACACCTCTTTAACCTGTTCTCTTCTTTTCACTTTCCATGAAGAACTCCATCTAGTAAGATGGCACACAGTAGCAGTCTATTGTTTTGGATTGTTCCCTTTTTTTCCTCTCAAGAAATTCAGGGCTGGTTTAGTGCTTAGATGCTTGAAATAGTTCTCATGACCTTTGTTCATAAGTTCAATCCATAGATTCTTCAGTACCCCAAGGCAAGGCATGCAGAATGCAGGCACACAGCAAATGAGAAATCAACAGCAAAATGACGTTCAGTCTAGAGATTCAGTACTCAAGGCAAGGCATACACAGAATGGAAAACTGTAGCTTCCAGGTAGACAAAATGGTGGTAGTATGAATGAATTATTAAGAGAGTAAATTTAGGAGAGATTCATCAAATACGAAAGACTGACATTGATTCAGGGTTACATGCTGCTATATCTGTTTGATGAACTTCTTCATTACAAGACAGGAGCCTGAACATTTATCCCCTCTGAACCACAGTGCCAGAACAGGGGGCAAACTAAAGCGACCAGAAAGTAAAGCACAAAAAGAAAAACAAAGGACAAAGAAAGCTACAATTCAAAGACGACGTTCCTGTTTCCATTCTACAGGGCTGACTAAAGCTACTGATGGCACTTGCTGAATCATGTCAGTAGAAAGCGAAAGCTTCAAAGGCATGCACCATGCAGGGGCAACAAAGCTGAAAAAAACCAAAGCTACAAAAGGGAAAAGCAAATGTGCTATAGCTAGCTGCAACGATCATTTTGTTGTTAGCAAGATCGAGTCGTCTTCCTTCTCCGTCTTTGGCTCGATCGTCAGTGTGTATCCTGCAGCACACTGCTCGCTGCTGCTTCCTATGTCTCCATCATACTACTACTACTACTGTCTACTGGCACATCTCTTTTACTCCCTTTATGTTTTTTGTGCGAGAGTGCCATGTCAGTCTTGAATCTTTGATCTCGATCATGGCTTAAACCTTTTGCACATGCCAAACGGCCAGCAGCCAGCCGAATCATTCCATTCCATAGATCGGCGTCTGAAAGGCTGCCACATTTGGGTAGGAGTATCCAAAGGGGCCTGCCGCCGCCATGGAGCTTTCATAGGACCCGTTGAAAGCGATCGGCGTGGCGAATGGCAGTGAGGAGCAGCTGCTGGAGCTCTGTTGCGTCTCATTCTCACACTGCTGCTGCTGATCCTGCAGTTGCTGATGGTGCTCATGTGAGGAGACGGCGCCGCCATTGACGTAGCAGTGGGCCATCGATGAAGCATTGCCGCCATGGGCGCTTGCAAAATCCAGGTTCACTCCGGAGGAGTAGAGGCCGAACCCGAGCCCCTGCAGGTTCCCTTGCTGGTGGTGCTGCAACGCGAGCATCGACAGGTAGTCCTGCTGCTGCTGGTCATACTTCACCGGAATCGCAGCAAACAATGGCGCCGTGCTGGCTTCAACAGGCATGGAGTCTGGTGAGCCGGACGGAGGAGACTCCAGTGCCTTGTTGCTCCGGCCACCGGCTGACATGCTCCCAATTGGAATGTTGCTGCTCATTATGCTCTCAACGTTATACCGGCTGATCTCAAAGTTCGTAACGGCGTTCAGGCCTCTGAACTTGATGGCCGCTATGTCATAGGCCTCTGCAGCTTCCTCCTCGGTGCCTAAATGAATAGCAAAGAAGACAACATCAGTTCTGGAACATTTTTGCTATTCAGCCATAAGGAAAAAGTAAGTCATTTTGTGAAACAGATGGGACAAGAAGTATGGACATACTATCATCCCAACCAAAAGAACTGAAAAAAGATGAAATGGGCTAGGTGAGCTATGGATGCAACTACAGCACTAGCATCTACTTAGATGTTTTGACTAATATAAGCTGACAGAACCATGCATGGGACAGCAGCTCAGTAAAACAATTGAGAACAGTAATGGCAGGTTCAGAAACGTACAATTAGTTTAACCACAACCACATGCTTTACATGGAAAACCGAGAGGCAACACTAAAAAATATTCCAACACAAGGTTACCGCACGCAGTGAACAAAGAGAAGTGTTCAGGTTGCAATGCAAATATGCAATCCAGCAAAATGCATGCACGGTCCCTCTTTTTCCTCTGCATAAAGCCCCCAAAGGCCCAAACCCATCATGCATGGGGGCAAAAGATGACAAACTCAAATCAAACCCGGTGCTACACATGCGTACATCTGGTCAAAGTAGATGTTCTTGACCTACATAAAATATGTAGGCGAATCTAGCTACAAGGGTTGTACGTACAAATCATTGAAAAAGAGAGCTGGGGACCTACGTGCAGGGTGTTAGTGTATTGTAATGGATTGTAATGTGGGAACCAAGAAAATGGTTTTGACTCATGGTCCCAACTTGTCTCATTTTGAGAAAGGAAACCGCATGCATGCACAGCTTTTATTCATATATATGACTTTCATGTGGTTTTGCATCACATAAAAACTCAACATTGTATTAATTCTGTCAGTAACATGCTGAAATGATAAGATTTTGGCATTGTTGATTCACGAAGCTTCCAGATTGAACAAGTCGATATAGTTGAGAAATCTGAATTGTTTGGTAGATGCAAAGGCCAAAGGGTATGTATATACTTACTGAATGTTCCAAGGTAGAGGTCCTTGTTACCGGCCACCCTTCCAATCCTTGCTTGCCACCGCCCATGCTGGTGATGTCTGCCGATTGTATGGACAAGAAGACTTTAGAGAACAACATGTGAAAGGGCAAGCTAAAACATGACTACTGCAATTGAAAGATGAGAGCAAACAAGAGTATCCACCTGGTTACGCCTCTGTAAATGGAAGCACCCCTTGAGAATCCACTGCTCTTCCTGCACCACAAAAATTTATGTTGTTTTTCTTGTCAAAAACACTTCACAACTATAAAACTAGGGCATGTATATGATGCCTAACTGCCAATGCACAAAGCAATATGCATGCATTCAACTATGTGAAAATATGAAATCTGCAAGGAGTATTGTTACAGCATCAGAGAATAGTGATCACCTTCTAAGGGAAGCAACAAACTCTTGCCGAGTCATGGTCTTCATCTCCTCGAGCTCCTTTTCATACTCAGCAACCTGAAAGAATTCTTGCCCCGTAAAGATGACACATCCAGCACATAGATATCTATTTTGGTGCTTTGCTGCTGCACACTTGCATCAGCGTTTTTCTGTTTTTTTATATAGTTATGAACGGTAGGTCTGTCTATGTGGTTACCGGGAAGTTGGTGGTGGTGCTAGAACCCCAGTACTTCAATGCTGCAAGATCATACGCCCTAGCCGCCTTCTCCTCCTTATCATAGCCGCCTTCAGTTTCATGAAAAAGAAATCATTGTCAATATGATGCTTCTTGACGACTTGCTACATGGATAATGAAAAACCTGAAGTTTATTTATTTATTTAGTTTTACTTACCCAAATACACTGAACACCAGAAGCATCAGCCAGCAAGTATCGGCACCAAGCCAACATGCAAAAAGCAGAGTTAGTAGCTACAAAAATTTATAGCAGGCATAGTATGCAACAGAGTAACGATGTACCTTGGCGGCCCTTGCGGCTCTGCCCTTCACGTCGGCAGCTGTTGTCCCACAGATGTGCCTCATACCTGCCAGTCCATCGGTGCCTAGAAATCACCAAAATTAACACATCAGCAAATATTTTAGACAGAGCCAAAACTTGTCGAATACAGTGCTTGACTGCTTTGGTAAAATACACAGAACAGCAGAAAGATTGGCAAAACCAATGTTGAGAAACTGAAGACAAATCTATATGCTAGTCGAGGAGGAAACACAACTTAAATAATCCTAGTATTTAGAATCACTAATCGCTTGCTTCTGCTCTATCATTATATGATGATCAGACAAAGGCTTGAGAAAATTTGCAGGTACCAGAATGTTTTTTCAGCAAAGATTTTACACAAGAATGTTTTTTCAGGAACAAACCCCAACTTTTCTGCATCCAATAATCCATGGAAGTATGAAGTACTTACGAACTATGAACTAGACACGAACTATGAACTAGACACGCCTGTGATGTGGACAATACACCACACACCCAAGAAACACCAGGTGCACCTTTGCACGCAGATATAATAGCATCATGGTAATAGCAGTTTAGCAGTCCATGATACAGTATAAGAAACACCCAAACACAGAGACACCTTTTTAGGATTGGATTAGATTAGATCGATCTGCCACAGCTAGCTTACCGTGTAACGCCGCGGTAGATGGACGTGCGCTGCCCGAAGGAGTCGACGGCCTTCCTCTGCTCCTGCACCGGAGCCACTGCAGGCAAGGCCAGCTTGGGATCGGCCTGGTCGAGGGACGACACCGGCGACGTCGCCGCCGCGGCAGCCGAGCCGCAGCCACCGCCCAGGAACCCGGCGGCGGCTATGAACTTGAGGTCCGAGTCGTACATCTCCGCAGGCGCCGTCGCCTCCGGGGGCGCGGTCACCGGAACACCACAGCCGCTTCTGGCGCTCTCTCCGTTGATGACGCCTCCGCCGAGGAAGTCCTCCAGCTTCGGCGGCGGCGCGGCGCCAGCTATCGCCGCCAGCTCCGCGGCTGCACCCCTCTCCTCCTCCTCGAGATCACCTGCTCGATCGATCGCAAACACATACACATGCAGATAGAAGTTAGTACACCGATCGAACACCTCGTCAAATAATGGCAGAAATAAACTTGGAGAGAAAAGTACAAGGAACATGAGCGGGGAGATTGAAGAGATGCATGGATGGACGGAGGGAGTGGGGAAGGAAGGAGAGGTACGGGACGATACTGACAGTGGTGAGCGAGGGAGAAGTTGAGCCATGGATAGTGGTGCGAGGTGTCCATGACGACGCGCGGTGAGAAGCAGGGAACCGGAGACGCGGACGCGGTAACTTCTTGGTGTCGCGGTGAGTTTGTCCGAGCTCGGGGTCGGGGAAGGTGAGAAACCGACGGTGCTACTAGAGTAGAGGATTTCTCGGGTGGTGAAGAATGGGGAGGCGGAGGGTGGTGATAAAATAGAGGAAGGAGAAGACACGGCAGCTCGCTTCGCTCCGCGCGCGGCGCTCGCACTCGCACACGCACACGCACACGCACACGGAGGAGAGAGAATGAGAGAGAGAGAGAGAGAGAGAGAGAGAGCGCGCACGGGGAACGAGGCACGGTTTATTATTTATATGATGGTTTCGAGGAGCCATGGATGCCATGTATGAGGAGAGAGAAAGAGAGAGATGCTTTCACTCCAGGACTCCTCCGCCGTCCGCCCGCAGCTCAGCTCGGCAGCTCTTTGCGGTTTGGCTGTTTGGCGTTTGCTGGCGTGGGTGTTTGCATGGCGCGCGCGGCTGTGCTGCGTTCTATTCCACGGCGCGGGTCGGCGGGTGGCGCCGCTGCGTTTTACAGGTGGAGGCGTGGCAGTGGGCGACCGGGGCGGTATCCTTGACCGCCTTGGAAGCAAAGGGGCCGCCCGGCGAGCCCGCCCGGGGTAGGCCGCGGCGCCGCCTGTGACCTGTGTGCTTGCGCATGTATGGCAGCCCCCTGCTCTGCCTCCGTCACGGATGTCTCTGGACTCTGGACTGTGGCTGCGGCCCGCCGTTCCGGCTCTGCACAGCAACTGGCCATGCATGCTTGGGCGGCCTGCTTTCGTCTCCTCTGCCTTTTATGGCTACTATGGCTACTCTGCTTTTTTACTAGCTAGACTGCTTGCATTGGCGTCATTTGTGTGATTACAAGTGAGCATTTGCGTCCCGGCTCAATGATCATGGTGCTTGAAAAAGGGTTTTGTGCCTTTGCTACTAGTGGAGTGATCCGTCTTCTCAGTCTCTCACAGCCGTGAGGCGTGTCTACCGTACCGGTTGCGGTTGGGGCAACAAAGACGCCGTAGTAGATAGATGGGCGAAAACGACAAGACTCGAAAAGTCCAAATGCTCGCTACGTACGCAACGTAACATGCATGCATGGTCGCGCGTGGCACATGCACAAGGGGGCGGGTAAACCGAATGAACACTCTACACTCCCAGGAAAGGAAAGCTCCAGAGACGGCTAGGTACGACGACAACACTGCAACATGGAGTATGCAGAAAACTAGTTCTGGCTGGGCGCATGGCCGCTGAGACAATGCTAGAATGTGCAATCAAGTGTGTTTATCTGCAGCAGACATCTGGCTGAATCAATGAACTAACTGCCGTACGTGGATCACACACCATCCATGCCCGTGTGTGTTGTACTCAGTCACAAAAATTTCCAACGATCGGGTCTTGGAACAGGAAACGTGGAACATGAACGCTGCTTGAGAGATGATTTTACACTTAGAACCAAATTGATCCCCATTCCTGTTCCAGAAACGCACATTCTCGGTCTCGGGACGTGGAACGTGGCACGTACGGTCGTGGGGCGTGTCCTTCGTCCATGAACTACTCCAGACGATGGATCAGCTGCGTTGTTTGCACTTGCACAGTTCTCCGTATATCCAACGGGACGGGGCAAACAGTCAAAGATGACAGGAGCGAATAGCGATAAAGCTGTGTACGCTGGCGCCGATCGTAAAGCGCGGCGACCAAAAGGTGGCGCACCATATAGGCGACTGGCCGGCCGGGCGGCCGCTCCCTGGTCCTCTCGCTTGAGTTGCAACGAACACCGAGATTACGGGGGAGGTGCTAATATATTGTCGTCAAGCACGACATCCCAGTACCAGTTCACTTCAGCCTAGCTAGCCAGTGGGCCATATCATTTGGTCTCTGTTTTTGTCCTCGATTTTCTCCTTTTATTTGGTGCACATATATATTTTCGCATTTTTTAAAAACAATCATACTCCCTCCGTCTCTTTTTAAGATGTCGTTTTGGGGTTTTAAATCTCACAAGTTTGACTCGATTTGTAGAAAATATATGTAATATTTATATTTTTAAATAAATTTGTTAAAAAACTAGATGTAAAGATGTTTCCGATGGTACTAATTACTTAAGATAAATATTTATATATTTTAATAAATAATTGCTTAGGTAGTTGTTTTAAAAAAACGAAAGTGACATCTATTTTGAGACGGAGGGAGTATGTTGCATGCATGCACACTTACTAGTTACTACATGCACCTTTTTTTGCATCGGACATCAGCATGCATGGCTGCATATGCGTTGACGACGGCACGTAGCATAACATCGTGACGGTGACAACATCGCACCCTCAAAACATGGTGTAGTGGAGACAACGAAACTTTCCGGTCACCGCCTCACCGGCCGTACGTCGTCGTGTAGCTCTCAGTTCTCTAACAGGCTACTCCAACGCTAGCTAATATACCCACATCAACGACGACACTGATTAAAGGGCGCATGGTCGGGGGCTTTATGCATCGCGTGGAGGAAGCAAGGAAGCAGCAGGGGAGGCACCAGCGCAGCACAACAGGGAGAGGGACCCCCGCCGACGTGCCGCCTTTAGTTTGGTGCCTCTCGCTTTGCCATTTTCTGGCACATCCATGCATGGTCGTCATGGACCGCCCCGTCCCCGCCCTCGCGTGGCCAATCGCTAATCATGCGCTTCCCAGCACGCCGGGCGGCTGGCGCCTGGGCCTGCCCCGGCCCCGCCGATCGAGCGCGCGTCCTCGATCTCCCGGGCTCCCCGGCCGCCGCCGCGGCTCGATCGATCGGCAGGCAGCCGGCCATCCACCAGCTCGATTGTCCGTGTCTCCGCGAGCTGTTTCTCCCCGTGGGAACGCCGTGTTTCCGCGACCTGTTCGCGATCGCGGGTCGTGGAACACGGAACTACTTGCCGCTAAACTAGAGGGGCCAAATCAGTGTCGCGCACAGTGGGAAATCAGCGTCTCCGCTATTTCTATTTGCTTTGGGCGGCGACCGAGGGACCGACGTGACCGGCCGGGCGGGCACCGGAGCCGGAGAGGGAGTACGTCGGCAGGGGGCAGGGAGGTGGCACGTGATGTGGGGGCGTGTGCGGCGGTGCCTTGTTGCAGCCTTCTCGGGGCGTGGCCGCGCGCGGCGATGCTCTCCGACACGTGTTCCAAGGGCGCACGTGAGGCGCGGCGCCGCCGCGCCCCGCCGTTGCCGCAGCGAATCCTACCGGAAGCCGAGAGGGGTGCGTACGTACGCGGAATCTGGTCAAAACGCAAGGCCACGCCACGCCGGACCGCCCGGCGGCTGGGATAATGTACTCCTGGCTCCTGCTACCACAGCCACGCTGATATCGCAGAGGGTGGGCGTCACGTGGCCGTGGCGTCTTTTGAGCGCGCCCGCCATGCACGCGGAATTCGCTGGGTGTACGAGCTCAGTTTCACATCGCCGCGCCGCAGCATTCCACTTCCACGCAACAACGCTGGTCGCCCGGTCTGCGTTTTTTCAGTGACAGTGCGATTACAGTCCTCCGATCACGTCGACTTGCTCGATCGATCTCTGGTTCCAAATATAAGTTCACTTCGTTTGTTCGGTTACTACGGGTCAAGCCCCGAAATAATGATAAAATCAGGAGAATCTTCTTCTGGCAAGGTGGTGGAACCAAAAAAAAAAAACATCATCTCGTAAAATTATATAGAAATAAAAGTATGGAGGGCTGGGAATCAAAGATTTGAGGAAAATTATGAACCTTAGCCTTCTCACTAAATGGTGGTGGAGGCAGTGTTAGAGAAAGAGACAGGTTTATGGCAGGAGATTAAAATGTCTAAGAAAGAAAACTATCTTCTCAGTTTCCCACAAAGTTTCTGATTCTCCAATTTGGAGTGACTTACTTAAGGTAAGAGATTTATATCTGATTGGCAGAAGAATTAATATGAAAAATGACACACACAAGATTTTGGTGTGATGTTTGGCTATATGAAAAAACTATAATGGCCATTGTGCCCACATTATATGAGTTGTGTGATCAGCGAGAAGTATGTGTGGCTCATGTATGCTCGGATAAAATAAAGTGTGACATGGAGTCTTTTCCATTTCAGGACATAGAAGATCAGGTTATATGGCCTCTCAATAAAAATAACAAGTTTTCTGTCAAGTCCTTATATAATGCTATGACTAGCTCTGATGCAGGATGTGATCACAGAATAATCTGGAAAGGCAAGGTGCCCCCTAAGATAAAAAATTGTCATATTGGTTGCTGTCTAAGAACGCATTCTAACTAAGGATAATTTGGTTAGAAGAAAATGGGAAGGCAACGCAAGTTGCAGGTTCTGTGAAATTGGATGAAGATGTTAATCACTTGTTATTTACTTGTGCTGTTGCTAAAATAATTTGGGGAGTAATGGCCAAAATTCTAGGTGCCAATGATATCTCTACATCTTTAAGTCTTTGTTGGCACTGGTGTGCCAAATGGCTACCTAATGGTAACAAATTTTATATGTGGGTTGTTTCTGTCATTTGCTGGTGTATCTAGAAAGCACGCAATTGTGCTTGCTTTGAAGGGAAACTGATGAAAAACCTCATTGAAGTAATCTGTCATGCTAGGGCGCTAATGAGACATTGGGCAGGTCTGTATGCGGAGGTGGACAAGCAAATTGCTAACAATGGAGTAAACACCATGCTCAGGGTGGCGGCAAACTTGCTTTAGCAAATGAGGCGTCCAGGACCTGAAGGCGGGAGGTTGTTGAACCGGGCGCAAGATGAAGAACAAAACTGAAGGCTGATCAAATTGCTTCGGTGATGTGAGCTAAACAAGCCTGATAACGATGAGAAACTATAGAAGGGAGTCATTTCTTAGTTGTTCACTTCGGACGAATGATGTTATGGACTTAGGCGGGGGGGGGGGGGGGGGACGTGCTGCGCAAACACCTGATTTTTACTATAAATTAAAAAAGAGACCTACAAGGGGATACTCTTCTTGAATGTCTCATTAAGAGGGTGCCGCGATTGGAACCCGGGCTGGCTCAGCCAACCGCTTTTTTGGCGTGTTGTGCTGACCAGTTACACCTTGAGAATCTTGTTACCTTGTATACACGCTAGATGTAAGAGCAACTCCAACAGTTTGGCAAAACCACTTGGCAAATTGAGATTTTTAGCAAAATCACAGAAAACCTTCTCCAACAGTTTGGCAAAACCACTTGGCAAATTGGCAAGGTTGGCAAAAAAGGGACTTCCAGGCGCATATTTGCGCGCAACCCAGCGCTTGGCATCGGCGATTTCGGCCGACGTGGCTAATCCTCCCGCGCGCGCCAACCTGCCCCGCGTTCCTTTCCCGCGCGCGCGTACGTCATATTTAACCTGCCAAGTCGCGCCGCTGCGGACTTGTTTCCTCCTCGCCCTCGATCTCTGGTGGCGGCGATGGCAGGAGAGGCAGTAGACGGACCGACGAGGCAGGAGACGCACCGACGACGGCGGCGCGAGGCAGGCCTGGATCGACGAGGTAATTCTTCCATCGTCCTTTTTCATCGGTTTGGAGATAGCTTCGTAGGCTGGAAGGGGACGGATTTTGTTATTCGATCTGTACATATGAATTAGCACATCGATTTGGAGATACGTAGCTTCGTAGGCTGGAAGGGGACGAACTTGTTTCCTTCTCTGGTGAAGTGTAACACCTCTGGTGTTATATTAACTAAAACATGCCATGTCATCATAATGCATCGCAAAGTATCCATGATTAGGTTCACCTTGATGTGCATCAATTAAAACAAATTTAAATTCATAGGTTGAATGTGCTCTTTGTGAAAATGTGATTTGTCGAAAACCCTGATTTACCCCCTTTTCGGTAGTTCAAAATCCGTGATGAATTAGGGTTTGGTCCAAAAAGCTCAATTGAGCATCTTGATGAGAGCAACAAGGTTACTATTCAAAGTTTTTCAAGTTTCCAAAAGAAATTTCAAATTATTTTGAAAACATTGATTTCCAAAGAAATGTCCCCCTTTGGTTTTTAAACTGGATTTCAAAAACTATGCAAAATCTCAAAAAGTTGTTAATAGAGAAAATGTTTAGTTTGAAAAGTTGAGTATTTTATGTTTTTGGAGATTTTCAAGTTTAGTTGAAAAATCAAAAGTAATTGCAAAAATTAACTTCTAGGGTTTTTGTCCCCTTTTCGAATTTGATTTCATATTTCAAAAACTAGGCAGAATTTGAAAATGCTCTTTTGGAGAAAGTTGTTTATCACAAAAATTCAGTTGGGGTTTATTTTTGGAATTTTTCAAGATTCCCTTTAATTTTTGGAGAAAATGGAGATCTTTTCAGCTGATTTTATAAAACCCTGTAGCGCTGACGTCATCTCCTTCATCTCCCCTCGCTGTTCATCGCCGTCGCCGTGGCCACCGGCGCCATGCCGCCTTGCCGCGCCGCCCTCCAGCTTGCCCCGCGCTCGAAGCATCCGAATCTGCGTGTCACCTTCACCTTCGCCCGTATCATGGTTCAAAGGGGAGAGCCGTTCTCCATTTTCCCTTCTTCTTCTCCCTCGGACCGCCACCTCGCCATTGCCGACCTCGCGCCACCGTCAAAATTCGTCGCCATTGTTCCACCTCTCGGCGTCTTGCTTTGCCAGCAGCTTCGCCTTGCCCTTGCGGTTCATTTGAGCTAAGCAGCGCAAGTCCTTGACGCCCATAGCACCTCCACGCCGTCGTCTTCCTCGCGACCGGTGTCCGGTGCCGCCGCCCCTTCGCCGTCGTCGTACTCCTTAGTCGACGATCATTTTCTCAATTCCTCTTGCCTCTAAGCTCGCCTTGATGTCCTCGTTATGATGCTCTCCTTGGTTTCCGTTTTGGTGCACAGGAGCAGCCGTGACGGGACCTCGCCGCCGGTTCACGCCTCGGAGCACGCCGCCGCCATCTCCGCGCACGGTGAGAACCCTGTTCCGCCGCTCCTTCTTCAATCTTATCGTGCGCATCATATTCGCCTTGGTCTCGTGCCCGTGCTAGTGCCTTTGGTCTGGCCGTAGGACCTCCGACGAGCTAGTTAGCCGTGTCGCCGCCGAGCCGTGTAGCCGTCGCCGTGTAGAGCTATGCTCCGCCGCATCCGCCGTCAAGCTAGGGTCACTAGCGGGTGCGCCGCGTTGCGCCGACCCCGTAGAACCCCTTAGCACCGCCCGGAATCCCGCCGCCGGCGAGTTCCGAGCCGGTCAGATCGCCAGCGTACTGTTCTGAGACGCGGGGACCAGCTCCGGAGAATTCGATTAAACCCAGGGGGTTTGATGCATAAATCCCTGACACAGAGAATAGTGGCGAGGTCTTGATTGCAATTTTAGAAAAACTCAAGGTCTTATTTGCAAAACTGACAGCGCCAGCTCGAGCAGGCCGGATTGGGCCGGTCTGACCACAGTACTGGGCCGCGCTGGGCTGGTTTCGGCCCAGTAGCCTTTTTCCTTTTTATAAAAGCTTTTCTTTTTCTTTTGAAACAAATTTTGTGCTGATCTTTCAAAAATTATAGAAAAATATTTGTAGCTCCAAAAATTCTGAAAATTTTTGTGTAGGCTTCCCAATAGATTCTTTACCTAGGAAAAATATTAGATATCAATTTTGGTTATGTTTTGCATGATTTAAAAATAGCATTTTTAATTGCAAAATGCTCTTTCCTTTATTTTTAGTTATTTATTTGTTATTCCAAAAATCATGAAAATTATTTTGTAGCCTTCTTAGGGCCTGAGGAGTTTAAGTTTAATTTTTGGAATTGTTTTGACAAATTTTATTTTATTATTTATTTCTACTTATTTATTTTATTAGATAGTTTCGTTAGTTGCGACGTTTTCGTGAAGGAAAGTTGTACTCAATTTAATGGTTGATTTATATATTCTTCAAGCATCATGTTTATTATTTCATCATATTGAGCCATATCATGATATCGAGTAGTTTTCGTTAACGGAGAGTATAACGTTGCCAAACGAGAGATCAAGGAGGAGCGGACTCGGAGCCGGAGTTGACCCCGAGCCGAGAGATCGTCTACCCCGAACGACAAGGCAAGCCCCGATACATTAAACCTTTACCTTGATTTTATAAAGTTTTTATATCTCGGACTTGAGTTGTTGCATTTAAGGCTAGGAGTTGAGTGAAAACCCACCAAATGCATTACCTGTCTTATTTCCGTATTCCTCATTACCTGTTTAAGAAAATGTGTAGAATTGCTTAGCCCTGCTTATTTAGTTAAGTTTTCAAAATGTCAAGAATGAAAAAGATGAGAATGGCTTTTATTGTTGGAATCACGATGTTAGTAATTAATTTAAGTCCGGACGGCTAACTTGCATAGGGAAAGGAGTCCCTCTGTAGTGTTTCCGTCTGTTGATGCTCTAAGGTCCGTTCGTTGGTGAACTGGTGATATCGAGACTCTAGAAAATCCACACACTAAGTGTTTTGGTTGATATATGGCTGTGGTTGTTGTCCCGGTATATCATGTGATCTGGTATGCAGCGGAGTTAGAGTCTCCGGTATATCGGTGATCTAGGTCCCAGCTGGGTATAAATGGATTCGAATCGCCGCGCTTCTCGGAGAAGGAGACTCGATCGGTGTTCATCATCGTTGTAACTACTTAATTAATGATTAGGTATTAATTGGTGTTATTTGTTCACTTGAGCTAAGGCAAGAGAGCCGTTAAGTTACAACTTGGTTTTTCAAAAGCTTTTACGCAAAAATATTGATTCTTGCAAGCCTTACCTTGTCCCTCGACTGCATCTCTTAGTCTTCACCCCTTTTTCGTCGGGTCGGTCTTGTTGAGTACTTTTGTACTCGGGGTTTGTTGAACCCTTGTTGCGGGTGAGCCTCGGGAGCGGGTTTGCACCGCATCCCGTATGACAAGATCGTTGCGGAGAGTGACGACGAGTAGAGTGTTTGGCTCTTGGGCAGAGCTCATCGACTGGTTGTGAAATTAAACTATCTACCGCTACTCCACTACTATTATGGTTTGTAATAATTAAACATATGGTTTGTAAGTTTTGAACCAAATGCTTTGTAAAATTATGTTAATGTAAACCTTCCGCTGTTTTACTCTGATGTATATTATTTGAATAAACTGTTGTAATATTGCAATGTCTCTTTATAATGATTGATCCTCGCTTGGAGAATCGTGGAATTTTCGGGAATCTACCCGACGTATCTTTTTAAGTCATATGGCACACATGCATTGCTATCGAAGTCTCGTTAAGACAATGATAAATGCATGTGGGCCATATTATTTAGGAGGTTCTGCCACAGCTGGTATCGGAGCTAGATCATTATTTAAAGAGTTATTGTAGTATTCATTGCGAAAACTTCAAAAGGTTTTGGATCAATTAAAAACCTAAGTTGACTATTTTGGGTCCAAATTGCTTATTCTTTATCTATGATTCTTTCAATCGACCCTTATTCTTATTGTAAAAGTATGGTAATGGAGTAGCATAATATTGCCCTATGTTATAAAAGTTACCTTTACACGTGTTTCTTTAAAAACCTTTTATGCTTAGATCGTAAGTTCGATTCATGCATCATGTTTAATCAACTTGTTTAGATTACCTTCCTTCTTAAAGTGGTTTGGGTTAAGTAGTATCAATCCTATTTATGCTAACCTTCTGATCCCAATCCCTCTGTTCTTATCTGTTATTCTATCTATTATAGGATGGTTGAGGGTCAATGGGCTCCGATGAAGAGGACTGGTTCTAAAGGAATTCCAAAACATCAGCTAGCCCCAAGGAATGAAGGAGCAAGTAGCAGTAATCCTAATCCTACCCGTGAGTCTGAGATTGAGAGGTTGACTAGGCAGCTTACTGAGGTTACTAGAGACCGGGATGCTACAGTCAGGTCACTCAATATGATGAGAGTGATGAGAAATGATGCATGGCAGCGTGAAGATGAAGCTAGGGATCAAATTCTTCAACTGGAAGGGTATATACAAGTCATGCAAGATTATACAAATGAGATAAATGCTGATCGTGCTCATATGGCTCGTCTGTTGGATCCTGATTATCAGCGTCAGGCAGCACAGGATGATTTGGGACTTGTAGTAGATTCTGAATATGAATATGAAGATGCTCCAATGCCAGATGAGAATGAAGAAGACATAGTGGAAGAGCCGGAAGAAGGCCATGTCGAGAACTTTGAGAATGAAGAAAATCCTGACGAGGTAATGGAGGAATCTGAGGAAGATCCTGAAGAGGAGGATGTGATTCCTGTTGTCAGTGATGGGGATTATGGTCAAATGGTCCCTAGTGATGATGATGATTGAAGATGCAGAGGGTTATGTAAAATAACACTTTCTCTTTTCTTTTCATGAAACCTTAGTATGGGTTGGACTAATAAGTCTATGAGTAGACTGTGTACCAAAAATAATGTATCATAAGTGTGTTAAACTTCTGTATCATCAGCTTGTTTAGCTCAATAAATCATGTGATTAAGTGTGGTTGTTGATGAAACAGATGTCTGATAACGGTGCTCCATTTCCGCCACCTGTTCCACCCACTTTGGCTGAAGCTATTGCAGCCTTAGTTAATGCCACCACAACGATGGTTCAAAATCGAATCGAATGTCCAACATGGAAATCATGGCAGGAATAATAGAGATGAAACCACATATGTGGATTTCACCGACACCCGTCCTCCGGTCTTCACCGGGCGATGAACCTATGGAGGCGAGATGAATGGCTCCGCACTATGGAACAGTTTGGGCGATTGAGTGTACGGAACATCGAAGCCACATTTGTTTGCCACAAGACTGCGAGGCACTTCTTGGGACTTGGTGGGCTAACTTTGTTGCTTGAACATCCCGAAGGTCATCGTATTACTTGGGCTGAATTTTGTGAGGGTTTCCGTGCTCATCATATTCCCGAGGGTATTATGCGTATCAAACTTGATGAGTTTCTAGCTCTCCAACAAGGTGATATGTCGGTTATGCAAGATGTTGGCAAGTTCAATCATCCGTCCCAATATGCCCCTGATCATGTCAACACTGACCGCAAGAAGAAGGAATGTTTCATTAGAGGTCTTAACAGTAAAATTGGGAGGATGATGACTGGAACTCCTAATGCTACTTTTCATGAGACAGTGAATATTGCTATCACCTTTGAAGAAAAGAATCGTAAGCATCAGGAATCAAAGAAGAAGAAAACTGGGTTTTCAGGATTTTCAGGTGGTAATCAAAAGCGCCAGAAAATAATCTATCATCCTCAAAATCATTATCGTCCACCTTACCGTCCACCACAAGTACCAAGCCCAAGCCAGCAGACATTTGTCCGTCCCGCCGCTACTCTTCCTTATCCACGACAGTAGAATGCCCCGGTATTCGAAGCCCAAATTCCCAGACCCACGTACTTTCCCATGCTATAATTGTGGCAAGCCTGGCCATTATTCAAGGGACTGTCCGCATCCAAGGCAGTATATCTCTTATGCTCCCAGGGCTTATGCACCGCCACCACAGCAACAGAATCAGAACAAGCCTGGAAATCATAATGTGCAGAAGGGGAAAAATGAGAAAAAGGTTGGTAGAGTGTTTTATACTCAAGCTGGAGAAATTCCAGAAGGAGAGCCTGTCATGATGGGTACGTTTCCTGTTGCTAATTTCCCCGCTTATGCTTTTTGATTCGGTGCATCTCATTCATTCATCAATGGTACATTTGTTAAGAATCATGAAATACCTATTGTGGAAACCAAAAAGGATTTCTTTATACAAATTGCTGGGGGCGAATGTGCACTAAAGAAATGGTACGGGATGTACCTATAAATCTAGGTGGGCATACTTTTCCCACTAGTATGGTAGTATTGAAGGATTAGGATATAGATGTGATCCTTGGGATGAATTGGATGAGTCGGCACGGAGTTGTTATTGATGTGCTGAATAGGACAAGAAAAGTAAACTTACCTAATAGCAGTTCTCAGCTTCTTATCCAACTTTCTACTCTCAAGAGAAAAGTTGAAAGGGTTTGTGCTACTTCAGTAAAGGAAATTAAGGATATACCAGTTGTTAGGGAATTTCCAGATGTGTTTCTAGATGATTTGCCTGGGTTACCTCCTGATAGGGATATAGAGTTTGTGATTGAGTTGCAACCTGGTACTGCTCCAATTTCTAGAAGAGCTTATAGAATGGCACCACCAGAGCTAGCAGAACTCAAGAAACAATTACAAGAATTGCTTGACAAAGGCTTTATCAGGCACAGCAAGTCATCTTGGGGATGTCCTGCAATATTTGTGAAAAAGAAAGACAAAACTCTGAGATTGTGTGTTGATTACCGTCCTTTGAACGAGGTGACTATCAAAAACAAGTATCCTCTACCTCGCATTGATCTTCTGTTTGATCAATTAGCGGAGGCAAAGGTGTTTTCTAAGATTGATCTCCGATCTGGGTATCATCAAATCAAGATACGCCCAGAAGATATTCCAAAGACAACCTTTACCACTCGTTATGGATTATATGAGTATTTGGTCATGTCTTTTGGACTCACCAATGCACCAGCTCATTTCTCCTACCTTATGAATTTTGTCTTCATGCCTGAGCTTGACAGATTTGTAGTGGTATTTATTGATGACATCTTGGTATATTCTAAAAATGAAGAAGAGCATGCTGAACATCTTAGAATTGTTCTGCAACGTTTGAGAGATCATCAACTATATGCCAAGTTTAGTAAATGTGAGTTTTGGCTGAAAGAAGTGAAATTTCTGGGGGCATGTTTTATCGAAAAAAAGGTGTTGTCATGTTGACCCGGCAAGGTACAGGATATACTTGATTGGGAACCACCGAAGACTGTACACAAAGTCCGCAGTTTTCTGGGAATGGCGGGTTACTACCGTCGTTTCATTCCTGATTTCTCCAAGATATCAAAACCTATTACTGAGTTGTTGAAGAATGATGTTAACTTTGTTTGGTCACCAGAGTGTGAAGAGGCTTTTCAGACATTGAAAAGGTTAATGACCACTGCTCCAGTCTTAGCACAGCCAAATATTGAGAAATCATTTGATGTTTATTGTGATGCTTCTGGTACTGGTATTGGATGTGTGCTGATGCAAGAAGGGAGAGTTATTGCTTATGCTTCTCGACAGTTGAAGAAACATGAAGAGAATTATCCAACTCATGATCTGGAATTAGCAGCTGTTGTTCATGCTCTAAAGATTTGGCGACATTATCTATTGGGTAATAAATGTTATATTTACACAGATCATAAGAGTTTGAAGTATATTTTTACACAAGATGAGCTGAATATGAGGTAGAGAAGATGGTTAGAATTGATCAATGATTATGATTTGGAATTGCATTACCATCCTGGTAAAGCAAATGTGGTTGCCGATGCACTCAATCGAAAGAGTCATTGCAATTGCTTGACAGTGAAACCTCTGGACATTTCTTTATGTCATGAGTTAGAAAGATTGGGTATAGAAATGGTGCAACAAGGAAGTTTGTCTAATATTACTGTTGAGTCAACACTCCAAGATCAAATTATTGCAGCTCAGAAAAACGATAAGGGAATTAAGCATCTCAAAAAGAAAGTTAGAAAAGAAAAAGTCTCTTGTTTCACCATTGATGAAGCAGATGTGTTATGGTATAATAAACGGTTGGTCATACCAAAAGTTCCTGAACTACGTCAAAAGATCCTTGATGAAGCACACCTTTCAAAATTGTCTATTCATCCAGGAAGTAATAAGATGTATCATGATTTGAAGCAGAAATTTTGGTGGACCAAGATGAAGATTGAAATTGCTAGATATGTGGCTCAGTGTGATACTTGTCAGAAAGTCAAAGCTGTGCATTTGAAAACAGCAGGAGAACTCCAACCATTACCTATTCCAGCTTGGAAATGGGAGGATATTAGTATGGACTTTATAGTGGGTCTACCCAAGACAGCTAGAGGTTTTAATTCCATCTGGGTCATAGTAGACCGACTTACCAAATCTGCGCATTTCATCCTAGTTCAAGAGAGATATCCAACAATACAATATGCCAAAATGTATTTTGAGCGTATTGTAAGTCTTCATGGTGTACCCAAGACTATTGTGTCTGATAGAGGTACACAGTTCGTGAATAATTTCTGGAAACAATTACATGAGTCAATGGGTACTGATCTTTTGCACAGTACCGCTTATCATCCTCAGACAGGGGGTCAGACTGAAAGAGTGAATCAGATACTTGAAGATATGTTGAGAGCTTGTGTTCTTAATTTTCCAGAGAAATGGGATGAATGTTTGCCTTTAGCAGAATTCTCATACAATAACAGTTATCAGGAAAGTATCAAGATGGCACCATTTGAAGCATTGTATGGCCGCAGATGTAGAACTCCATTGAATTGGTCAGAACCTGGGGAAAGAAGATTTTTTGGGGTGGATCTTGTCAAAGAAACAGAAGAGAAGGTGAAGCAGATACAACAGAATATCAAAGTGGCACAGTCACGTCAGAAAAGTTATGCAGATAAAAGGCGTCGACCATTGTGGTTCAATAAAGGAGATTATGTTTATCTAAAAGTGTCACCGATGAAGGGAGTAACTCGATTTGGAGTCAAAGGCAAGTTAGCACCTCGATATATTGGGCCGTTTCAGATTATGGGTCAATGTGGAAAATTGGCATACCGTTTACAATTACCTGAACAATTGTCAGCTGTGCACAATGTGTTCCATGTATCCCAACTCAAGAAATGTTTTCTGGTAACCGATAAGGTTGTTGATGTTGAGGGAATTGAACTGGAGCCCGACTTGACTTATTCTGAGTATCCTGTTCGAGTGTTGGACCAGAAAGACCGTGTTACTAGAAGCAGGACAATTAAGTGGTACAAGATACAGTGGGATAAACATTCTGAAGAAGAAGCTACTTGGGAGACGGAAGATTATCTGTTAGAGAATTTTCCAGAATTCTATGCTTCTATCTAAGTTATAATTCCCTCTATGAGTTATAACTAATCTAGTGTGAGAGGTAAAAACCCTTTTCCTTATGTCCTTAGTTGAAGTGTGTTTTCTTGACACATTTCCTTTTCCATTACTCAACCCAAGGCTTTAAATCTCGGGCGAGATTTCTTTAAGGGCAAGGACGTAACACCTCTCGGTGTTATATTAACTAAAACATGCCATGTCATCATAATGCATCGCAAAGTGTCCATGATTAGGTTCACCTTGATGTGCATCAACTAAAACAAATTTAAATTCATAGGTTGAATGTGCTCTTTGTGAAAATGTGATTTGTCGAAAACCCTGATTTACCCCCTTTCGGTAGTTCAAAATCCGTGATGAATTAGGGTTTGGTCCAAAAAGCTCAATTGAGCATCTTGATGAGAGCAACAAGGTTGCTATTCAAAGTTTTTCAAGTTTCCAAAAGAAATTTCAAATTATTTTGAAAACATTGATTTCCAAAGAAATGTCCCCCTTTGGTTTTTAAACTGGATTTCAAAAACTATGCAAAATCTCAAAAAGTTGTTAATATAGAAAATGTTTAGTTTGAAAAGTTGAGTATTTTATGTTTTTGGAGATTTTCAAGTTTAGTTGAAAAATCAAAAGTAATTGCAAAAATTAACTTCTAGGGTTTTTGTCCCCTTTTCGAATTTGATTTCATATTTCAAAAACTAGGCAGAATTTGAAAATGCTCTTTTGGAGAAAGTTGTTTATCACAAAAATTTAGTGGGGGTTTGTTTTTGGAATTTTTCAAGATTCCATTTAATTTTTGGAGAAAATGGAGATCTTTTCAAATGATTTTATACTACCCTGTAGCGCTGACGTCATCTCCTTCATCTCCCCTCGCTGTTCATCGCCGTCGCCGTGGCCACCGGCGCCATGCCGCCTTGCCGCGCCGCCCTCCAGCTTGCCCCGCGCTCGAAGCATCCGAATCTGCGTGTCACCTTCGCCTTCGCCCGTATCATGGTTCAAAGGGGAGAGCCGTTCTCCATTTTCCCTTCTTCTTCTCCCTCGGACCGCCACCTCGCCATTGCCGACCTCGCGCCACCGTCAAAATTCGTCGCCATAGTTCCACCTCTCGCCGTCTTGCTTTGCCAGCAGCTTCGCCTTGCCCTTGCGGTTCATTTGAGCTAAGCAGCGCAAGTCCTTGACGCCCATAGCACCTCCACGCCGTCGTCTTCCTCGCGACCGGTGTCCGGTGCCGCCGCCCCTTCGCCGTCGTCGTACGCCTTAGTCGACGATCATTTTCTCAATTCCTTTTGCCTCCGAGCTCGCCTTGATGTCCTCGTTATGATGCTCTCTTTGGTTTCCGTTTTGGTGCATAGGAGCAGCCGTGACGCGGACCTCGCCGCCGGTTCATGCCTCGGAGCACGCCGCCGCCATCTCCGCGCACGGTGAGAACCCTGTTCCGCCGTTCCTTCTTCAATCTTATCGTGTGCATCATATTCGCCTTGGTCTCGTGCCCGTGCTAGTGCCTTTGGTCTGGCCGTAGGACCTCCGACGAGCTAGTTAGCCGTGTCGCCGCCGAGCCGTGTAGCCGTTGCCGTGTAGAGCTATGCTCCGCCGCATCCGCCGCCAAGCTAGGGTCACTAGCGGGTGCGCCACGTTGCGCCGACCCCGTAGAACCCCTTAGCACCGCCCGGGATCCCGCCGCCGGCGAGTTCCAAGCCGGTCGGATCGCCGGCGTACTGTTCTGAGACGCGGGGACCAGCTCCGGAGAATTCGATTAAACCCAGGGGGTTTGATGCATAAATCCCTGACACAGAGAATAGTGGCGAGGTCTTGATTGCAATTTTAGAAAAACTCAAGGTCTTATTTGCAAAACTGACGAGCAGGCCGGATTGGGCGGTCGACCACAGCACAAGCAGCCGCGGCTGGGCTGGTTTCGGCCCGATAGCCTTTTTCCTTTTTATAAAAGCTTTTCTTTTTCTTTTGAAACAAATTTTGTGCCGATCTTTCAAAAATTATAGAAAAATATTTGTAGCTCCAAAAATTCTAAAAATTTTTGTGTAGGCTTCCCAATAGATTCTTTACCTAGGAAAAATATTAGATATCAATTTTGGTTATGTTTTGCATAATTTAAAAATAGCATTTTTAATTGCAAAATGCTCTTTCCTTTATTTTTAGTTATTTATTTGTTATTGCAAAAATCATGAAAATTATTTTGTAGCCTTCTTAGGGCATGAGGAGTTTAAGTTTAATTTTTGAATTGTTTTGACAAATTTTGTTTTATTATTTATTTCTACTTATTTATTTTATTAGATAGTTTCGTTAGTTGCGACGTTTTCGTGAAGGAAAGTTGTACTCAATTTAATGGTTGATTTATATATTCTTCAAGCATCATGTTTATTATTTCATCATATTGAGCCATATCATGATATCGAGTAGTTTTCGTTAACGGAGAGTATAACGTTGCCAAACAGAGATCAAGGAGGAGCAGACTCAGGAGCCAGGAGTTGACCCAGAGCCAGAGATCGTCTACCCTGAACAGCAAGGCAAGCCCCGATGCATTAAACCTTTACCTTGATTTTATAAAGTTTTTATATCTCAGACTTGAGTTGTTGCATTTAAGGCTAGGAGTTGAGTGAAAACCCACCAAATGCATTACCCGTCTTATTTCCGTATTCCTCATTACTGTTTAAGAAAATGTGTAGAATTGCTTAGCCCCGCTTATTTAGTTAAGTTTTCAAAATGTCAAGAATGAAAAAGATGAGAATGGCTTTTATTGTTGGAATCACGATGTTAGTAATTAATTTAAGTCCGGACGGCTAACTTGCATAGGGAAAGGAGTCCCTCTGTAGTGTTTCCGTCTGTTGATGCTCTAAGGTCCGTTCGTTGGTGAACTGGTGATATCGAGACTCTAGAAAATCCACACACTGAGTGTTGTGGTTGATATATGGCTGTGGTTGTTGTCCCGGTATATCATGTGATCTGGTATGCAGCGGAGTTAGAGTCTCCGGTATATCGGTGATCTAGGTCCCAGCTGGGTATAAATGGATTCGAATCGCCGTGCTTCTCGGAGAAGGAGACTCGATCGGTGTTCATCATCGTAGTAACTACTTAATTAATGATTAGGTATTAATTGGTGTTATTTGTTCAGCTTGAGCTAAGGCAAGAGAGCTGTTAAGTTACAACTTGGTTTTTCAAAAGCTTTTCTGCAAAAATATTGATTCTTGCAAGCCTTACCTTGTCCCTCTGACCTGCATCTCTTAGTCTTCACCCCTCTTTTTCGTCGGGTCAGTCTTGTTGAGTACTTTTATACTCAGGGTTTGTTGAACCCTTGTTGCAGGTGAGCCTCAGGAGCAGGTTTGCACTGCATCCCGCCAGTATGACAGTCGTTGCGGAGAGTGACGACGAGTAGAGTGTTTGGCTCTTGGGCAGAGCTCATCGACTGGTTGTGAAATTAAACTATCTACCGCTACTCCACTACTATTATGGTTTGTAATAATTAAACATATGGTTTGTAAGTTTTAAACCAAATGCTTTGTAAAATTATGTTAATGTAAATCTTCCGCTGTTTTACTCTGATGTATATTATTTGAATAAACTGTTGTAATATTGCAATGTCTCTTTATAATGATTGATCCTGCTTGGAGAATCGTGGAATTTTCAGGAATCTACCCGACAGATCTTTTTAAGTCATATGGCACACATGCATTGTTATCAGAAGTCTGTTAAGACAATGATAAATGCATGTGGGCCATATTATTTAGGAGGTTCTGCCACATGAAGCCATCGTGTTCTTTCCATATGAATTAGCACATCCATCTCACTTAGCGCCGCGTAGATCTGTACAGCCATTTTAGATGGACGTCTATCTGTACAGCCATTAGATCGATCTGTACAGCCATTCAATCTGTACGGGAGGATTTTGTTTTTACAATCTGTACAGCCATTCTATCTGTACAGCATAGATCGGTTTGTACAGCAATTATTTTACTAGCACATTTGATGATTCAAGTTTTATTTTTTGTACAGCCATTGCAATGGAAGGGGACGGATTTTTGACTGACATCCTTCGCGACGGAGTTCACAACGAAGTTGATGGTGAACTTGCTGGTCTCGACGAGCTCGAGATTCCGATGACCCAAGAAGGACCGACGCCCACGCGGAAGAGAACGATGTTTCACCGACCCGGCCAAATATTTGAGACATGTGGGCCACCAAATTTCAATTTGCCAAGCTCAAATAGCAAACTGTTGGAGAAGGGGTATTTTTTCACTTGGCAAATGGGTTTTAGACTTGGCAAAACTAAGAATTTGCCAAGTGATGTTTGCCAAACTGTTGGAGTTGCTCTAAATCTATATAACCCTGAGGCAATAAAACAACTATTATTATCCCTATATCGAAACATACAAACCTCGGGCTCACCATCACGTATGGCAAGCAACTGCAGCTAATAAGTTCAATATACATACATCGCTTCTTGTTTAAATTATTCAGATATGTTGGTTCAAAGTACATGTATCTTTCAAACTTTTGTGCCATAGATCGTGTCAAGTTTGAAGTCATTTGAGAATTTTAAATTGTGAATTTTCAAAATCTAAGAAAATAAAATGGATATTTAGAACTTTTTTTACGACGAAAGAAGAATTATATTATATGATAGCTAGGGACATCAAGATATTACAAGCACTATAGATTACAAAAAAGTATCTACGCTGTGAATAGCACAACTCAAAACCTAACTTATTAGATGTTTTGTAGTGTGGATGGCCGCACCGACAAACACTCGGCAACGAAATATGGCCTAAGAGCAAATTCTCAACGAACGACGGCCAACATTTATGTAAGTAGAATTGAAGATCTTCTTCTTCTTTTCTAGTGTCTTCTTTCTTTCTTTTTGTCACCGAAAATGAGGAAGACTGATTTAAAAATTATTTTCTCTAATTCTTCACTATGGCCGGATCTAATCATAACAAAATGGAGAAGATACCGGGGAAAATTATTCCATTGAGACGACCTAGATGGCTTTAGTCCTTTAGATAAAAAGTTTATCAACTATGTTATCGACCGCATCGATAATTGCAAATTGTGTACCTACGATGTCAAAATAATTTTTGAATTTCAAAATCCTAGAGTTTAAAAAGAATTTTCTACAATATAAACATTTTTTAACTTCTGTCTCATCTGCTCCTACATAATGTTGTTTTAAATAGTCATAGTGTTAAAAGCTATTTACTATAATTGAAAAATGTCTTTTAGCAAAGTTAACTTTTTTTTTTTCTGGATGAAACGTAAATTTAACTTTTAGTAGTATCCATCAACGGATACCACCATTGAAGAGGTAAATTTATCCCTGCAAGTACGCACCTTGCATGTGCTAGTACTATTTTTCCTCTTCCAAGTTAGTTGATTTTTTTTTAAGTTACAAAAAAAAAGTTAGTAGATTTTTTTTAATGTGGCATGACGAAGCCGAGCGTTGGGCCGCTTGGCCTAAAGTAGGTGCCCTACGGATAACGATACCCACGGACACAAATTCTCTAACAGGGCACGTCACCAGGGAACTATCGACCCGCAGAAGATAGGGACGGATCACGCATGGATCAGAAAAAGCTAAAGCTGCCTGCCAATACAGTGTACTCTCATGGCGACCGATCATTAGCTAGCTGAGGAGCTCGCACGTTCATTCCGCTGAGGAGCTCGCACGTTCATTCCTTGCCGGGTGTTTAATTAAACTACTCCGAATCTCCGATTCTGATCCTCGAGTGTGTGATCCTCAAGCGAAGGCCAAGGCCAAGGGATATGGACGCAAGGGCAACGCAACACCTCAGCAGCCTCGATCGCCTTTGCTTCGCGTACGTACCAACCGAGCTAGCTAGCTGCTCACCGCCTGCACATGCTCAGCTTCTCCCGTTCCCTGATGCTGCCGCGCCCGTCAGCACTTAGCTTGCTTGTGTTTTCAAGTAGATATACTATATGTTATTTGGCAAAGTTTATATACTACACTATATACGATTGTTAGTGTAGCTAGGTTGCAGACTGCGGTAGAATCCACTAGCAGTGAAATTAAAATTAAAATGCCCCGCAAATAAAACTTCAAATGGACCCTAAGTACGAAGTAGATGATAGGAACACGCATACAAGCTGACTCATGTAATGGTCCTCCACGCGCATGTGCCGAAGAAGATGCTGGTTGAGGGCGACATGTCACTAGCCTATTACTATATTCCTTTGACCAGGTATAGTATATACTGTATATACAAACACATGCATTTGATTCTTTTTGCCACAACCATCTCGAGTATGAAAGCTTGGAGGTGAAAATATCCCATTGGTCCCGTCTGAAGGCGAAAGTAAACGGAAGCGCCGACAGTCAACGATTGTGTAGCTGCAGCTGTGTTAAGTTTTGGTTTAAACAAGCTGTCAGGCTTTGACCGTGCGTGCGTGCGCGTCAAGTGTGCTGCACGTTTGCGGGCATCGATGGACGCCTTGCATGCCGGCCACGTAAGTATATTCTGCTAATCCTATTGCGCCATATCTCCCGTACCTCAAACTCAAAAAGTCACACTCACATGGCTGCTGCGGCTCCCTTGTACAAGAAAAGACTATAGGATGAGAGGTGGACACTGAACAAGCGACTGGGCGAGTATATAGGATCAGCAAAGAGGTTGCTCTGATTTCCTCTGTATCTGAAAGCCTGAACTCTCAACCCTGAATCAAGGTTTCAGGCTTTCTGCGCACCGGCACAGTGCCAACGATGTCAACGCATGACATGGAAAAAAAGCAGTATGTGTATCCTTTTTTAGAGCTCATTCTAGCAGGCTAATACTGTAACGGCTTGCTATGACTTTCGTGGAACAGAACCGATTCGGCGCGCTCACAAGTGTCTGCATTGGCATCAGTGCATCGCATCACACCCTGTTTTTTCTCATCACGTGGAAGGACTCGGGAAGCGGCAATGCAGAGTGCTGGGTGCTGACGCAGACAATGTGCACCCTTCTTGAACCAAGTCAGTGCCCGCAACTTGGTCGGCAGCAGGGACCAAAGTTTGTCCAATGACTTGGCTTGGAGGGACCAATTACGGTGTGTGGTACGGACGGTGCTACGGGCCGTGGCCATTGCAGATCCAATGTCGCGCAAAGCCCATTTCTCGAAGCAGGCCCACAATACCAGTCATGGAAAGCCCACTCTACACATTTCTGAAGGCTGTATGTGGATTCATATGCAATCGCACGGAGCAAGCTCATCACTGCTCTAACTAAGCGCATTGCCGACTACTCTCCCGAAGAAAAAGAAAAGAAAATACATACTATCATTTTGTTCTAAGTCAAATAATTTCAGATCACCAAATTTATAAGAAAAAAATATTTCAATATTTGTTATAGCGAATAACAACAGTTAAGACCAGTCATGGAAAGCCACTCTACACATTTCTGAGGGCTGTATGTGGATTCAGATGCAATAGCCCGGAGCAAGCTCATCACAGGCTAAGTACGAAGTAGCCGATCTTCTTCGTAGTTCGTGCTGGTCTCCCGCCGGCTGGCACATGAGATAACGATCTTCTCTTCCTTTTTCCTTCTTTGTTTCTTGTTCGATTTCTGTTCTGTTTTTCAGATGCTCCTTTTCAGATGTCCTCCGAAATTGCAAAGCAAGTTCGTCGGAGTGGAATTGGAGTGGGTCGAGCTCGTCGCTTGACCCTTGCTCCATCGACACTGAAGGCTTTACAACCTTCTCCGGAGCCATCTTTTTCTGAAGATGCTAGGGATGTCGAGCGCCGTGCTGCTCGTGGCAGAGAGGAACTAGCTGCGAGGGTGGCAGCTATCGCTGCAGTTTGTCGTGGTCCTAAAGCAGTTCATGCTGTCCCGTTTCAAGAATCAGTTGTTCGACTGGAGCCACTCCAAACAAAGTTTTGGACATCCGGTAGAGATGATACTGATTCCGATGACGATGACGAGGACATGTCAACTCCAGAGTTCGTTCACCGCGCGCAAGAAGCTGGTTTCTCCTTGGACGAGCTGGTAAGAGCGGACAAAGCTCTTTACTCAGGTAATGATCCGAGTTCGACAGACATCAAACTAGCAAATTCAGGCCTTGTTACCGGCCCAAGTTGGGACTTTGCATAGTGCCGTGTCAAATCAGCGCACCGTAAAGATTTCGTTTGTATTTGGTAAAAATTGTCCAAACTTTGACTAATTAGGCTCAAAATGTTAGTCTCGCAAAGTACAATCAAACTGTGCAATTAGTTTTTGATTTCATCTACATTTAGTACTCCATGCATGGGCCGACATTTTGATGTGACGGGAATAGGAATTCTGCATAGTGAATTTGGTGGCCAATTTTGGCATCTAAACAAGGCCTCAATTCTTACAACATTGGTGAACCGAAAACGTTCGATCAAGCTCCCTGGCAAGGGCCGTTGCCGCAGCCCGTGTCTCTCCCCCAAGAACTTTGGGGGATTGCATTGCCAAAGCTTTTAATCAGAGTACACCTAGGCCCTCCTCGGCAAAGAGGATCGTAAGTGTCAACGGTTCTACCTTGTGTGCACCGGCGGGGAAGGTGAGAGTCGGTGCAAATTCGGTTTCAAAATGTTTTGAATACCAAAGTGCTAATTCTTTGGAGCCATGCCCGAAGTTTCCTCCGCTTTCTCTTGTGACCACTACGGACCAAGCCGTGTGCGATCAGAGAGATGGTGCGGCCGGGTCAAAAAAATTCGGAGACCAAGAATTATGGGGGGGCTCTCCTACCTTCGCTCTGAACCGGAATGGAACACCGTTATGTACGGAAGCGCTTGACCGGTCGGTGAGGGAGGTCGATCCAACACACCCGGACAAGGTCCAAATCGGGCCTGGAAAATTTTTTCGGCCCATGAGTGGGTTGAGATCGCTACTCTCTCGAACTGGCACCAGAAGCCGTCCCCGAAAACCTCCTTCTCAGCCGCCGCCACGCGAAGACCACCGCTCCTTTGTCGAGGTTGTTCGTGAGGGCAAGGTGATGGCGGCGCAGGGAGGAGGGAATGGTGGAGGGTTTGGGGGGCGCGGAGGTGGGAGAGAGGGCTTCAACCCTGGTTTCAACCCTGGGTTCGAATCGGGATTTGGCGGCCGTGGGAACTCCTATTGCGGTCACCAACGACGGGGCTACGGCAATGGAGGAGGTTATGGCAATGGAGGTGGTTATGGGGGCCATGGAGGCTATGGCTACGGAGGATACCAAGACCAGGGGTATGGCCAATATGCCCCAGGTCGTGGTCGCCGTCCGTACAGGCGCTACGGTGGCCAGCCTCGTGGCGGGGGGTATGCCCGGCAGCAATTTGTCAGTGAGTTCGCGCCGGTAAACCACCCTGCCATGGCTGCACACCAAGGAGCGGCCACCATCACTCAAGCCGGTCCTCAACAGGCTGCTGGTGGAGTCGCGATTCAGCAAGGCGGCCAACCAACACAGCCTGGACCTCAGATCCAGGTGGCCTCGGAGACGGCACAGCAACAACAGCCAGCGGCTGTCCATCTGCCAATGGGCAACGGGCAGCAGGGAGGAGCACCTGCAGCACCTCAACAGGCAACGGCCATGGTGGTGGACGCACCGACACACGCTGCAGTGGAGGTGGCTGTCCCCGTGGCCGAGGTGCCAAAAGGTAAAATTATTGATATCCCAGAGTCATCTGATCAAGGGGCAAAAAAACTAAGGGCAAACCTTTTTGCTATCGGTGTCGTAACAAAGGTCATTTGATTCATGATTGTACTGCTATTCTTACTTGTGAGTTGTGTTTTGGGGATCATGCAACCAAGATGTGCCCAAATGCTAAAAAAACAAGTAACAGTGCTATTCTTTGTGGATACGCTGTGGAAGGGCTTGGTTTTTATTAAATTCCAGTAAATGAAAATCTGAAATCCAACACTCATGAGACAAAAGCAGTGGTGCGTCTACTGGAAGGTTCTATTTCTGTCGATCAATTGGCAGTAGAACTGGAAAGGTTACGCCCTGACAAGAATCATAAGTGGGACATTCAGACAACGAGCACTGGTGCCTTTATCATTAACTTTCCATCCGCTGATTTACTGGATACTGTTGTAAACTGGGGTCCTATGAATGCTAAGGCAAGTACAAACCAAATTCCAGTTTGAAAAGGGAACCGATAATGAAGTGATCGACGTGAAATTGACAAAGTTTGGATACGATTAGAGGACTACCTAGAGAGTTCAAAAAGTTTCCAGTGATCTGGGCTGTTGGAACTATCCTAGGTGTCCCTAGAGCTGTTGACATGGTCTTCACTGAGAACACTGGTAGAGCTAGACTGAAAGTAGCAGTGCTGAACCCAAAACTTATCCCAGAGTTTGTGGATGTTGTTATTGGGGAATATGTTTACGAGCTACAGTTTGGTGTTGAGGTTGCTACTCCAACTGGTGAGCCAGAGATCATTGATCTGGATTCAACTAAGGAGGAGGAACCTAAGGGGAACGATCCCAATGGAAATGGCCCAAAACAAGCTGACCCTAATGGGGGACCTCCAGAGGAAAAGATGGATGAAGATGGTAACGCATCGGGCAATGGTAATGGTACGATGCCACCCAATGGACAGCAGGCGGCCTCCTCAATGGGGCAGCTCGGTGGGGGCGGATGGCACTCCTACTAACAAGCCAAACAAGCCAAGGGTGATTCTTTCTCGGTCTGGCTTGGAGCGGTAGATGGTAAAGGGACTTGGAAGGCGACCGTGTTGCCCACACGTTGACTCGGGATGCCTCGTAAAAAATTCAGCAAGGGGACAGCCTCTCCCGTGCGGTCAAGTAAGAGGAATTTGTCGACGGTGGACATGGATTCCACTGAGAAAGCGGCAAGACTTAAGGCCATCAAGAACCTGGAGACCGCAACTTCTAAAGGTAAATTTCAGCATGTCCCCTCTTTTGTTTCACGTGATGATTCTTTTCTGTTAAGTACTACCAAGTCTCTAGGAGTTAGTCTAGGAAATAGTGAACAAGATATTTTACTCTCTTTAAAAAATTTGAAAGACATTGAGTACAATAGAATGCGTGAATTTGAAAGACGAAAAGATGAAGATAAAGTTCTGGCAGAGGATGCTTCTTCTATTGCTACTAATGAAGATAGCGTAGATCTTGATGCACTAAATATTATTTGTGCAGAGGTGGCCGAAGGGATGGATGATGGGGGTTGTGATCCGTTGATCTTACAAACCCCGACATCATTTAGTGATAGTAGCCACCCAGGTCAAAAGAAAAAATTAAATAAAAGGTTGTCAAAATGAAAGGAATTTTTTGGAATTGTAATGGGTTCGCTGATGCTAAGAAGTATAGGTTTCTGTCAGACTTAACAAAAGAGAAAAGCCTAGATTTTATTGCCTTATCGGAAACGGGGAGAGCTAGTTTTCCACCAAATACTCTCAATACTATTTGTGCGGGGAGAGATTATATGTGGCATTGTATGGCTCCAAGGGGTAGATTTGGTGGCATGATTCTGGGTGTGCATTTGTTAACTTTTGACGTTGGGCAAATAGAGGAGGGGGATTTTTTCATTCGGTTTAAGCTACGGCACAAGGCAAACGATTTCAAGTTTAATCTCATCTCTGTTTATGGACCGGCCCAAAGTGAGCTAAAGTCAAATTTCTTATCTGAATTGGTTCGTGTTTGTTCTAAGGACACCGTACCTATCATCATAGGTGGTGACTTTAACATTATACGAAGACCAAATGAGAAAAATAATAACAATTATAGCGACAGGTGGCCTTTTATGTTCAATGCAGTGATTGACGCTTGAAACCTTAGAGAAATTGAGTTAACAGGTAGGAAGTATACATGGGCAAATAACCTGCAGAATCAAACCTTTGAAAAATTAGACAGAGTTTTAGTCTGCACAGAATTTGAATCCACTTACTCACATGCTTCAGTGCACGGTCTAAGTAGAGAGATTTCTGATCATACACCTCTGCTTTTATCTACAAATGAAACATCCTCAACTGTCCAGCCTCAATTCAAGTTTGAACTGGGCTGGTTGCTAAGGGATGGTTTTTGTGATATGGTGTCAGAAGTGTGGCAGAACACTCAAGCTGAAGGATCGGCAATAGAGAGGTGGCAATTCAAAATCAGGAGACTTCGTCAACACCTAAGAGGGTGGGCGAAGCACGTGAGTGGTATATACAAAAAAGAAAAAACTAGGTTGCTAAACAAATTAGACGAGCTAGATAAGAAAGCTGAATATACCCTGTTAAGTGATGCAGAGCGGGATTTAAAACATGTGTTAAGTGATAGGCTTGCAGAATTACTAAGGGAAGAGGAACTCAAATGGTACCAAAGAGCTAAAGCGAAACACCTGTTAGAGGGTGACGCCAATACTAAGTACTACCACTTGCTTGCTAATGGTAGACACGGGAAAACTCGTATTTTCCAGTTGGAGGATGGGGATAATGTACTAACCAGTGACGCTCAACTAAAGGAGCATATCACTAGTTACTATAAAAACCTGTTTGGACCATCTGAAGATTCTCTAGTCGGTCTAGACGAATCTCGATAGATGACATTCCCGGGTATCTAACATGGAAAATGAGTTTTTGACTGAAGCTTTCTCACAAGAGGAAGTTAGAGCTGCTGTCTTCCAAATGGAACACAACAAAGCGCCTGGTCCAGATGGGTTCCCACCGGAGTTTTTTCAAGTTTTCTGGGAGCTAATTAAAGATGATTTGATGGCCATGTTTGATGATTTCTATCATGGAACATTGCCGCTTAATCGTCTTAATTTTGGGAACATAATCTTGTTGTCTAAGAAGAAGGATGCTAGAGTTATTCAGCAATATAGACCCATCTGTTTGCTGAATGTCTCCTTCAAAATCTTCACAAAAGTTGCAACAAATAGGTTAATGTCCGTTGCTCAGAAACTGATCAAGCCAGCACAGACAGCTTTCCTACCTGGAAGAAACATCATGGAGGGAGAAGTTATACTCCATGAGACGTTGCTTGAATTACATACTAAAAAAACAGGACGTGGTGATTTTTAAAATTGACTTTGAAAAAACTTATGATAAAGTAAACTGGAACTTCCTGCAACAAACGTTAAGGATGAAAGGTTTTTCACAAAAGTGGTGTGATTGGGTGAAACTTTTTACACAAGGAGGAAATGTGAATATCAAAGTTAACGACCAACTAGGTTCTTTTTTCCAGACTAAAAAGGGTCTCAGGCAAGGTGATCCCATGTCCCCCATACTATTCAACATAGTGGTGGATATGCTGGCTGTACTAATTGCCAGGGCAAGGGAGGCAGGACAAGTTGAAGGGGTTATACCCCATCTTGTTGAAGATGGTTTGTCAATACTCCAATATGCGGATGACACAGTGATTTTTATGAGCCATGATATGGAAAAGGCAGTTAACATGAAGTTTCTGCTCAGTACCTTTGAACAAAGTTGCTAGCTTCTTGTCTTATCTCTTGATTTAGTATTTTATTAGCCCACTGCCCGCACGATCAATAGCTAAACTGGCTAGCTCATGACCATCGTAGAACACACAGTAGGCTTACAGTGTACATATTGTCGACTTGTGTATATACACAGAGCTTACTGGCCGCATGTATACATATATACAGCATGGATATATACACATAGCATAGATACGTATGAGCCGGACGCCAAGTTTTGGGGGGGGGGCCACGGCCCCTGCCAGCCCCCCCCCTGGCTCCGCCACTGCTCACGACTCGGAGTCAATAGCCGCACGCGGGTGTGGTAAATGGTCATGGCCTACATATACACGTACGTGTTCTCATCCCCAGCTCTTCTTGAGCTCTATCTGTTGATCGCCACGCCATATCCATCCAACCACCGGCGGCTGGCACACAAGCAATTGAGTCCGGCCGTGAGGCCGTGACTCAAGCAAGGCCAGAGGCCAGATCAAGCTGGAGGGCCCGGTCCCGCGTTGATCTCCGACACTTCCCGCTGCGCACCCCCAGCGCTCCTCCGCCAACCGCCGGTGGACGGTGGTGCCGTGGTGGCGTACGTGCACCGGCCGAACCACGCGGTGCGCGGCGAGCGCCAAGTCGCTCGCCGATCGGGTCGGTCCGGTCCTCCTCCTCGTCCTCCCAGTTAGCTGGCAGGGCCCTCGGACCTCGCCGTGCGTGGTTCGCTGCCAGTCACCATCCCCTTCGTCGTCAGCGCCGCCACAATTCCAGTTCCAGGTGACGAGATGAGAGTTACTCTCCGATTTTGACGAAGCATCACTTTCCACCAGATCCATATACAACATCCACTTTTTCCACTGTACCACAAGAGAAATTAAACCATCATCATGCCCATGCACGACAAGGGCCTAATGGACATGGCCGCCGCCCTCCTTCCCGTTTTCGTCCTCCTACTCTTCCTCATCACTTCATCATCCTGCCAATCGGAATCGGATGACACGCTCACACCAGCAAAGCCACTCTTCCCCGGAGACAAGCCGCTAGTCTCCAGGAACGGGGTGTTCGCTCTTGGCTTCTTCTCCCCGACCAACTCCAACCAGAGCTTGTACCTCGCGATCTGGTACCAGTACAACAACACACGTGATGTCACCGTGTGGGTCGCCAATCGCGACAACCCGGTCACCACCTCTGCGAAGCTCGCCATCACCGACAACCAAGGGCTCGCGCTGTCCGACTCTACTACAGGCCGTGCTCTATGGACTGCGGCCACCGGCGGAGGTGACGGAATTGTCGCGGTACTACTCAACTCTGGAAACTTTGTCCTCCGGTCGGCCAACGGCACCACCATATGGCAGAGCTTCGATCACCCATCCGCCACCATCCTCCCGACGATGAAGGTTTTGCTCAGCTCCAAGGGAAGCGTGAACACGAGCATAGTCGCTTGCAAGAGCCCCATCGACATGTCCCCCGGGGACATGTCCGGCAGCATCGATCCCAGCTCAAACCTCCAATTCTTCGTTTGGAACACCAGCCGGCCCTACTACCGCATCAGTTTCTTCGACGACGTCTCAGTGTTCGGCGGCGGCGCTACCACCGCCGGCGTGCACCCGTCGGTGATCAACACAGAAGACGAGGTCTACTACACGTTCAACGTCTCCGACGGCTCACCGTACGCGCGTGTCTTGCTCAAGCACGATGGCACTATCAGCCTCCTGACTCGGAACAACAACACATCAGTGTGGAAACAAAGCTTTGAGCGTCCAGGCCCTGCCTGCGACGTCTACGCGTATTGCGGCGCGTTCGGCTACTGCGACCACACAGAGGCTGTGCCAAGCTGCCGGTGCCTCGACGGGTTTGAACCCATCGACGGCCTCGACATCTCCAGAGGATGCCGGAGGATCGAGGCGCTGGAGTGCGGAGCGGAGGACCGCTTCGTGACTTTGCCAGGGATGACGGTTCCCGACAAGTTCTTGCAGATTGACAACAGAACCTTGGAGCAGTGCGCCGCCGAGTGCAGCGCAAACTGCTCTTGCACGGCGTACGCTTACGTCAACGTGAGCAGTGCCGACGCTACGGTCGACACGTCAATGAGGTGCCTGCTTTGGACTGGAGATCTCGTCGACACAGGGAAAGCAGCTGCTGGCAGCTCTGGTCAGAACTTGTACCTCCGGCTTGCCGGATCTCATGGTATGCACTCCCGCCCGCTCTTATTTTTATGCCTAAAATAAATAAAACATAACGTTCACCGTCTGTCTCTAAATATTTGTTGCTTTGATGAGTTGCGTGTCAGTCAAATTTTTTAGTTTTTTTTTTTTTTTTTGCAGATTTGTAAAAAAAACATTAACAACTTTTGTATCTCCAAATGAATTTATTATGAAAAAAGATTGAACGATCTTTCTAATTATACTAATTTTGTACCAAATATAAATATATTTTTATATAAATATAGTCAAGTTGAGTATGCTTGCTAGTTAGAATTTTAGAAAACATAAGTATCAATTACTGTTTAATACATCTAACTAATAGAAAACACTTATGCTAATCTTGTTGTAAAAAAAATTACTAATCTATTTCTTCTAACCTATATTCACAGATTTTTTTTTCATTTGAATGGCACCTATGTATTTTTAATATCCATTTAGTTAAAACCTTATCTTACAACAATACTAATTGAAGTCCAGCAATGGTAGCAGCTACACTGTTTGGGTAATATTAAGGTACTTCAAAAATCGGTCCTTCTAGGAATTGAGTGCTCACAGATATAGCCAAGTAACACTATGGAAAGTAATGTGTTATGCAGAAAATTCTAACGGGATACATTTTTGCTTGCAGTTCAACATAAGAAGATCCCACTAAAAATTTTGCTTCCGATCATAGCATGCCTGCTGCTGCTTGCATCCATAGCTCTCTTCTTGACATGCAAACACAGAGGTGCAAAGATCTAGAGCCCTGTCTTCCAAACTGCAACGTTGTTGTGTAAGTGTTGAGGCCGCATATATATACCATTGATGTTTCTACTGGCAGGCAAACAGCAAAAGAAGAAAACAGAGAAGAGAAAGATGCGAGAGTATCTGAGGTCTACGAATGAAGCTGGGGAGAATTTGGAGTCTCCATTTATTAGCTTTGAAGACATCGTCGCAGCAACTGACAATTTCTCAGACTCCAACGAGCTTGGGAAAGGGGGATTTGGCAAGGTTTACAAGGTACTACTGTACTACGTACTAGTTACCAAAAATTACCTTGATATAAGTACAGAACTAGAAAATTCATTGATTCTGAAAATCTTTTAGGGAGTGTTGCAAGGTGCCAAGGAAGTAGCTGTCAAAAGGCTTAGCAAGGGTTCAGGACAAGGCACAGAGGAGTTTCGAAATGAAGCAGTCTTGATTGCAAATTTGCAGCACAAGAACCTAGTTAAGCTTATTGGTTGTTGCGTTCACCAAGATGAGAAGTTGTTGGTTTATGAATACTTGCCCAACAAGAGCTTGGATTTCTTCATTTTTGGTACATTCATCTTTTTCGTACCATGAATCTGAGAAACACTTCCTTTCAAAAAAAAAACCTAGTACCCAACAAATAAATGAGTAGTCATATATTGATATATATATATGCCTTTTTTCATGCTATTCTTATTAGACTCTGCAAAAAAGCACGTGCTTCCATGGCCAACAAGGTGTAAGATAATGCAAGGGATAGCTAGAGGAATTCTGTATCTGCATCAGGATTCAAGATTAACAATTATCCATAGAGATCTCAAGGCAAGCAATGTCTTGTTGGATAAGGAGATGAACCCTAAGATATCCGATTTTGGTATGGCAAGGATTTTCAATGGCAACGAGCTTGAAGCAAATACTAATCGTCTTGTTGGGACATAGTAAGCAACTCATACCCTGTTAGTTCTTCAGATAGAAATTGTTTGCCCGTGCTTATTCAGACTATGCAAATGTGTGTATACCCTATATACATTGGTGAAATCTTTTGCAGTGGTTATATGTCCCCTGAGTATGTGATGGAAGGCGCCTTTTCGGTCAAGTCGACACCTACAGCTTTGGTGTTTTATTGCTGGAGATTGTTAGTGGATTAAAGATCAGCTCACCACATCTTATAGTGGGTTTTTCTAACCTTGTAGAATATGTAAGTATGCTCAAGATTAAAACTATATATAAGTCCATACTTATTATAATCAAAACATACATTGGATCATTGCTAAAGTGGTATTTCTATTTAGGCATGGAATTTATGGAGAGATGGCAACATAAAAGACTTTGTGGACTCATCTCTTATGGAGAGTTGCTCCCTCGACGAAGTTGCAAGATGCATCCATATAGGATTGTTGTGTGTTCAAGACAGTCCGAGTTGCAGGCCCCTCATGTCAGAAGTTGTGTTTATGTTGGAGAACAAAACCACAATACTTCCATCACCAAAAAAACCCATGTGTTTTTCCTGTAGGGATCCCCAACCTGAAAAGGACAGACAAAGGAACTGTCAATTAATGGCATTAGCCTCACAACGCTAGGGGGCGCTAGGTGATGTCGTTTTCCCTTTAAAATAAAGTGTCACCGTCTAAAACCGTTATCGCAAAATTAGCGAGTTGCAATGTTATAAGTTGTAATGAGTTTTTGTAAGTTGTAATAAGTTTTTCTTAACTCTATAAATGAATTTCAGAGTAGGTGGTTTGCAACCTGGAAAGGTAGTTGACAACAAGCATCCGTAAATGACACATGTCTCACTTGTGCTCGAGGGTCGTTAGATGTTTGATTTTCATGACTTATTAGGACGGGGAAACCCGCCACTATTATTTTTTGCAAAACTAAAACTAAATCATTTAGTACATGTCTAAGGTTTTTGAATGTATAATTTGCATTTTTGCAACCGTGTAATAAGTCTGGGCTATATAACTGTATAAAAGACGTGGATTTCTCCTCGGGAATTATTTGGATGCATTAGCATGCATCTCAATTCACACATGTTCGAGTGAAAATTAAAAAAGCTTTACTCTAACGCACGGGGATTAAAGTAGATTCAAGCATATCCAGATGAAGTGGATCCGATTTGACTGGACAATTTTTTAACAAATACACGCCCTTTAAGGATGTATAAACAACCATATCCACTAACAAATCCAGAACCTCTCCTAGAGCTCTAGCTGTAGCCATCACCCAGTGCACTGCATGCTCAGCAATCACCCATTAAATGGACAAATTAATTTGTGAATGAAACAGTAGAAGTTTTTTTTTATACTTAGTTAAATTGCATAATAATGGAACTTACGATTGAGGGCCCAATACGTGAAAGGTTGTTGTTGTGGGCCGAGAAGTTTTAAGAGGTCTTACTGAAGTGGGTCTCACCAGCCCATCCAGCATACAAAGAGTCCTCTTTCCACTGGTAAATGATAGCAAGAAATTCCTCTAAAAGAAATGTATAAGGAGTCCGGCGTACCGATGACACGTGGAGGCGTAGCCTGAGCGGAGGGGGCAGAGGTAGGTGGCGGCGCGGTGGACGGTCGGCTCCTGGTGGTTGCGGTGCTAGGGTTTGGCGCGCGTGCGGCGTGAGGGCAGGGGGCGGCCGCTACGCAGGAGCCAGGGAGCCGGAGCTAACGACCGTGATCCGAGAAAAAATAAAGAAAAGGTGGCTTATTTCCTCGAAGACTCAAGTCCACTAGAGACATGGGGACAACTTTCTAATAAATCATCTGCACAACTTATAAAAAAAATTTCTAACAAATCATCTGGACAACTTTATGACAAATTTCTAACAAACTATCTAGACAACTTTCTTGCTTGAAATTTTTTATTTTCATATCTCACAAACTAAGTCAAGTTTGGACAAGATATTTTATAAGGTTGTGTATCATCATATATCATCTATCTTGTGATTTTTTTGGTGAATTTGGACGAGTTTTTGTGTCATGATTTGCGCGAGTTTTTAAGAAGGGTGTGGTTTGCACCTGATCCGTTGCCATAGATAATATTTGCGCATTGTTGCGAGAATTTTGTTGTTAAATGTTAAATGTTTTGCAGTGTAGATGACCTCATAGGCAACACTCGAAAAATAGCCTGAAAACAAATGTCCAATGAACGACGAGCAACATTCCTTTAGGTGAAATTAAGGAACTTCTTTTTTTTCTTGATGTCTTCCTTGTTCTTCTTTATGTCATTGAAGAATGAGGAAAACTAATGTGAAAAATACTCTCTTTAGTCCTTCATCTCTGCCTTGATGCTGTCATCAAAAATAAAAGTCTTAATGTCTCATGTCGATAAAGATGCTGATACCGAAATTGTCACCCTTACCTTTAACGGAGCCGAGAAGAAGGAGATAAAATTGCACTACCAATAATTTTGTCATAGAAAGACACTAACCCTAATGACTCGATCTATTAAGAAAAACATATTAAAAACAATGGATCTCCATCCCCATCAGCCCTTAGCGAGGTGCTGGAAGAGAAGGAAGGGGAACCAGTGACAATGGACGATGGGTTGGCTGCGGCGGCAGCACTAGGGTCACCGAGTACCTTATGAGGAGAATAAATGGGGCTCAACTTTCGTAAGACCGTAAACCCTAAACCCTAAACCGTAACCCAATTAATTCGAAAATATACTTTTGTAGCCAGTTCAGCCAGAGGCTAAAAGTGTAATATAGTTTTCTAAAAATTAAACTGTATATAATTTGTTATGTGCATAACTTGAAAATAGATTTTTTTTATTTTTTGAACTTGAAAATAGATTTTTTTTAGCAAACTTTAAACATAGATAATTATTATTTATTACTTTTTACGATTGGACTTCGAAAATTGCGGTTTAAAAAGTTACGAGCCTCCCCCCACTCTGAGGTCCAACCATTTGGTGGTCGCCGCGTGGGCCGTTGGCCGCGGCCTCTGTTCGGACTTCAGTCTGCGCCCCGTTGAGCCCGCGGCGGTCGGCATAGGCGGTGAGGGTGAACCGGCGAAGCGGCGGAGGCACAGCTACTGCGAGCATGGCGGAGCCACGTTGCCAGCTCAGGGAAGGTTCGGACAGAGGGAAGAGGCGCCCGTTCTTCCGATAGTGGCACGGCCTGACGGACGCTGCTTGCCGCCGATCTATCCGCGAGATTTGCCCCCCCGGAGCACGGCGGTCGCTGCCACAAGGCAAGGTACTGATACTCTTGCTTGCAGTATATGTCCATTGAAATTCAGGTTGCTGGTTTCCATGTTAGTAGATTGTAGGGTTACCTAATGCTTAAAAAAACTCTGCACCTGCTACAGCAGTTTTTTAGGCCTCAACTTCGGGAGTTTTGGGTGCTTATTTCTTTGTGTCTGACAGCTTGTTTAAACCAAAACTTAACAGAGCTGCAGCTACACAATCGTTGACTGTCGGCGCTTTCGTTTACTTTCGCCTTCAGACGAGACCAATGGGATATTTTCACCTCCAAGCTTTCATACTCGAGATGGTTGTGGCAAAAAGAATCATATGCATGTGTAGTATATACTATATCTGGTAAAAGGAATATAGTAATATAGGCTAGAGTGACATTTTGTCGGCCTCAACCACCATCTTCTTCGGCACATGCGCGTGGAGGAGCATTGCATGAGTCAGCTTGTAGTATGCGTGTTCCTATCATGTACTTCGTACTAGAGGCTATTTGAACTTCTAATTTCCGGCTACCTCTGGATATATAGTATAGCACGCATACAGAGACATAGACAGCCAGGCCGGGGCTGCAACTAGTAGCAGCGAGCATTCATGCAGAAGCTAAAAGGCAGATCAGCACACACATTTGGCGACACACTGTTTTGGCCTGCAAATTCTTGGCTTTCCGGAGGATTCTACCGCAGTTTGCGACCTACTACCAAACCGTATATAGTATATCAACTTTGCCAAATATGACATACCACAACATGAAAACACAAGCAAGCTAAGTGCTGACGAGCGCGGCAATATCAGGAAAACGGGAGAATGCTCTGTGGGCATCACGTGCAGCCGATGAGCAGCTAGCTCGGTTGGTACGTACGCGAAGCAAAGGCGATCAGGGCTGCTGAGGTGTTGCGTTGCCCTTGCGTGCATATCCCTTGGCCTTCGCTTGAGGATCACACACTCGCTCACTCGCGGATTAGAGAATCTGGAGTAGTTAAACGCCCGGCCGGCAAGGAACGAACGAACGTGCGAGCTCGAGCTCCTCAGCTAGCTAATGACTTGGCTTGGAGGGACCAATTACGGTGTGTGGTACGGACGGTGCTACGGGCCGTGGCCATTGCAGATCCAATGTCGCGCAAAGCCCATTTCTCGAAGCAGGCCCACAATACCAGTCATGGAAAGCCCACTCTACACATTTCTGAAGGCTGTATGTGGATTCATATGCAATCGCACGGAGCAAGCTCATCACTGCTCTAACTAAGCGCATTGCCGACTACTCTCCCGAAGAAAAAGAAAAGAAAATACATACTATCATTTTGTTCTAAGTCAAATAATTTCAGATCACCAAATTTATAAGAAAAAAATATTTCAATATTTGTTATAGCGAATAACAACAGTTAAGACCAGTCATGGAAAGCCACTCTACACATTTCTGAGGGCTGTATGTGGATTCAGATGCAATAGCCCGGAGCAAGCTCATCACAGGCTAAGTACGAAGTAGCCGATCTTCTTCGTAGTTCGTGCTGGTCTCCCGCCGGCTGGCACATGAGATAACGATCTTCTCTTCCTTTTTCCTTCTTTGTTTCTTGTTCGATTTCTGTTCTGTTTTTCAGATGCTCCTTTTCAGATGTCCTCCGAAATTGCAAAGCAAGTTCGTCGGAGTGGAATTGGAGTGGGTCGAGCTCGTCGCTTGACCCTTGCTCCATCGACACTGAAGGCTTTACAACCTTCTCCGGAGCCATCTTTTTCTGAAGATGCTAGGGATGTCGAGCGCCGTGCTGCTCGTGGCAGAGAGGAACTAGCTGCGAGGGTGGCAGCTATCGCTGCAGTTTGTCGTGGTCCTAAAGCAGTTCATGCTGTCCCGTTTCAAGAATCAGTTGTTCGACTGGAGCCACTCCAAACAAAGTTTTGGACATCCGGTAGAGATGATACTGATTCCGATGACGATGACGAGGACATGTCAACTCCAGAGTTCGTTCACCGCGCGCAAGAAGCTGGTTTCTCCTTGGACGAGCTGGTAAGAGCGGACAAAGCTCTTTACTCAGGTAATGATCCGAGTTCGACAGACATCAAACTAGCAAATTCAGGCCTTGTTACCGGCCCAAGTTGGCACTTTGCATAGTGCCGTGTCAAATCAGCGCACTGTAGCATTTCGTTTGTATTTGGTAAAAATTGTCCAAACTTTGACTAATTAGGCTCAAAATGTTCGTCTCGCAAAGTACAATCAAACTGTGCAATTAGTTTTTGATTTCATCTACATTTAGTACTCCATGCATGGGCCGACATTTTGATGTGACGGTGAATAGGAATTCTGCACAGTGAATTTGGTGGCCAATTTTGGCATCTAAACAAGGCCTCAATTCTTACAACATTGGTGAACCGAAAACGTTCTGATCAAGCTCCCTGGCAAGGGCCGTTGCCGCAGCCCCGTGTCTCTCCCCCAAGAACTTTGGGGGATTGCATTGCCAAAGCTTTTAATCAGAGTACACCTAGGTCCTCCTCGGCAAAGAGGATCGTAAGTGTCAACGGTTCTACCTTGTGTGCACCGGCGGGGAAGGTGAGAGTCGGTGCAAATTCGGTTTCAAAATGTTTTGAATACCAAAGTGCTAATTCTTTGGAGCCATGCCCGAAGTTTCCTCCGCTTTCTCTTGTGACCACTACGGACCAAGCCGTGTGCGATCGAGAGATGGTGCGGCCGGGTCAAAAAAATTCGGAGACCAAGAATTATGGGGGGCTCTCCTACCTTCGCTCCGAACCGGAATGGAACACCGTTATGTACGGAAGCGCTTGACCGGTCGGTGAGGAGGTCGATCCAACACACCCGGACAAGGTCCAAATCGGGCTGGAAATTTTTTTTGGCCCATGAGTGGGTTGAGATTGCTACTCTCTCGAACTGGCACCAGAAGCCGTCCCCGAAAACCTCCTTCTCAGCCGCCTCCACGCGAAGACCACCGCTCCTTTGTCGAGGTTGTTCGTGAGGGCAAGGTGATGGCGGCGCAGGGAGGAGGGAATGGTGGAGGGTTTGGGGGGCGCGGAGGTGGGAGAGAGGGCTTCAACCCTGGTTTCAACCCTGGGTTCGAATCGGGATTTGGCGGCCGTGGGAATTCCTATTGCGGTCACCAACGACGGGGCTACGGCAATGGAGGAGGTTACGGCAATGGAGGTGGTTATGGGGGCCATGGAGGCTATGGCTACGGAGGATACCAAGACCAGGGGTATGGCCAATATGCCCCAGGTCGTGGTCGCCGTCCGTACAGGCGCTACGGTGGCCAGCCTCGTGGCGGGGGGTATGCCCGGCAGCAATTTGTCAGTGAGTTCGCGCCGGTAAACCACCCTGCCATGGCTGCGCACCAAGGAGCGGCCACCATCACTCAAGCCGGTCCTCAACAGGCTGCTGGTGGAGTCGCGATTCAGCAAGGCGGCCAACCAACACAGCCTGGACCTCAGATCCAGGTGGCCTCGGAGACGGCGCAGCAACAACAGCCAGCGGCTGTCCATCTGCCAATGGGCAATGGGCAGCAGGGAGGAGCACCCGCAGCACCTCAACGAGCAACGGCCATGGTGGTGGACGCACCGACACACGCTGCGGTGGAGGTGGCTGTCCCCGTGGCCGAGGTGCCAAAAGGTAAAATTATTGATATCCCGAGTCATCGATCAAGGGGCAAAAAAACTAAGGGCAAACCTTTTTGCTATCGGTGTCGTAACAAAGGTCATTTGATTCATGATTGTACTGCTATTCTTACTTGTGAGTTGTGTTTTGGGGATCATGCAACCAAGATGTGCCCAAATGCTAAAAAAACAAGTAACAGTGCTATTCTTTGTGGATACGCTGTGGAAGGGCTTGGTTTTTATTAAATTCCAGTAAATGAAAATCTGAAATCCAACACTCATGAGACAAAAGCAGTGGTGCGTCTACTGGAAGGTTCTATTTCTGTCGATCAATTGGCGTAGAACTGGAAAGGTTACGCCCTGACAAGAATCATAAGTGGGACATTCAGACAACGAGCACTGGTGCCTTTATCATTAACTTTCCATCCGCTGATTTACTGGATACTGTTGTAAACTGGGGTCCTATGAATGCTAAGGCAGTACAAACCAAATTCCAGTTTGAAAAGGGAACTGATAATGAAGTGATCAGACGTGAAATTGACAAAGTTTGGATACAGTTTAGAGGACTACCTAGAGAGTTCAAAAAGTTTCCAGTGATCTGGGCTGTTGGAACTATCCTAGGTGTCCCTAGAGCTGTTGACATGGTCTTCACTGAGAACACTGGTAGAGCTAGACTGAAAGTAGCGTCTTGAACCCAAGACTTATCCCAGAGTTTGTGGATGTTGTTATTGGGGAATATGTTTACGAGCTACAGTTTGGTGTTGAGGTTGCTACTCCAACTGGTGAGCCAGAGATCATTGATCTGGATTCAACTAAGGAGGAGGAACCTAAGGGGAACGATCCCAATGGAAATGGCCCAAAACAAGCTGACCCTAATGGGGGACCTCCAGAGGAAAAGATGGATGAGGATGGTAACGCATCGGGCAATGGTAATGGTACGATGCCACCCAATGGACAGCAGGCGGCCTCCCTCAATGGGGCAGCTCAGCTGGGGGCGGATGGCACTCCTACTAACAAGCCAAACAAGCCAAGGGTGATTCTTTCTCAGTCTGCTGGAGCGGTAGATGGTAAAGGGACTTGGAAGGCGACCGTGTTGCCCACACAGATTGACTCTGGGATGCCTCGTAAAAAATTCAGCAAGGGGACAGCCTCTCCTGTGCGGTCAAGTAAGAGGAATTTGTCGACGGTGGACATGGATTCCACTGAGAAAGCGGCAAGACTTAAGGCCATCAAGAACCTGGAGACCGCAACTTCTAAAGGTAAATTTCAGCATGTCCCCTCTTTTGTTTCACGTGATGATTCTTTTCTGTTAAGTACTACCAAGTCTCTAGGAGTTAGTCTAGGAAATAGTGAACAAGATATTTTACTCTCTTTAAAAAATTTGAAAGACATTGAGTACAATAGAATGCGTGAATTTGAAAGACGAAAAGATGAAGATAAAGTTCTGGTAGAGGATGCTTCTTCTATTGCTACTAATGAAGATAGCGTAGATCTTGATGCACTAAATATTATTTGTGCAGAGGTGGCCGAAGGGATGGATGATGGGGTTGTGATCCGTTGATCTTACAAACCCCGACATCATTTAGTGATAGTAGCCACCCGTGGTCAAAAGAAAAAATTAAATAAAAGGTTGTCAAAATGAAAGGAATTTTTGGAATTGTAATGGGTTCGCTGATGCTAAGAAGTATAGGTTTAAATCGGACTTAACAAAAGAGAAAAGCCTAGATTTTATTGCCTTATCGGAAACGGGGAGAGCTAGTTTTCCACCAAATACTCTCAATACTATTTGTGCGGGGAGAGATTATATGTGGCATTGTATGGCTCCAAGGGGTAGATTTGGTGGCATGATTACGGGTGTGCATTTGTTAACTTTTGACGTTGGGCAAATAGAGGAGGGGGATTTTTTCATTCGGTTTAAGCTACGGCACAAGGCAAACGATTTCAAGTTTAATCTCATCTCTCGTTTATGGACCGGCCCAAAGTGAGCTAAAGTCAAATTTCTTATCTGAATTGGTTCGTGTTTGTTCTAAGGACACCGTACCTATCATCATAGGTGGTGACTTTAACATTATACGAAGACCAAATGAGAAAAATAATGACAATTATAGCGACAGGTGGCCTTTTATGTTCAATGCAGTGATTGACGCTTGAAACCTTAGAGAAATTGAGTTAACAGGTAGGAAGTATACATGGGCAAATAACCTGCAGAATCAAACCTTTGAAAAATTAGACGAGTTTTAGTCTCGCACGAGAATTTGAATCCACTTACTCACATGCTTCAGTGCACGGTCTAAGTAGAGAGATTTCTGATCATACACCTCTGCTTTTATCTACAAATGAAACATCCTCAACTGTCCAGCCTCAATTCAAGTTTGAACTGGGCTGGTTGCTAAGGGATGGTTTTTGTGATATGGTGTCAGAAGTGTGGCAGAACACTCAAGCTGAAGGATCGGCAATAGAGAGGTGGCAATTCAAAATCAGGAGACTTCGTCAACACCTAAGAGGGTGGGCGAAGCACGTGAGTGGTATATACAAAAAAGAAAAAACTAGGTTGCTAAACAAATTAGACGAGCTAGATAAGAAAGCTGAATATACCCTGTTAAGTGATGCAGAGCGGGATTTAAAACATGTGTTAAGTGATAGGCTTGCGGAATTACTAAGGGAAGAGGAACTCAAATGGTACCAAAGAGCTAAAGCGAAACACCTGTTAGAGGGTGACGCCAATACTAAGTACTACCACTTGCTTGCTAATGGTAGACACGGGAAAACTCGTATTTTCCAGTTGGAGGATGGGGATAATGTACTAACCAGTGACGCTCAACTAAAGGAGCATATCACTAGTTACTATAAAAACCTGTTTGGACCATCTGAAGATTCTCTAGTCGGTCTAGACGAATCTCAGATAGATGACATTCCCCAGGTATCTAACATGGAAAATGAGTTTTTGACTGAAGCTTTCTCACAAGAGGAAGTTAGAGCTGCTGTCTTCCAAATGGAACACAACAAAGCGCCTGGTCCAGATGGGTTCCCACCGGAGTTTTTTCAAGTTTTCTGGGAGCTAATTAAAGATGATTTGATGGCCATGTTTGATGATTTCTATCATGGAACATTGCCGCTTAATCGTCTTAATTTTGGGAACATAATCTTCTTGTCTAAGAAGAAGGATGCTAGAGTTATTCAGCAATATAGACCCATCTGTTTGCTGAATGTCTCCTTCAAAATCTTCACAAAAGTTGCAACAAATAGGTTAATGTCCGTTGCTCAGAAACTGATCAAGCCAGCACAGACAGCTTTCCTACCTGGAAGAAACATCATGGAGGGAGCAGTTATACTCCATGAGACGTTGCTTGAATTACATACTAAAAAACAGGGCGTGGTGATTTTTAAAATTGACTTTGAAAAAGCTTATGATAAAGTAAACTGGAACTTCCTGCAACAAACGTTAAGGATGAAAGGTTTTTCACAAAAGTGGTGTGATTGGGTGAAACTTTTTACACAAGGAGGAAATGTGAATATCAAAGTTAACGACCAACTAGGTTCTTTTTTCCGGACTAAAAAGGGTCTCGAGCAAGGTGATCCCATGTCCCCCATACTATTCAACATAGTGGTGGATATCTTTGGCTGTACTAATTGCCAGGGCAAGGGAGGCAGGACAAGTTGAAGGGGTTATACCCCATCTTGTTGAAGATGGTTTGTCAATACTCCAATATGCGGATGACACGGTGATTTTTATGAGCCATGATATGGAAAAGGCAGTTAACATGAAGTTTCTGCTCAGTACCTTTGAACAAATATCTGGCTTAAAGATAAATTTCCACAAAAGTGAGGTGTTTTGTTTTGGAAATGCAAAAGATCACGAACAGTTTTATTCGCAATTGTTTGGATGTGCCGTTGGTAAATTCCCTTTTCGCTACTTGGGTCTTCCCATGCACTTTAGGAAACTTTTTAATAAAGACTGGAAGGGGATCGAAGAGAGAATTGAAAAGAGACTTAGTGGTTGGAAAGGAAAACTACTCACAGTCGGTGGACGCTTAGTTCTCATAAACTCGGTGCTTTCAAGTTTACCAATGTTTATGATGTCCTTCTTTGAGCTACCGAAAGGAGTGTTAGAAAAAATTGATTGCTTTCGATCCCGCTTTTATTGGCAAAATGATCAACACAAAAAAATATATAGGCTAGTAAAATGGGAGCTAATGTGCCAACCGAAGGACCAGGGTGGTCTAGGGATACAAAATCTAGAGATTCAAAACAAATGTTTGTTGAGTAAGTGGTTGTTTAAGATATTAAATGAGGAGGGCTTGTGGCAAGAGCTATTAAGAAATAAATACATTAAGCAGAAAACTCTTGGCGGATGTGAAAAAAAGCCATCGGACTCACATTTACTGGAAAAGCCTCATGAATATTAAAGATACTTTCTTGCAATTAGGACATTTTAATGTCAAGGACGGGTCACAGACTAGATTTTGGCTGGATACTTGGTTGGGCAACAAACCATTAAAAGAGAAGTTTTCTGCGTTGTTTAATATTGTAAGAAGAAAACAAGATTCCATTGCAACTGTTATGAGTTCTCCCGAACTAAATATCTCCTTTCGTAGAAATTTAGTGGGTAGAAACTTAGCACATTGGAATTCGATACTAGCTTCCCTACAAGCATTAAACTTACAACAGGAAAAAGATGTGTTTGTTTGGGTTTTAAATGCCTCTGGGGCCTTTTCAGTCAAGTCCATGTACGCTGCTTTAATTAACAATGGGGTGAGAGTGTCACAAGATATTCGGAAAACAAAGCTACCTATGAAACTAAAAGTGTTTTTTGGTACTTAAAAAGAGGGGTGACCCTAACAAAAGACAATTTGGCTAGGAGGAACTGGAATGGGAACACGTCATGTTGTGTCTGCCATCTCCCAGAAACAATTCACCATCTCTTTTTTAGATGCTTTTATGCTAAATTTTTGTGGCGCTCCGTACATATACTTTTTGGGATTTCACCACCTACTGATACAACTGATTTGTTCGTTGTTTGGTCTAAGAAAGACAACAAGAAGTATAATTCATTGTTATTAACAGCGGCGGCAGCTTTGTTGTGGGCAATTTGGCTAACAAGGAATGAGATAGTCTTTGACAAGTGCAAACCGAAATCTCTTTTGCAGGTACTGTTCCGGGGGACACATTGGCTACGTCAGTGGTCCAGCTTACAGCGGCATGAGGACCTCAAAGACCATTTGCTCGCTGTAGCTCAACACCTTGAGACGTCGGCGTTAGACTTCTTCGGCTCACGAGGGTGGCTGTCAAATAGACATGTTGGTTTTGCTTAGTCAAGAAACATTTTATTTTCAGTTAGTTTGAGAGACTTTCTGTGTTGGCCCAGGCAACGTTTTGGCATGTGTTTGGAGTTGTAATAATTGGCCTGAATCTATCTTCGGATAGGTGAAGCCGGATATATCTTTTATCAAAAAAAAGTACATGGTAGGAACACGCATACAAGCTGACTCATGTAATGTTCCTCCACGCCCATGTGCCGAAGAAGATGGTGGTTGAGGCCGACAAAATGTCACTCTAGCCTATTACTATATTCCTTTTACCAGGTATAGCATATACTACACATGCATATGATTCTTTTTGCCACAACCATCTCGAGTATGAAAGCATGGAGGTGAAAATATCCCATTGGTCTCGTCTGAAGGCGAAAGTAAACGAAAGCGCCGACAGGCAACGATTGTGTAGCTGCAGCTCTGTTAAGTTTTGGTTTAAACAAGCTGTCAGGCTTTGACCGTGCGTGCGTGCGCGTCAAGTGTGCTGCACGTTTGCGGGCATCGATGGACGCCTTGCATGCCGGCCACGTAAGTATATTCCACTCAGTGGCGGAGCCAGAATTTTGATTAAGCGGGGCCGGACACCCTAATGATACATGACAGGGGTTTTAGTGTTTCTATCCCTCTTTCAGAAGCTAATGGTGATTTTGCCCTTCATTTTTTCACTTTGCGTTTTTACCCTCCGTTTTTTTTATATGAAGCTGCCGTTTACCCCTCTTTTGTAACACCGTGGGCATGGATGGATTAAAGGATTAAAAAAAAAAAAAAAAAAAAAAAAAAGCGAGGGAAAAAGACGGAGATACCCTTCCCTCCCTTCACTTGTCTTCCCATCGAACAGATCGAGCAGTCTGGTCCGGACCGAACCGATCGAGCGGAGCGCTCGATCTCCTGGCCGCGCGAGCGCCCGCGACGAGCACCCGCCCGACGAGCGACCGGCGGCGCCCCCTCCTCCTTCCCCGGCCTCCTGCTCCTTCATCTCCAGCCACATCCTCCTACTCCTTTCCACGTACCACCACCGGATTTCCGTCCGCGCCCCCCGCACGCCGCACCCTTCAAAAACCGTTGGCACGGCACGCCGGCGAGCCGCGACCGCGAGCGACACCACCACACCACACGCCGGGAAGGTACAATACAGGTGCGGCCGGCACCAGCTCACAACCAGCAGGCAGGCAGGCAGGCAGGCAGGCAGACAGGGAGCCGCGACGCGAGCGACACCACCACGCCGGGAAGGTACAGGTGCGGTCGGCGGCACAACCAGCAGGCAGGAAGCCAGGCAGGCAGGCAGGAAGGCAGGCAGGCGGGATGAAGAAGTCTGCGTCGGAGCAGCAGCTGGAGGCGTTCATCCGGGAGAGCGTCGAGGACGCCGCCGGGTGCGGCGGACCAGGCGAGCCCGGAGGGAGCGCCGTGTTCTCGCCTGCCGGCGCCCTGCCCAGCGTTGGTCTCGTCGACTCGGTGAGCACTGCCTGCCACGAGCAATGTGATTTCACTATTGCAGAATGAAAATGCATCTCTGCTTACATAGATAGATAGAATTCGCTACGCTTGCCTTGTGTTTCCATCGCTAACCGAAGATCTACTTGTGCGGTTGTGCCCGAGCAGAACACCATGGACGACAGCAGCTGGTGGTACGGGAGCGTCCGCACGCCGAAATGTTCATGTGAATTGTGTGTTGAAATGCTTTGTCGAAATTTTCAAAAATTCTGTGCAAAAATGACATGTACATGTCTCAAAACAGGGTAAAATCACAGAGGACAAAAAAAAACAGGGGCAAAAACGTATGGGCAACATTGTCCAATTGTGCAAAAGTTAACACCGTTACAGGCTGTTACTGAAGAGGGGTAAACTGATCCTTCGTTTGTAAAAACGAGGGGTAAAAACACAAAGTGAAAAAAGGAGGGGTAGAATCACAAACGGTCACGAAACGAGGGGTATAAACGCTCAAGCCCCTACATGATAAATCTATACAACAAGTACATACATGCACGTATATGACGGCGTCTATTAGCTTCTTCTATTTGTGCGTCATGAACACATTTAAGTATACTTGCTAGCTTCTTTCCCTTCAGCGTACGAGAAGAAAGTTGCTAGCTTCTTGTCTTATCTCTTGATTTAGTATTTTATTAGCCCACTGCCCGCACGATCAATAGCTAAACTGGCTAGCTCATGACCATCGTAGAACACACAGTAGGCTTACAGTGTACATATTGTCGACTTGTGTATATACACAGAGCTTACTGGCCGCATGTATACATATATACAGCATGGATATATACACATAGCATAGATACGTATGAGCCGGACGCCAAGTTTTGGGGGGTGGGGGGCACGGCCCCTGCCAGCCCCCACTTGGCTCCGCCACTGCTCACGACTCGGAGTCAATAGCCGCACGCGGGTGTGGTAAATGGTCATGGCCTACATATACGTCCTGGACGTACGTGTTCTCATCCCCAGCTCTTCTTGAGCTCTATCTGTTGATCGCCACGCCATATCCATCCAACCACCGGCGGCTGGCACACAAGCAATTGAGTCCGGCCGTGAGGCCGTGACTCAAGCAAGGCCAGAGGCCAGATCAAGCTGGAGGGCCCGGTCCCGCGTTGATCTCCGACACTTCCCGCTGCGCACCCCCAGCGCTCCTCCGCCAACCGCCGGTGGACGGTGGTGCCGTGGTGGCGTACGTGCACCGGCCGAACCACGCGGTGCGCGGCGAGCGCCAAGTCGCTCGCCGATCGGGTCGGTCCTGTCCTCCTCCTCGTCCTCCCAGTTAGCTGGCAGGGCCCTCGGACCTCGCCGTGCGTGGTTCGCTGCCAGTCACCATCCCCTTCGTCGTCAGCGCCGCCACAATTCCAGTTCCAGGTGACGAGATGAGAGTTACTCTCCGATTTTGACGAAGCATCACTTTCCACCAGATCCATATACAACATCCACTTTTTCCACTGTACCACAAGAGAAATTAAACCATCATCATGCCCATGCACGACAAGGGCCTAATGGACATGGCCGCCGCCCTCCTTCCCGTTTTCGTCCTCCTACTCTTCCTCATCACTTCATCATCCTGCCAATCGGAATCGGATGACACGCTCACACCAGCAAAGCCACTCTTCCCCGGAGACAAGCCGCTCATCTCCAGGAACGGGGTGTTCGCTCTTGGCTTCTTCTCCCCGACCAACTCCAACCAGAGCTTGTACCTCGCGATCTGGTACCAGTACAACAACACACGTGATGTCACCGTGTGGGTCGCCAATCGCGACAACCCGGTCACCACCTCTGCGAAGCTCGCCATCACCGACAACCAAGGGCTCGCGCTGTCCGACTCTACTACAGGCCGTGCTCTATGGACTGCGGCCACCGGCGGAGGTGACGGAATTGTCGCGGTACTACTCAACTCTGGAAACTTTGTCCTCCGGTCGGCCAACGGCACCACCATATGGCAGAGCTTCGATCACCCATCCGCCACCATCCTCCCGACGATGAAGGTTTTGCTCAGCTCCAAGGGAAGCGTGAACACGAGCATAGTCGCTTGCAAGAGCCCCGTCGACATGTCCCCCGGGGACATGTCCGGCAGCATCGATCCCAGCTCAAACCTCCAATTCTTCGTTTGGAACACCAGCCGGCCCTACTACCGCATCAGTTTCTTCGACGACGTCTCAGTGTTCGGCGGCGGCGCTACCACCGCCGGCGTGCACCCGTCGGTGATCAACACAGAAGACGAGGTCTACTACACGTTCAACGTCTCCGACGGCTCACCGTACGCGCGTGTCTTGCTCAAGCACGATGGCACTATCAGCCTCCTGACTCGGAACAACAACACATCAGTGTGGAAACAAAGCTTTGAGCGTCCAGGCCCTGCCTGCGACGTCTACGCGTATTGCGGCGCGTTCGGCTACTGCGACCACACAGAGGCTGTGCCAAGCTGCCGGTGCCTCGACGGGTTTGAACCCATCGACGGCCTCGACATCTCCAGAGGATGCCGGAGGATCGAGGCGCTGGAGTGCGGAGCGGAGGACCGCTTCGTGACTTTGCCAGGGATGACGGTTCCCGACAAGTTCTTGCAGATTGACAACAGAACCTTGGAGCAGTGCGCCGCCGAGTGCAGCGCAAACTGCTCTTGCACGGCGTACGCTTACGTCAACGTGAGCAGTGCCGACGCTATGGTCGACACGTCAATGAGGTGCCTGCTTTGGACTGGAGATCTCGTCGACACAGGGAAAGCAGCTGCTGGCAGCTCTGGTCAGAACTTGTACCTCCGGCTTGCCGGATCTCATGGTATGCACTCCCGCCCGCTCTTATTTTTATGCCTAAAATAAATAAAACATAACGTTCACCGTCTGTCTCTAAATATTTGTTGCTTTGATGAGTTGCGTGTCAGTCAAATTTTTTTAGTTTTTTTTTTTTTTTGCAGATTTGTAAAAAAAACATTAACAACTTTTGTATCTCCAAATGAATTTATTATGAAAAAAGATTGAACGATCTTTCTAATTATACTAATTTTGTACCAAATATAAATATATTTTTATATAAATATAGTCAAGTTGAGTATGCTTGCTAGTTAGAATTTTAGAAAACATAAGTATCAATTACTGTTTAATACATCTAACTAATAGAAAACACTTATGCTAATCTTGTTGTAAAAAAAATTACTAATCTATTTCTTCTAACCTATATTCACAGATTTTTTTTTTTTTTTCATTTGAATGGCACCTATGTATTTTTAATATCCATTTAGTTAAAACCTTATCTTACAACAATACTAATTGAAGTCCAGCAATGGTAGCAGCTACACTGTTTGGGTAATATTAAGGTACTTCAAAAATCGGTCCTTCTAGGAATTGAGTGCTCACAGATATAGCCAAGTAACACTATGGAAAGTAATGTGTTATGCAGAAAATTCTAACGGGATACATTTTTGCTTGCAGTTCAACATAAGAAGATCCCACTAAAAATTTTGCTTCCGATCATAGCATGCCTGCTGCTGCTTGCATCCATAGCTCTCTTCTTGACATGCAAACACAGAGGTACAAAGATCTAGAGCCCTGTCTTCCAAACTGCAACGTTGTTGTGTAAGTGTTGAGGCCGCATATACCATTGATGTTTCTACTGGCAGGCAAACAGCAAAAGAAGAAAACAGAGAAGAGAAAGATGCGAGAGTATCTGAGGTCTACGAATGAAGCTGGGGAGAATTTGGAGTCTCCATTTATTAGCTTTGAAGACATCGTCGCAGCAACTGACAATTTCTCAGACTCCAACGAGCTTGGGAAAGGGGGATTTGGCAAGGTTTACAAGGTACTACTGTACTACGTACTAGTTACCAAAAATTACCTTGATATAAGTACAGAACTAGAAAATTCATTGATTCTGAAAATCTTTTAGGGAGTGTTGCAAGGTGCCAAGGAAGTAGCTGTCAAAAGGCTTAGCAAGGGTTCAGGACAAGGCACAGAGGAGTTTCGAAATGAAGCAGTCTTGATTGCAAATTTGCAGCACAAGAACCTAGTTAAGCTTATTGGTTGTTGCGTTCACCAAGATGAGAAGTTGTTGGTTTATGAATACTTGCCCAACAAGAGCTTGGATTTCTTCATTTTTGGTACATTCATCTTTTTCGTACCATGAATCTGAGAAACACTTCCTTTCAAAAAAAAAAACTAGTACCCAACAAATAAATGAGTAGTCATATATTGATATATATATATATATGCCTTTTTTCATGCTATTCTTATTAGACTCTGCAAAAAAGCACGTGCTTCCATGGCCAACAAGGTGTAAGATAATGCAAGGGATAGCTAGAGGAATTCTGTATCTGCATCAGGATTCAAGATTAACAATTATCCATAGAGATCTCAAGGCAAGCAATGTCTTGTTGGATAAGGAGATGAACCCTAAGATATCCGATTTTGGTATGGCAAGGATTTTCAGTGGCAACGAGCTTGAAGCAAATACTAATCGTCTTGTTGGGACATAGTAAGCAACTCATACCCTGTTAGTTCTTCAGATAGAAATTGTTTGCCCGTGCTTATTCAGACTATGCAAATGTGTGTATACCCTATATACATTGGTGAAATCTTTTGCAGTGGTTATATGTCCCCTGAGTATGTGATGGAAGGCGCCTTTTCGGTCAAGTCTGACACCTACAGCTTTGGTGTTTTATTGCTGGAGATTGTTAGTGGATTAAAGATCAGCTCACCACATCTTATAGTGGGTTTTTCTAACCTTGTAGAATATGTAAGTATGCTCAAGATTAAAACTATATATAAGTCCATACTTATTATAATCAAAACATACATTGGATCATTGCTAAAGTGGTATTTCTATTTAGGCATGGAATTTATGGAGAGATGGCAACATAAAAGACTTTGTGGACTCATCTCTTATGGAGAGTTGCTCCTCGACGAAGTTGCAAGATGCATCCATATAGGATTGTTGTGTGTTCAAGACAGTCCGAGTTGCAGGCCCCTCATGTCAGAAGTTGTGTTTATGTTGGAGAACAAAACCACAATACTTCCATCACCAAAAAAACCCATGTGTTTTTCCTGTAGGGATCCCCAACCTGAAAAGGACAGTGACAGCATAGCCTCACAACGCTAGGGGGGCGCTAGGTGATGTCGTTTTCCCTTTAAAATAAAGTGTCACCGTCTAAAACCGTTATCGCAAAATTAGCGAGTTGCAATGTTATAAGTTGTAATGAGTTTTTGTAAGTTGTAATAAGTTTTTCTTAACTCTATAAATGAATTTCAGAGTAGGTGGTTTGCAACCTGGAAAGGTAGTTGACAACAAGCATCCGTAAATGACACATGTCTCACTTGTGCTCGAGGGTCGTTAGATGTTTGATTTTCATGACTTATTAGGACGGGGAAACCCGCCACTATTATTTTTTGCAAAACTAAAACTAAATCATTTAGTACATGTCTAAGGTTTTTGAATGTATAATTTGCATTTTTGCAACCGTGTAATAAGTCTGGGCTATATAACTGTATAAAAGACGTGGATTTCTCCTCAGGAATTATTTGGATGCATTAGCATGCATCTCAATTCACACATGTTCGAGTGAAAATTAAAAAAGCTTTACTCTAACGCACGGGGATTAAAGTAGATTCAAGCATATCCAGATGAAGTGGATCCGATTTGACTGGACAATTTTTTAACAAATACACGCCCTTTAAGGATGTATAAACAACCATATCCACTAACAAATCCAGAACCTCTCCTAGAGCTCTAGCTGTAGCCATCACCCAGTGCACTGCATGCTCAGCAATCACCCATTAAATGGACAGATTAATTTGTGAATGAAACAGTAGAAGTTTTTTTTTTTATACTTAGTTAAATTGCATAATAATGGAACTTACGATTGAGGGCCCAATACGTGAAAGGTTGTTGTTGTGGGCCGAGAAGTTTTAAGAGGTCTTACTGAAGTGGGTCACACCAGCCCATCCAGCATACAAAGAGTCCTCTTTCCACTGGTAAATGATAGCAAGAAATTCCTCTAAAAGAAATGTATAAGGAGTCCGGCGTACCGATGACACGTGGAGGCGTAGCCTGAGCGGAGGGGGCAGAGGTAGGCGGCGGCGCGGTGGACGGTCGGCTCCTGGTGGTTGCGGTGCTAGGGTTTGGCGCGCGTGCGGCGTGAGGGCAGGGGGCGGCCGCTACGCAGGAGCCAGGAGCCGGGAGCTAACGACCGTGATCCAGACAGCAAAATAAAGAAAAGGTGGCTTATTTCCTCGAAGACTCAAGTCCACTAGAGACATGGGGACAACTTTCTAATAAATCATCTGCACAACTTATAAAAAAAAATTTCTAACAAATCATCTGGACAACTTTATGACAAATTTCTAACAAACTATCTAGACAACTTTCTTGCTTGAAATTTTTTATTTTCATATCTCACAAACTAAGTCAAGTTTGGACAAGATATTTTATAAGGTTGTGTATCATCATATATCATCTACTGTGATTTTTTTGGTGAATTTGGACGAGTTTTTGTGTCATGATTTGCGCGAGTTTTTAAGAAGGGTGTGGTTTGCACCTGATCCGTTGCCATAGATAATATTTGCGCATTGTTGCGAGAATTTTGTTGTTAAATGTTAAATGTTTTGCAGTGTAGATGACCTCATAGGCAACACTCGAAAAATAGCCTGAAAACAAATGTCCAATGAACGACGAGCAACATTCCTGTAGGTGAAATTAAGGAACTTCTTTTTTTTCTTGATGTCTTCCTTGTTCTTCTTTATGTCATTGAAGAATGAGGAAAACTAATGTGAAAAATACTCTCTTTAGTCCTTCATCTCTGCCTTGATGCCGTCATCAAAAATAAAAGTCTTAATGTCGTCATGTCGATAAAGATGCTGATACCGAAATTGTCACCCTTACCTTTAACGGAGCCGAGAAGAAGGAGATAAAATTGCACTACCAATAATTTTGTCATAGAAAGACACTAACCCTAATGACTCGATCTATTAAGAAAAACATATTAAAAACAATGGATCTCCATCCCCATCAGCCCTTAGCGAGGTCTTTGGAAGAGAAGGAAGGGGAACCGGTGACAATGGACGATGGGTTGGCTGCGGCACACTAGGGTCACCGAGTACCTTATGAGGAGAATAAATGGGGCTCAACTTTCGTAAGACCGTAAACCCTAAACCCTAAACCGTAACCCAATTAATTCAAAAATATACTTTTGTAGCCGTTCGGCGAGGCTAAAAGTGTAATATAGTTTTTCTAAAAATTAAACTGTATATAATTTGTTATGTGCATAACTTGAAAATAGATTTTTTTTTTTTGATTTTTTGAACTTGAAAATAGATTTTTTTTAAAAAGTTACGAGCCTCCCCCACTCTGAGGTCCAACCATTTGGTGGTCGCCGCGTGCAAACTTTAAACATAGATAATTATTATTTATTACTTTTTACGATTGGACTTCGAAAATTGCGGTTTAAAATGGACCGGTGTTGAAGGTGAAGGGCTAGTTACGAGCCTCCCCCACTCTGAGGTCCAACCATTTGGTGGTCGCCGCGTGGGCCGTTGGCATGCGCATGCCTCTGTTCGGAAATGTTTGTGAAAAGCTAACTTCAGTCTGCGCCCCGTTGAGCCCGCGGCGGTCGGCATAGGCGGTGAGGGTGAACCGGCGAAGCGGCGGAGGCACAGCTACTGCGAGGGTGATTGACATGGCGGAGCCACGTTGCCAGCTCAGGGAAGGTTCGGACAGAGGGAAGAGGCGCCCGTTCTTCCGATAGTGGCACGGCCTGACGGACGCTGCTTGCCGCCGATCTATCCGCGAGATTTGCCCCCTATCCGGAGCACGGCGGTCGCTGCCACAAGGCAAGGTACTGATACTCTTGCTTGCAGTATATGTCCATTGAAATTCAGGTTGCTGGTTTCCATGTTAGTAGATTGTAGGGTTACCTAATGCTTAAAAAAACTCTGCACCTGCTACAGCAGTTTTTTAGGCCTCAACTTCGGGAGTTTTGGGTGCTTATTTCTTTGTGTCTGACAGCTTGTTTAAACCAAAACTTAACAGAGCTGCAGCTACACAATCGTTGACTGTCGGCGCTTTCGTTTACTTTCGCCTTCAGACGAGACCAATGGGATATTTTCACCTCCAAGCTTTCATACTCGAGATGGTTGTGGCAAAAAGAATCATATGCATGTGTAGTATATACTATATCTGGTAAAAGGAATATAGTAATATAGGCTAGAGTGACATTTTGTCGGCCTCAACCACCATCTTCTTCGGCACATGCGCGTGGAGGAGCATTGCATGAGTCAGCTTGTAGTATGCGTGTTCCTATCATGTACTTCGTACTAGAGGCTATTTGAACTTCTAATTTCCGGCTACCTCTGGATATATAGTATAGCACGCATACAGAGACATAGACAGCCAGGCCGGGGCTGCAACTAGTAGCAGCGAGCATTCATGCAGAAGCTAAAAGGCAGATCAGCACACACATTTGGCGACACACTGTTTTGGCCTGCAAATTCTTGGCTTTCCGGAGGATTCTACCGCAGTTTGCGACCTACTACCAAACCGTATATAGTATATCAACTTTGCCAAATATGACATACCACAACATGAAAACACAAGCAAGCTAAGTGCTGACGAGCGCGGCAATATCAGGAAAACGGGAGAATGCTCTGTGGGCATCACGTGCAGCCGATGAGCAGCTAGCTCGGTTGGTACGTACGCGAAGCAAAGGCGATCAGGGCTGCTGAGGTGTTGCGTTGCCCTTGCGTGCATATCCCTTGGCCTTCGCTTGAGGATCACACACTCGCTCACTCGCGGATTAGAGAATCTGGAGTAGTTAAACGCCCGGCCGGCAAGGAACGAACGAACGTGCGAGCTCGAGCTCCTCAGCTAGCTAATGATCGGCCGCTATGGGGGTACACTGTATTGGCAGGCGCTTTAGCCTGATTCCACTAATCCTATTGCGCCATCTCCCGTACCTCAAACTCAAAAAGTCACACTCACATGGCTGCTGCGGCTCCCTTGTAGAAGAAAAGACTTTAGGATGAGAGGTGGACACAGAACAAGCGACTGGGCGAGTATATAGGATCAGCAAAAAGGTTGCTCAGATTTCCTCTGTATCTGAAAGCCTGAACTCTCAACCCCGAATCAAAGGTTTCAGGCTTTCTGCGCACCGGCACCGTGCAAACGATGTCAACGCATGACATGGAAAAAAAAAGTAGTATGTGTATCCTTTTTTAGAGCTCATTCTAGCAGGCTAATACTGTAACGGCTTGCTATGACTTTCGTGGAACAAAACCGCGATTCGGCGCGCTCACAAGTGTCTGCATTGGCATCAGTGCATTGCATCACACCCTGTTTTTCTCATCACGTGGAAGGACTCGGGAAGCGGCAATGCAGAGTGCTGGGTGCTGACGCAGACAATGTGCACCCTTCTTGAACCAAGTCAGTGCCCGTATAAATAACTTGGTCGGCAGCAGGGACCAGAGTTTGTCCAATGACTTGGCTTGGAGGGGACCAATTACGGTGTGCGGCACGGACGGTGTTACGGGTCGTGGCCATTGCAGATCCAATGTCGTGCAAAGCCCATTTCTCGAAGCAGGCCCACAAGACCAGTCATGGAAAGCCCACTCCACAAGGCCTGTGTGTGGATTCAGATGCAATCGCCCGGAGCAAGCTCATCACTGCTCTAACTAAGCGCATTGCCGACTACTCCCTCCGTTACTAAAAAAAAAAATGACGTCCTGACCACTATGCTACTACATGCAAAAGAATGACGTTTTGACTCAATCACACTAATTTGGACGCTAATGCCCCTGCATGTCCCTTAATTCATGCAATGCGCATTGCGCATTGATAACGCACCGGTCCACGCTGCAGCAAACCTCCTCGATTCCCAACCACGTCCCTCGCCCAGTCTTTATTAAGTCGCCGCTCGCCTCACTAGCTAGCTCACCATGGATGCTCCGCAGCGCCTTTGCTAGCGGCTAGCGCTCGCCACCGCTCGCCCTGGCCGCTCGCCAGGCCATGGCGCCGGACTATATGGAGATAATATCTTTCCTTCGTTCTATTAAATCTTGCGGCCATGCAAAAATTTGCCAGTACAGCAGCAAACCTCCTCGATTCCCAACCACGTCCCTCGCCCAGTCTTTATTAAGTCGCCGCAAACCATGGATGCTCCGCATTTGCTAGCGGCTGCTCGCCACCGCTCGCCCTACCGCTCGCCCTGGCCGCTCGCCAGGCCATGGCGCCGGACTATATGGAGATAATATCTTTCCTTCGTTCTATTAAATCTTGCGGCCATGCAAAAATTTGCCAGTACAGCAAAAGAATTTGCGGCCAACGGGCTTCGAACACACCACATGAGGCATAACACATCACTGCGCCAACCGTTTGAGCTATTGAATGTTCTTGTATGTTATGCACCCACAGCCGTATTTAATAAGGGTAGACAGGGGAAATTCCACCCTAATTAATCACTCCTTAGTATCTTAAATGTTGTCCTAAACGTCATTTTTTTGAGTAATGGAGGGAGTACTCTCCCGAAGAAAAAGAAAAGAAAATAAATACTATCATTTTGTTCTAAGTCAAATAATTTCGGATCACCAAATTTATGAGAAAAAATATATCAATATTTGTTATAGCGAATAACAACAGTTACATTTATGAGAGCTGTATTTTCAGAATATATACGTTTGACATCGTAATATTTATATCTTCTCATAAACTTGATCAAACTTAAAAATAATTTGGCTTCCAATAGAACAAATGGCCCTCTTTTTCCGATGGGTTTGAGGAGAATACCATGTTCAGGATCCCGTTAATTAATCTGACAAGCTTTCAAAAAACATATGCAAAATTTGTTTTCGGTGGCCTTCTAAAGTACTTAGTATACACAATGTCCTCATCTCAAACAGTATACATAATGTCCTCATCTCAAACTGTATGATGTACCCCTCTTGCTACAAACTTGTCAGGGATACACAATTTTTTAAGTTCTACAAATCTACAACAGCACTTATTCTCCCTCAGTTCTTCCCATCTCCCATCTCATATAATAATAAATAGTTAGATGTCAAAGAATTACACTGATCAACTCATTTCAGTATATAATAATCAATGGCACGCTTCATTTCCAAAGCTGACGATTGGGGTGCAATTAGACATGTCATACACGCAAAGCCAGCTTTACTTCCACACGCTAGAGCTATGACTGATTGGGTTGATGTGTCACCATACATCACGGAGGTACCTGCCTTCCATCTGCAGGCTCTTTACAAAGCTCTCCGTTTTGGAGCTATCCAAAGATCCCTGAAGTGAAACACAAATGAGAAGTTACAAACAACATAATAATGTTTATAGCCATCTATTAGTCGATGAATTGCGGTTGTTATCTACCTGCTCTTGGACGATTGTATGAAGCATTCTGTGTACATCTCTAGCCATTCCCTTAGCATCACCGCAAACATATAAGTAACCACCATGAGAGATGATGTTCCAAATTTCTGTGGCCTGGTAACAAAAAGTAAATCTAGTTAGCAAACCTTCTAGTGAACATTGAGTATTTTAAACACTCGATAAGTAACAGTATGCAGTATTAAGGAAAATGTTGTATCTGACCTTCTCCGCCATCTTATGCTGCACATATTCTTTTGTTGCCCCTTCCCGAGAGAATGCAACAATTAGCTCAGAAAGCGCACCCTCCTCAAGGAATGTTTGCAACTCATCTTCATATATGTAGTCCTGAAGGGTGGTAATTCAGATTGAATTCCATCAATATTTGCTGAGAAACACAACAGTAACACAAGGAACTGTGTCATAACTGGCGATCCTTACCATACTACGGTTCCTGCATCCAAAGAAAAGGATTGAAGTGCCCAGTTCTGCTCCAGACTGTTTCAGTGCTAACCTTTCCTGCCAAGAGGGAGGGAGTGGAAGGATAAGTTAAACTAGGTACTCTCAAGCAGGCTTGCAAACACCACTGGATCCTTGGCAAAACAAACCTGCAAGAAGCCTCTAAAAGGAGCCAACCCTGTCCCAGGACCAATCATGATAATCGGAGTGGACGGATCAGCAGGTAATCTGAAATTTGACTGCCTCACATAGATGGGAGCCCAGCTGCACTCTTCGCTATATTCCAGAGGAATTGTATTCTGCCAAGCATATGATCAAATCAAAGAATAATAAATCAGACTGCTGGAAACTTCTTTAGTGCTAGTAATTCAGGAGCTTAATGCCCAAAAGGGGAATTTTGAGAGCCTACCTTCATCCATGTTGAACAAACTCCTTGGTGGATCCTTCCTGTTGGTGAAGGCCCATAGACTAATGCACATGTTACATGAATTCTGGAGGGAGCCATCCTGCAGAGACATTTATAACCTGTCAAGAGGCCTCCCAAATGGAAGGTACATACCACCACCTCAAGCATAATATGCCACACCAATATGAACAAGACAGTCCAATTCCATCACATATGGAAACTCACAGCATCTTAAGCTTAGCTGGTGCCTGAAGTTTCAAATTTGAATAATTCCATGGTGGAAGAAATCAAACAAAGCTAGAGACTAGAAAACTAGCTTTACCAAGGTACACATGATGGCTTCCCCCTAATCATCTTCTTATGACATGACCCCCGCCCCCCCCCCAAAAACACACAAACACCCCACCCACCTCTCCAGAAGTGAAATAGTGCAGATGTACTGTTGAAACTTGTAGGCAAAGGCTGCAAAAGGAAATGAACACTGACAGTAAAAAAAATATACTTACTTTGGAGATGACGAAATTGAGTAGTATCGTGGTTGCAGACGAGGAGCTATTGCTGCAAAAAACACTCCCAGTGGTGGCTTAGCTGAAGGGAATGCAGCCATAACTTCAAGAAGGCTCCTCTGACTAGCAGTTATCCATTGAGAATATTCGTCCTACATACAATTCTACTAGTCAGCAAAGGAGAAAAATCCACTTTAAACGGCATAATATAGGGATACTGAAAGGATGACAACCTTTCCAGCAGGGGAAGCCAAAAATCTAAGTCGTTCAGCTTCAGCTGGATCAGAAGCATGAGAAGCTAAAGCAAGCAAAGCAGCCTGGAATGATTACGTCATTCATAGATTGGTCAAACAATCACAAGAATAACAGAAAAAAAGGAAAATCCTTAGAAATTATGTGGACCTTCTTCGGTGGATTGAGGAGATCAGCATATCGTAGAAGTGCAGTCCGCAAGGTACATGGAGATGGGAAAGGTGGGGCCAAGGAACCTCCTCCTTTACGAGGAGATCCATCTTCTGCATCTGCATGGATGGAGAAGACTGTATCTGGAGAAAGGTCAAGTAGCCTTTCAGCCTCCTCCACAATCTCAACAGAATTTTCTGCAAACACACCAACATGGTCTCCGGTTTCATACCTGAAACAAGCATTCAGAATATCAGATATGTTATAGATTAGGGGGGATCCTAGTACACACACCTTGAACAGAATTGTCTGCACAATGTCGATAATAAATTTAGAATACAAAGCATTATGAAACAATCAGTACACAGATAAACTGTTTGATGTAGCACAAGCACTGGGTTTTGAGATTTGTCATGTTGAACAGTAATCAAAGAAGAACATGAACAATTCATTTCCATCCTACCCCAACTTGCCTAGGACTAAAAGGCATTCTTCTTGTTGTATTCAAATAACAAATAAGTACATGGCTGCTTCATCTCAAGTTTTGTGGAACAATTGTGACTGAACTGTAACCTCAATGCAATCAAACAGAAGAAAATAAAATGGTTTAATAAGCCAGTTAATAAGTTAGTCAACAAACTGAATTGTCATGTTGACATCAACCTGACTGCCATGCTACCGAGTATCAACATTATTCACACGATTAGAGCTCATCCTAATCAGGCCACAGACTACCAGAATCCAATATGTTCCTTTGCTACTTGATTTGTGTAAATGATGCCAGAAACCATGAAAGTACATTAATTCTATTCTTGGCTGGCCGATATAACCTAATCCAGTTACAAAAATAAGGCAGAAGTTGGATCGTAACAAGCTGTTCATGCTTTTTTTTTTGCACTTGATCCAAGTCAGTCCTAAGTATAAGAGATTCAAGATTAACATGAATAAATGCTCTGTTTAGGAACCTTTTATCTCCATGGGTGCAAGCGGATACCCTAAGGCCGAAATTAATTCATTTGTTCCCCAAAATTAATTAGGTGGCATCCCACCCTTTTAGTTCATTTTAGCAAGTTTCTGGATCAACCCAATTACCCAAAATGAGTGGAACTTGCATCCCTAATTATCGCTAATCTCAATATATGGAATATGTCATCCCCGTGGTACCACAAATTCCTCTTGAGTCCTTCCCAATTCATGAAACAAAAAAATTCCTAGTTTATTGGTCTCTGCTGATGTATTGTACTGCAAAGTGCATATTATTTAGGTTATCTGCAGTAGCCTGAATCATGCTCACAAGTCATAATGAATATTCTGTCGTAGGACATGGGGTGTTTGGTTAGAGGGATCACCTATCCTACATGGAGAGTGGTTCATCATGAGTTTGTCCCATGAAATGTGATGAGATGACTCAATCCCAATGAAGTGCATATGAGCCATGAGGTGGTGATTGATCAACCCATTCCATTCCCAAACCAAACAATAATATCATGCGCTTGGTGATGGATCACTCCATTCCTCAAACCAAACACCCCATTAGTAGCCTGAGCTATGTGCGTAGGTACAAGATTTTAATACTATGAAAGGCCCAATGGAAATATAGCATGTCCCTAGGAAAGCAGCAAAAAAAGGGACGGGGGATCCTTTTCATAGGGGAACCAGTGGAACATAGATAGGATCAACACTGAAATAAAAGAATATACGAGGGAAAGGAATATGCAGATCAGGAAACTTACACAAGACCAGTGCCAGAAATGTCAAACTCAAGATGGATACAAGAGCGATCTGAAGCTGGTTTGTGCAGCTCCTTCCGAACAGCAACATTAGCCCTAGCAATAAAAAATATTATTGTAGAGAAATTTTTTAATGGCAAACAGGAAGTTATTAGCAAATTGGTCTGCGTCCAAATACCTGCAAGGGTGCTGAATATCAATCACACCAGTACCGTTGGCTAGCGACCATGATCTATCTTGGAATGACAGGTCAGATTTATCAATGAAAACAACTCTGTATTCAGGAATAGCAGCAGTATATGGAGTCGATGCACCAGTTGTGTCATCCTCGTCACGGAGCAATTGATCTAACTCTGGCCACACTAGTTCTTTCCTACAGAAAACAATAAATAATATATGATTCTCACTCAAGCAGCAATACCAAAAACATATCAGATACAAAACAGCAACCTGGCATTTATACCACTGCATGAATTGGAATCAGACAAGGAAACAGAATAGACATCATGCACTACAGAACTAATATGTTGACCGGCTTACGCAATCAAGTATGCCACCACCAATGATAGTGTGCACACACATGCACTGGAGGTGGAAGGGGGAGAACAGAGCACACACTCACCCAAAAAAGATCTCTCTCTAAAAACTCCTTATTTCAACTCCCAATCTTTCCACACTTGGGAAAAACGATCCAATCGTGCGGAAAGATACAGGCGTGTGTCCAATCAGCCAATCTGGTGGTGGAAGGACATGGGGAAGAATAAGGATAAAGGACAGGGTTCCCAAAGCAAATGTATATACAAGAGAGAGTAAAAGTATAGAAGTGGTTGGAAGTGATTGGGAAACTGGGATTCCTGATGCAAAAATTCCTTTCAGCTTTTAGGAGAAAGATATTGGAAATGTTGGAGAAAGCCAACAAATATGTTCCCTACTTTTTTTAGCAACTCGGAAAACTCATTGATTCACCTTTTTTTTGCAACTATTGGAGAAGCTCTAGCATGCAGCTTGCCCCTTCTACTCCATCTATCAAAGTCAGTGTACATGAGGTCACTATCTACTACTACCAACTACCAGGCCATACAATCATACACTACCGCTACTACCTACTGCTGTCACTAGACAGACAGGATATGGCATGGTGGAGCTGCTAATGCTCCTTTACTTCTGCAACTGATTAGAACAAAACAAACATAATAAAATACATGTAAAGTTTTTGCAGCATTAATCATGGGTATGCTCACTGCTAAAGATTTAAGGTATATATCAAAACCCATAAGCTAGAATAGTGTCGAACTGCATAGATTGTCAGAACTTAATATAGTATCATCTGTTTACTTTAATGCTCAGATATATTAAACATGGGTATGCTCACTGCTATTTTGGTTTTCTCTGGTCTAACAACCAATTACCAAATCTTTTTCCCCCTGTTAATTCTAAAAAAAGTTTCATCAAATGGTTGATGTGTTCATAAATGGCAAAATGGAAGTTGTTTCAAAAAAAAAAATCCATTATTAATTTATACAGCAACTAATTAGATTGTTTGAGTTTTTCAGAAGTCAATAGAGCACCATTAGTGTACTTATCTCAACAAACATATGATATTTTGCACGATTATAGTCTGAAGACTAATTATTGAGCAAATATTTTTATCCCAAGAAAAAATGGAAGTTGAAGTGATTTATGTACCAAATATATGCAACACATAGTAAGGACATTATTTCCCCAATCTAGACAGGAAAAAGGTAGGACAATGATATTTTTTGTTCTGTGTCAACTGTCAATATAAAGAATCAATCAACACCCGAATTAGAACTCAAGCATGGATTTCGTTTTTTGTGGCAACAAGCTAGATGGGCACTACCCACCAGTGCACAACTTTGTATCTACAATCACATGGTAGATATCTACCACAGCAAAGGAATGCACAGCAGATTATATATATCATTGTAGCTTTTGTACCATGCAGTGAAATCATCCTCAATGCACTGATCATCATCTCCAAGGCCAACAGGAACAAGACGTTTCCCACCTAGATGCACAAGAAATTGGAAGCCATGGAAACAAAATCAAATACCACAATTATGGATCCCTATATCATTAAGGACCTACAGCAGCTAATGGGAAAAATGCATGCATTTAGCACAATAGATTCTAACATGAAAATAAATTTGATCACTACAAGGGAAAAGAATGCATGATGATTTCTAGCATTACCATGGCACCATAATGGGAAAAAATACTAACAGTTTCATCCTTGAAATAGAAATCACTATGTTGAGAATGTCCCCTGATGCTAGTGATCTACTAATTTGAACTTTTCCCATGGGAACTAGTGTGAATTACTTACCCTGCTCCTCTAGTAGCTCATCTACAACCTTTGCAACCTGCATTATCCATGTGCATAATCAATAACCAAAACACTCAACAGTAACCAGCTTTCATCCAAATAACAAAAACATCCAATTCAGTGTGCTAACCTTATTAAAATGTTCGTACTGCCTGTTTCCAAGACCAAAAATACCATATTTAAGATCCTTGAGCCAAATTTCCTTCTCTTTTCCCTGTTTTCAGGCATTTAAAAGAGGTCAGAAGTGTAACAGTAGTCAACACATACCAACTACAGAGACTTCACAAACCTCAGTAAACCATTTGTAGAATCTTGCTGCATTATCAGTTGGCTCTCCGTCACCATATCTGCATACCATGAACAGAATTTACCACAAAATACGGATGAGATATTTTAACTAAAAGAGATAGACATGAACAGAATTTGCCACAAAATACAGATGAAATGTTTTAACTAAAAGAGATAGACTGTGTAATTCATAATCATAACAAACAATATTGCTTGTTCATCAATCATGGAGAAGGAAGGAAATTTTTACGCAAGCTAGTTACTGTATCATCAATGAAAATAAGGTTGGACTATGATAAAATCAAGCTGCCTATTAGAATACAGCCAAGATAAATGGAGCCAGTCTCCACAGAACAAACAGCAAACAATTCCAATTCTGACGAAATGAATGCATACACATGTAGCATTAAACTACGCCTTATCAGTGGACGGTTGCATTAAACTATCATGTCATCAGTGGATGATTTATAATTACAGCTATGTGTACACATAAGGGTTTTTTTTTTACCTCAGACACAGCACACCAAGTAAAAGGACTGTACGTTCAAACTTTACAAGGCAGCTGGATTCCTAATTAAAGGGTGACCAATAAAGGTGCTCGGACAATCTACACAGAAATTAAGCTTAACAAAATAACGCAGGTGGATTGTGGAACTAGCTACAAGGGCACACACAAAAAAGAGCAATTCACCAATCCACGGAAGTTGGAGTATCGACTATGGAATTTAGCAGCAAGCGACAAACGGCGAAAGCTAGCCATCCACCAAGTTTGCTTGAGCTTGGCAACAACAGACAGGAGCGCTATCAACTACGGAATCGAGACGCAAAAGCGACAAAAGCCGCAATTCGCCAATCCACGCAGCTTGCGTTGGGCGCAATTCAGTAATGGGCGAATCAGCGCACAGAGGGGGAGCTCACGTTGCTAAGAAGAAGAGCACCACGGTTTCCTTCTTGAGCTTCTCCTCGTATTCCTCGTCCTCCTGAGCATAGTCATCCTGCACACGTCCCACAAATCTCTCAAGCTCCAGTGCAGGGTGGCGCAAGGTAGCCTAGAACAGACACACGTACGCATATAGATCGTGCAAAATTACCAGATCCACCACTTTGAACACGGCCTTCTCGTACCGCGCCCTCGCCTCCTCCGCCATGGACTGATGAGATGATGAGAACAGCAACGCATCGAGTCAGTCAAACAAACAAAAAAACAGACTAAACGCAGGTGAGGTGGGACCGGATCGGGCATCGACCTTGGCGAATCCCTCGGCGGTGCCGGTCTGCGTGCCGAAGAAGATGGTGACGCGCTTCCGCCCGTCGTCGACGTCGGCGTCGGCGTCCACCTTGACCGGCGGCGGGCGCACGGGCGCGGCGACGGGCTTGGACGGCGCGGCGCCCCCGGATCGGAACCAGACGGCGAGGATGAGCAGCCCCGCGACGAGCGCCGCGGCGGTGGCCGCCAGCGCGGCGAGCGGGTCCCCGCCCGCGGCGGCCGCGAGCTCCGGCGGGATGACGGAGCCCGCCCACGCCCTCGCCGCCTCCAGCTGCGCCGCCATCGCCGCTCGCTCGCTCGCTGCCTCCCCCGCCCGCCGCGAGGGATTGGGTGGGGAGGAGGAGGAGGAGACGAGATCGAGGACGGCAGGAGGAGGAGGACGGGGAGGGGGTGGGGTGCGTGCACCTACCAACAACCAGTGCTTCGCTACTACTACTGCTGCCAGCAGGGGCAAAAGTGCCTTTTCCGCTTGCTTTTTTTAAAACGGAAAAAAATAACGTGCGTACAGCGAAGTATAGGAAATTTTCTCTCGCGGGAACGGGAAGGCGAAAGGCGTGACGGGCCTTTTTGTGTGCGTGTGGATCTGCATCTGCATCTGCACTCGCTCTCGAGACAGTCAATGGCTTTGTCTGCACACGGATTCTGGACTGGGATCTGCGCGGCCGGCATCTGCAGCTCAGCAGACACTGCCTCTCCAGGTCCAGGATTGCCGTGCCGTCTATCTTTACGAGTGAAACACTTCTATTTAAAACCATCTCTACCTTTTAAATCATCATTATGAGACAATTATTTGAGAAAACATCGCTTTCTATTTCCAACAGTTTATCTATCTCTTACTCCGTATACGGATTCTAAGAATCGTTCTCGTTTTTCAACTAGAGATCGTTTTTCATCTTTAATTAACTAGCAATAAATATGGAATCTATCTCTTACTCCGTATACGGATTCTAAGTCGTTCTCGTTTTTCAACTAGAGATCGTTTTTCATCTTTAATTAACTAGCAAGAAATGTGGAATTAAGTATGTCAATATTGAAAATCCGATTTAAAGAGTTATTAGAGAGTAAAATCATTTAATATTTCATCATTTTTTTTAAATAAATGGAAGCGATCGATAGTGTTCGTGGACAGCGTGGCACACACTTTTTACGTTTGTCCTGCCCTCAATTTTCATATAATCTAAACCCACTAAGAGAAACGTGCCAAGTTGTATATGGAGTTTTGTGCTTGGGCTGTAGTAAGCTAGCTGAGTCTCACATTTCCAGCTCTGCTAAAGTAAAAATGATGTGACATGGTGAAATTAATAGATGGACTAAGATGTAACGACTCACAGCTATCATTCACAAATCGTGCCGTATAGTCCATTAACAAACAAATCATGGTTTTCTTCCTCTTGTAGTCATCAATCGCGATTCGAACCAAGATTATATAAGAGGAGCTGAAGTTGACTATGCCCAATGCTGCTCCATGAACCAAGATATTATAATAGACAATCACACCTTATTTCATAGCGTGCCATTTTACGTCAATGCATAAATCATGCTTTACGTCAATGCATAAGTCATGCTTCCTAGATTTCAGTCGACTAAAATATAAGAAGCTTTCAGGCGACGATGCCCATGCCCGAGCTTCTTCGCGCCTGTGCCCGAGCCCTACCATAGTCGAAGGAAAAGGCAACAATTGTGTAGAAGAGGAGCTTGTCGTCGTTGGTAACGAGAAATTCATTGTTGCTAGGGTTTCGACGAGGTAAGTTTTCTAATTGTGGCGGGCCTAGAAGGGATTTTACGCGGCGCGGGGGGGGAGGCCGACCGGGCGACGGGCAGGCGATTTTGGGGGCCTAACGGCTGAGCTAGGTCAGAGTGGGGCCAAGGATGGCTTTGGCGGCGGCAGGAGAGGGAAGAAGGAAGTTGCCGCGGGCATGGCAGGTTATCATCGGGCCTTCATGACCGTGACCACAGTGTCAGAGCTTTGATGAGACCTTGTTGCGCCATGGTGGGCATGGGGGAGGGGTTGACGCAGACACGAGGACGAAGACGCCACGTGGACACAACGAGGAAGATGAATAGTGCGCACGCGACCAAGCCACATGATGATGTTCCGATGGCTCTGCATTATCGCTTGAGATAAACCCATTTTTAGGTGCCTGTAATATAGCGATTTTCAATAATAAGTAGTCAATCAAAAGTTATTGTAACACCTTTGTTTTTTTAACACGTAAAACTGCGAAGTATAGCTTATTAGCTTTCATGGACCTAGATATTGCCATGTTGGTAGTTCCATTTCTATAAACTCATTCTCTCGAGCTATCGTAAGGCCAAGCGTCCAACCAGGAGAGAGATGTGAGCATCTCTGAAGACTGAACACGTGCAACTTTCTGAAAATGAGACTACGTAATTATGAAAAGGGAAACATTAAAGCATATTAGAGGGTTTCATCTAAATAAAGTGTTTGGTCTTGCATAGATATGGTACACGTGCTTGATTACGTATCGGGTCTTCTTTGATTTCTTCAACTTAGGTTTTGCCGTGACTCTTCTAAAATTCTAATGAGCTGCAAAGGGATACACGATCGTGCACGTAAACCACTTCATTTCTCCTCTCCGGAACAGGAGTCCTAACAAAACAAGACTAGCTGCTCCACCGCTGTATCTAGTCAGAAGTATGGCGTGAGGACTTTGAACTAATAAGCTGCCCGCCCTGTTTTGGACAAAATGTACAATTCCCTGTCTCCTGACCAACGACGTCTGCAGGTTCAGAGCAACTCCTAGGACCCAATCACGTTTCTGCTACGTGAAAAAAAAAGTAACAATTTCTGAACTCTGACGCAGTTTTACAGTTACGATCGGCAACACACTAATCGTTGTGGGGCACAAGAACGATCTCTAGACGCTAAACAGCGAGATTTACAAATTACAACACACTGACGTGTCTTGAGAACAAGACGCAGACAGACACTTTTTCTTTTCCGAAGACAACTCTCCCATCGTTGTCTTTTCACCTTATCGAGAAAATCTGGATGTCGAAGGTGCAGTGACTTCGAAAGTGGATGTGAACTTTGAGCAATCAATCAATTTGCGATGATGAAATTTTAGTTGTAAAAATAAAACAGGAGTTTACTACTTCAAAAAAAAAAGAGTCAAGGCAACAGAGAGGACCCAGCTTGTTTATGGGCCACCACCTCCTGCGAAAGTCTGTTCCCTGGGTGGCAGTCCAATTGACTGGCGTGGGCCGCATGGCACCTGGGCTGTCGGGTCCGTCGACTGATCAGCTGGCAGACCAACCACTATTGTGCTTGTGCAGCTGTGCTAGTGCTGTGCCCTCTGAACTCTGATCCTTGCATGTAGACAAACAAGGGTCCATCCAATCCTAAAAACAACTTTTGACTTCTAGATTTGGGTACCAGTCCCATGATCCATAGATGACGAATCAATGATGTGCACCGACCGACCAGTAGAGAAAAAACCGCTCGTGTATTTCCGGCCGGGCGCATGTGTGCAGACCCGCGCACATGAGCGACATGAAACAGAGAACTCTGAATAGTTCGTCACCGAACTGGTGGCACCGAATTCCTGCGTCTGGATCAGCAGGTGACTTCACCACGTTGACCCACGAGACGAGCCTGCCGTGGTTCTGCTCATCGGACGGAGCCCCGGACCGATCGCTGGAATTCCGGCATGGTTCTGCTCGCAATCATCCTGACGCACGCCCAGTGGCCATCTCGGCTCCCGTCTCCCTCACGCGGCATGACATGACATCTCCGGGTGTCCGCGGCGAGCCCCAAGTCCAAACGCGCACGACACCGACCCGGCGTGCGTGGTGTGGACGATGGATACGTTGCTTTCCCCGGCCACGTACGCCGGTCGGCCGCGGCCCGCGGGCGGCGGTCGTTGGCGCTGTCAGGCTCAGGCTCTCCCTCGCGCCAAACGTGCATGCTGACCAAGCAAGCAGTGATCTGACGCCGACGATGAGGCAGCGACAGGCTCAGCTTATAGCGCACAGCGCTCAGATCAATCAGCGCTGGCGGCGACACGGACAACGACATGGACGCACTCGTGCCGATGAGCGCAATGGCCGGCTAGGTAGCTGTGTTGGTGACAGTAATTCTACCGGGATACCGGCTCCATGACTCGTGCGTGCGTGCGTACGCAAACATCGCGACGACGTTATCGTACGTGCTACAGCGGCAGTGATAGATCTGTCGTCGGAGCCGAACGGTGGACTACGCCAGCAGGGCAAAGGCAGTCACGCGCGTGCACGCAACATTCCGTTCCACCCCCCACATTGATGCGCGCCGGCCGTGCTGTACTCTCGCGACGCGATGGCTACTGCTACCAGCTTCACTGTTCGCGAGTCGCCAACGGCCAACAGGGCGTTGCCGTCAGTAACAGGGAGATCCCAACCGTCGCCGGCCGGATCGGACGAGAGAGTGTCAGTCAGTCGTCAGTGGCCGGATCTCAGAGTAGTACGTCCATGGACTACTGCTACTGCACCGAGGACGGAACGGATCCAGCCAGTCAGGCAGAGGACATGATTGACTCGGGGGTTGGAAACCGACACGGTACGTGCGCACACTTGGATCATGAGTTGACACGGAGCGCGCGCGGGTAGGTTAGTAGCACAGGATCATTCCATCATCACTGATCATGACACAAACTTGTTCATTGCGCTTTGCCTCCTTTAGGTCTTTATAATGACAACATTATGTAGTATGGATAATGATGAAGAACAGAATAGACAACTAGTAGTAATTACATGCGATTCGAGGTCTAATAAAGCCCGGTCCAGCTTGATTAGTTGTTGTTGACACCTCCGCCGCATTTCCTGGCCCGGCTTGACTTGGTCTTGGCAGGGATGATCCGGATCCTTTTAGCCACGCGAACAAAATCACTACCACACCATCAACAAATTAAACTTGGATGAGCTCTCGGATTAACTAATTGAGTGAGATGCATGATTATCGTGTGTATTTATTCAAAAAAAGTTAAAAATACTTCCTACTATATGCTGCATGGATTTGCAATCTATCAGTTACGGGGTAGAGAAAGAGTTAGCCGTTGGCGGCGGCCTTATAATACTCACTTCCACTTGAGATCACCGGCGAGGAGGAGGTCGTCCTCGAGGTCCTCGTACGCGACGACGTGGCCCGGCACGGCATTGGCGAGGTCGAGGTCATCCTCTCCGTCGCCGTCGCCGTCGCCGCGCTGGCGGTTGTCGTTGTCGTCGGCGTCGGCGTCGACGAACATGCGGCGGAGCGTGCCCGCGAGGCTGCGGTAACCCGTGTGCCGGGTGAGGTGGACGCGGTGGCAGATGCAGCGCCCGTCCAGGACCACGGTGACCGGCGGCACCACGCCCGCGGCCACGCCGTCGTCGTCGCCCTGCACCGACAGCGTCAGCAGCTTCCGCTGCGGCGGCTGCGGCCCAGGAGGGGGACGCCGCTTCGCGTGCCGCTCGAAGCTCCCGCTCGCGCTGGCGCTGGCAGCGCCGCCGCCGTTGCTCATCGTTGAGGAGTCGCGGAGAGGGCGAGGTTAAGGGCCGGGTGTTTGACCTCGCCGGGCGTCTCTGTGGCTGTGGCTTTGGTGGACAGAAGAGGGCTTTTCGAGAGAGACAAAGGATGGGGAGTGAGAGCACTTTCCTCTCGATGGTTAGTTGTGTTTTCGTATTGCGCAGCTGCAGTTCAGCTCGTGAGGATTTATAGGGGAAGTGGTGGAGTGTGGACTAGACTTGTTTCTTGCTGAACCTGGCCGGTCGCCTGAGGAGTGAGCGAAACGGTACAGTAGATCAGTAGCCCAATTCCCAACTGAAGCGGAACTAGCAGCAGTGGCGAGGGTGTTGCTTGCAAGTGACAAAAAGGAGAGCTTGCGATCGGTGGGTCGACCCGAGACACACGCCCACAGACGGTCACACACGCGATCCTACATAAACAAAGCCCGGCCGGATCGGCGGCCGTGAGCTCGTGACCCGCTCTGCATCGATGGCCGCGTGTTTTCCTGGGGATTGCGAGAGCCAGCGCGCGCGTGTCGGCCGGCCGGTTCAAACTGAAGCCACCAGTCCACCACACACACCCCGTAGCCGTAGCGACCGCGCGGCTAGCAGTAGCGGTTGCCACGGGCGGCGCTTTTGACTGGTCCGTCGCGCTCGCCCCGCGCTGGTGCGCACCTGCTCCTCGCGGCGTGCGTGCGGCCGGCTTCCGACCCGACCCGATCCGATCCTAGCTGCTAGCTTAATTATCATCGTCGATCCGTACGGTCGTCGCGTGCTAGGCTAGCCTTCCCCCACGCCACGCCCCCGATCGCACGGCGCGCGGCGGCATGGGCGCGTGCACGTACGAACGCGACGCTTCCTCCGCTCCGCGCCCGACCACCACCCGGTGCCGGCCGGGGCCGCACGTCGGCTGCTGGTGCTGGCTCGCCTGTTTGTTTGTTTCTTTGGTGCGTGCTTCGGTGCAAAACATGCATTGCTCCCTCACTTCGTGGATCCGGTAACGATCCAGCGAGGCTGTAACGGCCATATGGCTGCATGTCGATCACGAGCGGGCGCAGCGGTGCACGGGGCCGTGAACGAGGGGCGCGGACCGTGCCGCTGCCGCGCGCTCGGATCGGATCGCGGTGCTGCAGCGAGTGGGTATGTACGAACGCGGGGCGCGGACGCGACATGCCTCGTTGTTTGTTGCACAACAACGGATCGATCGGCGGACGTGGAATCGATCGGCGGACGTGGAAGAGAGGACACAACATATCCTCCGAATAAATGTCGGTGCTGTGCACCTGCACGACTGCACAACGATCGCTGCTTTTAGGATCGATGATCTCTCTCGGTTGGCTGGCTTTAATTTGGCTTGGCTCCAGAGGTGCACAGCACGACAGGTACGTACTGCTCCATCATCAGTGTAGTTCTACGGCGCATGTATTTCCGCGCTGCCCACATGCGCCGCGCCCATACGTGTGCGGTATGCCTGCCTGCCTACCTCCGATCCACCGGGAATTCGGGAATGGCATAGCTTGTCAGCGCGCAGTGACGGTTCCTGCACGTACATACAGGCCACATTATATTGATCAAGACTCTCGTTCGCGCTCGTACCGAGACGTACGCATGTGACACGGTGACAGCATAACAGCGTGTGTACTCGCCGTTCTGTACATGAGTACATCAGGACTGAAACAGTGAAATACATGATGCCATGCCACTACGGGAAAGTAAAATATGCCCACGTGCTCTCATGAGCACATCCGTTGATTGCTACTACAACTACATCGGTTGCATTGCATGTACTTGTACGGCCAATGCAATGGCACAGTAACTCCAACATAATATCGGTTCGATGCGGTACCTGCTTGTAGTGGGATTCGTTTTTTCAATGCTGGTTTTACTTAGACCACATGCAAGGTTCAATTCGATCGATTTCCTATATACATGTATATACTACAGGTACTAGTTTATTTTCTGCATCACGGGATCCATGCGCCGAAGCAGCAGCAACAACAAAGTGCCCTTCGTACGCATGCCCGCATGTTTTCCTAGACCGATTGGTGTGCGCCGGCCGCACGCACATGCACGCGCTCGCCGTCGCCGTGCCACTAGCCCACTACCACTTGTATGTGTGTGTAATCCTATATACAGCTAGCTGCTCTCCAAAGTCACCTGCTGCTACTTTCGCTCGAATATTTTGTTTTAGCTTCTCTAGACAAAGACAACACAGTGCATCGCCAAATCCGGTACCGATCGATGGCATCATACTTGTTCTGGCTCTGCCCACGATCCATCAATTCCTGCTGCCAATGCAAAGTTGCATCAGGTACACTACGCGCGCGATGGGCGCTGCTGGCTGTTCCTGGCGCCGCACTGCTGTGCTGGACCTGGACTTTGAAGCCGCGGAATTAACGCCGGGCAAGTACACCAGCACGACGAATGTTCTTCTGCGAGCGTACAGAGGCCGGCCCCGGCAGACACGGCGACGCCCGACGAGGCGGGCGCCTAGCGCAAGCCGCGCCACGCACGCCGCGGAGCCGGTCGGGTCGGGTGTGCGTGAGCGCGTCGGTGTCCGTGGACGACCAGTCCGCCGCACGTGCACCGGTTGCGTGCGTCGCTCGCTGTCTGCCCACCCGATGCCGGCGATCGATCGGGAGTGGACGGCTAGACACGGGCGCGGCGCTGCTGGTTGACGGACTGGAGACCGGACTGGGGATGGCCCGGGCGACTGGCCGTGGCCGACATTTTTTTTTTTTGAAAAAACGGAAACAATTCCATTAACAAGAGGCTCCAAGCATATCGCTGGAGACCAAGTGAGCTACAAAGTCTGGTACATGATTCATGAGTCAGGAGATAAATTACAAGGGTATAAACAGTTTAGGGCCAGGCAAAAAAAGTGGTAGTATATCATACAATCATATACCGTGTTTGAGAGAAAAAAAAAAGTGACCTCTGATTCAGAACAAAGAGAGTAAAAAGACAATTTTAAGTGCAAACGGGACTGATTGGAGTGGCATGCATGATCATTGATCATAGCATACCAATGCCAAGGGGTACATGCTCAGTTAACCCAGACATTGCCAATCGATTCGCTCACTTATGTTTCATAGCAGAGAAAAGAGAGGCAACGCGGCCTTGGGAGATAACCAGCCATGTAAATTGATTTCCCATCAAATGTACAAACGATCACTAGTAGGACAAAAAAAATAGGGATGCAGAGCCATGGCTATGCAGACAGCATCAACCACAGAAAAGATGAAAGATCTAGCCTCTGCTAGCATCAAATCATATACCCAAATTTACATTCTTGAGACCTGATAGATAAATTGCAAGGAAAACAGAAAAAAAAAGTCAATTAATCGAATGTATCATGCTGGCATTTCTTGTTTCTGTATACATTGAGACTACCCCTAGTACACCTCAAAGCCTCAGTATCCACATAATACAATTCCTTCTCCAGTTCATGAGGGAACCGATGATGGTGGATCGTTGCTATGGAGTAGCACCTCCACAAAACAGGATTAGCATGTCTTCAAAATGTATTTGGCGCATTACTTACAGCAGCTATGGCATCATCCATCACCTGGGAAAAATATATGCTTGCATTTATGATGATAGCTTATGGCTGTTCAGGCAATTTCACATCATATATAAGAAAACTAGCATCAACTATTTTATGCTCTGTATAGTGTCAGCGGTTCAACAACAACAAAGCCTGTGAGTCCCAAGCAAGTTGGGGTAGGCTAGAGTTGAAACCCAGCTAGATACCCAAGTCACAGTTCAGTCCAGTGGTTCATTTATTTATTGCCCATAAAAAGATGAAGTTGGCGAGAAAGAGCAATACAGGGGACAACGGCCAACATGTGTACAAAAGAGAGAAGGTATACTAAAGTAGCACGTACAAATGAACAGTACAAGTATAAGGAAAAGTTCTTGACAAGTAAATTAGCTAAACTAACTGGAATAAGGAAAATAGCATAAAGGAGGACTAACTATGAAAACCATACTCACTCGATTGTGGATCAACATGAACAAAGAAACTGGCAGCAACTATTAGATAACATAGGATCAGCATAAGTCCTTTCAAGTAGTTCGCGGTGCCATCCTGTGATGAGACAAGTACATTGCACAGGGTCAGATATCAAAAGTAGCTCAGATTCATACAAAGCAGATCTCAGTGAAATGAAACAAGACAATAACTGGTCGAACACATCACTACTCAAGGATAGAGATCATACAAATGCCTGATTATTGACGGGAATTGAGGGAGGTGTTGAACAGGCTTAGCAAATAAGATACAAGCTGAATAGCTAAAGTCTATATGTAAACAGTAAACCTAAATAGATCAAAATGAGCTTATGGAACCCTAAGAAAGCTTGAAGCAGCTCAGCTTCACATTCAGTAGACAATATAGCCATTGAAGCTAGTAACAGCAGTGTTGGAACTAACCTAGCTCAACTGGTAGAAGATATGGATGTACATCTCCGGCACTGAGGTTTGGTCATTTTTTACTCGAATCTGTGTACCTATTTCTCTTTATTAACACAATGCAACCTATTGCCTCTTAGATTGGTCGAGTTTTTTAATATTAATGTGCACCCTAACACCTCAAACAAGTCCACTATAATGGAGATGAATGATGAACGTTAAAAAATATGGCCATTCGACCACTGCCCAAACGGTAAAATGGAAATGATCACAACACATATGATGTCATAAATAAACCACCTTACCAACAGGTAACGACAGATACATTTTATTTTTCTTAATATCCACCTTAAGAACCTACCTGTAGCATAAATGCCACCACGAGTACTGTTATGAAGAGGGTTGCTGTCTCAAATAGCTGAAAATTCAAGTCCATCTTTTCTCCCATCATCCAACCAATAACAACGCAAAATGGAATCTGTATTGGAATATATCATGTCAAACATCACGGAGAGAGAAGAATTTAAGGCATTTTATGTAATTCAGTAATAGACTTTGGTTTCCTTAATAACTAAAATCCAGGTAGGGGTTCTCCCCAATTGTTTCAAAAGAAAAATAAAAAGGACAAAAGGATATAAATAGCAAGTACTAAGGTCTGAACTAATGCTAAGTTGTCAAAAGGTTTATGCTCGACATAACAAGTGAGAATGTGGATGCAGAGATCAGAGAATGCGATAACAAGTTAGAAAGTCAAAAAAGTACCACAAACATTGATATCTGTGTTGACGAACCAATTGCAACACCGAGTGTTATGTCCTGCAGGAGAGATAATCACATGTATGAAGACTGAACAGCTAAAAAGTAACAGAACCATGAAAGCGAAGCTCAAGCTCCTGTGAACACTTACAAGTTTATCTTTCATGGCAAACATTATTGCGCTTGCATGTTCAGCTGCATTGCCCACAATAGGAAGCAAAATAACACTGATAAAAGCCACCGGTAGGTTCAATGAGTCAGATGCTCCCTGACAGCAATAGATCAAAACAGTGACCAGTTACATCCTTGCAGAGGTATCAGATGACCTGTAAATTGTAATACTACCAATGTACATCATAGTAATAATAGTAACTTGTAAGTAATTAGATTTGTCCGACAGATAGCCGCATGTAACCATTTCCAAATTTATCATGAACATTTTCCCTAGTGATGCTTCAGTATCACCGAAATATATAACTGCCTGTCAACTGTAGGAAACTAGCTTTAACAAGTTTCACTTGCCACAGATGAATAAAAGCTGGCATTTTTATTCTTTCTTTTTGAATTGGAGAAGAATAATACCTCAATGGCGTTAACTAGGTACTCAGAAAGAAAAGACACCCAAAGTGTTAACACCGCAAGCCATGTTACTGCCTCCCACATACCAATCTCAGCTTCTTCATCTTCTTCCACGGTATCCTCATTAGGTGCCTCTTCCTACAATATTTCCAAATACGGTGAAAACATGTACTGCACCGTTCTACACTAATACTAAATTAGTGTAATATTGCAAGAAACTCTTTATCACAAGGATGTGGTTTGTCACATGGCATTCTGAAAGCACCAACATATGTACATTACAACTGGACTAAAGTAGGCCAAAATAGCCATACCCACAATAGCAATTATATCATCACAGTTATGGTCCTTATCACCAGCAAGAAGAAATAAGATGAGCCATCAAACTTACACTGCCTATTGGACTGTAAATGTTGCTCCGTCCACTTAATTGGAAATAGAGATAGCTTGCGTACGCCACAAGCATAATACAACTACTGAACCTTGAAAGAGCAACCTCTGATGCTCCTTGCCGCACTTCTGAATGAGTGAAATGAAGAACAGCAGGAAACATCAATCCCATGACAGCCATCAACAGTAAACCTGAGTTGACAACTGCAGTTGCCTGCAGTGATTGAATATTAATCTCACTACCAAAACATCACCTTACTGAAGAAGAACAGAAAAACAGTCAACCAAATGTCACCTTACTGAAGACTTGGTCTTTGTTGCGATGAACAATACCTCCAGCAAAGAAAGCACAGCCCATAACCAACAGCATATTTGACAAAATGGAACCTAATAGTGACTGCTGCACTACTCTGATCATTCCATTTTTCAAAGCATATATTGCAATGATCATTTCAGTTGCATTTCCAAATGTAGCATTCAGAAGGCCACCAACTGCAGTTCAGGGAAGATGACCATTTGAGGATTATCATCTAGTCTTATTTCAAATTGACTACTATTAGCCATAAATAAAGAGAAAGAGGCATACCCGTTGGACCAGTGTATATTGCAAGCTGCCTGTACAACAAGCATTGGCATCAAAGCTAAACGTGTTATTCCTAGCATGCCGAAAAGGAAAACCAAGTAGGAAGTTTAGCAACTTACTCAGTTGCATATCCCAAACGCTCAGCTAAAGGTGTTATTCCTAGCATGCTGAAAAGGAAAACCAATCCCTGCAATTTTGATGTCGTGTGAAGCATGTCAGCAATAATTTAACAATATTGGGGGCTCACCAATAACACTGGATGAACTCAGCTGACAAAAGTCTCCTAGTGATGATGAGAAATGTACAAGTAGCATGCATAACCAGAACTAAACTAGCCATGTTGTTGAAGAGTTCCACTATTGTGACAAGTTATTCAAACTTTCGAAGTTGGCATTTCTTGCAACTAAAATGAAATGAAACAAAAGACTGGCATACAGTAAATCCTTACTGCCGTACAGCCATCACAGGCCAATCAAATAGCAGAGCTCAGGTTCCATGATCAGCACTTACATGCCTCCTAGTGGTGAAGTGGAGAATGATGGACGCCGGCCCGAACGGCATGAGCAAGTTGAGCTTGGACGTGAAGACGACGATCCTGATGCTCTTGAGCGCCCTCTCGACCGTCCCTCGCGAGTTCCAGGAGGAAGCTGCCCCGGCGGGCCGCAACCCGCCGTTGGGCACTTGCGGGCTGTTGACCTTGAAACCGCCCATCTCGATTTGCGGAGTCTCCATCCTTCCTCTAGTCTACGACCACGACCACAAGAGGGGAAATAGCAGTTGCTGTGAGCAATACAAGTCAAAAGACGGAAATTTGCTCGAATTCCTTCCTACTCGTTGCTGCTCCTTGAATCTACTTGCTTCAATGAAGTCTGGCAGATTCTCAAAGCTAGTTCTTGCTTGGCAGTTAAGACAGAGATGCAGCTAAATCGAACCCCCAGATCCACGCTGAACCAAGCCCAGTCCAGCAGCGACTAGCCACGCATCTACGAAATCCGAAAACCCGAGAACTCAACTGCCGGCTCCAACCAAATCCGAACCTTACCTGGACACACAGACGCTGCGGCGGAAGCCGCCGCTGCGATGACGGGCGGGCTGGGAGCAGCTCGGGATCAGGAGGAGGAGGAACGGTGCTCCGGCCGCCGCGGCTCCCTAGGAAGCATCATCGCCACGCCAGGCCGGATGACGGCAGTGGTGGGCCCCGCCAGAAATGGAAGAGGCTAGTAGGTAGCTAGCGCGCGTGCCGGCCGAGTCGTCGCGCGCTGCACCGGCCGCGGCCGGCTGAAGCCCACGCGGTGGTTCGGTTCCAGGTGGAGAGGGCAGGCGTGCTCCGCTGCCCGGTCTCCCCTCCCCTGCCGATGCCGACGTCGCGCTCGCTGCTGGCTCTTTTTGCAGGCTCACGCCGCCCGCGCGCACCAAATATCCTGCCTGCTTCCTCGCTAACGCTAACCGGGCGGGCTGCGACTTGCTGCGAGTTGGGGGAGGGTAGCGAGCACGTCGTCTTTGCGTGCGACTGCGAATGCGAGGGACAGCAGCAGCAGGCCACTAGGCCAGGCAGGGGCGCGTAAATGATTTTCGCGGAAGCATCGGAGACGACCGACTTGCCTTCGGGCGGACTTGCCTTCGATCTCTAGAGTCTCCAGTGTCCATGTTTTCCTGTGTGAATTCTCGACCATGGCACGCGCCGTCGTACTGGTAAGGAACTTCTGTCAGTCAGTTGCTAGGAACGGTGTGGTATTTGACTGTCTGACAGAATGCAGTGCTACGAATGCGTATCTGACGAGTCAAGTTTATAAAAAATAGTTGAAGTATTTGACTGATAGAAATAGAATTACAGTATTGAGAATGCATGTCTTAATTTAGATTTATGAAAAACAGTGTCAACATTTGTTTCTCCGAATATTAATTTATAGCAATCAGATAATATATCAATCATATGTTTAAATATTAGCTTTTTATATAGTCAGGTTTGATATTTAACTTCGCAAATAATATAGCTGAAAAGGTCACCAGCCATCCTACACTCACCAGCCTGCTTGGTCACCTTTTCAGCTAGAGTAAAGGACACCACGAAACAAAAATTGCACTCTGTTAATTCTAAAGAGAATCATTTACATCATAAGAAAACGTTTGTTGATTAAGATAGATTGCACTTTTTTTTTTGGCAAGGCGAATTACATATTAAGTTGTGCTTTGATTAGGGCAGCAGATGAGCAGATGAAGATAATGACACAGAGCTACAAAAGTAGAACTAATGATAGTGACAGTAGCAGTTAGTTTTGAGCTTCACAAAACGGACATGCAAATCCTTATATCAAGAAAGTTGAGACTTGCTGCGCTGTTCAGGACAATGCAATTCAATGCACAAAACAAATAACACCGAATCAGAGCTTGTGATTCCAAAATGACATAACTCATAATATACGAAAGAATTGTGAGTACATCTGAATTACAAAATTGTAATTCTAGTTTTTTTATTATTTTTTAAGAAAATAAATTATTTTTTAAAATATTGATTATAAAATAACAATTGTACTTCGAAAGTTTATAAACAAATAAACAAATAATTTAATTTGAATTGTTGGGGCCCTCCAAATAGGAGAGCACCCTCCAAAAATAAGCGTATGCTGCTATCTGCGACGCACACACGGTATTCTTTAGTAAAAGGCGAAAGAATAGTTCGCTTTGTGTGCGCCGCGCAGCTGCGTGCTTCTGCATGATTGTCCTGCTGCTCCTTTTATGCCTCTCCCACGGCTGCCAACTCCCACTCCTACGCGATGTGGTACAAACCATTCCCGCACCCACCACTCCCACTCATGTCACTCGCTAGGCGCTCTGCCGCCCCCCGCTGCAGATAGCAAATTCGGCCAGGCCCGCGAGACAAACACCAACCCGCTACTGGGCCGGACTGGGCCCGCTGAATCGTTTCACAGCGCGAGCGAACGAAGGCGAGCGGAGGGTTCTCCCTGGACTGGACCCACCTGCAGCCTCACACCAACGGCCACCGAGAAAGAAAATTCCCCATCACGAGCACGGCGCCCCCAGTATGGTATGGGTTCGTAACCGTGCAGCTGGGTATCCTTGCTTATGCAAATTGATGTCCTGATTAATATGCACGGAGATGATTGTACCATAGCATTTTGAAAAGCTTAACTTTAGCAGAGATTTTCTTTGTTGTCACCATGGTGATGATAAACCGTAGGATTGCGATCCTATCTCCCATCAAATGTAGTGATCGATCAGAGGATCACGAACTCGAGACGTTGATATGCCATACCGTAGCAACGTAGCTTGGAGCACGTAGTATTGTAGGGCTACCATATGTGTGCATGATGCTTCGTGCACTGCAAAAAGGTGTGTTGTTCGAGATTTTGGCAAGTAGGGAAACTCCTTAGCTCCCAATGGGGGAAAAACATATGACACATGAGGTAATCGAACACCCCTGTTTTATTCAGTAAAAAGGGACTAAAAGCAAACAAGCTTTGTTGTGCAAGATGGAAGACCATATCAAACGGTCAAGTGCGACGGAAAGCTTACATTCCCACGTTCTCCGGTGCTCGTGTTAAATAATTAGGCAAATTCCAGATTACTTTCCAGATTAAACTCAGAATATATAGCATGACAAGATGATCAACTAAATTGAGCATGGCAAAATTACTAGCATGGCAGATTAACAGATCATACATACTAGCATAATAGATCATGATATCGCATAACATGAACAGGACAACTAGTGTAAACACGACTCGTACACTAGATAGATTGATCATTGTGAACGACAAGATCAGACCAACAAGATTATACCTTCTCTCTGTAGAAGTACTTGGTGGTGAAGATGCAGACGGAGACTATCCAAGGTTTAGATCGTCGAAGGCGAGCTTGAGATCGTAGTCGTCGAAGGCGTTGTCGAGATCGCTGTCTTCGATGAGCGGCGGTGGAAGACTTCGCTAGAGTTGACGACGTATACGCCTGGACGTAGCGCCGCCTGACTTCGATGGACGTCGACCCGTCGTGAAAGATTTGGGAGCAGTCGCGCGAACAACGCTTCCCAAAAACCTCATTCGCATTCTCCCGGTGCAGGATCGCAAAGACGAGGGTTCGGAGACACGCTCGCCGGTTGCTAGTGCACGCAGCAATCGGGGCTGGAGTAGCTACGGTGGCGCAACAGCGAAAGAGGCGAGTGGATGCGTTTTGGCGTGGCCGGTAGACTGCTTATATATCCCGAACAACCGACCTCGTGTCGCGACCACGAGCAAAATCAGTTTAGAACTCTAAACTCGTAACAGTTTAGAACTCTTGCAACTTGACCGCCAAGAAAGCCAAAAACTGCGGACCATTCACGCGCATGTCATGCATGCGCGCCTTTCGCCCCGCCCCGCCCCGCCCCGCCCGGCAAGGCAAGCGAGTGCGCGCGTGGACTTCTCTTTCTCTTCTCCACACTAGACTTGAGGAAGTGAAGAGAACTCCCATGTTTATGTATGGCTTCCTCCCCTTCAACTAGCAAGGTGGTACTAAAGAGTTTCCACATCCCCTCTTGCTTCTCATGAATGGGCCTTTGAGATTTTTCTAGAAATTTCAGAATTTGTTATTGGGCCAAGCCCATATAAATTCCAACAGCTCGGTCCTGCGTGAGGGTGCAACCTAGCCCACTGAATATAACACGAACAATTAAACACTTCCATTTTTTTTAGTGATGTGTCCAATCCCAATAGGCTATTGTAACCTTTCGTGTAAATTGGATCCAGCATTGATACATTGCGGAAGCAACTGGCTCGATCGGTCCAGGGTGTCGCCTGTCGTGTGGCGTATCTCACCACATATCTAATAATTAGTACTATTAGATAGAACATTATATGTATTTTCTTTAAACTTATTTGTAGATCATTGAAATAGTTGTCACATGTACACTTTAGTCCCTTTTAACTATCCCTTATGACTAAAGGCCCTAAACTTTTGTGACCATAAACTTAAGTGGTCTTTTTAGGGTAGTAATTAAACTTTAGTTTAGGAGGTAAATATTGTTGTCTGAAAGTTCGTCCTCCATCATGATTTTTTGAACTTTATTTTCTTTCAAACGTGAGGGGTTTTCTTTTCTTCCAAAGTAGGAGAAGAGTTTCCCTCTCATTTTGATCCCTACGTCTACGTGTTTGCAAACGTGAGGGGTTTTCTTTTCTTTTTTTTTTTTTTTCAAATTTGAGGGTAGTTTGACTTGGGAAGTAGCATATTTCGCTCTATGTGCACCAGCCAGCTGCATGCTTTGGCAGCCCACTGCTACGCGATGTGGTACAAAACTATTCCCACACCCCCCACTCCCACTCCCTCCCACCATGTCACTCGCTAGGCGCTCTGCCACCCCCCGCTGCCGATAGCAAATTCGGCCTGGCCCGCGAGACAACACCAACCCGCTACTGGGCCGGACCGGCCCGCCGAATCGTTGTTTCACAACGCGAGCGAACGAAGGCAGGCGAGCGGAGGGTTTTCCCTGGACTGGACCCACCTGCAGCCTCACACCAACCGCCACCGAGGAAAAAAAATTCCCCATCACGAGCACCGCCCCCTGACCGGCGGTGACCGCAGTGAAGTCAGTCAGCTTCAGCAGCAACTCGAGCACGATGGCCCTCGCACTCGCCACGACGACCCCACTCGCGCACCTCGCCCTCGCCCCGCCGCCCCCGATCTCCGTCTCCGGCTCCCAGTCCTCGCTGCTGCTGCTCCCGCGCCGCGCGTCGCCGTCGCCCGCCCCCGTCTCCCTCTCTTTCCCCCTCCGGTCCCGCCTCGTCGCGGCCGTCGCGGCCAAGGAGGAACCCGAGCTCGGCGGCGGCGGCGGATCGGAGGGCGGCGACGGTGCGGGAGGGAGCGGCGGCGGCGGAAGCGAGCCGAGGGAAGGAGGGCAGGAAGGGGAAGGGGACGGGGAGGAGGAGGAAGAGAAGATGGGGCAGGGCCTGTCCATGTCGCAGAAACTCACGCTCGCCTACGCCGCGCTCGTCGGAGGTAATCCTTTTGCCTCCGCGCTCTGAGTGATCTGGATTGGGTGTGAAGAGTATGTTCTTCTTTACGAGATGGGATCAGTTGTTAATCACTACGAGCCAATCTGTCCCGCAAATTGCTCCTAGGTACTCCGAGCTAGCTACCAAACTATGGGCTGTTTCTTATTTCAACTATCAATTTTGTCTTTGAGGTGGTGATAAATCGGGATTATGTACCTTCCTGTTGTGACTGTCTGAGTTCCTTAGCCAGTTGTGATTACTCACCAGTCAGCAGTCACCAGTGTTGCTTCATCATGAACTTAAGTCTTCCACATACTGCATCCACTGCTACCTCTTTTGACTTACATGCTCGTGCATAATCACAAAGAAATCTTGTTGCCCCTGACGATCACTTAGGATCAGCATTGGCATTGGTTGCAGTTTGCTAATAGGAAAAACAGAAGTCATAAGCCTCTCTGTCTACTACAGAATGTTCTTCTTGCGTAGTATCTGTCTCGATTAGTGGCTCAAGGGAAATGAGGGTGGTATAATATCGCTCTTAGTCCTAAGATGAATGATGTTGTGAGCCGAAGGGAAATGAAGGGTGGTATAATGTTGCTTACTAGAAATGGTTGATTTAGTTCTACAAAGAAGTGTTTTAATTCCATGAGATAGCTGTAGGTGGTCTTCTATTCCTTGCCTGTGAAATTAGCAGAATTTTATGGATTCCTGGCACAAGCACGACCTCAGCTTGGCTAATGAAGTCCTCAACATCCACTTATTTGTTTTTGACGCAAAACACACCTATGCCCTTATTATCACCCCCTAATTGACTCATATCACTTGTTTAGTTGTTTGTCCTTGAGATGTTAATAAGTCACATTGATCTATCTAGTGTGGTGATATCTAGAGATGACAATTACTCATGATTCTTCCATGCATTGCCTTCCATGTGCTGCTGCCTTCGCTAGATGGACATCAGGACATGACATACCTTTGTTTCTTACAGTACAAATGAAAACTTATTACTTACATTTCTTAGGATCAGTTTGATGGCATCGGTCACGATTCACTTGAAAATAGGATAAACCAGAACGAAGAGGAAATTGGGATTTCTTTTGGCAAACACAGAAGTGTATGTTGCTATATCTCTGTGTGTCACAAGCTAGAGATGGTCGACTTGATTATACAAATAACTGTTTTAATTTGCTGACACAGACGTCAGTTGTGGTCGTTCTGCTTGGTGCCCTTTGTACTTGGTTTTCTTTTCTCCGTGTTTATTATGTTTGTTTAAGTAACAGAATGTACGGGTATCTGGCACAACAGCGCTCTGCCAATCCAATATTTACTTATCTGTTTTAGATTTACTTATTTTACTGCTTTATTATGCCTGACTATATCCTGAAATGTAAGAATTTTTTATGATGGCTGTTCCTGCTAAAATGCCAAACAAAAAAGAAAAAAAAAACTGGAAGTGATTGTTGTGCCTTTTAATTCTGTAGTTGGTGGTGTAATGGGATATATGAAGAGCGGAAGCCAGAAATCCTTGGCTGCTGGAGGCATATCAGCCCTGGTACTGTACTTCGTCCACACTCAACTCCCAGTGAGACCTGTCTTTGCATCGTCAATTGGCTTAGGTATGATTTTTTTTTTGGTAGTCCTTTGTCCCTTCTTTTCTTTGCTTGGAAGTTTTATCAACCTGGCTTGGCTTCTTCCCTTGACATTGTTTTGATTCCGCATTCCAGGTATAGCAGCTGCGCTTCTGTCAGTGATGGGGTCGCGCTTCAAGAAGTCCAGGAAGATATTCCCAGCTGGCGTCGTGTCCCTTGTATCCCTGGTCATGGTCGGAGGCTACTTCCACGGGATCCTGCGTAGCTCTCACGCATGATGCAGGCCGTTGCTGTCACACCATCAGCACTTAAGATTACTAGCTGTATCATCCTTTCTGTTTCATCATGCAATTTCGCTCCCCTTTGGTGTCTTAGAATCTCAGGGAACTGTTTCTTTCATTTCGGTGGATGTTTTGTTACTGTACCTGTTCTCGAGTTTAGTTCATCTTTTGTGACGGTGGATAATAACCAAATAAGCATGTGAGCTGATAGTACGCATCCTGATTTTTACTGGACATGTAGTTGGATCCAATATCTGGATATATTATGGTAAGCTGTGCCAGTCATCTCAAATGCCGGTTTCATTGCACCGCTACGCTGATGTGCGACAACTGCTAGCAGATTGAGTTTGCTGTTTGCTAAGTAAACTTGCGAGAGTAGAGCCGTTTGACCTCACTAATAAGCTAACTAACGGCAGAAGATGTAAATAGCCTGCCGGGCACCATACACATAATTTTCTGCAATCGAACGATGACCGTCGAGGTAGATTGATTGGATACTCTTGCATTGTGTTCTCTTCAGATCATCCATCAGCTAAGAACAGTAGCGGTCGAGTTTGGCCCTAGTCTCTTGACAGGTCGGCCAAGAAGCAGGGGCCATTGGTGAATGAAAAAATCTCAGTTTTTCAGGTTTCAGCAACAAACTTGCTTTGATTCAGTCCCTAGATTATATAATAATAAACTAAAACAAAAAACTTGCCTTGACTTGGTTGTTGGGGCCGGTGCGAACGCCAAAGGCCGAGTCTGAATAGTTTAGCAGTCGGCCAGGTTTGGCCCGTTCTAGTTGAGTGGATGTGGACTCCAGCAGCTATGAATGATGGGCCTATTAGGTCAAACTAACCCAAGTCAATGTAGCAGCGCGCACGATCTCTCCTTGTAAACGCACCCTCATGACCTCAACAACGACAAGTCCAAAGGGTCGGCTAATGTGCCAATGAAAGACACTTGAGAAATCCTTCAAAAGAAAGACATCGAAAAGGAAGTTAACTAGTTAAGACTTAAGAGTAAAGCCATCACAAGGTGAAGCAAAAAAACATAATTCACCATTATATATGGGAGACTATCGCTTGAGTACTTCCAGTCTGTAGTTTTTCTTTTCCTTCCTAGTTCTCTTTCTTTCTCGTTAGACAAAGTCTGACACTTGTGTTTGTCAAAAAAAAAAAAGTCTGACACTCGCTAACGAGTTCAAGCACTGCTGAGGACGGTGAAGAAACCCCAGCAATTATTGATTTTTGTAATTTGTTTCGAAATTTTACCCATTTTTTGGGTTAAACAGAAACGACATCGCTCAGGGAGAAACTAGAAACATAAACGATTTCAGCCTCTTTTATATCATTTTCAAAGAATACCATATTTCTTCAATGTTTTACCCAGAAACTGACCCCAACAAACATCAGCTCAATAGCTTTCGATTCTCTCGTCGAGCGTCCTCCTCTGCTGACCAACACTCGCCTAGCCGGCAAGTGACAACTGTAACGAGGACCGAGGTCCCTACACTGTTGCTACACAATCATCTGCGTGGGACTCATCCGCTCTGTCACTGTCGCTCGTCATGTGCCCACACATGAGAACACGTCGTGCACCCCCTGAAAACGCGTTTCGTTTTGCCATGCACCGGTTGAGATTTGCCAATTGCCACGCCGCGCACGCCGAGATCTCCAAATTTAGTAGCAGCTCAGTCACTTTTTGTGGAACTCTCAAAGACTAACCAAGAAAGCCCGTTCCACTGGAAGGCAACCGTAAAATGCTAAAATGGGAAATGGTAGTGGAAACAAGCAAGCGGAGTTGATCACTTTCACAGGAAACACATACTCATACTTGATATTGTATTCCAATACTAGACGATCAATGTAACAAAGTCAGACAGACGAGACGACCGGCATGATGTACAACAGACATATCTGGTATACGTAGTAAAGGAATCCACTTCAGAATAAACCTACGTATCACGCAACAACAGAACAACGGTAATACAGGTTCCGGTCCCATTATTAGTGTGGTTCCACACTGCTACAGCTGCCACATAACATAAGCCAACAACAGCACGTCCCTGCCCCTTCCCACAACGTCAGCCTTCACTTCGTGGCTCCCTCTACGGCCTACCTTCCAAGTTACTGGACCTTGCCCTCCGCAGGCACCTCCATCCCTGGTGACTCCATGCCATCGGACGTCTTGGCGGGGCTGTATGGAGCTTTGCTCACGATCCTGTTTCATGCCACCAGCAGTCGAATTCAGTAAATCCATGACAAAAGGGGTACTGGAAAACAATTCTGAACTCAGTTTTAAGATAAGACAAAATAGGCATCTAAACCTGACATCTGAAAAAATTGAAATGCTGTTAGTTTGCATCTAAACCTTGACATCTAAACCTAAATGTCGTAACATTGATTTCAACCTATAAGTACTACCAAAAATAAAAGACCTTGAAGCAAAAATGTGGGTTTTTAAATGCATGGCTGTACAAAAAAAAGATGTTTTTGTACTAGTGCTGGTCCCATAACTCCATTCCTAATTTCGACTTCCAGATATTTAAAAACTCAAGAGAGTTGCATAATCCAAGGCTATTAGCTGCTATGTGTCGTATTATGGAAGCAGGCTCTCTACTCGTTCTTGTTGTAAAAGAAATTTTAGAACTTTAGAGGAACTATTTAAATGAACTAGTCATACGTTATTTATTGCATGCAGTCATCGAGCACTTAACAGAACAAAGTGCGATCATTCAAATACAATTGCAACGGCAAGTTATTCTAAATTATTTTACCCAGACATAGAGGACAATAAATAGAGCAGGACACAAAATATACTGTTGAATACTGGGGTACCACATCCAGCATTTTATAACTAAAGGTTTTAAACCTGTGGAAGGAGCCTAAGAAGAAGACTCAGAATATCATAGCCCTGTTGCTAGGCTAACCTGTCACGACGTTTCTCAAGGAAGCGCTGAAGAGAGTGCCTCCTGGCAATGGGGAGATCTGCCCAACAGATTAAGATAGTTTGAAGATATGTTAGACAGTGTCAAGACTGAAAAATTTAATCCATTTATCTACTTTCACCCAAACATGCGGTGATCTTACCAGCCTGAAGCTTGCATATTGAGCTAGGGTCAGCAACAGCCTGAGGTTGCCCATTTGCTACAGAAGTGCTCTGCAGTGACGGAGACCGTGTAAGCACTGGAGAGACGACTGCTGCTGGGGCAACAGTGGCTGCAGGCATCATTGGAGGCTTAACAGTAGCAGCAGCACTGCTTTTGGTGGCTGCGGCGGCTGCTGCAGCTGCAGCTATAAGCATGATTGCCTGAGCCTGTCAATGCCAAATAGTGTATTAGGATACATATACATATTTTAACACAGTAGAAAAGAACAAGATATCTGTAAATGAAGTGAAGATAGCATTACCTTTTCTGGTGGCACTGAGTCATACACACATACTGATCCACCATAGAAAATTGTAAGTTGTGCCGGATTAGCTGAAGGGTTCGACATCGGCAACATCCCAGACCTTGTAGTAAAGAATGCAGAAAAAATAAGAACATGCAAAGGCAGATAAAATGGCATCTCTAGTAGTTCAGATTAAAGCGTGTAATAAAGTCATGTGATGAGTTCAACACTGGCATGAGATAGAATGTGTGTGCGGGCACAGTGAATGGATCAACTTTCTAGCCAGTGATTTCAAAATTCAAATCACCTGTAGGCACTTAGTGGTACAGATACTGCAAAGCATTTTTTCAGTCATATTTTTTTTCCTTGAATTTGATTAATCCAGATGTTCATATTGGTCAAAACCTAGTGGATAACAACTAACCAGGAAACAAAATGGAACTGAAAATAGCAGAACTATACATTAATTGTTGATTATTCTAGAACTGTCAAGGAAAACAAATAAATGTTTCTGAAGAAACATGCTGAACAACTAAATATAGCACATCAAACAGATCAGCGGAAAATGGTCCAGTTCAAGGAATAGGTAGGTTAACTTCAGAGGAAATTTTAAGGACCAGTCCAATGTCTCGAACCTGTGTGCAGACTCTGCATCCTTGGTCCCCTACCGCAGTCTAGCCCTCTAGCATAAGGTCCTTAGTAGGTAGGTTCCGGAGGAGAGTGGGGGTTAAATATTCTCTGTTTTTTTTTTTTCATTTCTAATCCTTCTTAAATGGCAGCAACAAGGAAATAATCTGCCAGCTAAACTCAACTTTCATCAGATCTACGAGTATGCATGTTTCCCATTTCTACAACTCAAGGTTTGCATCGCAAACAGCAACAGTTATCCGTTGTTAACCTGATTGTGCAATTCATTTCAGAACCATTATGATTTATAAACAATTTATACAACAAATACTCAAAGAAAAAAACAATTTATACAAAAAAAAAAAATTCAACAAAAGAGGGGGAAGTGTGGCTTGGATCTGCACGCCATCTGCCAAAGTGCTTTCCAGAAGCCTAACAACCATAAAAAAAGAGCAACCATTTGGCCAAAACGAAGGTACTAAATCGTCTCTCCCATTTAACTTGAATTTGATCAAGGACCTTTAGGATTCATTAGCACCGAAGAAAACTAGACAAACCGAACTGAGTGCTCTAGAACAAAAGGAAGCAAACATTTGGCACACCCAAGAAGTTCTGTTTCGTGTCCGATATAATGATGTACAGCTAATGACAGCCAGGATGAGTGAGTGAGGACTGGAAACGAAGATTTCCGGCAACCGCTGAACCCTCCCAGCAGACCAGAATCTGGGTAACAATATTTGAATTGCTAAAACTACACCGAAATCAGGTTAACGACTTACTCCTACAACCTTACTCTTTAGTCTTTACACGGCGACAGCAGCGCAACAGCAGGAGGGAGTGAAAAAAGCGGGACGACAGAGAGAACCGAAGCAGCGGAGGTGATTCCGTTCCGCCTGCGAGCGAGGAAAGAGGGCAAGCACGCGTCCTCGGATCCGCCACGCCGGCTCCGTATCCTCGCCCGGAGCAGCGGCCGCAGCAATCGGATTCGATTTGATCGCTCGAAAGCTACGGCCACAGCCCGTCCTAGCCCACGCGGCACTTCCAGAATACCGCGAAAAGCCGGGGTGACAAGTGCGAAACCGCGTCAACCACCGAGAACAGGAAAGGGGAAAGCGCGGGGGAGACGACGAGACGAACGAGATAAGAACCCAACCCAAATTACGCCCACCAATCGAGGGAGCAAGCAGCCGTGAAGCACTCCGCGGAAGCAGAGCCCTCGCCGGAATCGGCGGGGCAGGGCGGGGAGTCTCGGAGAGGTGAGGCTGAGAGGCTAGGTACCTGGCGTTGTCGTTGGGGAGTGCGAGGCTGAGGCCTTGGCCGCCTTGCTGCTGCGGCTCCTGCTCCTGGTCCTGGGTCGTCGTCTTCCTCTCCTCCTCTTCCTTGCGCGGCTTCTCCTCCACCACCGTCTCCTCCCCCTTCTTAATGTTCCGCTCCAACAGATCCATCATCTCACCAACTGGCAACTCCTCTCTGCTTGCGATGATGGGAGTTGGGAGGGCTCGGGAATAGAAAATGGGGCAAGTAGAGGGGCAGCCGCGAGAAAGGGGAGGGAAGAGAGGCGCCGCGAGAAAGGGTGTACGTGTACAGCAAACGGCGCATGTGAATATCGTGAAGGATTTATTTATTTATTCTATTATTATTTGTATATTATCCCAACAAACAGGTCCGGAATAAATTGGCTTTTATTATTCGGCTCGCCACCTTGCTCTCTTCCAATGACGATGAAAAAGACCCGACGCTCGGGGCTACGCTGCGGTAAAACCAAAGTTATGACGGTGAACGAAATTAAGAGATTTGGTCAGGCAAAGCTAAATTCAGTTACGACTGTGGGAAGAAACGATAAATTCTACGGTGTCAAATGGTCTTCATCATTAGATGGATTATCAAATCGATGTGGTACCTTGTCAAAAAAAAAAAAACCCCAAAATAACGATGTGGTACGTGTTAATAGTTTCCTAGTCTCTTTTCGATGTGGCCTTTCAGGCTGGGTGCTCAACACGAGAATGACTAGGCTCGGCTCTTCCGTTACCAATCATACCATGCAGCCACATGACACGACTCCAGATGAAAAGCGATTCGATAGTGAAAGTCGTAGTACCACCTCGTTCACTAATGTATGTCACGTCCCTTCAAGCGAGACGTACGTGCCACGTGTCTGTGAACAGTGGCGGAGCCAGGATTCTGTGGCTGGGTATGCCAAGTGCACAAAATTTACAAGCAAATTAGCATTTGATGTGGATGTAGAGCTTTTTTGTTGCCTTTGCAGCTTCCTCCCACAATGCAAATATGCTAATAACACCTTTTTTATTTACACTACAATAATTAAGAATACAATCAAAAGTTTAGAAAAAGAAATTTTCAATAGTTCACTGAATCTATGAGTGGGGATGCGGAGCCGAGGAAGGCACGAAGCCGAGCAAGGGGGACGTGAGCAGGGGGCGAAGCAAACCACGCTGCGGCACAAACGTTATTCTAGGCTTGGTTCCTTTCGTGGGCTGCCAGAAAGGGCAATTGGATTGGGCATATGAGCCATATTTGCATGATATATGACGTAAATATATAAGCTACGTATAAACCTGTGTATATATAATATTTTCTCCCTCAAATCTTGGGTATGCCAGGGCATACAGGGGCATACCCCTGGCTCCGCCACTGTCTGTGAATATCACATTTTGATATTTTTTATATTCATAGTTTTCATTAATCTAGACATTGCATATTCTTGATGCGTACTAAGGGGATGTTTAGTTCCCCATTTTAACCCAAAAAATCTGGATTTTATACCACAATTCTGCAGAATGAAACTAAACACCACCTAAAATTTTTGGCAAAAAATAGTCCATTCTTCATTCTGCATTTTGGACTCAAGAGTCCAGAAAAGGCCCAAATGCCAGTCCGAGAGCTCCCTTTCCTGTTCTCCATCGCGAGCCGCGAGGGGAAATCTTCACCCGCCGTCTGAGAGCTCCCCCGCGGCGACGCTCGGGGAGGACCCCTCACCAGCAAGCACCTCGCCGGCTTCTGCGAGCAGTATGCGCTGAACCGGCCGCACCCGCGCAACCTGAGCGCCACCACGGCCCTGTCACCACCGCCGGCTCCGCCGTCCACGACGGCGCACTCCTCGACGGCAGTACCGGCGTTGAACATGTTGAGCCTCCCGACTGGCGCGAACGCCACCCCTGGCGCGTCGACGGGCTATTTGGAGGAAGGGAGGAAGGACGGGGCTGCAGGAGGTGCTGCTCGCCACCGCCGGCAGCTACGGCTTCTGCTCCTCCTCCACGACTTGGTGGTACCCGGCGCTGCCGTTCGTGCCCGCCGCCTCGAACGAGGAGCTCGAAGCCCCGCCCCCGCCGCTGCCTGGGCATGCAAGCAAAGCAATTTTGCATTCTGGGTTTTGACAACTGTAACACCCCAAAATTTGCATTTCTGGAAATAGTTGTAAAAATGATTTTCTGAATTTTGTGCTCATAAAAACCTAGGAAAAATAATATTTTTTTATTAAAATTAATCATAAGGCTAGAAACATGTTTGAGCATTCATGCTGCTGCATAATATTTATTGTGATGACTGGATTTGACTAAAGATCAAAAGGGATTCAAAAAAATTTAAAAACTTCATTTGAAAAGCTTGAGAAAATAATAGCTTTGCAAAAAGTTCAGAAAAGAAATTGTTTTTATCTCTCTCACTGTCAACGCCGTCCCATACTTTCAGTTGTAAACAAGTTGGACTCCTTGCATCTCGATCCCAACTTGTTGAGGATTCAACTCAATTTGCACATCCCAGTGTTTCCTTCTATTTCGTCGCTTCAGCCAAGCCCGATCGTGTTGGAATCCAAATTGGCATGACAACTCTTTCGTGAAGCACTTAACTTCGTTCCTCTATCACCTTGCCTTGTCATCTTTATTTCTTAATCAATTATCTATTCCTTGCTTTGTCTTAAAACATCCGGCACTTCTGAGATTTACCACCGTGATGTCCTCCCGTGCTCGCCTGGACTCTGCCTGATGGAAGTCCGCCGCAACCGCACGAATCTTGCGTGGCCTTAGCGTGCGCTGCAAATTCTTTATCCCTTATATAGCAGCCCTGTGTACGTCGCACAGCCCCCTCGAAACCCTAGCGCCGCACAGCCATCAACTTCGAGCAGTAGCCGCGCAGCAAACAACCCTAGCGCTGCCATCTGCAAAACTCGCCGAGAAGAAGCCAAGCTCAATTCGCCGCTTTCGATGCCTCCAGAGCTGCCGCCGCCGCCGCCGCCGTGCATCTCTGGCAACTGCCTCTGTCCGCCGTTGCGATCCGTTGCCGAGCTCTGTGTCAAGGTGATGAAGCTGCAGAAGTCGTTTCCTTGTTCCTTCTCCATCTATGCCGTTTGTTCATCTCAGCCGAACCTTGCAGGAGGGTCCATCGTCCGCTTCCCTTCTACGTTGTTGTCGTGCCTTTATCGTTGCTGCCGATCAACACAGGAAGCTGTCCGTCGCAACGAGCCGCTGCTGGACGCCTCCCCATCGTCAACTTTTTCGTTGCTCCTTGTCTCCAGAACCCATGCAGAAGGCCATGCATAGTCGTTCGTTTCCTCTGAGCCCCATGCCATCTACGTTCACCGCCCGTCGTCAAGATCGATATATGTAAGACTATCGTACATCTTCTACTCTTTCTTCCAGTACGTGAAGTTCCCAGAAAAGCTTCATCGTCGTCCATGGCAGAACCATCTGTGCACCATGCATCTTGCCTTACCATCTTTGCTTGCTAGCTTGCTGACGTAAATGCTAGCTTTGATGACATCATCTCTTGTTTTGTGGCCGCTTTCCTTCACAAAAATAAATCTGGAAATACCTTGCAAATACATATAAATGTTTCATCTTGTTTTACCCATAAAATCTTTGTTTCAACTCTGATTTGGCCCGTTCAAATTCCATTAGATTCATAATTTCGTAATCTACGTGTTAGTGCTACTATTAGTTCAGTTTGTAGCTATTAGATTTCAAGGTCATATTTGATGCATTATTAGTCTATAGGAAAATCTTTAAAAAATTCATAACTTTATCATTCTAGCTCCGTTTTCGATGATCTCTACGTCTATATGATCGTAGTGACATGTAGATTAATTTTAAAAGCTTTTCAAACTGTTTTGCTATGATTGGTGTACTGCTCTAATTTAGACCTATTGTTTGCTTAGTATATGACTGCATAGATTGCTTGAGTGGTGTTCTATGACCGTGTCCCGTCGGTGAGCTTTCGTTGGCAACCAAGAAGATCAAGAGGCAGATCAATGAAGGTTTGGACTTGAAGAAGGATCTAAGTTTAAGGCAAGTATAGTAGGACCATCCTTGTGTCCTATTCACCATCACACTAAATTTCATATGCATGTGTCCTTTGTCACCTTGTTTAGGATTACCTAGCTTTGGTCACTTGTTACCTTGATAAACTGGGCTATTGCATATGAGTAGTGATGCTAGTGCTTCATAACATGATCTTATAACTTGATTAACGGATTATGCAACAATCTTAAAAGATGACTTTTTAGCAACTTGGAATCAAGAGGGTTAAGGTGATTGGCTGTTTCCATTCACTTGATGTTCCCTCTCCTTAAGGACTTATCATGTACGTGATCATACGAGATTTCACGTGCGGTGTGGGGGCTATATGGCTCTGGCTCTAGTGCATTCAAGAGACCTTTTCTAGCTTGTAAGAGGGAGGGCTGAATTGGGTATAGGACGGCTCCTCCATGGTGTGTATAGCCGGGTAGGTTGTGTGCCACTTTGGGAGGAGGGATTCCCTATATCCGACGACAAGGCGACTCTTGCTTGTTAGACGAATTTTTGGGTGGCTTTATAGTGAGACCCTGCCTACTCACCTTGGAAGTGTGTTTGGGGAGTCATGACCCCGCGCAAATGGGAATCACGACTCACAGGGAAAGGGTACACCTCTGCGCAGAGTTAAATCGATATGTCGTCCGTGCCCACGGTTAGGGCGGCCCTGAGACATTGCAGAATAGATGACCACTGTTTGTTATTGCTTAATGTTAATGTTGACGTTAATTATTATTCTTTAATCATGTTTACGATCATGTGGTTATGGGAACACTACCTTGATGCTAAGTGCTAAAATATGACATACTTTAAAAGCTATTTGCCGTTTAACCGTGTCATCCTTTTGAGCTTTATGAACCCTCTACTATGCTTGCGGAGTTCGACATGGACTCACTCTTGCTATTCCTACCACCTCGGGAGAAGTTTAGGCTTGTGATCAACCGATCGGTTTGGATCCGGTGGAGTGGAGTCAATACCCGAAGAACGGAGTTGTCTATCCGTTGTTTGTTTCCTAAGGTTATTTTTTTTACTAAGTACATTTTTAAGCATTATGAATTGATACTACCCCTTATTTGTAGCTATATGTGAGATTTGACTTCTAATACTCACATATGGTGTATATCTGGTTGTTCTTAAAACCGGGTATTACAACAACTAAACATGCCCCAAAGTTTTTGGCATTCTGTATTTTTACATTCCTGAAGATTCTCCATTTTGTATTATGCATTCCATTTGAAACTAAACAGGCCCTAAAAGCTTTGAATCTAGAAATGACAAAACGTCTTTATAACTAGGAATGCATAGAGTAGTAATGAGAACGTGACTCGGTTTTTTTCACGTTCCACATGACATATTTTTTCATGTTGTTTTAGCTAGATATTGAGATTGAGACTAACACTATATCAATAGTCTTTTGGTGTATTGATCGTCATTTGATCTAATATTAACTCGGTATATAGTCTTGTATATCACCACTATGGACAAGGGTTGAAAGAGGTTCCAATAATGTGTCAAGCAGAGTGGGTATAGTAACCACTGTTGAGTACATTCTCGGTGTACATTCTTTATATCACCACTGTTGAGTACATCATTCCTACTTACAAGTCTATAACGGCAAGCTAAGTATCAACTTTAGCCGGACAAACATAAATAACCAGACACATGATTTCACTTCTCGGTTACTTTGTTTACATAAAAAGAAAGTTGTCTTTCCATAAAAAGATATATATAAAGAAAAAATACTTTAAGAAGCACTAAGCCACCGTGTGTGGCGACAATTAGCTGGCGCACTGTTGTAAAAAAAAAAAAAGAAAAGAAAAAACTTGTGCACGGGATCTGGATAGTGGCATTCACGAAAAATCCATCAAGAGGTGTAGTCTGGATTCTCAGTTGTCATAAGAGGATGAAATGGCTCCTTTGTTCATGCATCCTCTTATGCTTTTTAACTTATATTCATTCAAATTCAAAATCTTGGCTCAGCCATAGGTGCCAAATGGAGCGTAACACACCATGTTCGGCTTCGATCGATCGCCCCTTAGTGGCCAGTATCAGGGAACATACGAAAATGTGAAACATGGTACACCATTCTAATAAATTGTGTGAATCAAAAGAGGGTATATAGCTTCGACTTGTTTGTTTAAATAGAGGAACGTATACCAAATTTATAATGGACGCAATAGAGACATGGTAAATGATCCGTGCAGGATATATTTGTTTTCGAATGTGCCGAGTTTGACTCCTTTACGCTCGTTTTGTTTTTGTTTGTTTTGTATTAGGCAACCTCCCGATGGCTACTCAAAGCCTCACAACAAAATACGGGAAAATTTTCATTGAGACCTCAAAGGGGTCTAAAGGATCCTCGATGGGTTGTGTTGGGTTGGGGGCGCGTGCCCCCGCCCACCACTAGATCGTCTCTAGGTCTTCCCCACTAGAAAGGCATTCTATGGGTTTCGATGAGACATGTCAGCACGGTAGTCCAACATTTTTATTGAAAAAAATGTTTTGATAGAAAAATTGTCACAAGCTTTGTCTACCATCTGCAAAATTGTTGAATTAGTCAACTGAAAGCCTAAATCACCTGCATTTGGATGATGAACCAAAGAGAATAATTGAGGCGGCTTCCGCATAGGAACAACGTGCCAACAACCATGTTGTGGAGGGCCTCGACGGGGCTCATCGAGGCATGAGCATTGGAGTCTTGCAACAGACCCCTTGTTTAGTTCCAGAATTTCACCCCCCAAATTTACTATGCAGAATTCCTATTCCTCGTCACATCAAAATGTTGACACGTATGCGGAGTACCAAATGTAGATGAAATCAAAACTAATTGCACAGTTTTATTGTCTTTCACGAGACGAACATTTTGAGACTAATTATTCAAAATTTGGACAATTTTTACCATATAAAAACAAAATCGGCACTGTAGCGATGTGGCTACTTCAGTGCCGATTAAACAAATCGGGAAGAGAACAAGGCCAGAGCAGGGCAGTTTGCCAAATATGCTCGTTTGGACATCTCGGTGGTCCTGCGATTGTGAGTTCTCATTCCAAGTTCTATCGGAACAGCGTCCCGCGACATCTCCGTTCTGCGAATTGGAACGAAGTTCGAACGGTTCCACATACCATGGCTAATAAGGATGATCGACTCAAACCAAACGAAGCCTTAGGAAAAGCTGTAGAGTACGGTACAGAATCACGTAGCCTATCGCCGCGGTTACCTTAAGTGGAGTAGTGGACTACTACGTGATCGCCGCCCCGTGCTTCTCCACCACAGCTTCTGCTGCACTGGCAGCTAAGGCTATGCCAACAAGCCATCATCTAGTACTAGTACAGTACTTCTACGGAAAGGAAAAAGGAATTGTCTCGATTGGATTTAAGTAGATCAGCAGATTTCTCGTCTATTTTTATCCCAAAGCAGAAACCGTACCACGTGCTCGATCCGATCACGTTCACGTCGTCCAGAATGAGTCGACCGGCCGGCCGCGAATCGTACCGGCGAGCAACCACCGTACCGGCGATCACGTTCGCGACGCGCTCGTTCGTTCGTCCGGCCGGCATGGCACCGGCGCCCGCGTCTGGCGACTGGCGAGTGGGTGGCGATCGATGCGCTGTCCGTCTGGCCGGTCGTTCCAACCGACAGGTCAGACACCAGCAGCACAGCGCGAAGAGCACGACGAAGCTACGCGTGGCGGTGCGCGTGCCGGTCGCCCGGTACTATAACCAGTGGCAGTGCAGTGCAGACTGCAGACTGTGCAGGTGCTGTGGTGTCGTCGCCCGTCGCCGCGGCTAGCAGCTGCTGACTCTGCCAAAGGACCAGCGATGATGACGAGACCGTGACCCGTCACCACGGCCGGCCAGGGTCCAGCTGCTGGGCACTCCCGCAAAGTCCAAGTGGCGACAAGTGCGCCACTGCGCTGTGCAGAAAGACGGACGGTGCTTTTGCGCGGATGCTGCTCAACTGCTGACGGACAGGAGCTGACGACTCACGCCAACGTGGATTAGACTACATCACTGTATTAACACTAACACTCATCGATCACTGGCTGAGACAATTGTGATTTTCTCCAGCCATCGTTTTTTTACGTGTATAGATGCTCTCCTTGCAATTCAGGCCTTGTTTAGTTCCCCTAAATTGGGGGTTGCCAATTTGGATCTCTGTATCATGAAGACACTTTGTAAGATTTCGTTTGTATTTGTAAAATATTTTCTAAATATTGACTAATTAGTCTTAAAAGATTAGATGCCATGCAAAGTACAACTAAACTGTATAATTAGTTTTTAATTTCATCTAAATTTAAACATGCATTATTGACGTTTTGATGTGATGGAGAATCTTGTACTGTACCAAATTGACAACCACCAATTTGGGGGAACTAAACAAGGCCTCAACCAAATTGATCATCAGCATGACCCAGCGTCTCGTTTGAGGGCCAGACAGGGTAATGTGCACTACATGCGTCATCACGCGAGGTGCAACTAACCCATCTGCAAAAACGTCGGCAAGATATACCGTACTGGTGATTATTTTTTCTAAACGGTGGCTAAGCTATCACATGTTAACTAATGTAAAAAAAACACCTAGCTGTTGAAAAAAAGGACGCCTACCTGATAAAGGTTGAAACATGAAAATGGAGAAGAGTCGAGTTCCACCATCGATCGTGCAGACCAAATTCTGCAAGAAGGCCGGGGACGACTAAACTTTACCTTTATGTCTTTACGCAAGGGCAAGGACGACGCTTGAAAGTTGCCGCCGTCTCAACTCACTGTCATTACCACGGTGCCTTTTTGGGTAAACAAATAACAAAAGCCATATCAAGCATGTGGCACCCGTCATTGATTTCCATTGCCCGGCTTTTGATTAATGTATATGCACACTAGACAACCGCAAGAGGATAAAAACCAGAAGTGTCCTTTAAGCTAGGCTAGCTTCTCTATTTTTACTGCACTAGCATAGTGTTACTTAAAACTAGCAATGCAACAAAGTGTTGATGTGGTTAGTGCCGGAAGGTAAATAACATAACATAATCATTTCACTTTTCCAGTGTGTCTAACGCACTCAAGGAAAAGTTCAAGACTATCTTCAAGGGTTTTCTACTAAAGCCAAAAAGGCTCGGTTTATTGCAAAGCACAGAGACAATGTGGTCTTCAATAGTTTCCGCCTTCCCAAACCGCCTCTCATGAGCGTGCATGGACGTTGTAAATTTGTGGAAGTTAGTTGGTGATCGGGGAGTGATTACCCAGTGGTGTAATTTAGTTTCTTTATGAATTAAACTCTACTAGAGAATTCATGCTACCTCCCTCCCTTATGTATTCAGACATTTGTAATTGGGCAACAAGCGTTTTGTTGTTCCAATGCAATCAAGTGGGTGGGATGCAATCAAGTAGGTGGGAAGTGCTTCTCCCTTTCGATTTCATCAAAGAAAAATAAAGTAACAACATAATTTATGGAAAGAACCAAACTACATTTTCACCAAATGAAGATGCCCATGATGTAATTTGGAGTGTCTGCTAGCTTGAGAAGTTGAGATTCAGAGGAATTCATATATGAGCTATATATTCTCTATATATGCTGCTTTGTTTTTCCTGGCAACATATGGTTCCATCACATGACGCACTAGTTCAGTTGTCTTATATATAAGTGCATATTCTCAAAATTCTTGCATGTGTTTGGACTTTTTGTATGTCTCATATTTATATATATATACTCTACTAGTACAACAATACTAATCTCAAGAACCTGCCGCGCGACTGCATGCCCTCTGGGTCAAAAGATTCCTCGAAGTGGTTAGGGGCACCGGGAATCATTAGCCCCATTATATTGCCGTCCACGCAAGCGTACGACCTCGCCCAAGCCAAAATTATTTGGCCAAAAGCACGCAGCTGGCTGTCCGGCTGTCCCTAGTTAACCAAGTTCAGATTTTATAGTTTCATTAAAAAAAGTTCTCAGTCCTTCGATTAAACAGCCCTAGCGTGTGTTGCCTTTTAAGCTGGCCATATATACTTGTAGCATTGTGTTCAGCCGTGTTTGAGATGTGACCTGTGATTAGTGATGACTCATGAGTACGTTGTGCACGCATAATCGATCGATCCAATCGTCCTTCCCTCAAAAAAAAAAGATCCAATCTGATTGCCCGCCTTTTGCAGCGCGTTTAAATATTGGTAGCAGCTTGGCTCGCTTTTGTTGCTTGCGGCTTTAGGAACCCAAACACGATCTCCAGATTACTACTTGCACGATCTCCTCGAAAGCGTAGGAGATTCGCATGATTCTCACCAAATTGCGTCCAAAATCGGCAGTTACCCGTTCATCAAGTCGCACGTAACCAATGCCACAAATAAAAACCGGGCAGCGTATTTGCTGAAAACAAATTTTCGTGAACCAAACAAGCGTACCGGGGACCGGGGACAGAAAGGGAAGACAGGGCGGGCCCACCGGAAAGTGACAGCGCGCGAGCCCCGAGTAAGCGACGACCGAGAAGCTTCCCGTGTTATACGCACGTGCGGGATTGCGTGTCAGGAATTCAGGATACTGCGCTACAGTGGAGCAGTGCTGTACTGCTGTACGGCGGGGCCCACGGGGACGTGTGGCCACGCGATTTTGCTCCGTGCTCGGGCGCGGCGGGGCCGAGCGGCCAGTTTGGGCCTTTGGGCTTGGGCTTGGGCTTGGCCGTTTGGCGAGGTTCACAGAAACCACCCTGTTTTCTGTCTGCCCGTTTGGCGAGGTTCACAGAATGGGAATATTCGAATACTATCGGGGCTATCCTGAAGTTTTTTGTTTTCCGTTTTTCTGCAAGAAAGTCGTTTGTCTTTTTGTGAATGAAAAGAAAACTGAAAAGGATGCATGTCAGTAAGAACAGTGCACTACTCTATGTCCCTATTAAGTAGTTAACCTATCATTTTTTTTTGCTTACACGGGCGCGTACTTCCTCCGTCCCTAAAATATTGTCGCTCCATTTCCTGTTGCAGAAGTGACGATCGAGAGTGTGCAATGTGATGCAGTCATGAACAGGAAGCCATCGATAGTTATTTTGTTATATGTTAGGCACCCTAAGCTAAGCCACCTAGCTAAATACAGTAGATTGGACGATGGGTGGGCACCTAATCATCACCTATTATAGCCACCCAGTGCGTGAACTGCTTTGGACGGTGGCTGAGCAACGCATATACTGATCGGTGTACCCATCGGCGACACCTGTCATGTTTGAAAAGTCAAAGCGTGGTCTGGTCTCTGTCAGACAGCAAACCGGAGAAAGCAACGACGACATCCTCCGTGGCGTGTGCTCTTGTTTAGATTTCTAAATTTGCCACCAAATTCACTATCTGAATTCCTATTCCTCGTCACATCAAAAACGCCGTCGTAGATCTTAAATGTAGATAAAATCAAAAACTAATTCACTTGCTATTTTGTTGTGGCTTTTAGATGAGCATTTTAAGCCTAATTAGTCAAAATTTGGATAATTTTTACCAAATACAAATAAAATCTTCACAGTGTCTTATCGTGACATGATTACTATCGCAGAATCCAAATTTGGCCTTGAACTAAACAAGGCCTAATAAAATTAAACTTGGTTCTCTTTTCTCTCTCCCACGTGGCATGCTGTATTTTTGTTTTTTTGACAACGGCATGCTGTATTTGTGTGCTGTAGCACAACGTGCGCACAAGCACAAGCACCATCCTCGATCAGGATCGATGACAGTACAAATCAGAGAATAAGAGCGATGCAGCCTGCCGGTAGCTGCACAAGCACAGTAGCCAATGCCATGTGTTACTGTATTCGCTACAAGTCCTCTGCTTTGGATCCCGTGATCCTCTGAATCTCTGATGATGCCGGTGTCAATGTGTCTGTGTCATCACGTCTCCGCTGAACCGCAGCAGTGTGTCGCCGCTCCGTCCGTCCGGATCAGTGAGCGTGATCCTGGATCAGTGAGCATGATCCTGCCTTGACTAACCACGTACTGTATTCAGTACACTACCACATGTTCCTTGAAGACCGGGTGAGCGTGAGTGATGCACAGTACATCTGTACATGGACGGAGGACCGTTTGTCAAGCAACATCACGAACCCCTATAGCTATGCTACTCGTACGAGGCTGCGACCACTCTATCCAAGGTACAGTAGGTGTCCAAGTTAAGGTTCCTCTCCCACGCCAAAAACACGCATGAGCGCATGCCCTTGGCCCTTGGGACCGAACACCGAAGCACATCGGGAGGGGAGCTAACACACCAATTATCATTGACAATGAGAGCAAGACGACGCTCTGTCTGGCAGCCGGACCGTGCGTACCACGGCGGTGCGCCAGGCCACCCCTGCTTTTTTTTTTTTTTTTTTTTTTTTTTTTTTTTTTTTTTTTTTTTTTTTTTGAAAAGAGGCCACCCCTGCTTTGCCGCCGCGCGAAAGCAAAATACTACCACGAGCCTGAGACGATCGGACGGCCGCGCGCGCATCACACTTGCCTGTAGTCCTGCACCGCTCGTGATCAGGAAGAAGAGATGGCCTACAGAGCCTACTACTACTGCTCCCTGTAATGCTGTTGGGCTGCTAGCACTAGCAGGTCGATCTGGGTCTGTCTCATGCCGGGTCCGTACGTCGCCGCACGGGGAAACAGCCGAACACGTGTCCACTAGCTCCGTCATTCATATAGAGCTTGCCCTGATCACTGGATTATTTCTACGGTTGATAATTAAGCCGATTGATGTTGTTTAAGTCGGGCTGATAAGTTCAACGGTTGATAATTAAGCCGACTGATGTTGTTTAAGTCGGGCTGATAAGTTCACGCATGAAGCAGAGAAACAAAAATATAGTGACTTTATATGCTTCTAATTAGTTTTTTTTATTTAAAAGGAGATATTTTTAACCTTACATGAAGGCGACACAGATGAAGCGGACCAGAGCTCCAGTCGGACGAAACCTGTACTATTGGATCCTGCACAAGCAAATTGACACATCACACCGAGGCATCGAGGTACTAAGATGCAATATACGAGAATCTCCATCGTTTCTCAGAGAGTGAAAGGCGGGTGAGCAGTGGCACGAGGACAACTGCCGAATTAAGATGGCAAGACTAATACAACTATGGACGACTTCTGGTCCCGGGAGGCCGGGACTGGCTGGCCCAATGGCTCAACTAGCAAAATCAGCTGTATAGTGATGTATCCATGTATCAGTGTAGTTTCGATCAGTACGAGCATGGACTTATACTGTACTAGTACGAGTATACTCAAATCTCTATCAAACTAAAGGATGGCCCCATGCCTAGAAGAGAAAATGCAAGCTCACTGGTCCTAACCTACGCAGTGTTGAGGACTGCAATACACACACGTGTGTGTACGGTGGATTACCATTATTGCCACCAAATTACGCCTTGTGTGACAACGAACGCCTCGCGCGCCGGCTGGCCTGAGGCAGGTTGCCACGGTACAGCCGGGCCCGATCAGCTATGAATCGTTCGCTCGTTCGATCGACGTGCACGCGTTCGCTGAATTACACAGATCAATCGGGGAATAGCTAGATTACGTACGGGCGTGGGGCGATTCGGATCGCCTTGCATACGTGCGGTCATTCAAATTGCTGGCTGGTGTGGATCACTAAATCGGCGACTACGTCTCTTCTCCTTTAAGGCACATTGAGGACGAGATTATACTGGTCAGTGGTCACCGTGTTAAGTAATTCACTGTATATCCATGGTTATGTCCATCCGTGCGGCCGCCACGCGATGGCCAAACGCCCGGCACCCGCCTACTTTGACTCCTATAACTTTTGACACATATGCCCAACATTGTTTGTCTATTTCACACTAAAAAAAGACGATGAGTGGTCTCTTTTTTTGAACAAAATAAACATGTTTCATCGTCGAACTTTTTTTCTTTTAGCCAAATTGTCTCTTGTGAGAGTTATATTGTTAGTAGATAACCATGGATCTCATATATTGTTTGTTGTTTTCATAAAAAAATGAATTTGTTAAGGGTTCACGCTCTATCTAAAATAGATATTTCTATTCAGCATATATTTATGTGATCTCTCTCTCTCTCTCTCTGTGTGTGTGTGTTGGATTTAATATTGTTATTTATATTTAAATAGGTCTATGTGTAACACAAAGATGAATGAAGATAGCACAAAGATGATGATTGATCATAATTTGTGGCCTTGCATGTTTGGGAAGGTAGCAAGCACGAGATTGAGGGAGTAGACTAGAAGTAGTTCATGCGAAAAAGAAGATAAGCAACTCTAGGGGGATCTAGGTACAAAGAGGAGATGCCTGGGGAGGAAGATGGTGAACAGTAGAATGGCCAGGTGAAGAGGTAATTCTGATATTTTCTTCGATGCCCCCCTTTGGCTTCCACTGCTTGCTTTTAAAGGCCCCTGCCAAAGCCAGCTTATTCCTGGGCCCATATGGTAGTGACTGCTGACCTGTGGCAACTAGGAAAGCAGGCCTTGTGCCCAGGACCGCGCCACAAAAGCCCAATTATGTAGTGTGGGAACTTTTTGAACACATGTGGCTGATGAGTGATCATAACTTTGTGCGCATACGTAGTCGGCCGGGAGTTCGTTCTATTTTAAATGAGGCTTTTCTAAGCATAAGATTTTCAAAGTCGTTAAGTTTTTGCTAACCTTAAAGGTCCGTAACTTGGCAATGATTCTTGAACATCTTCTGAAACTTTTTTTTTATAGAACACCAACCAAATATGTAGTTCAAGCAAATGCAACTTGGCTCTGCTCCACCTTTTGTGCTCGTAGGCCCGGTTGAAAATGCGCTTCCACCATGCACGTGAGAAGCATAAGTGTGTACCGTGTACGGCAGATGCGGCGGAGGCGTCGGGTCAGAATGGAGATGATGAGCTGAGTCCGAGCTACGGATGTGTAGTTTGTGATGAAGAATGGAATCGGGATAAGGTGGAGAGACAAGATGGAGAAGAGAGAAATAAAGAGAGGGGAAAAATTGAAGGAAAAAGGGGAAAGGAAGAAGGGTATTTTGAACATCTCATCCTTTGGAACAACTAGGAGAACCCAATTTGTCAATTGTTTTTCTAACTAGTGAAGCTGGAGTAAAAAAAAAGTTGTTTCACCAGAGGAGCTATAAACTTAAGTTATTTTGATTCTGATTGGAGCTCTAACAACACAAGTGAAGTGTTCAATGCGCATCGACACCAAACTTTGGGTTTTGCTTGAATTCACAACCAGCGCTTACGACCGTACATTAAGTACGTGCATCCTCATTAGATATAGCACCTTTTGGCGAAGCTTTAGATCAAATTTATTTGGAAAATTTATTGTGCACTGTAGCAAGAACCTAACGCATCTTCCTCAAGTTTATCCTACTACTCTTGATAGGTAATCCTACTACTCTTGATAGGTAACTTAGCACACCATCTGTAGCTGCTCCTAGACCATGGATGATAGTACAATTTCTCGACTGCCCGACACTGTAGTCAACACGGACTCAAGACACCTACATGAAACCTATATCTCGAGGTGCTACGAGTCCTACGACCACATTAGCCACCGGGGGCGGGGCAAATCGGCGTTCACGCGACGAGCATGGCCTTGACCCTACGGTACGGCGCTGGCGGTGCGCCACTTTGCTTTGCCGCCGCGCAAAAGCAGAATCGAGGGCTGCACAGCACCATCAGACGACGGACGCGCTCATGACCGTGATCGTGGAGAAAACTCACGTACGGGCCGGGGAACGCTGGCGGGGCCCGCTTGCCGCACGGAGGAGCATTACCGTGGCTACAGTGATCGCAACGCTGACCAGCCAGTGACCACTAGTGTCGCGTAGTAAACGCCGATGGACGCCAGCAGCTCGCAGTCGCACGCGACCGGGGCGGGCCGGATCGCCCCTCGACTGTACGCGATCGATTCCTCGGTCTGCATCGATCGTGTCAGCGTGTCCGTATGTCCGAGCCTGCGTGCTCCATCGCTTCGCATGTTGGTAGCTGTACCATGACTACTGGTTGAATAAATACAGAATGGTTTTTGACTGCTGGCTGTCCTTGGCTTTGCACTTCAAACTAGATGGCTTTGGCTGCAACACACTGATGAGAGCCGGGCTTGGAGCGAGCTCCCAATCAAGACATGCACAGAAGTTCAGTCCTTTTTCAGAGCATCCACATTCAAAGTTATTGGCGACGGTAACAAGACACTATTCTGGGTGGACCGATGGATTGATGGACAATGTGTCCAGGATATCGCGCCTTGTGTGCATGCTCTTGTCCCGCCCGGACGCGTGACCAATTGTTGGCGAGCCAGGGACCGCCCTGACGGGACTTGGGCGCGCGACTTCACTGCGGCCGGTGTAGGCATGTCATCCCGAGGCCATTGCGAGACTTCGTTTACCTTTGGAACGCAGCATGGATAGCTATCAACTCACGAGACCCGGCCGGACAGGACTGTTTGGCGCTGGACGACGGACGGCGTCTACACTGCCAAATCAGCATATGAGATGCTCCATCGGGGTTCAATCGGCTTCCCTGGGTACAAGGCGATTTGGAAGACCTGGGCACCAATGAAGGTCAAAATCTTCTTGTGGGCGGCTTTGCGGCGCGACATTGGACGGCCGATCGTAGGCGCCGAAACCACGGCCTACCCTCACACACAAGATGTTTCTGTGTGATCGGGCGGACGAATCCATGGATCATATCCTCGCGGGAATGCTCCGTGTCCGAGAGAAGTGTGGTTCTTTGCTCTACGTGCACTCGGCTTAACTCTCCGCAGCAACAAGAACAACCATCTCATGGTGGCGGCAGGCTGCGCTCAAGTCCCTTGGCAAGCGTAGAGGTATGGACGGTGTTCGCTCTCATCTCATGGCAATTGTGGAAGGAAAGGAATGCGCGGCCCCGGAGGTGCGACTTGCTCGATCCGGGAGATGCTCCAGGTAATCAAATTGGAAGCAGACCGTTGGATTCTTGCGGGAGCAGTCAAGCTCGGGAGGTGGCGGAGCGTTAGTACCTCATTGATGGATGGAGGTCGTTTAGAATGTTTATTTTCACTTTGTAATTACAAAGGTTTATTTTTGGTTTAGCCGGCAACGGCACTTTGTAAAAAACTTTTATTTATTCCCCTTCTAATACAAAGATACGCACCCTCTCGTGCGTATTTGAGAAAAAAAAGACTGCTGGCTGTCCTGCTCCGAGTGGTGCGTGGCCTGGTCCACCAATTTCGTCCCCCATCCTCGAGAGAACAGCTACTGTACATTCTGTCTCGCTAGCCACGAGCCCACAAGCCTACGAGCGTGCATTCCCGGGAGTGAAGAAAGCCCCTCAAAAAATTGTCTTCCTCCAAATGGTCTTTGAACATGGACCGCATCATCGGTTGGCAATTTCAGATTTAAAGCGCGCGCAAGCTAGGGACAACGGACACCATCTGCCACGACCGCCCGGAGCGCAGCCACCTTCGCCCGGCGAGTACACCGCCACGCCTGGCTGGATGGCAGCGGCCAAGGTGGCCACCGGTCACGACTCACGAGGGTCCAGTTCGTCCAACCGGTCACGGCACTCTCGAGAGGAATTCGCGAGTTTTATCGTCGATCCGCTGCTCGACGGGCTCGTCTCATAGCGGATTTTCCTCTACTAGTGCAGTGTGCAGTCTTGGAACATACCCCATCCCTCTCAAAATAAACACACACATTTGATTTTGATTGAGAAATCTTTCTTTTTACAAAATCTATTCAATATATGTATAAAAAATATATTGATACTTACGATATATAACAAGTACCATTAGATTGAGCGTGTAATATACTTTTATAGTAAACTTATCTGGAGATATAAGTATTACCACCACTTTCTATATTCTTACTCAAACATAAAAATATTTTACTCGTCTAGAAGTGAGATATGCATTTATTTTGAAATGGAGGAATTATCTAGAGATTAGACACTGACGGTAAATATTGTAATAAAATAATCATTCTAAAAAGAACAACAAATAGTGAATAACTTTTTTATCCACCTCTCCTATATTTCAAATGTATCATTCTAAATTTTTTTTGGTGTTATTGACAATAGATAATTTGTTGTAAAAAAGTCCGAATGTCATTGAGTTTTCTTGTGCGTTGGGATGTTAATATGTAAACAAGATGAATGCGCACATGTCGGCTGTGGATACTCTAGTTTTTTTTTTTCTTCGTGAACAAACATTCCACATGGGTAAAAAAAAAAAAAAAAAAATCAGAAAAAGGTCTTGAGTATAAGCATGTCGCCCATTTCTTTGGGCCCAGCTTTCAACTCGTGGAGCGCAAGCCCATAGACCAGTTACGGGAACACGGCCGCTTCTTAAAAAAACAAAAGTTGATTGTTCAACGTCACCGGCCGCCGTCCTACACAACGGCACGGGCCTCTCCGGTCTCCACTCCCCTCGTCGCCACAAGCGGGTGCTAGGGTTCCGGCGACCGGCGCGGGCGGTGGCGGCCATTCCGATGGCGACGGGTACGGGCTGTCGACTAGAGGTGGACGACGTCCTTTCCTTAGCCGAAGATCTCATGGGAATGCTCCGCTGCAGCGACGACGCGGACGTCAGTGCGCAGGTGATGGCGAGCACGCGGATGCTGCCGACCGCCTGCCACTCCGAGTCCAACAACCTCGAGCTGCAGCTGAAAGGTCTGCTTCTCTCCTGCTTTGCTCTCACTTGTTTCCCGTTGTCCCGTGCCCTTGTTCGCTTCTCGTGAAGTCGAGACGCGTGTCTGACTGATCCAGTAGGGAATTGGGTGATGAAGATCTTAGAGAACTGCTAATTTATCTGCAGTAGTGATTTTGATTGAGTTGAGCCCAGCATCAAATGAGCATTTTCTCTGCAAAGAGGAACATGTTATGTCATCAATTTCGTTAGGAGTACAGCCCTAAATCATTTGGTTTGCATCGGTGCCTTTTCATGGCAAGCAGTTATATTGGTATAGTACACAGCACATGAATTCAACTTTTAGAAACAATTTAGAAGCTACAGCCCTTTCCAGTTTCTGCATCTGTCAATATAATAAACCAAAGATAGATATCTAGAAATAGACACCGTGCAGAGGAAGCTGCCTTCTGCTGAGCATTCGATAAATTGATAGCTTACTAGAGATCTAGCTCTAGAAGTACCTCAGTACCTGTCCTACTCATCAATTGCTCGTGGAGCTTACAAATAGAAAACTTACATTGCAATGATTTTCTTAACTTCGTAAAATTTTGCCAACTTTTAGTCAACAGGCATGACTAAGAAGATCATTGCATTGTTGCTCTTTTCTATTCACACCCCATGATCCAAAAATTTTTGGGTGTGACATCCAACAGCCTGGATGTTTTCTGGATTTGAAAACGTTCATTCTTCTCTGAATTCATTTAGTGGTAATGTATGTGGTTTACAGACATATTTCTTAGAGTGAGTGCAAGAATCAATGCTTAAGAGTTAAATTGCAGAACTAATAAAGAAATAGAACATTATGACCATTGTAATTTCATGATTTTGCATTTGACATCAGATCATCAGGAAAAAATATGTTCCTGCAAGGAAAAGATAGACAAAGCCAAAGATGAAACGATTCCTGCTGATGAACTGAGTGTACTGCAAAGTAGGATAGAAGAAAAACTTCAGGAAGAGAAACAACTTCGTGAAGAATTGAGATAAGTTCTTGCTCAAGCATTGGTATTGTCTAAAAAGTTGCATAATATAAACAATATTTTGAGTTACATGATTTATGATGTCAACACAGCTATGCATGATGACCTTGAGAACTTAGACCATCAAATGGCTGCTATAGAAGAGAGGAGGGATGCGATTAAGAAGATTCAGAAGGCCAAGTAAGTTGAAAATCATTCTTTATGTTCCTGACGAATTTGCAGTTCATTGAGCTTCTTAATTGTATTCGGTTTTAAATCTGGCTAGATGTTCGAATTGTATGGATACTGTATCCACAAAAGCTAGCTATGTTGCTGTTGCAATGGCGATAATAGAGAAGAAAAAAAATCATAACATCCTCTTAACTCGATATAGACAAATTTTGTCTTTTTGCTCATTGGACATGGACACACTACTGGTTGGCACTGCCTCATGTGGCCTTGCCTCATCTTTAGGTTTTGCTGTTGTGCAGTGTGATTGTATTATCTTTCCTCCACTTTTGAATATTGCAGTACCATTGTGGAAAACACAACTCAATTAATTGAATAATACTTGTTTGAATTTTGAATTGTGCCTTAGTTCAACATGACTCAAGCTTTAACAGTATTATCTCTATTGTCTACCCTGTTTCCAAGTTAAAATAGTTCACTAACTACAATTTTATGCAGATATGAACTTTCTATGTGTGTTTCAGTTACAACTATCTTCCCAAATTTGGAGGACCAGGATAAGATCTCAAGCTGTATCCTTTCCGTTTATTGCAGTTTTCCCTATTCAGGGAAGAATATGACTCACGTCAGATCTAAAAGGTTATGCTGCTTAGTTTTTGCACTTCATATCAGCTTTCTCTAACAGTGAACATCAACAAAAAGTCATGGCATTGTGAAAGTCCTTAGCTTTTAATCAGATACTGTCGATAAGAATGGGAAGAAGATACAGAAGTGCGAGTTCGAGAAGACAGCGCCACCAGTTGAGATCTGTAATACGCTTTGGAAAACAATTTAGGGCATGCAGACTGTCGTTTCTGTCTGGTGATGAGGATTGCCAATTGTGCTTGTATATAGCTGAGGATGGCAGGCCGTCTCACCTTTAGTATCACAGTAATATACAGTTCTCCATTGTTGTTTCTATGATTTAAGTTCATGACAGTAATGTTCAGGTATCGCCATAAACATAGTAGCTTGATGGATGGATATTATTAGTTCCCAGGCATTAACAGGAGAGGCTAATAGGCCCTGCATTAGTTCTACAGCTATTTTAGACTTGACATCGACGCCTGTACATGGTATGCAGTAAGATTTGGCATCTGTGGCTATTTTTTATATAGTTAGCGTAAGGCCGGAAGGTTTCCGGTTTGTGCTCTGCGGCTTCGATGCATTGTGGATTGTTTTTATAATAACCCTCCAACACATTACATTTCGTTCAGGAAGGGAGTCTAGAAATTGCGCAAATGAAGTTCACACCGGCCGAGAAATGGGATTGGGGAGGGCGGACGCAAAGCCATCACGAATTCCCCGAACACAACGATTTCACTAGTACAGAAGCGACGGCCCCAGCACGGTCACACCGTGTGACCGTGCTGATCAATGCGCATGCCCGCCGGGGGAGAGCGCTCCTGCTGCTTGAGCAGCGACTGGGACCCAACCGAGTTTCTTTCCAGTTCTCACGGGTGACCTCACCCAAAAATAAAAATAAAAACATGGTAGAGCTCACCATAGAACTCTCATCCATAACAAACATTCATGACCCTCATCCATAACAAACAGTAGTGCAACTTTATTCATGACCGTATTTCATTATTGGTGACAATTATTCATTGTGTCAGGTTTACAAACATGTCTCGTGAACTTCTCAAATTTCATAGAAAGAAAGCAAAGCAACCGATCAGCACCGGACCAACAGATATGGAAATAACTATACTAGCTGTGGTGGAGAAGCTCTATATTAGCCAAAACTCTTGATAGGAAGAAATGCTGCTGGCTCGTGTATAGAAATCAGAATACACAAAGTGTCAGCCTAAGTGATGCCGGAACAGAGAGGCCATCTCAATCTGCAAGGAACTTGAGCTTGTCACATGATAATATTTTGTTTATTTGAAATTAAGATTGCTGGCAGAAGGTTTACTTACAGCAGTAAGAGCAGTTTCAGCACCCTTGTTTCCAGCTTTGCCACCAGCACGGTTTAGCGCCTGCAGCATTTGATTTAGCATTCTCAGCAGGATTTTGATAAGTTGCAAAACAGTGCACATGTTTTGAAAAGTAGTCAGATAATCAACAAAAAAGGGTCACATTATTGACAGGAAACTTTCTCATCACAAGGGAATACTTGTGTGAAACCACTGCTTCGCTAATGTGGCCATTCAGGATTAAAGATGTCACTACTTTACAGGTCATGAAAATGTAATGCCAGCGCTTGTAGCATGCACAAATAGTGGGCACTCCTTAAAATAAGGAGATCTCCAAAATAGGTTAGCATATGGCTTGGGAACTTGAAGGAAAGCATTTTGGTCAGCAACAAAAGTCACTCTTGGCTGTTTACAGGTTTCTACTGGTCAGAAACTAGAAAATATTCAAAAAGGCATAAAATGAACATAACAGAGCTCAAACAGCAATTAATTTTTCAAAACAGAATTTTGAACTACCCCAGATACTGATTGGTTTCTACACATATGTGATGTGGGCCAGAAATCTAGTAATCGAGAACTACCTCTGCTTTAGATTACCAAAGATCGTCTGGCAACATGTAACAATTGATAAAATGCATACATGTACATAATCAAATCACGAAGTACCTGATCCATGTCTTCACAGGTTAGAACACCAAATATGCAAGGAACACCTGTATCACCATGAAAAGCCAAAATAATCTGATTATCTGATTATTAACTGAATTAACCATCATAAAGAAAAAACAAACTAAGCACACTACAAAGTTTCACTTAATGTTGCACAGTACTTTTACAGCACCAACTATACAACTATCTCATATAACCAAAACCTTCTGGCCCCACACTAGTCGCTCACATTAACAATTGTATATTTCTGTAAGCTGTACCTGCCTCAAGTCACTTGACATGCAAAATTTTTGTGTACTCCAACTTGCTTGGGGCGTTTTTTTGTCATTGTACTTACATGCTATGCATATTCGCTGAGAAACAACAATTAAACACATAAAACAAGTTTTAATACTGGCGGTGGCGGGATATGTTTAAGAGCTCAATATTTCATTGCTAGATAACCTTTTTAACATTTAAAAGCTACAAGAAAAGGAATGTACTTAGAATTACCCCACATGAGACAAGAAGTTCTCTACTGAAAGACACATGATGGGGAAGAACAGAAAACAACATACCAGCAGATAATCCAGCATTGAGTACACCTGATGCAGCTGAGTTTGCAACAGCATCATAATGGGTTGTGTCACCTCTAATCTGCAAACCATTTTTTAGGAACACTTCCAAAATGAAAAAGAACCAGCTACTGCTATATCGATGAGGTTGCAAAGCATAGGTTCAATTTGATATTACCACACAAGCATCATGATAAGTGTAAATAAAACGGGCCAAATAATAATACAATTAGGTAGACAATATTGTTATTTGTTACCTAGACCTATGCTATTTGATACAACCTTCAGAGGTTATAGAATATATAGATAGACTCCACAGGGGTAAAACATGTTAAGAACGAGACATCCCCAGAAGCCATGCACTTTCAAAGATAGTTTCACAAGTACAAAACAGACTGAAATAATAAATGGTTTCTAGAGTTCTTAGGGGTTTTTTTTTTTCTCAGTTCTATTGACAGGTTGATGTAACATTTCGTAGCTATGTAAAATTTAAGAAGGATCAGCTCCAAAAAAATGTTCACAGGGTAGTTTACAAAAGCACAGGTCTATAAATCTTCTTTACAATTCCTCATGTGCACAATTCATGGGGATGTATAATGTCAAATCTGAGAGGATATATCTAACCTGTTTATTAGGAAAGGGTCAATACTCACAATACTACTTACTCAACATGCTAAATGAACATAAAATGAAAAGTAGAAAGCGATACAAATTCAAATGTGTAATATGAAACTAATCAAGTAATCAACTCACCACAGCTCCAATGCACAGAATTGCATCAAATTTTCCAGATTTCCCAAGCTTTTGTGCTGTTATAGGAACTTCAAAGCTTCCAGGAACACTGACAACCTAAAGAAGAATTTGAATCCGAGTAAAATTGTGTTTTCCAAAAGCTTTCTGAAACATTTTAGAAGTCATGTTTGCACATGAAGAGTAAAATTCTAGATGGTGGAGTTTTCTCTGTGCTTTCTGTAACAAAGAATTTATATGGTAGCAGCTTGCCAGCTTTCCTATTCAAGCACATATTCGGCTACAGATTTTAAGACAATTTTGTTTAATAATTCAAGGGTATTTAATACTAGTGACTATCTAACATTAAATATACAATGACACACGAAATTCATCAAATTTACATTAGAATAACTTACAGAGAGAAATTCATGAAATGGACTAGCTATCTAAGAAAATAACTAAAGATATTTATTGGCCTGACAAACTGTGTTTCCTACCATTCCAGAATATTCATTATGCACAATTAAATAAACAAAGGAAAAGGCTTTATAGAAGTCAAAAAGTCTACCCTATCAAATACATTAGCAGATTAACCATCCAAAGATAGTTCTATGCATGGCTCATGGGTCCTTAAAGAAAAAACCATCAGGGTGTAGCGTAAGTATACAAGTATACTCAATAGGACTGCCAGTTTTCAAAGTTGTGGTAAAGCGATAAGGATTAACATTACTTCAAGAAATTCCTTATCACATCAGTATGACACCCGAACAACTTCAACCAACCAGAAGAGAGAAGATGCATACTGTTATATTTTCTGGTTTAACAGAGTATCGCTCAAAAGTTTCTAGGGCACCCTGCAGTAACAAATTTGTCACGACCTCGTTGAAACGTGCCACAACCTACAATTAAATAAGGAACCATACAGTCATTGGATTGTCATTCAGAGGTAAAAGGTGTGGAAGTGCGGGAAAGCGACCATTTTTTCAAAGAAAAGCATATCAGTAACCTATGGTTTTTGTTCACTAAGTTCCCATCAATTATATAGCAAAGGAATAGGTGTTTCTCGACTAAGTAGTGCTCAACTCACCACCCCAAACCTTAGCCCTTCATTGCTGGTCAAAGATCCCATCAACTTCTGGTGCCCCGCGGCAGCGACCACATCAGAGCGCCGTGACAATGCAGTGCATGAGGTCAGTGCAGCTGGCCATGCTGCATGAAGCAAAAACAAGAGGAATAAATCAAGACAAGTAGGACAATGATGGTTAAGGAATTGAGGCAAGGACAGAAGCGTACGGCGAGAAGGGAAGGAGATGGCGGCAGGTGCATGCCTCACGGGCATGCTAGGCAGCCGCAGGCGGGTGGAGTTCGTAGCCACGGAGGATGTCGCAGGAGCAGTTGCCATTGCCGGCGTGTGGGTTCCAACGGCTACTCTGCTGAACTACTGTGGTGCAGGTGGATGCCAGCGATGTTTCTGAGCCTGAGAAAAACAAGATAGCCAGCAGGAGTCACATCTCATGGTGTGTTCCAGCCTTTCAGGTTGCACACGAGGTACTAATTGACCAAAATACGAAAACAAAAAACCAAAAAAAAAACATCAAAGCTTAAGGTTCCATTTGGAACACATGAATTTTGTTTTACTCATACTGTATCAAATTATTTCCTATAAAAGCTCTGCATTCCTCGTAGGAATTCAGTTTTTGGTCAAGAGTTTCAGAAACATTGTGCATTCAGTGTTGTTTTTGGATTTATGAAACTGATACTTTAAACCCATATTCTTGGACAATTTTCACCTTTTTACAATTTATTTAATTGCTTCAATGATCAATTAAAGGTGTAGCTTTCTGAAGTCATATCCTATAGACGCAGTTTTAGAAAATCCATTTGTGTACAGTTTAAGAAAATCTAATTGTACACATTAGTCATTTCGAGGAAGATGGGTTGCAAAACAAGATGTTCGGTTCAATTTTTCACGAATCTTATGCCAAGCCAAGACACAAGCAGTAGATATATGGTCCAAATCAAAATAGCCACACTACAAATGCGAGAATCTCCAACCAAATATAAGAGCACCATTTGCACAGGATGCTCCCTTTAGATTAAGTGACTACATTAGGTATACTGTGTTGCAACATATATAATCCAGCTATCATTCTTAGCGCTGAATAACGAGGTAACATCTACACTCGTGAGTCAATGATTAGAATCAGATCCGAATCCAAATACACAAATAGCCAAATAGCTCAAGTTAGGGTCTGGGTGCTCGGTTTCGCACATCAGCTACGGACAAGAAGGGGCGGGCGTACCTGGTGGGTGCTCGTCGCCGGCGAAGACCTGGGGGTCGCGGCGGCGGCAGTCGTCCAATCGTCGCCGAGAGAGAGAACGCACGACCGGAGCAAGAGAAGAAAGGCGTTTTTTGAGTGAGCCTGATCTGTCGCTGTCGGGTTTGACTCTTTTGAGCATAGCCGCCCCTAGCTGGCTGATTAAGCGGGCCCACAGGTCAGAGTCTTGGCCCGCTGACACACCAGTCCCAAAACCCCACGGTATCGTCTATCGCGAGACCCTAGCTACCGCCGCCGCCGCCGCCGCCGGTGCCCGGCGACGGCGATCCCGATGGGCGCGTCGGCCTCCGTGTTCTCGCTCCCCACGGCCGCCGCGCTGCCCGCAGCCGCCACCGCCGTCGCCGGGGCCGCCGGCTGCTTCGCGCTGGGCTACCTCCTCGCCCTCGCCCGCCACCCGCGCCACGCCGCCGCCCCGGGTTCGGGGGGCCCCTCCGACGACGATTCCGAGGATGACTCGGAGGAAGATGATGACGAAAACTCCGGCCGCAGCCGCGCCGCCAAGCGGGCGGGCGGCGGGCAGAAGAGGACCGGGCTCCGGTTGCTCTACTGGGCGCGGAACGTGGTGACCAAGTCCGACTCTGCTAGGGAGGCGGAGAGGTCCCAGTCTCAGGCCGCCGCCAGCCCCCTGGAGATCGAGAACCTTGCTGAGATAATAGAAGACTTCAAAATGGTACTGCAGACTTGGTTCAGACATCTACCAGTTTGGTGTGTTGGATGGTGTTTTGGGGTCAGGGATAGAATTAAGGAATGCTCAGTTATGTTGGTTGTTTCTTTGGTTGTAGGTGCTGGTCGTGAGGAATGATCTTAAGATGGGGAAGGGGAAGATTGCTGCACAATGCAGGTGAGACCTTCTTCGCTTCACTAAACCATGATTGAGGATGAGTATATACTGACAGAAATGAACAATCCTCACTAGTTACTCTGAATGTTTGCCTATTTTGTAATACCATGTTGCTTAAAAATAAATAAATTAATGACTAACTGTTGTGTGTGCCTTCATCTTTAGCATAGGAGATTTTAGAATCCATATCTGTTTGATATAGAACAAAGGTGATCTTAGGCTTATGATGTGCTTTGATGGACTTCAAATGAGCGGAAGACTGCATTAATAATGACCAAACCTTAGAATTTGTACAGATGTTGCCATCATCAGTGCAGAAGTAAAAATTAGCACACCAAAAAATTGATCATGTTTGTTTGATATGTGGTGCCGGTCTCTTTGTTCTTTCCATGCTGGCCGTTACTTATTGTTTTCAATTAAATTGTAGCATTATGTTCCTGCTGTTTGGTGTGTTAGGGTGTTCTACAATCCACAGAAGTGCATAACATTGCCTAGATTTATTCATTCTGCAATGTCAACATACAGATGAAGAGATGGGGATTATTTAGTTATATTCCTAGTCTCTTAGATAGGTTGGCTGGCTCATATAGGTCATATATGATTCTCAGATTCTGTAGCTTGTTTGGCTGGAACATCACAGTGTTTGAGATAATAACTGTACCATCTGACTCTTCTATCGAATACAATTTTATCAACTACGTTTGGATGGCAAAATTAGTGCTACCTTTTATCTTGTTTGTTTCACATAGTAGGACTTATGGTGCATTCAGAGTTTTTATGCCTTACACAAAACATGTATGGACCAATACAATTTTTTGTCAGCAATCTTTGGCCAGGCAGCCATGCAACATCAGTTGACACAGCAAATGTACTGTTAATATCTATAATGTATTTATCAGTGTTATCAGCCACATTATCATCGTGAAAGCTGTCTGCTTTTAACTTAGTCTATATGATGTTGCATTTACTTTGGCCATGAAATATTACCAGGCTAAGAAAATGATGCTGATCTTTGCCTCTAGCACTTCAGTTTTATCTTCAGCAGTGAAAGAGTTATCATACTTGCGTATGCTTTTCTGATTTTTTTTAAATATCAGTATTTATTGAAATTTTGGCGTCCTTTTTTTCTGCTTTTTTAGCCATGCAACTCTTGGGCTATTCAAAAAACTCCAACAGAGAGCTCCGAAATCACTAAGAAGGTATTATTCCAAAACAATTCCTTGTGGTGTTTGAACTTTCAAGCTTCTTCCAAATGTTCGACTTCATGTCCACTAAGATAAGAAAACATTTGCCAAATTTCATTTGTTCTCTATTTATCTTTTGCAGGTGGGAGCGGTGTGGGCAAGTTAAAGTGGTTGTGAAAGTAGAAAGCGAGGAAGATATGCTTGTTTTACAAGTAAATATTTTTCATTCTTGCATGTTGACCGTCTTGATTCTTGAATCTTCTTTTCTGAGATCCAAACATGATGAAATGACCTTGAACAGAAAATAATACTTCATTCTGGAAGAGTTCTATAACATGAATTGTATCCCTTTATTATCTAAAATGGGACATTTGGTATTTGCATCGTGTAATCATTTATTGTTTTTTAGAGAAACGTTTTGCTCCAATTTTTATTGAAGACAAAAATAAAAACTCGCTGACAAGGATTTCTCTGATTAGTTTTTGTGGGAACTCCCCCATGCTTTTTGGTAAAAAGTAGAGCCCTTATGTTCCTTGCTTAGTGTGTCTAAATTTACCTTTTTGATTCAGGGGAGAGCAAAGTCTTTGAATATCCCAACTCACATAACCATAGACGCTGGAAGAACACAGATTGCTCCAAGTGAGTTTTTCGAGTTTTGGATTGTTACATTCTCTTTCTTGTTTTGGTTTTCTGTTTACTTGATTTTTTCCTTGTCTCTAAACTTTATGTAGATTCAAGGACAGTCATGGCTATTCTAGGTAAGTTGCATTCAACTCACATTCCCATGATATTCAGTGTATTCTTATTTTGTTGCTGATCCTACCGTTTCTGTCTGGCAGGGCCTGCTGATATGGTTGATGATGTTACTGGCGGTCTGAAGCTTTTGTAGAAAATCACCTTGTCACTTGTCAGCATTCATTCTTTTTCACTTGTATCGACTGCTAGCAATTGTTCCAGCTTTGGTGTTGAGAACTTATAGACCATCTTTTCTTCTGTAACATAGATGAGAAAAAGGTTTCACTGCTGCCCCATTTTCTGTTTTTTTTTTTTTTTTTTTCAAATTTGCGATCGTGGACATCATACTGAGTTGCTTTGCAGAAGTCATCTTGATTGCAGCTGTGCATCGGAAATCAAAGTTGCTAAGATTTCTGAACAGAGACTGTAACCACTGATGACTTGTTAGAAGTGTCAGCTTGCTCAATCTGTTGCACTATACAGCCCTTGCGACGAATCAACCAATGGAAGGACCTCAGGATTCAGGAACAGTGCTAGTGCTCCTGTTCAGGAAACTTGTTTTTGGAAGGAAACGAATTACTTTGCCATGATCCTATACATATACTGTATAATTTAAACTGGAGAGGAGGGATTTTGGATCTTGAATCCAGGCAACGTTTTAAGCTTAGAATTGCTTCTTGATTTATCTATCTTCTCTCGTCTATTCTCCTACTGCACGAGGTTTGTGGGTTGGGAAAATTGGTCAAAAGAAAACGTGCCTAGTATAGACAAATACATATATAGTGTGATCACACTTCACGGTGCATACAAGTATCCTTTAGGGCAGTCCCAATGGCAATTAATAAGTAGTTTCTATCTCTCTTAATTACACTGCCAACTCAGCAATTTGCTGATGTGGCGTAGAAGTTAATGAAGAGAGAGGGTAGAGGAAGAAGAAATCGTTTCCTCCTCGGAACGACGTCTACTCGTGAACCAAGGCACGGAGAAACGATAGAAGTTCCGTTGGGGAGAAACGACCAGTTTCGATCGCCTTCATCCGGATCCCGTGTGCCAAACCACCGTCGCTGTGCAGGCTGCGTCGTCGTAGCTCAAGCCGGTGCTGCCGTAGCTTTAGGGAAGTGAGCTCTCCGGCTTGCCGGCACAGCCGCCCCTGTCGCGCTCGCCGCCGCGAAGGTCGTAACATCGTCGCGCTAGCCGCAGCTGCCGCAGGGAAGCGAGCTCTCCTGCCCAGGCTCGAGCGGACATGCCGCCGCCGCAGCCGCTGTCGCAGAGAAGACCAAAGCCACCGCCGCGTCTCTTCTGCCGAAACCTGAGCGGACACGCGGTCATCTATGGCGAGGTGGACTCCGGCGGGGCGAGGCCTCAACGATCACATGGCCCTGCATGGCGAGGTGGAAGCCAACCGATCGGTAGAAGAACTCAGCTACTAGAGTAGATCTCTCGTCTTTTGCATTGACCTTTTTTTTTTTTGAAAATTCTTTTTGCATTGATCTAGATCGGCAATGTCGATGGTACGTGCCTAAGATATTTAGTATACTGTGCGTTCTGAATCTTGATTACTCTATTCGTAGTTTATTTATCGCCTTCCGGCGGCCGGTGCTCGACGTCGGCGCCCCTGCACCTTGAGCAGATGTGATAGGAAGAGCGCACAAAGGATCTGAGGTTGGGAGACAAAAACTCGGTGAATGATTGGTTAGATTTTTTATCTTGGTTGTAGTAAGAAATCATGCACTGAGGAGGATAGTTTCTTGGAACGAGATCCTATGCTATAGAAACTACCCCGATTTCTTCCATTGGGCAGTCCCAATGGTAATTAATAGGTAGTTTCTATCTCCAATAAATGAGGTGCCACCTAAGCAAAATGTTGACATGGCAGCCTGATAAATGAGGAAAGAGAAGCAAATTTGAAGAAATCGTTTCCTGGGGAGAAACCACGTCTTCCCTCGCCCCAAGACACGAAGAAACGACGGATTTAGCATTGGGAAGACAGGGGTAGTTTCGATCCGATCCAGTGCGCCGCTGCCGACATGGTGCGCTCGTCCGCTCGCTTCACCCGCGCGCCCGCCCCGTTCACCTGCCGCGCTCGCCGGCTGCGCGCGAGCACGCCCGCAGCGCTCGCCGCCGGCCCCGCTCGGCCACGCCGCGCCGGCAGCAGTGCAGCACCCGCCGCCGCGCTGGACTCCCGGACCCGCTCGCCTCGCCTCGGCCGCTCGCGACCCACCTCGGCCTCGCAGAAGCCGGCCGCCGCGTCCGAACCGGCTCGCCTCGCACGGGCCGCTCGTGACCCGCCTTGGCCTCGCAGAAGCCGGCCGCCGCGCCCGGTCGCTGCTGCTGCAAGCACGCACGCCGTGGAGGACGCCGCTCCTCCTCACGCACAGCATGTGGATCTCCTGGGCATGTTCCTCCGCATCGATGATTCCGGCAGAGGCACGGCCGTGCTCGCCACATAGTGGTGTCGAGGCTGTTCGCGACACTACCTGAAACAGTCCTGGTTTGCTCTTTGCTCTCTCGTGGGGACCGCGCAAGGCATGGGCATGCTTCGCTAGGAAAGGAGCGAAGCACGACATCCATCGAGCCAACGGGTGTTGCTCTGCTCGGCAGTGTTCTTTCTGCACAAAGAATCTTGGAGACGAGAGAGAGGCACAAGATGAATGATTGGTCAATTTTAATCTCGACGTTAAGAAAAAAAAATCTTCCCACTATGAAGGATAGTTTCTCGGCACATTGTCCTATGCTGTAGAAACTAGCTAGTTTCTTCCATTGGGACTGCCCTAAGCAAAATGTTGACATGGCAGCATGATAAATGAGGAAAGAGAGGCAAATTTGAAGAAATCGTTTCCTGGGGGAGAAACCACGTCTTCCCTCGCCCCAAGACACGAAGAAACGACGGATTTAGCATTGGGAAGACACCGGTAGTTTCGATCCGATCCAGTGCGCCGCCGCCGACATGGTGCGCTCGCCCGCTCGCTTCACCCGCGGCGCCCGCCCCCGTTCACCTGCCGCGCTCGCCGGCTGCGCGAGGCACGCCCGCAGCGCTCGCCGCCGGCCCCGCTCGGCCATGCCGCGCCGGCAGCAGTGCAGCACCCGCCGCCGCGCTGGACTCCCGGACCCGCTCGCCTCGCCTCGGCCGCTCGCGACCCACCTCGGCCTCGCAGAAGCCGGCCGCCGCGTCCGAACCGGCTCGCCTTGCACGGGCCGCTCGTGACCCGCCTTGGCCTCGCAGAAGCCGGCCGCCGCGCCCGGTCGCTGCTGCTGCAAGCACGCACGCCGTGGAGGACGCCGCTCCTCCTCACGCACAGCATGTGGATCTCCTGGGCATGTTCCTCCGCATCGATGATTCCGGCAGAGGCACGGCCGTGCTCGCCACATAGTGGTGTCAAGGCTGTTCGCGACACTACCTGAAACAGTCCTGGTTTGCTCTTTGCTCTCTCGTGGGGACCGCGCAAGGCATGGGCATGCTTCGCTAGGAAAGGAGCGAAGCACGACATCCATCGAGCCAACGGGTGTTGCTCTGCTCGGCAGTGTTCTTTCTGCACAAAGAATCTTGGAGACCAGAGAGAGGCACAAGGTGAGTGATTGGTTAATTTTAATCTCGACGTTAAGAAAAAAAATCTTCCCACTATGAAGGATAGTTTCTCGGCACGTTGTCACTTCTTTGTAGAAACTAGGAGTTTCTTCCCGTTGGGGCTAGCAAGCGAAATGTTGACATGGCAGCATGATAAATGAGGAAAGAGAGGCAAATTTGAAGAAATCGTTTCCTGGGGGAGAAACCACGTCTTCCCTCGCCCCAAGACACGAAGAAACGACGGATTTAGCATTGGGAAGACACCGGTAGTTTCGATCCGATCCAGTGCGCCGCCGCCGACATGGTGCGCTCGCCCGCTCGCTTCACCCGCGGCGCCCGCCCCCGTTCACCTGCCGCGCTCGCCGGCTGCGCGAGGCACGCCCGCAGCGCTCGCCGCCGGCCCCGCTCGGCCACGCCGCGCCGGCAGCAGTGCAGCACCCGCCGCCGCGCTGGACTCCCGGACCCGCTCGCCTCGCCTCGGCCGCTCGCGACCCACCTCGGCCTCGCAGAAGCCGGCCGCCGCGTCCGAACCGGCTCGCCTCGCACAGGCCGCTCGTGACCCGCCTTGGCCTCGCAGAAGCCGGCCGCCGCGCCCGGTCGCTGCTGCTGCAAGCACGCACGCCGTGGAGGACGCCGCTCCTCCTCACGCACAGCATGTGGATCTCCTGGGCATGTTCCTCCACATCGATGATTCCGGCAGAGGCACGGCCGTGCTCGCCACATAGTGGTGTCGAGGCTGTTCGCGACACTACCTCAAACAGTCCTGGTTTGCTCTTTGCTCTCTCGTGGAGACCGCGCAAGGCATGGGCATGCTTCGCTAGGAAAGGAGCGAAGCACGACATCCATCGAGCCAACGGGTGTTGCTCTGCTCGGCAGTGTTCTTTCTGCACAAAGAATCTTGGAGACGAGAGAGAGGCACAAGATGAATGATTGGTCAATTTTAATCTCGACGTTAAGAAAAAAAAATCTTCCCACTGTGAAGGATAGTTTCTCGGCACATTGTCCTATGCTGTAGAAACTAGCTAGTTTCTTCCATTGGGACTGCCCTTGTAGCATAAATAAAGTCATAAACACAGGAGACATCCTGATCACTTCTGTCGGAATGAAGATAAATATCCGATCCAGCGGTCATATTATATATCGCTGAAGTCACACTTTATGACAAGAGAATCTTATTCTGGTTACGTCTAAAGTTACAACCAAGCGAGAAACAACTCGTTCCATGCACTTCTTATTGTCAATAACTAATCCGTTCCCGTCCTGGTGGATCAACTGCTCTGCAGCCTGCTGCTGTTCTGACTGAAGATCCTGTTGAGGATTGCAGCGAGCCTGACACCTCCCTGCGCAATTCTCTTGCGAACAACGGGCAGCGCAGAGAAGAAGTATTCATCTGCATTTGTTTGCAGTAGTTTCAACCGGATCACATATTCACATCACGTTTCTTCTACAATTAAGCCTAGAAAATCATTTTGATCGTTCTGGTGTTCAGTTCAAAGCCTACCTCCTAAGACGGAGCCTTGCTGAACACCCGCATACGCCACATCACACGCCAGTTGTGCGCTCTCCATAGCGTACCTGCATTCAGATCGTTAATCACGTTAGCCTCCTCGTCTGAAGATCAGTAGGTTCATTACTTCTAAACAAAGCTTGCGACTCGTTTGTCGCAGATCTCGAGCTCACTTGTCAGCACAAGTCTTGGTTTTACTAGAGCACATCTCCCACTGTTCCTCTTCATCGGACCAATTCTCCTGCAAAATGCACAGATACATAACAACTCAATCTCTAGCTAGTCCCCCCAGAACTAACATGGCTAAAACTGAAGTGAATCGAGGCACTGCACGTAGAGCTATCTAGCGCTTGTACACTCACAGTGATGTTGAGCATGATGACATTGGTCATGATGTTCAGGTCATTGCCGTAGAAGTCCTTCATGGCTTTCTCGATGATGTTCAGATCCCACACAAGGTGAAGGTTGGTCATGGTTCTGTTGTACCAGCTAACGGCGATGGTGTTGCCGCCGTAGTCCTGCACGCTGCCGCAGTGGAGCGGCTGGTGGACGTCGCCCAGGAAGTGCGCCAGGAACATCAGGCTTACCGTCGGATCAACGCCTGGTGGTGGTGGCAGTGCGTATAACAAGGATTATATAGGAGTATTACATACAGAGTAATAAAAAGACATATAGTACAATAATGAAGGATCATCTGGTGCACATATGCTTACTTGGAGCTGATGAGTTCATTAGCGCCGCAGTGTAGTTGTTGATTCCTCCGACTACACACATGTCCTTCTCTCCTTTCATGTTGTGGCAGTCCCCTGGTGGTCACAAACATTGTTCATTCGTATACACCGCAACATGTACAGTACAGGTAGTCTTGGATGCCGGTGAGATCGAAAAAGCTTACTGTCGTAGATGAACTGGCAGTCTCCCTGCGTGTCGGCGAAGTGCAGCGCACCGGACCACGGGTACTTGCGCCGCTCGTCGTCGGCCCACGAGCACGTCGCCGCGAGGTCGCCGCCGGCCCACTCCGGCAGGAGCTTCGCCACCGCCGCCGAGGCCTCGCTCGTCAGGAAGTTCTGAATGCAGTTTTGAGCTCATCATTAGCAGAGAAATTAAATCTGGCCAATGGCAATCAGTACTGTGAATCTGTGATAACGAATCACTCAAGAGAGCTTGTGTGTTCTGTTTGTTACCTCGGCGATCTTGCACACCATGTAGTGGCCCTCCTTGCGCCATGCGTGAGCGGCGGTCGGAGCCCTCGCCACCACCGTGGCGACGAGGAGGACTTGAAGGAGGAGCACCCGCATTTTCGTAGCTTACTTGGCTTAGCGGCTACATAACCTCTGTGCCACACTCTATTCTCAATTTCTCTTCAGTGTCGTAAGCTATGTAGCCGATGCATGCCAGTGCCTTTATACACAGGCAGACAGAGGCTTATCCATGCCAGCCGCGTTTTGATTCCTCTTGTCCACGATGCCTTTTATGCAAGAAAAATAAGCTTCACGTATGTTCCAAAAAAAAAAAAAAAGCTTCATGTGTGACTGTCGTGGCTAGAGTTTGCTCCAACTGACAAGCAATATGATAATGCATATATGTGGCTAGGATAGAGATTAATATGCTTATTTTGCTCTCAGCTTTTTTTTTTTACAAGAAAAGACTGTGGGAAAGTTCCCAAAAATAGGCAACCAATTCGCTTCCGACGGGATTGAACAGGTGGTAGGTGTATTGCCACGTTAGTCACTGTAAGTGGCCGTGCTCACTTCCCATTTTGCTCTCAGCTTTTGTTACTTCATTCTAAATAAACGAAGTTTTTTTGACAGAGGCGTGCGTGGTTCACATGTGCAGCAAACTGTACCCCAACCCACGCGGGCCACGCCGTTTGATTTTTAAAATTTTATATACACAGATCTCGGATCAAAATTTGCTGATGAACTGTTCTTATTAATCATAATTCCTTTTTCCCCCTCGGGCCTCATGCCAAAGCGGATAGGGGACCCCAAGGCAAAAGCTCTTAACAAACTCACTAATTAACAATTTATTTTCTTTGAGATCTACTCAAATCTATTTCGTCTAATAGAAGGTGTTGTTTCGGCCCTTTGGGGTTGCACCCCCTGAAGGACCAAAACAGGAGATAATGGAAACGAAGAACTACAAAACGAAACGAACGACACGAACCTTATATTCCTTGTGCTCCGGCTAAAACGCGCGGAGTCCGGACCTCCCACAACGTCCCCGGAGGGTCTACTTATAGGAAGTCGTGTTGCATTTTGTACAAGAATGCCCCCAGCAACCCTAATTTCAACGCGTACGGGGAGCGGCCGACACGGGGCGGAGACGAGTAAATGGCCCGAGGGCCCACATTTGTCGGTTAACCACCGACCAGGACACATCCGGGCTCTCCTTCCTGCCCAGCCGCCGAATGCGTCCTGTCTCAAGCCGAATGCGCGCCTTCTCGCGCTATCGGGGCTTCCGCCTGGCGCGGATGCCGGATGCGCGCCTTCCCGCGCTATCGGGGTTTCCGCCTGGCGCTGACGCCGGATGCGCGTCTTCTCGCGCTATCGGGGCTTCCGCCTGGCGCGGACGCCGGATGCGCGCCTTCCCGCGCTATCGGGTTTCCGCTGGCCCGGGACGCGGATGCGCGCCGTCCGCCCTATCGGGGTTTCCGCTGGCGCGATGCCGGATGCGCGCCGTCCCCGCTATCGGGGTTTCCGCTGGCGCCGGGCCGGATGCGCGTCTTCTGCGCTATCGCCCGTACTGCGCACACTAAACACATGAGGCTTATACGATTAGGGGGACGGGGTGGCCAATTCCACTCCTATGCCCCCACAAGTAGCCCTCGGTCTTGCCCGAAAGAGGCGGTCCCTTCCGGGCAAGGCCGGCAATATCTCGCTACGCCGAATGTGGCCGAGCTGAATGTGCAAGCGCCGCCCCCAGGATGAGGAGACGTTAACTATAATAATAATTTTTTTAACCTCGATTCGCGTGAAACGACGCCTCGATTCGCGCGAACCGACGCGTCGCCTCCCCCACGGCCATCCCCTGCCTATAAAAGGCAAAGGCGCGGGGGGCACTAGCTCCAGCGCGCCCGCCTTCGACGCATTCGAGGATTGCTTCCGGTCTCCGCATCCGAATTTTCCTCCTCATTCGGTAAGGCATTTGCACTTTCGCTTCTTTTCGTTGTTTATGCTTTCGGGTGGGTGGGGCTGATCTAGGTAAGGTTCGGATGCCACTATCGGCCCTATTGAACACGATTTCGTTTTTTCTTCATAGCTCGGAAGCCGGGGCACCCTTTTGGAGCGATCACATATGTCCGAAAGCTCCTCGTCGGGATTCGGCCGACAGCCAACGAATCCGCATCCGGGCTCTCCGCTTTTTGCGCCGAATTGGCAGCCCGCTAAGCCAATCCGGATCGAAGAACATGTCACATGATTCCGGAACCGGCTTGGGGAGCCGAAATAGTTGTACCCATTCGCGCCGTAGCGCCCGCGATAGCGCGCCGTGATCGGTTTATCCGAAGAAATTGCTAGCGGCCAAGGGAGCGCTGGGGTGGCGAGCGAAGAATACGCCGAATCTCACGGAATATGACGGGGCGAGAAAAGAAGCGCGGCGTCCGGCCCGGACCGGATGGGGGTGAAGGCATCGAATACGGCCCGACCCGTAGAAACCGCCGTGTCGGGAATCGAGGGGTACACCGGCATCATATGCCGATCTAAAATTGACGGGAGCGACTCGACTCGTACCAACGCCTTGGCCTGCGAGCGCCTTTGAGCGCGAAAGGAGCCGGGCTCCGGCGAGGTTACCCCGAAACCGAGACCGAATGAGGCTGTTGTGTTCCGTGACTTCTTCATCGCCGGGTTGAGGTTTCCCGTGGCTCCGTTCTTTGGGGCCGTTACGCGAAATACCGCTGCAAATCCATCATCTCACCCCGAATGCAATCGCCGGCTCGGTATATACGCCATGGCCACGAAGATGATGGGCCACGAGCCAAGTGTTGCCCATTTCGTGAAGCTTCATTGCACCCACTTCCACTCGAAAGTGGGGAAGGTTGATGGGCGGCCCAATATTCGCGCCGAGTATGGGTCTTACAATTTCGTGCGGCTCCGGGGCAAGAGCGGACCGCTTGGTGCCCACCTTCAAAGAGAAGTGGGAAGATTGGACCAAGTTTTGGTTTTACATTCGGGTTGCCTCGGACGAGGAGATAGACGCTGCCCCAGAGAGTAAAGCGTCGCCGGCAAACCCGTTGGTGTCCTTGATGGCCGTGATGATCGGCGAGAAACATCCGCCTCACGACGCTTTGGACCGGGCGATCACGCGGTCGCGGAAGCGTACTCTCTTACCGCCAGCCGGCAAACTAGCCGTGACTTGGCAGAAGAAATGATAGCTATCGACGAATGGCCCTTATGCGAACTTGTGAAATTCGAGCCTATTCGGGACATCGGTGGCTATCGGGGTCCTGATTATCTTCTCGAGCGCCCGGATCATTTTGCCTCAGACGCTGCGTACCTGGCTGCGCTGGAGAAGAAGGCTGTCCGGTTGTGCGGTCCATATGGAGAAAGGGAGCACAAGAAGAAAATGCTTCGACTTGGAAATTCTCCTAGGAAGAACCGCGTAATTTGAGCGGTGGAGGGTGCGTTCGAGATTTTTTGAGTTAAGCCCTCCAGCGTTGCATGGAGACTTAGAGCGCCGCCCCCCGAATTTGAGCGGTGGAGGGTGCATTCGAGATTTTTTGAGTTAAGCCCTCCAGCGTTGCATGGAGACTTAGAGCGCCGCCCCCCCCCCGAATTTGAGCGGTGGAGGGTGCATTCGAGATTTTTTGAGTTAAGCCCTCCAACGTTTGTTTTCACTTAGAGTTTGTAATGGTTGTTACAAAGTGCGCATGCGCTCTGTACAGCCACTGAATGGAACTCCGTATGGCCCTATTGGCTAAAAGCTGGATGAGTCCTATCTCGAAGTGGTAAGACTCGGTTTCCGACACCCGAATGGGCGCATGTGCCCTTTCTCGTTTATGAGCGGGTAGAGCACTAAACCACATCCGATGACTAGATCCCAGGCCTTATGTTTGCCCCACGCTTGCTGTGGGCTGGAATCCCGAATATGGACTAGTCGCCGTGCAGGAGCTGGAGCTTCCAGTCATGCTTGGGAATAGGGAGGCGCGCGATTCTGCGCATCTCTGCTATTGCGCGCTTGCTGCTTTTGCTTAGGCGGTCGATCCGACCCTGGCTGCGCCTAACTGCTCCAAGCTCACAACTGAAACGGGAGGACTAGTACTGACTCCCCCCCTGACTCCTCCCGAGTTGAACACAGGCGTGCCTACTTGCTCGGCGCTCACAAGCCGAAATGGGAGGACGAGTGCCGGCTCCTTTCCCCTGACTCCTCTCATTTCTACTAAACTTAGCTTTGGAGCGAGATGAGTTCTTTCTGACCGGCATGGTTTTGCATTATGGGGGATGTTATGTATATATAATACTTGCTTGGGTCATAGTGCCTTGAAACACCGTACATTTGTTAGGTGAGTCATAAATTTAACCCGTCTTAGAGGTGAGTGGCTAGGTTATATAATCTGGTCCAAGCTCTTGGTTTTTTTTTTCATGGCTCACAAAGACCTTGATTTTTGCTTTACCCACCGCATACCCTTCTTAAGTCGTCTTTGGAATGGGAGGTTTTGGGATTTGCGGTGTTATCGGGCCAAATCTTTTGCATTTACTACTCGGCCTCACTAACCATATCGCGTAGGCTTTCGGCCCTTTTGCTTGTAATGTACGACGCATTCGGGTGACGCTTGCTCGATCATGGTGCAGTACAGCGCTCCTTTCGAGAGTCCGAGGAGCTGTAGTCGCGCATATTCTCGAGGCATTGCTCGATGTAGCGGGTGTGTTGCTCTTGATTGTGAGATTAAACGCCACAAGCGCTTCCGGTGTAATTACGGCATCCGAATATGATGAATAAGAAGTTTGAGCTTGCGAGATGAAAATTGCTTGTTTGCAACTCATTCGGCCTTTTGCCAATTTTCGCGATACTTCGGCATTTTTGCCGAGTTCGCTGCGCGTTTGTTTCGCGCATTTGGGTTGTTTGGCGCATTCGTGATGCTTCGGCGTTTTGTTGAGTTTACTAGCCGTTTTTGGCTTTTGGTTGCTTGCAACGACAAAAACTTCTCCGAATAGGGTCGATGACACATATGGCACGGACTTTTTCGATCGGAGAAAACGTTACGCATCCACACTTTAGGGGAAACGTGAATTGAAAAGTATTAAAAAGGGGTACATAGGGACGCCTCATTAAAAAACCTCGCACCTCCGAAAAGGCTTCCCTGCGAGGAAAAAGAGCGCGCCCCGAATTGTGTTCCGAGAGAATTAAGAAAAGAAAATTACAACCCCCGTGGGGCAATTTCATGGGTAGAAGCGGCGCGAGGTTGTCGGCGTTCCGGGTGTGGGGTGGACTCGCCGTCCTCTTTCACCGGCGTGTAGACTCCTTCTTTTACCATTCTCGCGACGATGTATGGCCCGTACCACGGCGATTTGCAATTTGCCTTGCTTGTCGGGTTGCCGAATAAGGACCATATCTCCTGGGTTGATGACTGCCTCGGCACTTTTTTATCTCTCCAAGTCTTTGTTTTCTGATGGTATACGTCGAGGTTTTCCGCCGCCCTGCCGCCTTAGCGAGTCGGCCCGTTTCGAGCTGAGTGTATCGTTGTTCTGGGGTGGTGGCCATGATCTCAGTTCGAAAAGATCCCAGCCGAACCTCTTCTGGGGTAACGGCTTCTTCCCCGAAGAGAAGTCTGAAAGGCGTGAAACCGGTTGCGCGTGACTTGGATATATTGTGCCCCCATACCGTAGCCGTTAACTCCCGAGCCTATCTACCTTTCTTCTCGGTGTTTTTCGAGGGTCTTTGATATAGTGGTGAATATGTCACCGTTGACCCGTTCCACTTGCCCCATTCGATTAAGGTGATTTTGAAGCAAACGTCGGTTTGATCCCAGTCTTCACGAGAAAGTTCGAACTTGGTCTTTGTCAAGCCTTCCCGTTGTCCTTGTTATGTAGGATGGAACCACGAATCTGCAGATGATTCTCTCGCCACACAAAGTTGACTAAGGTGCCGAGATGATATTGTCGCCAACGCCTTAGCTTCTACCCATTTGGTGAAGTATTCCAGTGCCACGGCAGTGAATTTCAGATTTCCTGGAGCTGGCGGGAGCGGTCCGACTATGTCGATGCCCCATCTCTGCAGCGGCCAAGTTGGGCATATCGGGGAGGTTAGATTTGCTGGGGCCCTCTGGTATTTTGCAAACTTCTGGCACCCCTGGCACGATTTCACCAATCGCTTGGCGTCCTCGATAGCGGTTGGCCAATAAAAGCCTTGTCTCATTGCTCTGTGAGCGATTTCATGCGGACCTCTGTGGGCCCCGCAAGTTCCCGAATGTATATCGTGCAAAAAGCCGGACCCCCTCGTTCCGGTGATGCACTTCGATAGTGGCGCTACGACTCCCTCCTTGTACAGATTCTCTCCGATTATGGAGTACCGCAGTTGTTCTGGACTCCATCCTTTGTTCTTGCTTCTGTCTCCGGGCTCATAAGTTCCACAAATGAATGCCCATATCGGTGCTCTCCGGTCGTCACTCGCGATAGCGTGGTTCGACGGTTGCTCCTCCTCCGTCCGCACCGCCGCGGCTGTCAAGACTTGGTAGAAAACATCGGCGGGCAAGGGAGCGTTACGGCCGTGCGGCTTTTGCCGACGCATCCGCCTCGTGTTGTCCGCCCTTGGAATGTATTGCGAGTGAAACCAAGGAAGTATTTCTCCATTCGCCGGACGGCTTCCGGATACTCCGAGCCGGTTCCTTTCTTTGTGTATTCCTTTCGGATATGCCCCACAATTACTTGCGAATCGGACTTGATGACGCATCTGCAGTTCCTAGCGCTCGGAGTTTCACGAGACCCGAGACGCCTCGTATTCGGGCTGTGTTGTTGGTGGTGCGATATTGTAACCTTTGCGGCGTATCGCGGCTTAGGGCCGGCTGGAGGTGTCAATACCGCGGATATTCCCGCTCCGGTGAACACCGGGCTCCATCCGTGTGCCTTTGTCCATTCGGTTCCTCGAGGCGAGAGCGGTGTTATCCCCACAAGGGGACCAATCTGCGATGAAGTCCGCTATGACTGCGATTTGATGGCCGATCTTGTGCTCGAAGTCAATGACATATTCATTCGGCTCGAAGCCCACTTGCCTATCCGCCCTACCGCCTCTGCGTTTACGAACGGGCGTCTAGGGGCTGGCCGGACAAGACCCGAATGTGGTGAGCACGAAAATAGTGCTTGAGCTTCAGCGACGCCATGACCACCGCATACGCGATTTTCTCCGGCTCGGAATAGTTTGCCTTCGGCGATGTCAAAGCTTCGATACAAAGTAGATTGGGAACCTGCCGTAACTTCCCCTCGTTCTCTTTTTCTTCCACGGGACCGCTCTCACCGCGGTGGGGGATCTTTGCTACATATAGTAGCAAGATCGCATCCGGCGATGGGCTCGATAATGTCGTGGCCTTTGACGGAGTAGGCTTTTAGGTCATCGAATGCGCGTTGCGTCCGGGCCCCATCCGAAACCTTCGAATTTTTAGGATGCGGAAAAACGGAAGTCCTCGTTCAGCGCTTCGGATATGAACCTCCCTAGAGCGGCGATCCTGCGCGGTGAGCTTCGCACTGCTTCTTGGTCTCGGGCGGTCTCATGTTTACAATAGCGGCAATCTTGTCCGGTTAGCTTCTATGCCTCGCCGATACCGACATCCCAACATCTTGCCCTTGCTAACCCCGAATATGCATTTTTCCGGGTTTAGCTTCGGGCCGCTTGCTCGAAGGTTCACAAAAGTTTCCTTTAGATCCTCGATGTGTGTGCTTTTTTTATCGCTCTTCACCACTATATCGTCCACGTATGCGACTAGGTTTTTCCTCTTTTTTCTCGCTCCCTAAAGACCTCGTCGTCATTCGGGAGAAGGTAGGGCCGGCATTGCGCGAGTCCTCGGGCATGCGCTTGTAGCAAAAGGTCCCCGGGAGTGATGAAACTTGTTTTCTCTTGATCTTCTTCATTCAGCCATATCGATGGTACCCCGAGAAACAATCCAATAAACTTAACGGCTCGCAACCCGACGCGATATCGACCGGCTTGTCGATCCGCGGTAGTGGGTATGGGTCTTTAGGGCAATGTTTGTTTAGATCTCGTGAAATCCACGCACATGCGCCATTTGCCGCTTTTCTTCTTGACCATTACCACATTGGCTAGCCATTCCGGATCTTTACCGGCCTTATCACATCTGCGTCCAAAAGCCTTTGCACTTGCAAGGGCCGCGTCTCGCTCTTTCGGATGACATCTTCCTCAACTTTTGCTTCCTTGGCTTTGCTTTGTTTTGCTAACGTTGAGGCTGTCTTTGTGCGGTTCCTGTCAACCCCTTGAGGTCTTTAGTGGTCCACGCGAATACGTCCTTGTTCTCGGCCCGAAATGCTAGCGGCTCGAAGCGTCTGTTCCGGCGCACTTGCCCCGATATGCACGCAGCGATCCGGGCGGTTCGCCGATAGAGGCACCCTTCTCGTGCCCTCGTCCGGCCTCTGCTCTCCGCTCTTTCCGCTCGGGGCTTCATTATCGTCCTCTTTCCTTGCGAGGCTTTTTTACCTCGTGCACCATCTTTGTATCCGGTATAGGTTTGCCATCTATCTTTACTCGGCGTGATTTGATCGCCATGCACCGTGATTACCCCGAAAGGGAGGGCAACTTCATGCACAAGTAGCTGCGCTTGATTATGATGTCAAACTTGTTTATGATCCCTCTTCCGAAGATTGCCGTATATGGGTATTCCATTTGTACCACATCGAACGATATCTCTTCCGCCCGCACTTTCTCTCCTTCGCTGAACGCTACCGTGAGTGTCTTCTTCCCAAGTGCGTCTATTTTCTTGCCACCAAAACCGAATAGGGCATTGCCCGATCAAGCGATCGCGTGTCGAGTTTCATCTTTGTCGTATGCTTTGGTGAACAAGATGTCCGCCGAACTCCGTTGTCAATCGGAATGTTGTGCAAAGTGTACCCGCCTCTGACGCGGTTGCAACGAAAGCGTCATAGTGCGGGTAATCCCGTATCTCGATTATCTTCTTCCGTGAAGGTGATGGGCCAGCTTGAAGCTTCCACGCGGCCCGAGTCGCCGGAGCGGCGATGATCTTGCCAACACGCGCCTCGATATTCTCTTCGCGTTCTCTTCTTTGTCGTGCTCTATATTGGAACCTCCAATGATGGCGTATATGTGCCCGTTGGATGGCATCACATTCGCGGGTCTTTGCGGTGTGTACGATCTGCAATTCCTTGGAAGTTTCACCTTTCTTGGCCGGCCGATCTTCTTGTCTATTCTCGGTAGGCGCTGAGGAAGACACGGCCGATCGGCATCGGATGTGCAATCATCGGCCGCTTGGTATTGTTGGTACTTGCATGCTTGGCGACCCTCCCAATGTGCATGAACATTTGGGGCGAGGTACGGATTCCCCGGCTGCGCCCGGAGGCGAAAGCGGCCATTTGATGAGGGAAAGCGTACTGTTGTGACGGTGCCGTGTGGAATACGTGCTTTGCGGTTTCGGATTTCCCTATAGCGTCATCTCTTTCCTTCGCTCTTTGGCCCATGCGTGTATTTGCGGTCTCGGTGAAATGGCCTTTGTTTTCGCCGCATACACAACAATACGGAGTCTTCGGGCGCCACCATTGCGCCTCGTCCGCGGCCGCCTCTGTTTCCCGTCCTCCCGGTCCCGCGACCTCCGCCTCGGTTTTCATGAGACCCGGGCGTCATGCGCCGGGGTGCACCGATTTGGCGACTCTTCCCGGAGGCCGTTGACGTAGCCTTGATTGGGCCCCCACCTCTGCGGTCTCCCATTGGTTGTTTCGGGGTGTTTTGCTTGAGGCTATTCCTAGCGACCTTGCGCTTACGCAAGTCTTCTTCGATATGGCGAACTTTCGCATTTCATCAAACAAGCTGTTTCACGGTTTTGGGTACCTCTCGGTTAACACTTCGCGCACGGCCCGATCTTGAGGCCTCTGATGGCCGACGCAATGACCGTTTCGTCGGACACATTCGGAACTTGTGCCCGCGTCTGAATAATGCGTTCCAGGTACTTGGCCATTGGTTCATCGTCCGGTTGATGCAAGGTGAGCAAGTCCATAATGGTTTTCTTGTCGGCACGAAGGCCTGAAACGTTGCCAACGGCTCCTCTTTCGCTCTCCATGACCGGATGGACAAGGGCCGCAACGACATGAACCGGTCGTGCGCCACATCTTGCATGGCCAAGATCAAAGTTTTGGCTAACAAGGCTTCGTTGCCGCTGCGCCGAATATATTGCGGCCTCATAGCTTGATATGAACCATCTTGGATTAGATTTGCCGTTGAAATGCGGGATCTTAGGCTTGTATCCGGGTGGCCATGGGTATTTAACGGTTACGGGGACAACGGGGATGCGGTGTCAACCGAATCCGGTACCCCTTGCCCGAGGCGATCCCAAGTACGACCTCACTTTCGGTTTCGGCCCTCGCGCCGAGTGCCCGAATCTCCCGCGTAATCTTTGCCTCCTCCGCTTGGTCGACCGCCACTTGAGTTGCTTTGATATTCTGTTTCTTGCTTCGATGTCTCCACATGCTTCGATTCCGATACGCTTTTAGTTCTTCAATTCTTGAAGTGTGCTCATCCAAAGCATCTTTAGGAGCTTGGAATTCTGTAGCATCAACTCGTCCATCACATTCGGGGCTTCGGGCTCCGGTTCGACCTCAGCGTCATCTGCAGCCACTTCAGCGGCGACAGCCCCCTCTGCTGGCTGATCCTGCGTTCCGGCGGCCCGGCCCGATAACGTTGTCCTCGATGGCCGGATCCGCTTCTGTGGAGCCGGAATCGGCGGAGGAACCGCCGATCCCGTGCGGTGAGCTCGGTGCGTGGCGGATCCGAGCCATTTGCGGTTGAAGGACCGGTTTCTTCCACGGATGGCATTGGCTTCCCGATAGCCGAGCCTCTAGCTTTTCCCTTTGGTGGCATGACAAGTCCGTGCGCCAACCACGGTGGGCGCCAATGTTGTTTCGGCCCTTTGGGGTTGCACCCCCTGAAGGACCAAAACAGGAGATAATGGAAACGAAGAACTACAAAACGAAACGAACGACACGAACCTTATATTCCTTGTGCTCCGGCTAAAACGCGCGGAGTCCAGACCTCCCTTACAACGTCCCCAGAGGGGTCTACTTATAGGAAGTCGTGTTGCATTTTGTACAAGAATGCCCCTGGCAACCCTAATTTCAACGTACAGGAGCGGCCGACACGGGGCAGACGAGTAAATGGCCCGAGGGCCCACATTTGTCGGTTAACCACCGACCAGGACACATCCGGGCTCTCCTTCCCGCCGGCCCCGAATGCGTCCATCTCCAAGCCGAATGCGCGCCTTCCCGCGCTTTCGGGGGTTTCCGCTGGCCGCGCCGGATGCGCGTCTTCTCGCGCTATCGGGGCTTCCGCTGGCGCGGATGCGGATGCGCGCCTTCCCGCGCTATCGGGGTTTCCGCTGGCGCGACGCCGGATGCGCGCCGTCCCCGCGCTTCTCGGGGCTTCCTCCGGCGCGGGCGCGGATGCGCGCCTTCCCGCTATCGGGTTTCCGCTGCGCGACGCCGGATGCGCGCCGTCCCGCGCTATCGGGGTTTCCGCTGGCGCCGATGCCGGATGCGCGCCGTCCCCGCCTATCGGGGTTTCCGCTTTGTGGCCCAGGGCCGGATGCGCGTCTTCTGCGCTATCGCCGTACCTGCGCACACTAAACACATGAGGCTTATACGATTAGGGGGGACGGGGTGGCCAATTCCACTCCTGCCCCCAACAGAAGGCTCAAGACCTAGAAATTACAACATGATGAAAATAAATCAAAGGTCCCACAAACATATTGATAAATTATCTATCATTACTATTATGCAAAAAAACAAATAGCTTACAAATCACTGTACATATTCCACTATCACCCACTTAATTATGCCACTATAAGCATGGAGCCCTATGGATGTCATATTCAATGCCTTTATGTTTAATTAAGGTTGAAATTCAAATAATATAATATACGATAAAATACAAACATATTTCAAAAATGAGAATTGAAAAGTAAAAAAAAAAGTAAACAAATCAAACAAGATAAAATCCATTACACAAGAACAATGGCCTACCTATATTGGGCAAAAATACAAGCGCCTGTGTTTTGCCGATCTATGTAGCCAAGGATAATATTCACCCACATTAGATGGAGGGGATGACTCTATGAGATTAAAATGTGTTGTCACTTATAATGCTATAGAACATAATGCCATCAAGTGACATCCATCATATTATGCATCCTAATGAATGACAAGACAAATACAACACAAATAATGGTTTTTTTCCACTTGGGAAAGCCCATTTCCATTTTATTAAATGGAAATACACAACATTTGTTCGAGATGATTATAGGATTCAAGAAGCATTAGAAAGAACATTACAGAGCAGAAACTTAGCAATTGAGCGGAAAACAGCCAACAGTTGGCACAACTCAATCTAACTAAGCCAGAAAGCTAGACTACAAAACCTGCAAGTTTCTCCTGTCTTTGTAGCAAAAGACACTAAACCACCCAGGTGATCGCAACAACCAACAGAGATAACGTAGCACATCCAGTTATCCAAACTATACAACCAGTAATCACATCCTTCATCAAAACTCAAAAGATAACCATAGCTTCTGTGTCATCAGGGCTTCTGTGTCGCCTCCGGAGTCAGATGTGCTCCCATCTTGCAGCAACAGGTGGTTCACTTGCGCATTGTCTGAGCCGCTAGAAGCCTAGAACCCAGTGGCGGATCCAGAAACGAACAACGGAGGGTGCTAAACGATAACGCAAAGCTAAAAATTGTACTAACTATGTACTAATAATAGATAAAAATATAAAAAATACTAATTATATATTAATTATATACTAATAATAGATAAAAACATAAAAATTGCATTAAGTATGACTAATAATAGAAAAATAAGAAGACTTGGATGCTTGAGTTTGTGGCTCACAGGCCAATGCTAGAACCTCCTTGGCAATACACAAACATAGTGTTAGCACCTTCTTCCAACTACTACAGAAATAGTGGTATTGCCCATTTACTCTCATAAAACAACTAACATTGACTAAACCCATAATCACTCACGTGATCCCCAGCCACGGTGGATGCAAGTTGGCAATACTACGTCACAGAAAACGCCCAGATGAAACAAATTTAGCAAGAATAGAAGAACACAAATACATTTTCAAAGTTTAGGTGCCAAGGGGTTGCCATGCATTTAACTCAAATTAATAAAAAAGCAGTGCTATAATTGCATTTGCATCCGACGAGCAGAGAAGCAACAAGAAGAGAATCTGAATTCCCGGCCCAAACAGCAAGCATCCCATTCCCTACATGCCGGAGACACATATGCACTGATGCACATGCACAGTGGTGGAACACAAGGCATGTATATATGCCCGAGCCTTTAATTTGCAAAAGAGAAAAGATCCCCTACTCCGGCTTGGCAACGCTGGCATACTGGCACGTATAGTATATATCTTCTTTGTCACTTGTGAGGCAGCGTAGGTTCAGAGTTGAGACGTCACGTGAAGGAGAGGTTTAGACGTGGAGAGAAACAGTGGGAATCGTGAGGCGTGTCGACCAAGTGCACAGGGGACTGGACCAGCGGTACCGGTTCCGGCCACGAGCACGTCTCGACAGGGTTCTATCAGCCGTCCGGGGCCCAACACCAACAGGATATCGATCGGCCTTGTTATCGGGCCTGGTCGGGGCCCAGTCAGCTTATGGGCCGCCAATAGGGCCCTGTAAACTCCCTAGCAGCGGATAGAGGCTCTATCAGCTATCCAGCAGGCAACAGGTCTGTTAGAAAAGCAGAGAACGAGAGACAGCGAGTTGATGCAATGATCTCTTGTTGTATTCCAATGAACAGTGTGTACATATATATATACAAGCCCATGTGGCAGTTACAAGTGTGATGAAAGAGGGAGAGGGGGTGAAAGCCATCTCTTGGATTAATCCCAAATTGAGCACTAAATAATAATTCTCAACACTCCCCCTTGATCAATTTGCTCCTTGTAATCTTCACTGTTCATCTATTATGCATCATTATAAATCTTTGGAAAACCCTGTGGGAAAAACCAAAGTAATACCAGTATACCAGGCAAAACTCCTTAAAACCCAGTGGGAAAAACAAGGAGAAACACCATAATATACAATCACCAATATTATTAGACCCTTTAAGACAAACCCAAAGACAGTCTAAAAACACCTTGACCATATAAGGTCAATATGCCTCAGATATCATCTTCCGAAAACCCCGGTGGGGAAAACTAGATGATATAGCATATATCTTTATGTTGACATTGCCTCATCAAAAACTTTATATGAGAAACCTCAAAAGGAAAAACTCACATAAAGAAAAGAGTACAATGTATCTTATGTTCCAATATCCTCCATCAAAAAACCCTATAGGAAAAATATGGATAATATGGCATAACCTTGTGTTGATATTGCCTCATTAAAAACTTTATATGAGAAACCCAATGGGAAAAACTCATACAAAGAAAAGAGTGCAATATGATATTTGCAACAAGTTATTAATCAAGGAGATTCTCCCCCGATAATCAAATTATTGATCGGAAGACTCTCCCCCTGATACTTGCAAACCTCAAAATAATTAAATTCATACCAATATACTCACACATAAGAAGTGTGGAATATGGTAGACTTTGTGAATATCTATACAAGATTATCACAAGACTTAGTTTGCAAATGTTCATATGTCCATATTACCTATGAGATGAACCATCTTAGTGCAAAAATATTGCGCTAAGTATAACTTGTCTCTATCTACACAACACAAGTTACATTATCTTTTATAGATAATGACCTTATCTCAGTATGTGATATACCATTCTGTCAAGCTATACACATTCATGTGAAGCCTTGTAAATACAATATCAGAATGATTATTGGAATAGCCACTAATGTCTATTTAAAGACTTTCACAAAAGTGGGTTTTCCATATTTATGTAAAGCCTACTTCAATGATCTGAAATTTGGGGATCTATAACCAGAATCATTATATCCACATAATCAGATCATGGATTATACCAAGAGCGCATGTGCTATTTTAAGATATCAAAAGATATTCTTAACTTTAATCCACCAATATTTGGTATGATTAGTGCTGCTACTAGATAGCAAATCATTGCAAATAATATCCTACTAGGAAATTTGCAAGATATATTAGCACATAAATAGTATAGAGATAATGGACCACATGTCCCAATATCTCATCTCAATCACTATGGCATAGAGCAATCTTCCTCTATCATAAGGTAGAACAACCATAGGATACCTTCATATTGAATCATTCAATATGATGTGGATATAGATAGCTTTAATACAAAAACCTGGGAGAAGATACTTAGATCCTAAACACAAAATGAAATTTTGGTTTAGACCATATCTCCCTTCTCAAAACTCCGTCTTCAGAGTACAACGTGCTATCAACATGGTTTATTACCAATGATGTCAAAACTATTGACAATCATATAACACTATGAAATCCAATCAAGGACTTCAATAATGAACAACACGTGTAATCAGATCTTGTATCCCTTCAATTGATCAAGGAATACACAAAGTCGATTGTACCAAATTCGACTTAATTACTCGAAGCCACATATTGACTTAAGCAATACACGATATATGTTGCAATGTTATGTATGAGGATTGAGTATGTGAACTCCTTCCCAGAAGCTTCATAAATACTCCAAATCAAGTGATCATACACGATCACTACATCTATCAACCGCAAAAGATAGATGCTTTTGTCTTGCCAATCAAAAGGTAGTATCGGAAATTTATGACTTACTATGGAGAATAATTTGCATTGAAAATCAATGCATGGGCTTTGCGTAAACCCCTTGTGCTACTAGTCTTGCTTTGTATCTCACCACCACGTTGTTCTCAATCCAATCTAGGATGAAAACATTTTGTACCCACAGTAAAGGTACCACAAGGTTTTGGCATCACAGCCCAAAAACACCTCTTTTCTGGTGAGCAAGACTATCTCTGCATGTACTACATCACTCAATAAGTTCCAGTAAGAGTGAAAAGCACTCTGCCATGGTCTTATTCACTGGATGACTTAGAGTGTTGTATACATTTTATTTAGAGAAGTATGTGTCGACACATGTAGCCTTTATATGATATATAATTCTCCAACTATCAATCAAAACTCAAAATTCCCCGAATGACTCATCGTGACTTCCCAAAACGAGAGTCGGGGCTTTCCGATATCCTAGCATCAGTATTTTGGTGCACCTCTGAGCTAGGTTTGTGGGTGACTTCTATCCACAGGGTAATAACCAATATTTACCCACTAAGTGTTGCCAACCATAAAGGTTGACCTGCATTTACTATCTTAGAAGGAAAACCTTCTATTGCTAGCATGAATAATCTTGCTTTATGGCCATACTTCTCCCCCTCTTATTTACAACTGGGAGTTAAGTGGTTTTACTTGGTACCAACACTCTTTCTGGCACATACTTGCAATGGATTAATGTTCAGTAAATGCATTTGGCAGCTTATTTGCAATATTATGCAAATCATCAATTCTTTGAACTCAAAGTTCAGTTCATTTAGTACGTCATCCTGAGCTTGAAATGTCATGCATTCCAAATATTTTCCTGGCATTATATATGGTACTAATCTCCCCCTAATGCCTGGAAAAGCTCATTATTATAGAACCAACATACGGGTTGTAAATAGATTCTCCATAAGAGATCTAAATACTTAACAATCGACGGAGATTGAAATCTCTCGTTGATCCCCAGTTTCCTATGTAAACCCATCAATGTATGCTGCGGTGGTGAGATTGGTACGTATATAACGTAAACCAATCTTACGCAAATAGGAAATCTTCATGGATTCCCACGTACTAAATACATATAGGGGATATGCAGTTAATCATATGTCAGGAGTGTGTAAATCTACCTGACCCCAACATGAAGTTGGCAAATAGCAATTTACTAAAAATGGTCTTGTTATGACCTTGATGTCATACTCATAGATTCCATTTATCCTTTTGGATATTAACTAAACTTTTCTTATACCTTACAATCGTCATTGTAGGCATAAAAGTTTAGTAGTGTTCAGGATAATGCTCATAAGAAGAGGCATTATCTTCCAAATGCATGGTTGAGCGTGGATACTTCACACACTCTAGATCATCGCAAAGATGTATCTTTACAACCATGAAATGCCCGAACTATCCGTACAATTTTTGTATCGACCCATACATATTCTCTTGAATATGATCAAGGAATCTATGAAATTTAATCTGATTTTAAGATAAGAGGGTCTTAAAATCTATTTCCTGTGGCACATATCGTATGCACACTTTGGGAGGACCATGACCAAAAGTATTGCCAATAATTTTTCACGCATCCTTCGGATGGCCAAGTTGATCATTCCAAAACTTGAATGTATCAACAATGTGAAAAATTCTCATACGCAACATGTAGTAGGGGGATGGTTGTATGTATAATACAACCAAAATGAGACTTATATCTCAATACTTATATGCCATATCCAATGTTGTCATTTTGTGTTTTCAAACGAAAACACATTTGGATATCTCTATCTTCATAGGTATGAGTTTAATTAGGACATAATTAAATATCCTCAACTATTAACTCAATATCCATAAGAAGAATGATAGTGGCAAAATCAGCCAAACTATCATTGCATCATATCAACGATGGTCAAAATTATTCCCTCTTCTTATCATAAGAACCAGGAATATTTTGCTTTCTTAATTATAGAGTTTGTGGTACAAATGTCCACTAGGCACATATTATTCCACATTGGAATAATTCTGTACAATCTATATATGATAAGAAATCAACAAAATTCTCGTCTTATATATATAGAAATTCATAAATATTGTCAAGTATCAAATCCATCTATATGATACTCACAATAATTATGCAATGACAACAAGTGTTACAACATATTTCAATGGACATTATCAAATAATATCAATGGACCACGAGATTATTTCAAATCTCAAAACATGTCATCCGAAGTATATTCGATGATCATGGTGTCCATATATTTGATGTTCCCTTATGAGAAAAAGGAGGAGTGTAACATGATCCTGAAGGATCCAACAAAATCAACCTCCTAAGTAGCTTTAGACTAAGATTGAAATATACTTCAAATCTTCTTTCTTAGCTACTAGTTTATCCCTTATTGACTTTTGATATAGATCAATCTTAAATTTAAGAGTATGACATTGCTTAGCACTATGCTAAACACAACCACCTATATGACATTATTCTGTCATTGTGGGGTTCAACTTTGTCACGACTCATTTGCACATTAGGCCTTTTGCTTCTATCATTGGAAGCAAAATGTATGAACAATAGGATCATAGTCTTCTTAGTTTTAAAACTAGAAACACGATCCACTCATGGTTAGCCTCAAGCTATATGAGTTTATTTATTGTTCATAGTACTCCTGAAGAGTATGCCATAAAAGTATGTGCATTTCCTTCCATAAGATATTCTTGTAGATAATCTTTATGGATATAGTACCTAAGCAATAGCAAGGCACAATTTTTCTCTGATCTATAATAAACAAGCCCTTGCGGGCATTAAATTGTTTTATTAGTTTATGGGATAAACCATTGTTAATGTCCATTGTCCATGTGGGATATTGATGCCATCAAGAGCGAGTTCAAGAGACTCCTCTGAAGTCAGTATCCACAACATGTGACAAACCATTGATTTAATGAATTTACCGCTAAGGTAAAATCAAAATCACTATGGTGATGTTGTAATCCCTAATGCAAAATTTAGAGAATTTCATATCTTGTCACTTTGTTTTGGATTGTTGTAGGTAATCAATAAAAACCATCCAACAATTATAGGTAATCACAAGATGTGTAGACCTCATGAACAATCATTATCAATGCTAGAACACACATTGTAGATAATCTCTATGTCCAAAACATAGAGTAGATCTCTTAGTAGTAGGCAAATAAATTGCTGCTATAGGCACGATCTACGGGCGGATATAATCATATGAATATACTGCAACCGATGCCCAAGTCTCTACCACACAAGCCAAGCAATTAATAATGAATGATGGTATAGTCACCACAAAGGTGTACCATTCGTATATTTCCAAAACACTTATTTGGGACAACACAATATAGGTAATCATCAAGTTTAAACAAACATGATGTAGACCTCTCAATGATGGGTGAATTCTCACCGCCATAGGCATGGTCAGTGGGTCGAATGATTCAATAACTCTCATTAATTGTCTATAAATGGTTAGATAATCTCAAATGCCAAAGACAGAGTAGATCTTTAGTAGTAGGCAAATAAATTTGCTGCCTAAGCACGGTCTCTAGGCAGATAATTCATTTCTGAACTAAATGCAGCCTTTGCTTAGTACTCTACTACACCATGTATAGCACAAATTAATGATTAAACAATGGTAATCACTACAATAGTGTAAGCCATAATATTCTTTATTACTTTGGAATGAACATTATATAGGTAATCATCTAGTCCAGTGGACATGATGTAGACCTTTAGTAATAGGTGATTAAATCACAACCGATGGCACGGTCTCTGGGCCGAGTAATCTCAAAGGATTAAGCGCAGCCAATGCCTCGGTCTCTATTACCTAATGTTCTCGTCTCAAAATAATAGAGAGCCAATGCCTATATATCCATCACTTGTGTTATTAGGATCCCAAATATATCTAAGATATGAATATAGCAATTTTGCATAAACCATCATTAATTAAGAAAATCTTAATTAAGAGAATCAACTATTGTTAAATATAAGTTTATGGAAAACTATCAAATTAACAAGGTTAACAAAGTACAGGAATAAACATGCCACTGTACTAAATTTAACAAGCACATAGTGCTATAGATGGAGAGTGGCATAATTATTGCAAAAATCCGGTAGGATCGAAGCAAAATATGCACTTTCTATGTTAGCCTCACAAGCAAAAATGGTGTGACTGCCATTTTGCTTTTCTAGCCTAGGCCTAAAACCATTCTTAATTAACAATCAAGTAATTAAGAGGATCTGATTTTGTTGCAACTAAAATTAGTTACCAAGCAACAAAATCGACAAACTATGCATATTTAGACATATACAATTGTCTGGTCTGATCAATGTACTGATCAATGTACAGGAGAAAAACTCTTCTGTACAAACAATGTTAAAGTTTATGACTAAAACATAATGCATAGATACAGAAATTATATCTAAATATTAACATAGTAAATTCAACCGCAATATTATTATGATGCAATTTCAGAGGCTTCACGTAAGTCTGAAACAAATATCTATTTACAATAGGTAAATAGTTTGCATCATAATCTATTTAGATCAGAGGTCTAAGATCAAGCATTTATACTAGAAATAAATGCAATATATTGCGGCAAATGATAACGTGTTAGAAAAGTAGAGAACGAGAGACAGCGAGTTGATGCAAATGATCTCTTGTTGTATTCCAATGAACAGTGTGTACATATATATACAAGCCCATGTGGGCAGTTACAAGTGTGATGAAAGAGGGAGAGGGGGTGAAAGCCATCTCTTAGATTAATCCCAAATTGGGCACTAAATAATAATTCTCAACAAGGTCATGCTCAAGAAAAAAAAAGCTAACCAACAGTCAACAGTATACGATATTTGCAATTCTTGCAATCCAAATGCTACATTTACAATTAACCAAAAAAAATATTATTTTTAAAAAATCCCGTAGCTGATGCGATCCATTTTGGATTCTCCGATATACTCCCTCCGTTCCAAATTACAAGTCATTCCAAAAATATTAAAAAGTCAAAACATTTCAAGTTTTGACAAAAAATATAGAAAAACATACAAATATTTGTGACATCAAATTGATATACTATAAAAATATAATTAATAAAAAAATCTAATTGTACTTAGTTGACATCCTAAATATTATTATCTTATCGTATAAATTTGGTCAAACTTGAAATGTTTTAACTCTCCAAAATTTTTAGAATTAACTTATAATTTGAGATGGAGGAAGTACGTTGTTTCATTAGGAACCCTGACCAGCAACTTGAAAACAGTTTGTCCAGTATTTGGATCCAGTAGCTGACGCGATCCGAACAACTTGAACCCTGACGAAGACTTGAAAATTTCTCTGGATGGACTGGATGCATGCACGTGAATCGATCTCGACGAAATGGTTTGCAGCGACTGCATTATGTTAGTACTAGCTGATACTGGGACTAGGATGGAGATAAGCATCTTGATCAATTCATTTCCTACATAATGCATTGACTTTGAGCTACTTAGAACCAATCCGAGGAAGCATCAGCGATGGTAACAACAGGCATATTCGACTTAAAAAAAACAGGCATATTCGCGCGACCACATCGTTTGAACAATATGATAATGATAACTCATGAACAATTTGCAAGTTAACTTATACTAGAGTAGTAATATATACCCAAATTTAGTTTAGGGGCACGGAGAACATGTATACAATTAATAACTCCAGAATTTTAATGTATGTTCTCAGAACTGGGCCACTGTGTGAAAATTTTAATGTATGTTCTCAGAGGGTCTATGCATGCGTCCACTTGCGGATGAGTTCTTATCTTCTCATTTCAAATTTCTATTATAACATTTCCCATTACGTCGATCTGAAAGATACACGAATATATGAATAAAAATGTGATTGCATCATCAACGGTACAAGTCTACAAGTGCTTCAGTTTCGTAACAATAATAATTCGTGAGCTACTACTATCTGATCCGTAGTGGTTGTGTGTGATTACTGAAGTTACATTGTCAGACAAGATACTCTTATTATTCTAATTCAGATTGAAGACCACGCCCTCTCCCACTCCTCTCTTGTTTAACGTCTATTGGATGGATGGATCAAGGTCAATCAGCTGCTCTGAATCTGAAGCCTGCTCTTCCCACCAAATATCTTATTCAGTATTGCGGCCAGCCGGACACCCCCTTGAGCAATCCTCTTCTGAACCACCGGCAGCGCAGCGAAGAAGTAGTCATCTGCAGTTCAGTTCCAAGAGGATAGCATATCAAGCTTCTAAAATAAAATCTAAGGGAAACTACAGTCGATTCATCAGATTCACAAATTGTTGAGAACATACCTTCTAAGGTGGAGTCCTGCTCGACACCCTCATACGCCGTGCATGCGAGCTTGGCGCTCTCTGCAGCGTACCTGCATTTGTTTTGTTTTCAGCAACATTTAGCCTCTGAAGATTTAAGCTTACTTCTGAAGAATTGAAGAAAATGGCTTGATGATCATGAGACTCTTACTTTTCAGCGCAAGTCTTTGTCCGGCTACGGCACGTCTCCCACTGCTGCTGTTCATTAGCCCACGCCTCCTGAACGACAGAAACAACTCAATCAATCGACAATACTTGCGATAGAGCACTAAGCAAGGCTGAACCTGAACCTGAACCTGAACCTGAACCTGAACCAGGTCTGTCTTTCCTTACCGTGATGTTCTGCTGGATGGCCTGTATCATGGTGCTCTGGTCGTTGTCGTAGAAGTCCTTCATGGCCGTCTCGATGACGTTCACATCCCATACCTGAAGAACCATGCAGCAAAGGTTGGTTACAGTGGTACACTCGGTGAGACGGATGTCATTGCCATCACAAGAATTACGAAGCAATGAGCTGTTGGTTGTGGTAGTAGTAACTAGTTGAGTGTATAGTACCTTGTGAAGGTTGCTCTGCCTCGTGTACCAATGGAGTTTGATGGCGTTGCCGCCTTGGTCGTCCTTGTGGCCGCAGTGGAGTGGCTGGTGCACGTCGCCGACGTAGTGCGCCAGGAACATCAAGCTCTCGCTCGGATCAACTGGTATGTAGCAGTTCAGGCAATGGCCGAGAATGAATGAGGTCAAAGTCATACGATTAGTGCTTACATGGGCTTGACGAGTCTTTGAGCGCCGCGGTGTAGTTGTTGATGGCTCCAACCACGCACATGTTCTTCTCTCCTTTCAAGTTGTGGCAGTCCCCTACTCAGATCAGATGCATAGCGATTAGCTTCCATTGCAAGTTCAGGTTCCACGCACTAAGTTGTTGTAACCATAAGATAGGTAGATAGGTAGATCAGAAAAGGCTCGCTCTGAACTTTTTGGCCAGTTTGTACTGGCCTAGGATTTCTTCACCTACCCTTTGGACTTATTTTATGATATGATTGTTGGATTTATTATGGGCTAGGCCCAATTATATATATTCAATAAATCAATAAAACTCTATGGTATGTAATTTGTTGGATGAACCGTTTTGTACGGTACAAGATTTTATTTGAACGTAGCAAGGCAGGCGGACGGGGAGGCGAACGGACGGAAATTCATATGCCAATAATGATGCTTGTTTATGGGAGTAATTTCTAATTAGGAGTTATTTCCACTTGGAAATTACTTTCACTAGTTTTAATTGGCATATTGATTCTCCTCCCATAGTGGAGACTAACGTGAGTCTCCTTGCCTCCCATGGTGAGGCCCTTTGCCTCCTGAAAGAGAAGTGAGTCTCTTAATTTGTCTCCTGTGCCTTTTTGGCCTATATAATTGGGGCTTGTTCTTCAGTCATAGAGCTTGGTTCATTCCTCTCTCCAACAAGAGAAAACACACAAGTCCATAATCCAGCTGCAACGAAGGTTTCTCCATCTCCTCAATCCGCGCGCACGGAGAAGGGAGAGGGCAGGTGCCTCCGAAGCCCTTGCCGTTCGGGACCTTGCACGGGGATCGGCAATTAGGTTTTTGGGGAGCGTCTGCGACGTGCCCAATCGCGCCGCCGCTGATTCGTCGTCGTCTACTTCCTGGAGCGCCGTCGTCGTCTACTTCCCGGAGACTTTGCGTTCTTCATCTTCTTCATCGACATATGGAAACGGGACAAGGATCGGGATCCTCTCGGAAGGTATAAACCGTTCATCTCCTCTCTGTTTTTCGTGATGCGGTTTGCATGTTTCGTTAGTCCATGCCTGCTGTTTCGTATCTTTGTGATGGATATGTTTCGTATGCTCGATCTTTTTATTTCGTCGGTTCTTCTTTGTCGAAACTTCCTGCAATTGATCTGCCATATATGCATGTTTCGTTAATCTTTGTCATGTTGCTTCATATTCTACTTTGTATGTTTCGGTAGTCCGGTTACATTGTTTCACATGTTTTCCGGAGGGCTATAATTATTATGAGTTATATATCATGCTTTGTTACTTTAGTAGACAAATCATGTTATCATGCTTGTATGTTTTACATGTTCATCGGTCACATGGTTCATATGGTTATGGACATTTGTGACATCATGTTTACAATGCCTAATTATCTATTACATGTCATCATCTTTATGTTAATTTACGGAATTAAAATGACATGGAAATTGCCTAATTATCTAACAATCCAAAAACCTAATTATAGGCATTTTTTAAATCGAGAGGTTTTGCTTTGCTTTGCATTAAAACCTGATTCTTTTGATGGAAAGAATTTCTTGCTTTGGAAAGCTAAGATGGAACTATGGTTGATTGCTATGTCTTGTTATCACGCCGGCGAGGCGAGCACAGAAAACTTGTCTCGGAGCGAGAGGACTAAGTTTAAGGCGATGACAACCTCTTTAGAGGAGCGTGATCGGTGCATTGGATGCAAAGTTTCGGAAGAGCTATATCATTCTTCCCACCGGGGAAAGCATTGTGGGATGCACTTGTTGGAAAGTTTGGAGTAACCGATCTTGGTAGTGAGCTGTACCTCATGGAGCAGGTTGTATGACTACAAGATGGTTGAGAACCGATCTGTAGTGGAACAGGCTCATGAGATTCGAGCCGGCTAAGGAACTCGAACTATTCCCTTGTCTTCTTCCCGACAAGTTTGTGGGCAGCGGTATAATCGCCAAGTTACCACCTTCTTGGAAGGATTTTGCCACCTCCCTTAAACATAAGAGGCGGGAGTTCAATGTTGAGGAGCTCATTGGCACTCTTGATGTTGAGGAGAGGGCAAGGGCAAAGGACAAAGGGAAAGGTGATGAGACCGCTTACGCAAATATGGTGCGAAGAAATTCAACAAGTTCAAGAAGAAGAAACAAAACAAGCAAGAGAATTCTCCAAAGCTGTTCGAGACGGCACGGTTTAAGAAGAAGAACAACACCAACAAAAGCAAGGGAGGTTGCTTTGTTTGTGGGAGTGAACGACATTGGGCTAGAGATTGCCCGGATCGCAAGTTCAATCCGAGAGAAAAAATCAGCAAATGTTGTCACTACGGAGGCTGCGAGATGGAGCAGTGGGGTATGGTAATTCTTTACCATTTGTTCTTTCGATCTGTAATTCACCGAGTGGTGGATGGATAGTGGTGCCAATATACATGTGTGTCTTGATATTTCTTTGTTCTCTTTTTACCGGGTCGGGAGGTCGCGCCTTGTTGATGGGAAATGGGTCGCGTGCTCATGTTCTTGGTGTTGGTACGGTCATTCTGAAGTTCACTTCGGGAAAGACGGTGCCATTGAAGAGCGTGCAGCATGTGCCCTCAATAAAGAAGAACCTTGTTAGCGCGTCTATGCTTTGTAAAGATGGCTACAAAGTTGTTCTTGAGGCGAATAAATGTGTTGTTTCTAAACATGGTACTTTTGTTGGAAAAGGTTATGATTGCGGAGGTCTGTTCCGCCTATCCTTGCATGATGTTTGTAATAAGTTGGTAAACTCGGTTGATTTTTCGATGAATCCGATTTGTGGCATTCACGCTTTTGTCATGCAAGTTATAGTTGTCTTATGCGGCTAGCAAACCTCAATTTAATTCCTAAATTTAACCTAGTCAAAAAGTCTAAGTGCCATGTTTGTGTTGAATCAAAACAACCCCGCAAGCCCCACAAGGCTGTTGAGGCGAGAATCGGCACCTCTAGAACTTGTTCATTCGATCTTTGTGAGATGAATGGAATTTTGACTAAAGGCGGCAAAAGATATTTCCTCACCTTTATAGATGATTCCACCAGATTTTGCTATGTGTACCTCTTAAAAACAAAAGATGAAGCGCTGAATTATTTTAAGTCCTATAAAGCCGAAGTTGAAAACCAACTTGAGAGGAAAATAAAACGTTTAAGGTCGATAGAGGAGGTGAATATTTCTCTAATGTTTTCGATGAGTTCTGCGTGGAACATGGAATTGTTCATGAGAGGACACCTCCATTCTCACCACAATCCAATGGGATTGCCGAAAGGAAAAACCGCACTCTAACTGATTTGGTAAATGCCATGTTGAGTACGGCGGGATTATCCAAGGAATGGTGGGGTGAGGCAATTTTGACCGCGTGTCATGTCACGAACGAGTTCCTACAAAGAACAAAGAGATTACACCATTCGAGGAATGGGAGAAGAAAAGATTAAACCTCTCTTACTTGCGCACTTGGGGGTGTTTGGCTAAAGTGAATGTGCCAATAAACAAGAAGCGTAAGCTAGGGCCTAAAGCTGTTGATTGTATATTCCTGGGCTATGCCTTCCATAGTGTTGGTTATAGGTTCTTAATTATAAAATCTGATGTGCACGATATGTATGTTGATACTATCATGGAATCAAGAGACGCTACATTTTTGAGAATGAGTTTCCAAAGAGGTCTACACCTAGTGAAACAAATCATGAGAATATAGTTTCAAATGAGCAAGAACTATCTATTCCCATAGATCATGCTTTGAGGAATCTCCTTTGCACATCCACGAGGAGGATGATACTATAGTCACACGCAAGAGTAAGAGGCAAAGAGTTGCTAAAACTTTTGGTGATGATTTTATAGTATACCTTGTGGAAGACACGCCATCCACCATACAAGAGGCCTATTCTTCTCCCGATCTTGACTTATGGAAGGAAGCGATGGGAGTGAGATGGAATCTATTATGGGTAATGGAACATGGGAGGTCGTGGACCGTCCTTATGGTGTCAACCTATAGGATGCAAGTGGATTTTCAAGAAAAAGCTTAGGCCTGATGGTACCATTGAGAGGTACAAGGCAAGGCTTGTGGCCAAAGGATATACCCGAGAAAGAAGGGGAAGATTTCTTTGACACTTATTCACACGTGGCTCGATTGACTACAATTCGTACTTTGATAGCCGTGGCGACCTCTCATGGTCTTATCATTCATCAGATGGATGTAAAGACAGCTTTCCTAAATGGAGAGTTGGATGAGGAGATCTATATGGATCGGCCGGATGGTTTCATTGCGGATGGTCAAGAGAACAAGGTGTGTAGGCTGTTAAAATCTTTGTATGGCACGAAACAAGCTCCTAAGCGGTGGCATGAAAAGTTTGATAATACTCTCACTACCGCTAGTTTCTTTGTGAATGAGGCGGATTCGTGTGTGTATTATAAACATGGTGGGGGTGAGGCTGTCATGCTATGCCTTTATGTTGATGACATATTGATCTTTGGATCAAACCTCAAGGTCATTGAGGATGTGAAGAATCTTCTATCAAGCAATTTTGATATGAAGGATTTGGGAGAAGCGATGTCATTCTAAACATCAAGCTTATCGAGAGAAGGTGATGGTGGGGTAACTTTGTTACAATCTCACTATGTGGAAAAGGTGTTGAGTCGCTTTGGTTTCGGTGGTTTGTGATCCTGCTCCCACACCTTATGACCCTAGCATGATTCGAGAAAGAATAGAAGAATTGCAAGGGATCAATTAACATACTCCCGAGATCATTGGCTCTTTGATGTACTTGGCAAGTGCAACTAGGCACGACATCTCTTATGCTTGTGTGCAAGGCTGAGTCGGTTTGTTTCAAAACCGGGAGATGATCATTGGCGTGCTCTAGAGAGAGTGTTGCGCTACACGAAGGGTACTATGACTTATGGTATTCATTATCTTGGGTTCCCCCGAGTGCTAGAAGGCTATTGTGATGCCAAGCTGGATCTCGATGCTTGATGAGCTTCATGCCACAAGCGGATATGTGTTCTTGCTTGGAGGTGGCGCTGTTTCTGGAAGTCTTGCAAGCGAGACTATCTTAACGAAGTCTACAATGGAAGCGGGGGCTCGCGGCATTAGACACTGCTGGGCCGAGGCCGAGTGGTTACGTGATCTCCTAATGGATTTACCGGTAGTTGAGAAACCAATACCGGCTATTTCCATGAATGTGATAACGGTGTTATTACAAAGGTAAACGGTTCAAGGAGTAACATGAAGTCCACAAGGCATGTAAAGAGGAGATTAAAATCTGTCGAGAAAGCTGAAAAACTCCGGAGTTATAACGTTGGATTATGTCCATACGTCGAATAATCGCGAGATCGGTTTACTAAAGTGTCAATCACGCAATGTGATAGAAAGTGCATCGAGAGAAATGGGTATGAGACCCACATGAGGTCTACTTTAGTGGTAACTTTGCTCCTTGTGATCGGAGATCCCGTGAATTGGAGTGGTGAAACAAGCTAGTAGTAGATCGAGAGGAAAGATCCCTTCTTGACTCATTTCGATGCACATCTTTCCTATCTGTAAGGCGGGATGGTATATTTACCTTAATGTATTCCAAGAGCCTATTGAGGTGAGATGTTGTCCTCTGAGAACATCTTTTGAGGAGTACACCTATATGAGTTAGGCTAGCTGGTCACGGTCTATGGGACTTGGGTAATCCCTAAATACTCATGAAAGGCACGAAGTGAGACTTATATGCTTCAAAACGCGGGGATGCCTTTTGCGGCCTAGTATCGGCAAAGGACTTGAGTGAATCTCGGCTCGCACAAAACTTGTCAATTCAAGGCTTAGTCCATTGTTCGGTTGTGACTGGTGAAACTCTTGCTCTAGGTGGATGTTCAACTTAACAGTCTCCATCGAAACACTGGTATATCAAAGGATTGTGGTTTTGGTAACTACATCATTACAAACCCTAGAGTTTGGTGGGGATTGTTGGATTTATTATGGGCTAGGCCCAATTATATATATTCAATAAATCAATAAAACTCTATGGTATGTAATTTGTTGGATGAACCGTTTTGTACGGTACAAGATTTTATTTGAACGTAGCAAGGCGGGCGGACGGGGAGGCGAACGGACGGAAATTCATATGCCAATAATGATGCTTGTTTATGGGAGTAATTTCTAATTAGGAGTTATTTCCACTTGGAAATTACTTTCACTAGTTTTAATTGGCATATTGATTCTCCTCCCATAGTGGAGACTAACGTGAGTCTCCTTGCCTCCCATGGTGAGGCCCTTTGCCTCTGAAAGAGAAGTGAGTCTCTTGATTTGTCTCCTGTGCCTTTTTGGCCTATATAATTGGGGCTTGTTCTTCGGTCATAGTGCTTGGTTCATTCCTCTCTCCAACAAGAGAAAACACACAAGTCCATAATCCAGCTGCAACGAAGGTTTCTCCATCTCCTCAATCCGCGCGCACGGAGAAGGGAGAGGGCGGGTGCCTCCGAAGCCCTTGCCGTTCGGGACCTTGCACGGGGATCGGCAATTAGGTTTTTGGGGAGCGTCTACGCGGCCCCTTGTCGCCGCCGCCGATTCGTCGTCGTCTACTTCCTGGAGCGCCGTCGTCGTCTACTTCCCGGAGACTTTGCGTTCTTCATCTTCTTCATCGACATATGGAAACAGGACAAGGATCGGGATCCTCTGGAAGGTATAAACCGTTCATCTCCTCTCTGTTTTTCGTGATGCAGTTTCTGCATGTTTCGTTAGTTCATGCCTGCTGTTTCGTATCTTTGTGATGGATATGTTTCGTATGCTCGATCTATTTATTTCGTCGGTTCTGCTTTTTCGAACTTCCTGCAATTGATCTGCCATATATGCATGTTTCGTTAATCTTTGTCATGTTGCTTCATATTCTACTTGCTGTATGTTTTAGTAGTCCGAGTTACATTATTTCACATGTTTTCCGAGGGCTATAATTATTATGAGTTATATATCATGCTTTGTTACTTTAGTAGACAAATCATGTTATCATGCTTGTATGTTTTACATGTTCATCGGTCACATGGTTCATATGGTTATGGACATTTGTGACATCATGTTTACAATGCCTAATTATCTATTACATGTCATCATCTTTATGTTAATTTACGGAATTAAAATGACATGGAAATTGCCTAATTATCTAACAATGATAAAATACAAATAGCATCTGTAAAACGATACACGAAACCTGCATGCGTTCGTTACAACTTGCACATTATATATAGTGCTAGTAGTATATCGTTTCTGCATCCAACCAATAAGCCTAACTTCTTACAGGGACTTGGCTATTATGCATTTATGCTTGCATTGCCCTCTGTCGTGTTGACGCAACCAAGCAACGACCAATCCCCAGCACACGCCGGTTGCTTCTCTACCGAGTAAACGTGAGGCATGACAGCAACGTGACATCCAAAGTAGCTACTCAGGCCGGCCAATGTCTTAGCTTTCTTTAAGCAAACTTCGCACTAATGTTCGACCACGACATGCATGGATAATCAGGCAGCTAGCTGTTTTGTACTTGTTTTAAACTTTCTCCTGCTTAATGAAAAACGCGTCGAAGGACGTCGTCTAAAAAAATAAAAAATCAGGCAGCTAGCAAAGCTCGATGTGCGCTAATGGAGAGACGACGCTCTTCTGAATTCAGAGTCAGGGGGGCAGGAGGCTTACGGGTGTAGTCGAACTCGCAGTCCCCCGGCGTATCGGCGAAGTGCAGAGGGCTGGACCACTTGTACCGGAACCTCACCGTGTCCGCCCACGAGCACGCCTCCGCGAGGTCGCCGCCGGCCCACCCCGGCAGCAGCTCCTTCACCGCCGTCGAGGCCTCTTCCGTCAGAAAGCTCTGCAGGACACATCAGTCAACAGTTACAGAATCCAGTTTGCCCAACAACCTTGCTTTGTGTTAGACTGAATTAAACAAGCTGGTTTAGTTACCTCGGCAATCTTGCACACCATGTAGTGCCCCTCCTTGCCCCATGCGTCGGCCGCCGGAGCTCTCGCCGCTACCGCGACGAGGAGGACTTGAAGAAGCAGGAGGGCGCCCATCGTTGGCTTGCCCTTACGCTCGTGTGTGGCGATGGGCCTCGATCTCCTGTTCTCACCTCAACCACCTTGGTCTCGTGATGGTACTGTGTGCTCTTCTCCCCTATTTATACACCGGCTACGTACTAGATGCGCATGATGCAGGATTTTTTGTATTTCCTTCTTCTCGCCCATGCATGATGCTTTAGTTTGGGATTTAAACTTCTCCACAATGACCGGATCACCGGTTGCATGTCACTATCAAGGATATTAGTTACATGCCTTGCGCCAAACGAGCATGAGTATTCATCAGTATGTTAATCGATATGGTAGAGATAAGCATCTCGATCATATGCTTAAACTAAACATCCACCAACAGATGTGTGTTAGTTTTTCTCATGTGTGCAGTGTTTAACTAATGACGTGCAGTTCCTTCACCTTCATAAGTCCACACTTGTCCACTCGACGAATCCCAGGCCCCAACCACCGGCGTGGTTTCAGATCGCTGCACCTGCACGAGTTGTGATCTGCAGAACCATTTAATTTCGTCATCACATTGATCGAACTGGCATTGACTTCGAGGGTCAATATGAATTTAGGAAGCATCTCAGATGATGCAAATAGATGTGTTCGCATCATGTACATCGTTTTTAAGTAGTCTGATGAGTGATGGCGCCCACTATGTGTGTTTTTACCGGTGCCTGGAGAGGAGAGAGAGCCTCCAAGCACCGGTGCCACACATTGTGGCCGGTGCCGAGATGGGCAGGAAACTTGGCACCGGTGAATGTTCGTGCCCCGGTGCCTGGATGATAAAAAATTGGTTTCCTTCGCCTCACTCCCTCTCTCCTCCCCCAACCTCGGTTCCTCCGGCGCACTCGTACCACCCGCGGCAGCGCTCGCCCGGAGCCGCGCGTCCGGCGGCAGCGCGTCGGCGAGGGCCGAGCGCGCAAGAAGAAGAGAGATCCGGTGAGGAGATGACGAAGAGGATTTTGGACGGGCTGTGGGAGATGCGCTGCAGAAGATGAGCGGCGTTGGACGAGCGATAGACGAGGAGTGGCTGGAGCCGCGACGTCGTCCCCGTCGCCGCCCGGAGCCGCGCCGTCGTCCCCGTCTCCGATGAGGGTCCGTTGCTGGGCGGGAGGAGGCGCCAGATCTGGAGGGAGGAGCGCCGGAGGAGGGTGCCGCGCGGGGAGGGAGGGAGGCCGGAGACATGGAGATGGAGCCGCCGAGGAGCATGCAAGAGATGGGGGACCGGAAGAGACGGGGAGCCTCCCAGGGATGGAGCGGCGGCGTAGTATGCTGCATGCGAGAGGTGAGGAGAGGTGAGGATGAAGCGGCGAGCATGCGAGAGAGGAGATGTACCCGGAATAGACGGAGAGAGAACGAAAAGAATCCTTTGGTCGGGTCCACACACAGAAAAAGAATCGGTGCCCACACTGTGAAAATGTGAGAAGATGAGGCATCGATGCCTGGTGTCAGAGAAAAAAAATTTGAAGCCACGCAACATTGTGGACGGTCTAACACACACAATTTGTACGTAAACTTTAGTGCTAGTCAAGTGGTACTCAAGTTCAGATTTGGATAGGAAGAACACGTACTAGTACACTCAACAGTGTACATGGTTGATGGGCTGGCCGGCGTACCCTATGTCCCTATCCAGCCATCCCTATCGTCTGTCTTGTAATATTGAACGAGGCGTCAATTTGCAGTATTGCACGCCATTTTAGTTTGGGCCTTTGGGATGCTCAATTAGTGGTCTAGTTTTTTATTGGGATTTGAGCATTTCTACCCCTGTTTTGAA